>OY728151.1:1253757378-1255007378 GCA_963277665.1 Viscum album | reverse complement strand
GGAGACCTCAGTGTGTAAGAGCCACTCAAATATTAGGGAGACCTTAGTGTAATGCCCCAAAAAACTATCTGGGTGACCCCAGTGTGTAAGCCCTGTACAAATATCAGGGTGACCTCTAAGTGTAAGCACCACTCAGCTATCAGGGAGACCTTAGTGAGTAATCCCCATAAAAGTATATGGGTATACTTAGTGAGTAATCCTCTTACAAGTTAAATATTCTTATTCTCCCATGAAATGTATCCAATATTTCACTGCCTCTGGTTTCTCACACAAAGAATGACTCATGTGGGCTTATATATCGATGGAGATTGTCCCATTATCATAAGGATAATGCCCCAATATGGACCTTTATTATTGTGTAACTCCAATTAAATCTTCTCTACACTCAAAGGGATGAGATATCTCGGGGTAGCCTTATATTAATAACTACCACTCAAACCTATTTCGTCACACCTTTTATGATGCATATGCACACAATAGAACTATGAGGACTTTGATTCTTATTATAAAGATGATACATAGGATGCCTTTATATAGATCGGTCTCCATATACAATATTATAATTACCTCATATATTTCCTTACCAAATGATGTTAAATTGAATGGTATGGTCCTGTATGAACTATGGGGGTTTTGATTCCTGTATTTCACATGATATATAGGTCAAATCCACAAGGTTGAATCCCAATTATAAAACAACAATCACCTCTTTGGATGAAAATAAAATCCAGAGATCACTTTCATAATGTTTTAAAACATATTAATCCCCCAAACCATCACCTCTAAGTAGTAATGGTTAGTAGGATGGAGAAACTCAGATACATACATATGTTGTCACTAATAGGATTCCCTCATACATGAGCAGGGATTCACATTGGTGAAAGTCAACACCTAATCATTTATTAGGGTAACCAGTCCTATACTAGGATATGGGATTGATTCATGAACATATCTTAAATCTATAATAGAGTCTTGGAGTAGGAAATAATTCCACACAACAGGGTGTGATGATCCTGACCTCCCATCCTCTTGACTAATGTGAATTATTAAGAGTCTTTGGTAAGAAACCCCATTCACCACCTACCTTTGGAAAGTAGGCTCATACCTCATTACAAATATGGGATCCATTGGAAGTTTCCAAAGATAAAAAATTACCTATGTTATTTACTATGAAACTATACTAACATTTCCCTAATAAAAAGTTGATTTGAAGATCCGGTCCAAACAATGATCTTGTAGTAAAGTTTGCATTTAATTTTTTACTATTCGTTGATACTACTAGAATTATAATTATAGTTCATGTGTCATTGTATTTTATTATATTTTAAATAAAACTAATTAGGATGAACTATCAATTATTATGAAAACTAATGTTGAAAGTTCTTTAAAGGTCGAGTTTCTATAAAAACCAACATTGAAAGTTTCTTTGACCATCAGTTATCATAAAAAAACAATACTGAAAGCCCCTCTTTATAAATATTTATTTTGGAATTTAAACATAATTTATTATAAAAACGAACATTGAAATCACTTTAGACATATTTTTTCAAAATAACAGACATTAAAAGTCCCCCTTCTCTATATTTATTTTGGATTTTAACATCGGTTTCCATAAAAAACTGACATTGAAAGTACCTATATATCTATATTTAGTGGGTATTTCTACATCAGTTTTTATATTAACCAATGTTGAAATTAGTTTTAATATCATAGTTAAATAACCAAGGTTTAAAATATTATTTTTAACATTAGTTATATTCACATTGATTTTTAACTGATGTTAGAAAATAAAAAAAATGATATTAGAAGGTTACTTTCCACTAGTGTATGAAATGTTACAATTGATGAAATCCTATGTAGTAGTTTTAAAAATATTAACTCTTATCATTTGAACATCTTTTCTTAATATTAAGTTGATTTATGAATAATAAATTACAATTCCATAAGTTATAGGGCTTATAATATAATCCTATGATATGTTTTTTCAAAGGATGTGGCTATAATATCATTATATCATAGTAAAAGATATTCAATTTCAAATAACACAACGTTTGTTGGATTCTTTTTATGCATACACATTTAAATACTACATATCATACACTATAACATGTTCTAAAATATATCATATGGAAAAAAGGCTTTAGAGAATATCTATTTTAATCTCCAAATTTATAAAAAGCCTCATTGACTTAGTTCCATTTCAACTAATATCATATCATATATCATAAATTGTGAAATTATATCCCAAACTAATTTTGGATATCTTTCAAAATAATTTTGACAAATATAATCAAAATCACCATGTATCACATCATATAAAATGACTTTTAAATATCCATCTAAAACACTTTTGTATAAACTCTAAACATAGATATTTGAGTTTTATAAAACCCAATTACCATTCAATCAATGACAAAGATTGATCCTATGTGGGTTTAAAACATTGAAAACAAATATAAATTATAAAATTAATAAATGTATACAAGGATTAACCTATAAAAAAGTATCAATACTACTCAAGCTATAAAGGGATCTGGTGTGATCTCTATCAAACACATGTATATATATACCCATGTTCACTTGTTATATCATATGAAAGCATGCATTCTAATTTTAATCATTTGTCAATGATATTGAGTAAACATGGAACATAGACTATGTCAATACCATATATCCTATTCGTTCTTTTGTGATTCATTAATTATAGACTAACCATATTGATGAAAATATCACATGTTGTTAACCATGATGGATAAACACATCACATGCCCCTCCCCCTGATAGATAAGTACATCATATGTATTATCTAGATATGATCATCCATTCCTTTATCTTTTTTAATAGAGGGATGAGATTTCATACTCATCATATCTGAGAAAAAATATAATCTTGGTTAAGATTCAATGAATGACATTATAAACAACATTCCCAGCCACCACTAATTATCCAATTTTCAAGGCTTATACAAGAAAGTAGCCAAATTATATAGGTTCTCATGCTATGTATGTTTCTAAACATAGGTATGAGGAAATAAAAACATGAAATACATAAGGTATGACACTCCTTGTTGGTATACTTGGGAGTGGGTGGGTCATCCATTATATGGAATTAATTTCGTGCATCATGATCATATTTTATATCTCTATATGAAATCCTACACATACTAACCACAACATTTATTAAAAACCTTTAATAATCCATGATGTACATCAGTTTGGGATAACTCAAAGTTATACTTTGAGAGGTTAATTATCATTTCACTTCACATGTATATGCAACCAACATGAAAGAATGATAAAGTAAAGACTATATTTTTTATAACAAAAAAAATTATATCCTTAAACTCCAGTAATAATATTTACAAAACCATACATAAAATACCATATCATCATATATCATATGATATATGTAACAACCCAATCTATTATAAAAAAACCCCTTTTGATTTATTTAAATATATTATTATGTAATATGGTTATAGAAAACACATGAACTACTTTGGTTTTATTATATCCTATAAGATTTAATTTACCATTAGGAATCATTTCTATTGATAATATAGTCATTGAACAGTGATCACATGATTAGTATAAATATAGGGTTTTAACAAATCCAATTATCACAAACAAAGGAAGTGATGGACTCAACCAGTAGAATCATACCCGATGAATCCCATTTATAATAGCATCTGAGGGAGATAGAATTTATGGGTTATGTCCTTGACCAAGTACAAGATGATATCCAAGATCTTAAGCATGAGAGAAACTGTTTATGGTTCAAGTTCAAGATCATTGATATCACAACCCAAAACATGTTTGCAGAACCACCCCATGAAAGTAAAACCGTCACACACCTTACTCTTAGAGAATTTTATAGTATATTAAAGAGATATGTATCAAGACCCTAGAAATATGAGTATTTAAAATATTCTGTATACAATAATGAATATATTTTAATCCTATTATTATTACTTTGTAAATGATTTTTATTATATTTTAGGTTAATATTCAAAATAAATTAATGAATTAATGGATTTTTTAAATAAATAATTTTTTAATAAAATATTATTAATAAATACTATTTATCAAATATAAATGATAACATATGTTTTTATGAAGTCATAAGTAATTTTTTTATTAGGGTTCGAAAAATATTATTATAAAAACCAGTCATTTTCAATAAATGTTGGTCATTATTTTAAAAGTGAAAATTTACATATTTAGAAAATTATTTAGATAAAATGAATATAATTTTTTGAATGAGAACATCAAAATTATCCAATGGTGAATTTTTCCTAATTTTACGAGACATTTGAATTTTCAAGTAAAAATTAAATACTGTATAAATATAATTTGTATTTTATGACATCTTAATGACCCAAATGTGATGTAATAAGTAATATAAATGGGATAAATGAGTAAATGTATTTTTTCCTTTAAAATAATTTTATTTTAAGTTTATTTTATTTATTTTATAAAGCCTTTGTGAATCCTCCAAAACTTATGATATATTTTAAGGTTCTAAAACCATTTCTTTAAAAGTGTTACTCACCTCCACATCACCAATGGTTATATTATAATAAGTTCTTCCCTTGGACTTATAAAATAATATAAACCACTCTCATTTGGAAGAAACCATGGTATGCTTTGTGATTTTGGATATTTTATTATGTAGAGTCGAAAACATAAATAATAAATAAATCCCCATCCTTTCCTATATAAACCCACCCAAGATCCCATTTCTCTTCACTAAAAATCCTTGTACCATATCCATACTCTTCCCTAAACTATATATAGTCCTCCCATTGTTCCCCAAAATTCTAAATAAGTTCTTACCAAGCCTTTGGAGTCACACATTCAAGTAGGGGAGCTTCCTCTCTTCCTTTATAATTCAAGAAACTTCTTTGAAATTAATTCTTGTAATTTGAAATGGTTATATTTTCATTCATTTATAATCATTACCTTACTATCCATTTTATTTTATTTTAATGATGGATCATTTATCATCCCCCATTTGGACCCTTACCTAAGCTATTAGTATGCTGAAATTCCATAAGGGATCCTCACCTTCTCTTCTTTATTCAAGTTTCTTTATGAACTTATGCATTCTATTTCCATTTCCTAATTTTGGAACATGTCCTTCCATGTCCCTATTACAAAACATTTTATGTTTAAATTATTAAAGACCCATTTCTCTCTCATTAACCATTTTTATGAATTTTTATGTAGCACTGTTATGTTGCTGAAATTCCACCAAGATTTTCCATGCCAAAATAATTGTGTAATGAATACCATACCAATTTTTCTTCCAAGGGTATTCAAATTTATGTACATATAATTATTTATTGGGGACTTAATTATATGTATTACACACTCCTTAATAATGGGATATATTATTATGATGAATTATCCCATGTTTTATGATCTATGTGGCACACTTAAGCATGAGGATGAAATAAGTATGATGGGTGCACCTAGATAGTACGACAATAAATTTGGTAATGTTTAGTATCATGATACATCATGTTGGTATAGGAAGTGAACCTGATTCCTTTATGGGACTTTTTCCACCATGAGGTATTGATGGATTTATCTTTAAACTATGTTTATGATGTAATGTTTTAAGTTATTTCCACATTTCCTATGTTGCATTTATGATTACCATGTTATATCATGCCTCATTGTTCATGTTTATGATTCCTACTCTTTTTATGCCCTGTTGATTTGCCTATTTTCTAACATGTATGATATTATTCATGTTATACCTTTTTTATTCACTGAATGGTATTTATAGCTCTCCCCTCTCTTATGTTTTTCCCTAGGATATCCTATTCAATTTTAAAATCCATGGAATTTTAGAAGCATGTTAAGGAAGTTTTAATAATTATATTGTATCCCATGTTAAAGATGTTATTCAATGTAACTAATTCCCAAATACATTATACTTCTTGATAATTTTTCTTGTATTAAGTGTACTTTTATGTAATAAATCATGAATCAATGTGTAATAAAGATCAGGGTTGTTACAGTTGGTATCAGAGGAAATGTGTAATTATTTTTGGGATTATGATGAGAAAATTCTAGTGAAATACTTAGGAATAAGACTAAGTATAAGAAAACATTCCTAAATTTTTTTTAGTATAGAGTAAGTGGTTTATCAAAAAAATACATCCCTGTCTGGATACTATAAGTAGATGTGCTTGTGGCACATATGTACCTAGGAGTAACAGCTATGACATGGTGTCACGACCCTTACTCGAGGTAACCTGGTACACAACAATGAGCCTTACTGCGCACCTGGTTTGAAACTATTGGGGATATTCTTTGGTAAATTCATAAGCTCATTATGAACCATTATTAAGGGTATAAAAAATACCCATAATAGTATATGTTATGAAATTGGTCATGGATAACATATATTGAATCCTAGAAATTCATAAGGTAAGGAAATAATTGTAATTTATAAGTTATCTCTTTAGTGTCATTGGATTCCCCCTTTATATGCTTAATAGTTTGAAAATTATCATCCATAAGATTATTTTTGGATGAAGTAAATTATTAGAACCAGATTAAAAATTGAAATATAAGGTCATCATTCATAGTTTTACACATTCTTCCATACCATGAAAGTTTAGTTGAACTATCCAAACACCACCACAAAGAATGGAAGTGGATATGTTGGTGAAAATGGGAAATGGGGAAATTATTTCATCAAAAGTATATAAATCCTCCCCTATTAATGTTTTGAGGAAATTCCCAGTGAACCTTTTCATATTCCCTTTGGTGGAATTTGATGCAATTCTGGGCATGGATTGTCTTTCCCTATATAATTCCATCATAAATTGTTCTAAGAAGAGAATCACTCCTCATATGGAGAATCAACCCCCGATTTTATACATGTGCAAGGAGGAGGATGAATATTATTTAGAACTATCATCCCAAGCATGGATATTATTTCCTTATGAGAAATCATATCTATCTCAAATGATTGATTTGGAAAGAATCATCCTCGATGACATGCCTATTGTGAGGGAATATGTTGATGTGTTTCCCAAGGAATTTCCTGGTCTTCCTCATAGACTATAGGTTGAATTTTTAATTGATATTATAACTAGGGAATTTCTATTATCCAAGACTCTATATATAAAGGATGTTGTGGAACTTTAGGAGCTAAAAACAACTAAATGAAAATCTGGATAAAGGGTTCATATGCCCAAGGGCTTCACCATGGGGTGCACCAATCCTCTTCATCAAGAAGAATGATGGGTAAATGCATATTTGAATTGATTATCATGATCTCCACAAGATAACAATAAAGAAAAATTATCATATTCCATTAACTGATGAGTTATTTGATCAGCTACACAGAGCACAATACTTCTCTAAGGTGGATCTTCGATCCGAATAATATCAATTAAGTGTGAATAAGGAAGATATCCCCGAGACCACTTTTCATACAAGGTATGGGCACTATGATTTCATGTTGATTCCATTATGACTCACTAATTCTCTATTAATCTTCATTGAATTGATGAATAGAGTCTTTAGAGATTGCCTTGACAAATTTGTGGTAGTCTTTATAGGTGATATTCTAATAAACTCCAAAATCAAAGAGCATGAGGAACATTTGAACACTATTCTAAAGAACATACGAATGGAGAAACTTTATTACAAGTAGAAAAAATTTGAGTTTTGGTTAAATTAATTCTCTTTAATGGGGCACATCATCACAATAAATTGGATATCTATAGACCCTTAAAATACAAAAGAAATTGAAGGATGGAAAAGGCCAAATTTTTTGACAGATATCTATAGTTTCCTTAGGTTAGCTGGGTATTATCACTAATTTTTTAGAAATTTATCATGATTATCAAACCCTATTACCAATAAAAATTATAAGGGAGTCAATGTTTCTTAGAATGATGAATGTAAATAAAGATTCAAGAAGCTAAAAAGAAGGCTTATCACTGCTTGTGTTCTCACACTACCCACGAGTGGAGAAATTTTCATAGTATTCAGAAATTATTTCAAGAAGGTATTGGGTTATGTGTTAATTTATAATGTTAAATTAATTTCTTATTCCCCAATTCAATTGAAAATTCATGATAAAAACTACCCCATGAATGATTTGGAGTTGTCAGTTGTGACCTTTGCATTGAAAATATGGAAACAATATCTCAATGGGGAGAAATGTGACATATATATTGATCACAAGAGCCTCAAATATATATTCACACAGAAAGAGATTAATATGTGCCAATGAATTTGGTTAGATATCATCAATTATTAAGACTACTCAATCCACTACCGTCCTGGTAAAGCGAATAAAGTGGCAGATGATCTAATTAGATTGGATCCTGCATCTTTATTAATGATGAGAATCGATAATTATCCAATCTTCTTAGACCTGTAAAGGATGGAAATTGGAATCATAAAGGAAGGAAAATCATAAATACTTTCATAAATTATTTATTAACCGTCTCTTTTGGAAAATATAAATGATGCACAAAGGATGATTATGGGAATTCAGAAGAAAGTGGAAACTATAAGGAAAGATAAATCCTTCGAGTTAAATGTTAATGAAGAAGGAATTGTGATATTTTGGTGAGGATTATGTGTTACATAAAATCCTAATTTAAATAAGGAACTGTTGGATGATGTACATAGTTCTACATTCTTCATTCACCCATGAAGCACAAAGATGTATCATGATCTCTATGAGCACTATTGGTGGTACAATATGAAGAAGGAGATCGCTGAATATACATAAAAGTGCCTAGTATGGAAGAAACTGAAGAATAAAAGGAAGATGTATAAGTGGATGATGAAACTATTACCCATACCAACATGGAAATGGGAGAACATCACCATGGAATTTTTCACCAGACTTCTAAAGACATCCAGGGGAAACAATGCTATATCCATTTTTGTGGATCTTCTTACAAAGACAACTCACTTTATCACAATTTGAAATAACTTATCATTGGATCAAATGGAATAGATATAAATAAGATAAGTGGTAAGGTTTCATGGAGTACCATTATCTATTTTATCTGATCGATATCCAAGAGTCACCTCCATGTTCTAGAAAAGTATCCAACATTCTCTAAACACTGAGCTGAACTTCAGTATGGCCTATCATCCACAAACTGATGTCCAATTTGAGTAGAATATTTAGACACTATAATACATGTTTTGATCATGTTATATGGACTTTAAATGTGTATGGGACCAACATCTTCCATTGGTTGATTTATCTTACAACAATAATTTCCACTCGACCATCCAAAATGGAACCCTATGAATCCCTTTATGGTAAGAGGTGAAGAACACATACATGCTACGATGAATTTGGGGAAAAAAATTTCTAGGTCTTGAAATCGTTAAGGAAATAGTGTAAAAGGTTAAGACCATTTAGTATCACATCAAGGCTGATCAGATTTGACAAAAGAGATATGCTGACAATTATCGATGAGACCTAGAGTTTGATGTTGGAGTTATGGTATTCCTCTACATATCTCCATGGAAGAAAGTGATGAGATTTCAGAAGAATGGAAATCTTAGTCCAAGTTACATCAACCCTTTTGAGATCCATGATCGTATCAGAGTGGTGGCCAATTGACTCACACTCCCACCAAACCAATCTCAAATACATAATGTATTCCATGTATCTCCCTTGAGGAAGTACATATGAGACCCCTTACATGTACTCAGTCCATAGGTGGGACCATTGGAGAATAATTTCTCATATGAAGAATAGCTGGTGAAAATATTAGATTGTAGAGAAAATGTTATACTAAATAAGACAATTCACCTTGTCAAAGTGTTACAAAGAAACCACAAGTTTGAATAATAAACATGGGAACTAGAGGAAGTTATGAAACAGAGTTACCCTAATTTAACCAATCCCAAGATCATATCCAACAACTTAAGCATGATCAAAACCTTTTATGAGAGATGTTCAAGATCATCGAGATCACGAACCAAACCATGTTCATTGAACCAACCCATGAAAGTCCAACCATCACACACCTTACTCTTAGGTTATTTTCTAGTGTATTGAAGGTATATGTATTAGGACCCTAGAAATATCTATATGTACATTATTTTCTAAATAATAATGAATATATTTTCATCCTATTATTGTTACTTTGTAAATGATTTTTATTTTATTTTTAGTTAATATTTAAATTGAATTAATGAATTTATGAATTAATGTATTTTTGAAATAAATAATATTTTAATAAAATATTATTATTAAATAATTTTTATCAAATATAAATGATCATATAAAATTTTATGAATTCAAAAGTAATTTTTTTATTAAGGTTCAAAAACTTTTATTATCAAAACCCCATCATTTTCAATAAATACTGATCATTATTTTAAAAGTGAATATTCAAATATTTAGAAAATTATTTTGATAAAATGAAAATTATTTATGGAATCAGAACATCAAAATTATCCAATGTTAAATTTTTCATAATTTTCCAAGACAGTCAAATTTTTGAGTAAAAATTAAATATTGTATAGATATACTTTGGGTTTTATGGAATAATAATGACATAAATGTGATGTAATAAGTAATATAAATGGGATACATGACCAAATATATGTTTTTTTATTTAAAATAATATGATTTTATGTTTATTTGATTTATTTTATAAATCCATTGTGAATCCTCCAAAACTTATGGTATATTTTAATGTTTTAAAATCATTCCTTTAAGAGTGTGACTCACCTCCACATCAATAGTGATAATATTCTAATAATCTCAGCACATGGACTTATATAATAATTTAAACTACTCAAATGTTTCAGAAACCATGGTATGGTTTGTGTTTTTGTATATTTTATTTGTAGAATCCAAAACCTAAATAATAAAGAAATCCTTCTTGTTTCCTATATAAACTCACCCAAGATCCCATTTATCTTCACTAAAAATACTTGTATCATGTCTATATTCTTCCCTAAACTCTATAGATCCCTACCAAGGTTCCCCCAATCTCTCAATAAGTTCTTCCCAAGCCTTTTACACATTCAAGTAAGGGACCTTCCTCTCCTCCTTTCAAATTCAAGCATATTCTTTGAAATTAGATCTTGTAATTTCAAATGGTTATATTTTAATTCATTTATAGTCATTCACTTAATTTAAATTTTATGTTATTTTCATTATGGATCATTTATACTCTCCCATTTTTACCCTTACTTAATTTTTTACTATGCCGAAATTATGTAAGGGATCCTCACCTTCTCTTCTTTATTCAAGTTTCTTTATGAACTTATGCATTCTATTTCCATTTCCTAATGTTGGGAGTTATAATTACATGTCCCTATTACTATGAATTTTATGTTTAAATTATTAGATACCCCTTTCACTCTCATCAACTATTTTTATTAATTTTTATGTAACGTCGTTATTCTGTCAAATTTTTATTGTGATTTTCCATGCCAAAACAATTGTGTAGTGAATACCATACAAATTTTTATTTCAAGGGTATTCACCTTTGTGAACATATAATTATTGATTGGGTACTTACTTATATGTATTACAAACTCCTTTATTATTGAATAAATAATTAGGATGAATGAACATGTTGTATGATCTATGTGGAACAGTTAAGCATGAGAATAAAATGAATATGATGGGTGCACCCAGATAGTGCTCAAATGAATTGGGTAATGTTTAGTATCATGATATGTCACATTGGGATAGGGAGTGAACCTGATTCATTTATGGGAATTTGTTTACCATTAGGTATTGGAGGATTTAGCCTTGAACAAAGTTTATGATGTATTTTTTTAAGTTGTTTCCACATTTCCCATGTTGGCTTTATGATTACTATGTTATATCATGTCTCATTATTCATGTTTATGATTCTTACTATTTTTATACCCAATTGATATGCCTACTGTATAACATGTATCATATTATTCATTTTATATCTTGTATATTCCTTTACTGGGATTTATATCTCACCCAATTTATATATTTTTCCCTAGGATATCCTGTGAAGTTTTAAAAGCCATCGAATTTTAGAAGCATGTTAGGGAAGTTTTAATAATTTTGTTGTATCCCATGTTCAATATGTTATTCCATGTACCTAATTCTCAAATACACTAAACTTAAAGATATTTTGGGTTGTAATAAGTTTAATTTTATGTAATAAATCATTAATCAATGTGTAATAATAAGCAGGGTTGTTATAATATACCACTAGAGAGGACTTATCTTTGCTGCACTTTTAGGATTTTGTTAAAATCATTATATCTCTATTTAATTATTTACACATTATTATGTGATCATCTAATAAAACCTCCCTCTAAACTCTTTTATTATGTAACATATATGAATTAAGTTACATTGAATAGTGGTGAGACTTAGGAATCATTTTACTAATGGAAAATCTTTTTGATCAAATTATTCAAACTCCTTAACATCATAACATTAAATGTAATGATGTTTAATTTATTCTTTTTTCTACTTATATTTATTTCTAAGTACATCATAATAACCAATCTTGGAACCCTTTTTTATAATTTTTTTTCTCAAGATCATTTATGTAACTCTATATAACAATAATTTCTTTAATAATAATACTGAAATTATTTTATGATATAAAGTGATATTCAGTTTATTATGGTAACTAAATTTAACTCATTATATTTCTATTTGCTAAAATACCCTAAACACATTTAAGATATTGAGTGACATTTACTTTGTATTTTTCTAGTGTAATCCTTTATTTTTTAGTATTTTAATTTTCATAATCTCAAAAATATTACCACTATCATCTTAGGAACTGCATTCAATCAATAATATCATGCTAAGATACATGAAATAATTTGTGTTTATAAAATAAAACTTATTTATTCTTAGTGGAAATATTTAAAAATAAACTATTATATCCATATATTATATGGTATTCCATGTTTTTGGGTCATTATTATCAAAATAATACTTTATACATTAAAATATTCCACTGATAGGTGTAAGAAATATTTCATACATATTTTTAAAAATATCATGGATAAACTATTTTATCCCAAATTAAAACTATTTTTATCCTCATATTCTTTTCAAAAAATGTTATAGAATTGGATCATTCAGAATTATGTGTATCAAAATTATCATCTTATTTTTTTATAATAATAATTTGTTTATAACAGTACCTTAGGTTACAAAATAGGAAAATAAGATTCTAAGAAAACATAATATATATTTTGATCTAATAGAGCTTAAATTTGATCCATTATATCCAACTTCTTGATGTAGAAACTCCATGATATATCACCTAAAAGAACTTTTTATTCTCTAATCAGAAATTATAATTTAACTTTGAACTCTTGTACACATTTACAACACTTTTATAATGTAAAATTAAAATCATATACCCTTCAAAATAGAATAATTTAATTATATAAAATTATAAACTAATGTGGACTCTCTATTTTTCTTCTTGTAATACTTTAGTCATTCAAACCAATTCTTCATCCAGTGAACATGATTTCTATAAAGGAATCATTTTACTTCTTCTATAACAATTTTATTTCATTTAAAAGTTGGTTTGGAATCTAATCAACACTTATTTTTTCTTATGATAAAAAGATTAGCCTTTATTTTTTTTACCATTATTATAGAACTTGATCTTAGACCTCTTATTTCATGCTCAATGATCCTCATTATATTGAGGATATTAGGTAAAAAATTTAAACACGTTCTTGTTTTACGTTGGAATAAAATTTCAGAACCTTTCATGTAATGATTGAAGAATGAAGTACATGCCCCGATAAAGCTTGAGTGGTGACCCTGCTATCTCTAAAACAATTTTATACCCAATATTATTGAGTACATTAGAAAAGACAGAAGAACCATTATCCATTTTTCATTAGTAGATTTCATTTGAATCTTTTTATCTTCCATGTCTTATTTTCCCATTATATAACCTTTTAAAATTACCTATAATTCTATAATAATACATGGTTTCATGTTTCTTTTAGGGTTTAAAATCCATAGATAAAAAAATTAATGCATATATTTTAGGATATTCCCTTTTATGGTTATAATAAAAAAAATTACTTCTTGACTAACTCCATTAGAATGAGTTTCCATAGTAAGTGGTTTCTCCAACACATACAACTTCTCTTACTGTTTGAGAATAATTCTTAAACTCCTGTACCAGTATAGAAAGTTTCTTCCATTAATCGTCTCTTTCTCTAGAATTGATTACAAAGTCATGTTTAATGAATATGATTCCATTTTATCTGTAAAAAATATTATATCAAATGAGTATCATGTTTTACATTAATTTAACAATTATTTTTACTAAATATCTTCCCATTAAAATTATGGACCCATTTAAAATAACATCATATCTATTAGTAATTTAAGATCCAAATTTCAAAAAAGCATTGGGTCACTTTAGTGTTTCTTTCACAGCATATCTATTTAGGTAAAAAATCATGTCAATCATAATAGAAAAACCACTTGTATATTTGATTAGATAACCTAATACATCATATGGATTCACTGAACATTATTCCTTTGGTAACCTAATTCTATTAGGGTATCAAAGCTATGTGTAACCCAAATCAAACATAAAAAATGGGCACCTAATCCAATTAGGGTTTCCCATTACTTACTTTCCTTATATATGATCATCTAGGGGAACCCATATTTTATATGACCAACCTAGTTTGATGACCAAGGTCAGGAAAAATGTTTACTTTAAAAGAAATCTAACACATAATATTATTTTAAGGGTATTTTAATTTCAAAATCTTATATTATGTTATTCCCTTTTATATATAAGCATGATTATAATGATTTAGTTGTTATACCTTTCCTTTAATTCCTTTAATGCATGAATATAAATTTAATGAATATATTTAAACACTTTTAAAATAATACATAAACCAGTTCATAATATAAAATTATATTCATGAATTAAATATGGAATAAATTAAATAAATTAATAATTTATAAAATTAGACATCAGATAAACTTTTTTGAACAATTCATAGATAAATTATAAACATTTTATAATTTAATAAATCTTTATGGGTATTCCATAATTAAATAAACATGGACAATTTTTATTGATTCCCATTTGAACTCCACATTTTCATTTATATGAAATTTTACTTAAAAATATGACATTTAAAATAAAATAATTTTATATAAAAAATATTCATATAATATGTAAAAATTCATAATATCATATATTTAACATTATTTAACCTTGATCATATCAATTATCAAAATTAATTTTGATATAATTTAATTAATTTTATCAAATAAGGCCTTTAATTTAAATATTTCAAATTAATTATTGTGAACAATAAAAAATATAATATAAAATCCTTTGTAGCTTTATTTATTTTGTATTTATAAACACTTTATATATCACTTTAAAATTTCTATATTAACAATTTATTTTCAAATTATAATATTTTCCATACAATTTTAAAGATATATAATATTAACATTTAATATTATGGATATTAATTTAATAAATGATTCATAAAAATTTAATAATTAATTATAAACATATTATAATTTATTAATTTAAAAAAACATTTATAAATTAAATAAATTTTCTAGAAAATATTTTTTATTTATTTATAAACATTTTATAAATTACAAAAATTTATTCATAATTTAAATTATAAAAATTAATTTTTTTATACCATATTAAATGATATATTGTAATGCCCTGACCCCAGAATCTCATATCCAATGCATTATTTTAATGCATTGACATGGTTATAAGGAATAAAATCTCAAAGGACTGATCAATCTAGTAGTCTTGGAAATAGATTACATACATGAACCTTATATTACAATTAAAAACATAAAATAAAACATAGATAATCCTGTGAGAATGCCATTATTCTCTTATATTAACCCTACATATCAGTCATACTACACTTTTTGGCATCATGAGAAAATAAATCATAAGAAAGGGGTGAAATCAGATGCTTAGAAATGGTAAGAATACAATAAAAGTTATCATGAATAAATAATCATAAACCTTAAGGCAAGATGTATAACTGAAACACAATCCCTTTAAACATAATCATGAGTATAATATGGAAAGAATAAATAATACCATATAAAATAATCATAACCATGGATATTCTACTAGTCGAGTAATCACATGTAATATCAATAACTAATATCATAATGAGGGAATTCGTAATGATAGACATATAAAACTTATCATCGAGGCTTTATGCTAAGAATATAATACTGTCAATGCTTCCTTCCAAGAATATAGTACTGTCAAGGCTTCATTCCAAGAATCTAATACTTTCAAGACTTCATGCCAAGAGTCTAATACTATTAAGGCTTCATGTCCATAATCTAATACTGTCAAGGATTCATGCCAAGAATCTAATACTTTCAAGGTATCATGCCAATAATCTAATAAATGGGCAAGGCCTCAACCAAAACCATATCTATTTTGTTTCAAGAAACCTATCGATGCATCGAGGGGTATTCATTAACTGGTCCCCAACCTGTAAGGCTTTCATTAACTAGTCCCCAGCCCCTAAGGATTTCATTAACCGGTCCCCAATCCATAGAGATTTCATTAAACGGACCCCAATCTGTAGGGATTTAATTAACCATTCCCCAACCCATCACTTACTAAGTCCAATGCATTCCTCATATGAAAAGGGTGAAACATAACCAACATAAACATTTGTATTAAAACTAGCATATGAAATATTAATACATAAACCGTAAACCAAGAATGGTATCAAAATAGAATATCCACAGTAAAATATATCATAAACCCTTTAATAAAATATGGTAGCTTTTATCATAAACAATCAACCTCAATTAAGCATAAAATCCAACAATGGATGTCAACATAGATGAAAATAATCTAACAAAATCATTGAAATTTCTAGAGAAAAAATACCCTTTTACTTTGAAATAATTTATTCGAAAGCCACACATTTATAAAATAATTAATTTAAAAAAATAGATTTTTGAATCAAATATTCCTATACCACTTTGAAACATTTAAAAAATTTACAAATTAACATTTTAAAATATTCATGTCTTTATAAATAAACCCATAAACCCATTTTGAAAACATGGACAGGAATGCAAATGATTTAGAAGAATAAATCTTAGAAACACTTAAAATAATGTTTTAGTTATATTCCCTTACATAAAACTTTAAAAATATCCACTTTGAAATTTTTTTAAAAAAAACATGGACATAGAGGATAAATATGTCCCATTAAATACTTACGTATAAATAATCTCGGATAAAGAAGAGATTGCGAAATTAACCCTTACTATAGGTTTTATTCCCACTGTACATGTCTAAATCTCCTGAATAGTGGTTTTTAAAATATTATTAACTTGTACCAGAATCATAATAATATTTATGATATCATATATGATTCATTCATTACTTTATATTACCATTTTATTAACAATTCTAAGTTAAAGTAACATTTCTGGTAATAACCACTTCATTAATCGTAAATGTTTTAACTTGTTATGTTATTTAGATCATGATTTAATTACTTATAAAATATAAAAAAATATTTATATATAATATAAATTCATTATATATATATATAATATAGAATGGAATACACTGTTCATGGAGATGGTGGGTCGTACGTACGCATGAATGTTGTTTCTGTTTTCTTATCGTATTGATTAGAATAAAGTAAATGACATATATGTATATATATATATTATAGTATCATTATTATGTCATATATTTCATACTTATTCATTATATATATTTTTATAATCATTCTTGAATGGTTAACATGGAAGAAGAATCGCATCGCGTCATGGAGACGGTAACCCGTACGTACACACGAGCGACGATATCATTCCTTTAATGGTAAATGGGTAAAAAAATAGATGGTATTTAAATTATAAATAATAAATATCATTTCATATTTATTATTTATATCCATTATATTCACCATTATACCCATCTAAATAAAGTGGTAATAAAAAAACAAATTACACCACAACGTGGAGACAGTAAGTTGTACGTATGCACGCATGGTGATATTGTTATTAGAAGGATGCATAAAAGGAACAATATGATTATACCATAATAATAATAACATTTTATAATATATATGATACTATATTCACTACTTTATTATATAAAAAATATAGGAAGATGAAGTATAAGAAGAAAATAAATTGAATAGAATTGGTAAAACAATTACCTCTTCTTCAAGTACCTCTTTTTGAATTGAAAAAAAGGACTATTAGGTTGGAATTATGCCCAAATTATGGCCTCTAGGTTAAATTGATGGAATTTTGGAGGAGAAATGGGTAGTTTTTTTTTATCAAAATTTCTTTAGAGGTGTGAATAAAAGTGAAGGAGAGGTGCCCTTTTATAAGAGAAGGGAGGGGAACTTTTGAAAACTCCAAAACTATTAATTTAATATAAATTTATTTTCAATTTAAAATAGATAAAAAGTTAGTTATTTGGAGTATAATATTATTATGGGTTAAAATCCTCTCAACCAATGAATTTTAGATATGTTTGGGAGATAATATTAACCTTATATTTTGGCTTTAACCCTTAGTTAAACGATTTAACTCTTACCGTGACTGCTTGTCTTTTTACACTATGGGGTTAATATAGTTACTATAAAATACCAAAAGAACCCCAATTGGATCATTTATGACATATTTAATATTATCCTAGTTATGTTTCTGTAATATATATTTTTATTAATTTTATATCATTTAATAAAATATTATTTATTTTAAAATATCATTTATGTCAATTTTGACACTATTTATTACTTGACTTTTAAAAAAATCATAAAAACTTGACTCATTCAAAAAAATACATTAATTAATCCCTAACATGTAAAGGTAATAAAAAAATTGTGTATGGTATCAAATATTTCAAATTATATTTATTTCAATATTATTAATATTTTTTAATTGATATTTTCATTAATTAAAAAATTACTACATTGTTATTATACAAGCATTTAATTAAATTATTTCTTCTACAAAAATTAAAAATAAAATATCATGATGAATATAAATTTATTATATTTCAAACTAATATTTATAATAGAATTTATCTTATGTATAACCCTATATTAAAAACTATTTAGTTATTAAAATTATTAGTATGTCATTTTTAACTTATCTTTAAATAAAATATAATAAATGTCATATTCTTACCCAAGTGGCATAAAAGGTTATAATTTTGGCCTAAGTTTGATTTTGGTCAAAACCCACTCATCAAATTAAATTAGGACAAGTGTTAGGATAATTTTATAATATTATAATATTATTTTTTTACCTTTAATTACCCGATTTACCCTTAATCGTGGTAAATAAATACAAATTTGCTAAAGTTACTATTCACTAAAAAAATTAAATAGATCATATTAGACAAAAAAATTCATAATAATTACAACCATTTGTGTCCATTTTTTGAAATTCAATTCACATACATGGGAAAATTATATTTAACGCTAATCCTATAGATATGACGAGAAGTCGGGTAAAAAAGATGTCCAAAAGATCAATAAATTATTATTTCTAATTGTATTATAAAAATAGTTCTAATGACCTAAATTTAATTAATATATGTATTATTTATCTACTATTAATTTAAAATCAATTTAATGTAAAATAATAATTTAAATAAAAAATTTGGGTTTTAACAAAAATTCAGTATTTATAATTATTCATCAAAAAATGAAACTTTTATGAAAAATACAAAAAATCACACTTAGATAATTTTGATATTAAGAATTCAAAAATGAATTATATTTTTAAAAATAAAATTTATAAATTTTTATAACATGGTCAATACTATTCATAACTGCTTTTTAAACGGCTAGTTTTATAGATCATAGTGCACTAGAACTCGGTATTGCATACAACACAAGATATTGAATTTATTTAAAAAGAAAAGTACCATGAAATACTGGGGTGTTACATTATCACCTCTTTCAATAAATTTAATCCTCTCAATTTTCTAATTTGGTTTCGGTAACTATGGTTTGACTATTCAAAATTCCCTTATTAAAATCTCACAAAGAAACAAGGGTCGAAAAAACTTATACTTTAAAATAAAGAAAGGGAAGTACAAAAGTTACCAATAATAAAACATAAAAGGGTTACATATAGGAAAAAATAGACATAAAATAAAACTCTAACCATTATTTTCTAATGGAGAGTGATAGATAACATGATTAGGAGAAAGTTAACAATTTCAAAGCTCTAAATATGTGATGATCTAAGGGGCAATTTGATTCATCAGAAAAAGTACTAGGATGGTATTTTTGTTCCAAAATCCATTTACTAACATCGAGGGATTCTATTACTATTTATATAATCATTTGGGAAAATATACTTAATTTATTTATTTCCATGT
Source organism: Viscum album (assembly GCA_963277665.1). Lineage (NCBI taxonomy): Eukaryota > Viridiplantae > Streptophyta > Magnoliopsida > Santalales > Viscaceae > Viscum > Viscum album. The sequence continues at coordinate 1,254,986,974 of OY728151.1, read as the reverse complement.
CGTAAGCATAATCTTATCCTTTGGTTGTGCTTCAATCTATTTTCACTTCATTTTGTACACCTGAAGATGGATATTCAAGATGAATTTTTATAAATTACACATGTAATTCATTCATTATTTTACTAAAACAAAAAATGATATCACAAAGTATCTAATATATCACACTTTAGCCTCAAAAAAATAATATCCAATGTTAAACTTAATCTATTACAACCTTAAGACTCATCCAAAATAAATCTATCCAAATTCATAGTTCAAAAAGGTCTCTAAACTCCCAAAATACATTAGATTGTCCAAACAACATAATGTGAATCTTATTGTCAAATACCTTTATAACCTCAAAAACCTTAATGAAACCATTCAGGCTTCCAAATACTTGATGAAGACGTAATGCAGTACAATCCTTATATATCTCATGATTCTTATAACTAGATCACCACAGATGAAATAATTCCTAAATCCATATACCCATGAAATTTAATAATTATACATCATTCTTAAACCATTAACTATGATTCATAATCTTATTCCTTAATACCTCCTTCGTTTCATTTTCTTTTTTAGTCTCTTCATCATCAGCAGTATAACAATTTATTGTATAACCTTACTAATTCTAGCCATTGACCAAAATTCAAATAACAAAGTGAGAAACATTGATCATGATGATATAGTCCTAAAGAATAATTTATAGGATCTCTAAATGATGTAATCTTATTCTCAATCCATAAGTCTAAAGGATTAAGCTTGGTTATCCATTACCAAATATAAAGGATGATATCTTAGAATTATCCTCAAATTCATTAAAAGGGTTATATTTTCTTATATTTTATTTATAAATCTAGTTTCCAAGGTTTCTTTTAAACTTACTCTCATACCAATTGTAATTCCACAACCCCAAAATCCTAGAGCTAGTGTATTATTTTAATAAATTTTCATGATTACAAGGAATCAAATCTCGAAGGACCGATTAGTTTATCAGTCTTGGAAAATAGATTACATACATGAACCTTATATTACAATTAAAAACATAAAATACAACATAGATAATCCTTTGAGAATTCCATTATTCTCCTAGATTAACCCTTTATATGAGTCATAATACACTTCTTGGCATCCTAGGAAAATAAATCATAAGAAGGAGGTGAGCTCAGATGCTCAGTAAGGGTAAGTGTACAAAAAAATATATTATAAATAAATAATCATAAACCTTAAGGCAATATGTATAACTGAAAAACAAGAACTTTAAACATAATCTTGAGCATAATGTGACAAGAATAAATAATACTGTCACGAACCGACCCTACCCGGGCTCGAGCCGCAACTACCCCAAGCCCGCCTCTATAGGCCAGGGGCTGGAGACCAGCACCATAGGCACAACAACTCGGGGAGGCCTTTGCCTAAGCACCTGTACACACACACACGCAGCACACTCAATGCAAAAGTGCAGAGTAAAAAGAAAAGTAAAGGGAAACTGCTATAAATAAACCACAAGAGTGCATCGACCTCTAAACAGTACAGGGTACAAGCTGAAAAGAAAAGGGAAAAAACACGCACCCAACCAAAAAGTTCCACAACCCGGCAACTGGTAAATAAAAAGATAAAGCTAACGGGTCTCCCACATGGAACCCGGCCACAAACACCGCACGCGGTCCAAGCTCCCAAGCTCCTACGCTCCACTGAAGCCACACTCCCCCTGTCCGTCATCTGCAAGGGAACACCAAGTTCGGGCAAAGCCCAAGCAGGGGTGAGTACAAAAATACTCAGTAGGATACCCCGAAGGCTCGAGGGAGCAACAAAGGAGGTACTGAAGGGTGAGCAGTAGATCGAACAGGGAGTAGAACAGAAGTACAACAGAGAGTGCAGTAAAGAGTCCAGCTCAACCCAACAAGAGAAAGGAGGTAGACTCGTCCAGACACAAGGAGATGGAAACGGTGAGAAGATGAACTTCTCATCGAGTCTTCTCTACCTATAGCAGGAGAGTAGACTCGTCCAACCACGAGAATCTAGACACAGAAAGCACGTGGCATACCTCGCGCATCTTGGCCTCCTCTGGAAGGAGAGTAGCCAAAACCCAAGGAGTGGGTACTGGAACAAGGTATATACATATACATATGCTCAAAAAGAAGCCCAAACAAGGTCGTAAGGGGATCTACATCCCGTAGCTCAGACCAAGAAAAGTGAGTCGCCTACAGTCCCAGAAGAAACACCATCGATGCCTAGCATCCCGCACTTCTTCCCCGAACCGCAGGCCAAGGGGCTCGATCACCGCACCTCAACACTATCCGCTCTGGGCGGCACTGACTCACCCGAACGGTTTTAGATCGCGTCACAAGGACGCGTCTCGGTGGGGGGAAATCTCCTCGTAATTGAGAGTTCTGGGGGAACGTCAACCACAACTCGTCATTGCCCTGCAGTTGAGAGGTATTCTCAAAGTCAAAGCTGTCACAACACTGACCCGTATAACCAAGGGTCCTGCTCCGGTAATCATGGAGGAAAGCCTCAGACTAGCCTAGTATAAAGGACTGAGCCTAGAATTCCAACAGGTGTCCCACTGCCCAGCCCTGCTAGAGGGTAATTCATAATATGATATCGGGTGACCCACTGCCCAGCCCTGCTGGAGGGTAAACCATAATACATCATCAGGCGACCCACTGCCCAGCCCCCCTGGAGGGTAAACCATAATACATCCTCAGGCGACCCACTGTCTAGCCCTACTGGAGGGTAGACATGAAATAAGTCGACAGGCGACCCACTGCCCAGCCTTGCTGGAGGGTAGACCTGGAATTAGATAACGAGTGACCCACTGCCCAGCCCTGCCGGAGGGTAGACCCTAAGAGGTCGTCGGGTGACCCACTACCCAGTCTCTGCTGGAGGGTAGACCCTAAGTGCATCGGGTGATCCACTTCCCAATCTCTACTAGAGGGTAGACCCTAAGAGCATCGGGCGACCCACTACCCAGTCTCTGCTGGAGGTTAAACCCTAGAAGTCAGTGAGCAACCCACTGCACAGCCCTGCTGGAGGGTAAACTCGAAGAAATCGATGAGTAACCCACTACCTAGCCCCACTGGAGGGTAAAACTCAGAACTGCTATGGCCATATCTACTGGAGGGTACAACACTAGCCAACCGAACATAGAGTGGGTATCGCGCAACCACCCAACTCCAGAACAACTCTCCCAAAAGAGATTCAGCACCTGTTCCATCACGGGGTTCCACTAGCACCTCTACTGACCGATCCATCGAGAACGTAACCAGGGGGAGACCACTCAACCCTACTGGTCAATAAACAAGCACATAGCTAGGGGAAAAACTCCACCCTATTGGTCAAAAAAACACACAGAGGGACCCTCTACATCGCTAGAAGTCAAAGTACGCAAATTAGAACAGAACACACACATGGGGCCCACACGACGTGTGGCCCCAAGTCAACCCCAACCAAGTGCACGAACATCTCAGGTACAAACCACACGTACCTCCAAGCGCTCTCGTATACTCCCAGAGTATACCACGTCTCCATCCCAAGGTCTATTGTGCACACGGCACCCAACGTCAACGCGAAGGCGTGACGTAACAACTCCACCTCAAAGGCCCAGGCACTGCCAACCACATCTTGTGAATCATTTATATCACTCTCCCAAGAGTGCGCGATCACACACCAATTGTCCGCTACAAACAAAGTAGGATAAACCACCACTAGAGAACCTTCCATGCTTCCACATTTAATAAGAACGCGCAAGAGGCTCCGCACAGCCAAACGGATCGCACCGTTGAAATCCTCGTGGAAAAACACGCGAGTTAGACTACTTACTCGCCTCCAACGGATATCCGACGGAAAATTCGCCAACACCACCTCACGCCCGAACAGCGCCCCGTGATCCCAAGCCTCGGCCCTGAAAACAGTCGGACGCATCACACCAATGTGATCCCCTCGGGAAAACACATCAAAAGCACTACTCACTTGAGTGCAACAGATATCCGGAGAAAAAGATATGTTCCGGCGCACCGCACATGAGAGGTGCTTTGTGGGACCCGAAAATCGGTCACGAAACTCAACGAACGGACCACATCGTTGCGATCCTCTCAAAAAAGCACACATGATGGACTATTCACTTGTCCAAAACGGTCACCCGGTGATAAAGATGTAAAATCACTGTCGATGCCCAAACGGCCCTCGTGGGCCCCGCACCATCGTGCCAAATTAGGGAAGGCGGATTGCACCATTGAAATCCCCTCAGAAAAGTATCCATAATCGACTCCTCGCACGCCCCGAACGGACGTCTGATGAAAAAGCCGCTAAATGTTGCACGCAGCTCAAAAGACGGGCGGTGGGGACCATGCCTCAACTCCGACTTCAACGCCCAGAACAACCCTGGAAACCTCCGCCTTGACGCCAGGGTTCCAACGCTGCTAACGGCGCTTAAATCGAACGTCGTAAGCGTCCGCGCCGTCCAAAATAAGTTCCCCCGGAAAAACGACAATCCCCTCGACGTACGTGTCGCGCAATCGAGTCCCCTCGTTTCGGGAATTAAAAATTCCCGAAACCGACTCAAAAAGTCCTCCTCGTCAATACGGTTCCACCGTCGCAGACAGTACTCAAAACGGACACTCGTAGCGGAAAATACGGGTGTCCGAACACCGAGGGGGCAAGGCCCCTGGGGCTGGACCGGCCTGGACCGGCCGGTCCGCCCAGCCTGGGCCGGCCCGTGGCTTAGCCGCGCGGGCCGGCCGTGGAAACATGGTCCGCGCGCTGACCGACCACGAGGGCCGGTCGCGGAGGCTTCGTGAAGACCCGCGTGGCGCAGGTCTTTGTCGCCGCACGGGGGTCGCGCGCCGTGACCCCGCGGTCGCCACTCCCTGACGACCGCCGCCTCGCTGAGCGCTCCGCCTGTGCCTTGGCCTCCTCCGGAAGCTTCCCGCAGCCGCGCCAAGCACCTCCACCACCTCACGCCGCAACACCTCCTGAGACCTCCCGCGCGCCACGACACTGCCTGAGGCCGCCCGCCGCACGCCGCGACACCGCCTGAGGCCGCCCGCCGTGCCGGGGCTCGTCGGACCGCCGGAAAAACCCGCAACCTTCGACGATCAACCCCGGCCTCCTCTGAGCTCGGATTTTGATTCCAAAATATGATTTGGAAAGATAAAAATCTATAATACACATCTATGGGATTTGTTTGAAGGTTTAACATCAAATAGACACATAAAATTTGACTCAAAGGTAGGCTCGGGAATGAAAACGCAACGGAAACCTCCTACCTCTTGGGTGATGCCCGGAGCTTCACGGGGTGTCCGCCACCACGCCGCGCCTTGCCGGAGCTTCTTCGCCGGAGCTGGAGGAGTATAGGGAGGATTTCCTCCTTTCTTCTATCCAGGTGGGGAAGAAGAAGAGGGAGGGGTTGGGTTAAGCGTTTAAATAGAAAACGCTTAACCACCCGCCCGTCGGCCCGAACCCGAACCCTCAGCGGGGTTGAGGTTAAGCCTCCCCAAGAGTAAACACCACCTCCCAAGCATAACAGAGGTCTCAAAATTTTAATTCGAGACCCCGTTCAAAAGTTATAAAATTTAACGTCCGAAGCCGCTAAATTACGAAAACGCCCCTGGGGCCATTTTTCACAAACGGCCCGCGCACACGAAACTTATACCCCTCCTAGGGTAAACAGCATGCTCCGAACTCAAAGGTACCCTCATTTTTCAAATCCGATCCACCATTTAAGAGATACTAGTGTTTCTCCATTAAACGAATAAATTAATTAATTAATTTATCCGTTTAACCTTCCGAAAGCGAGCGAGGGGTCCTAACATCCCGCGCCGACAAGTTTTATGTCGTTCCTAGGGTAAACACCCCATTTTGGACCCATCCGTACACTCGGATCTCTGATCCAGATCACCGTTTAGGAGTTATCCCATTTATTTTGCGTTTCCAGTGTGAACGCACTGAAAATTTAATTTCGGCCACTCCGGGGCTCGAAATCGCACGCCGTCTAAAGGCGCTGCTCTGGAATATCATCAAGAATATTCCAAATTCTTTCACAGCAAAAACCGGGTTCTTACATCATTCCCTCCTTCAATATTTTCATCCGTGAAAAGCAAAACTAGGGAGCAACACAGGGTACTAAGCCCACACATGGCTTTCCCATACCCAGAAGAACCCACGCACAGCTCTGCGTCACCGCACACATACCAAAGGATTGATCCATTCACGCGAGGTTGGCCCTTGACGATGTCATGCACCCACTCGAGACTTTGGGTTTAGGGAAATGCGGTAGGGTACCTCTCCATCCCTTTGCACGATCTCAAACAGCCCGAAGGTCCTCAAGGGTAGCTCACCTCCCCGGTCGAACCTCTGCATCACAAACCGTGACTGGAATCACCGCCCGCACCTGGAACAAGGCCCGGTGATTCCATCCTTCAGAATATCCGTATGGTGGAACACCCAAGGATATCTGGTCACGCAAGATTCCACAACCAAGGCTCTCTTACACGCTCGAAAGGCGAAGGAGTCGACGCCATCAACTAGAGAAAAAGGTCTCACACCTTTTACCTTACCAACACAGGGTTACACCCGACGCCCTGCGTCACCCTGGTAACACATCAAAAAAGGAGTTGGGAGGAGAGAAGTTCACACACAGAGTCTAACAATTCTACTACAAAAAGGTAGAAGAGCTGTAGAGCGTAACTCCTATCACCTCATGCTCTGCAGGGTAGTAGACATCCAAAGCTCGCGGCTGTCCTCGGTCCCAACTGTCAGCCCCCGGAGCCTGTCGTGGACCACCTAGTAGTGATGGGAAGACCTTGTAAAGTCATACCCCACTACCTGATCCTCCCGCTCCTCTGCTAGAACCACCTCTCTGGGTACTACTCCGATCACGGCGCTGCCTCTGTCGTGGTGGTGCACCTGCTGCCTGCCCGAAGCTCTCCGCATGCCTGGTCGGGCAGTCCCGTGCCAAGTGACCTCGCCCGTCACAAGCATAGCACCAACTCTCTCTGGGCTTCACTGGTGCCCTCCGGCACCACTGTGGTGTATGACCATGCCCCTGAGTCCGGTTGTCAGAAATCCGCCTGCGTCGAGGTCCTTCTTGTTGATGCCCGCGAGCTGCGGCAGACGTCTCGGCTCCAACGTGCCTGCTGCCACCACCAACACTAGAACGTGACAGGAATCCCTCTGTCACTAGCGCCTTCTCTAGCACCCCAGAATATGTGGAAATTCCCAAGGGTACCATGACAGCACGAATCTCTCGGCGGAGACCCTGCTCAAACTTCCGTGCTCGGATGTTGTCGTCATGGACCAAGTCCGGGTAAAAGCACGCACGGTCTGCAAAACTAGTCGCGTACTCGGCTACCGGAATCCCTCCCTGCTGAAACTGTAGGAGCTCCTAATTCTGAATGGAGTGCAATCATGAGGGGAAAAACTCCTCACGGAACAACAACTGAAAGTTTCCCCACGAAAGCGACGACTCGTCAAGAAGCTGAGTCACCAGACTCCACCAACGCCAAGCTGATCCACAGAAAAGGCTGGCTGCCAAAGACACTATCTGATCTGTTGGCGTCTGTACAAGACTGAAGAGGCTAACCACTATCTCTAGCCAACCCTATGCTGCCTGAGGGTCTGGCTCACCACTGAACCTCAGTGGTCTCTGCCACTGGAACTCACGGAGCACACTCTACCTGCGCTCAAGCCCCGTCTGCTCTGCTGAAGCTGTCTGCTACTCAACAGGTGGGGGTTTTGCTACCGACCCACCCAGAGAAAAGGGGCTCGCATGATGGGTTCTGGACTGTGGCCTCGTATCTCACAGGGTCGTCATCACGAACCAAAGCTGGTATCCTGGATGGCTGTCTTCGCGGAGACATCCTGAATATTACCAAAGAGTGTCGTGGTCAGATGAGCATAATGCATATACCAACAACAACGATGGGGAGCTGACTCAAGAAGGACAGTCAAAGACTCAATCCTATGTGATGCACAAAAAAAATTTCCCCGCAACAAGTGTCTCAGCATGCCGAGTTGACAAGCAGGTTATCAGGGTCCTGTTGAATGGATACGTCGGCCGCCGCACCATCACTGGACTCCATGGCCTGAGAGCTGTTCTCGAGACACGTTAACACTGTTTCCCTAAATCCCAACCAATTCCTTTTATTTTAGGGACGTCCGCACAAAATCCCAAGGAACGAACCACCTCTGATACCACTTTTTCATGACCCGACCCTACCCGGGCTCGAGCCGCAACTACCCCAAGCCCGCCTCCATAGGCCAGGGGATGGCGACTAGCGCCGAAGGCACAACAACTCGGGGAGGCCTTTGCCTAATCACCTGTACACACACACACGCAGCACACTCAATGCAAAAGTGCAGAGTAAAAAAGAAAAGTAAAGGTAAATTTCTATAAATAAACCACAAGAGTGCATCGACCTCTAAACAGTACAGGGTACAAGCTGAAAAGAAAAGGGGAAAAACACGCGCCCAACAAAAAACTGCCACAACCCGGCAACAGGTAAACAAAAAGAAACAGCTGACGGGTCTCCCACCTGGAACCCATCCACGACCACCGCACGTGGTCCAAGCTCCCAAGCTCCTACGCTCCACTGAAGCCATGCTCCACCTGTCCGTCATCTGTAAGGGCACAACAAGTGTTGGAAAATCCCAAGCAGGGGTGAGTACAAAAATACTCAGTAGGATACCCCGAAGGCTCGAGGGAGCAACAAAGGAGGTACCGAAGGGTGAGCAGTAGATCTAACAGGGAGTAGAACAGAATTACAATAGAGAGTGCAGTAAAGAGTCCAGCTCAACCCAACAAGAGAAAGGAGGCAGACTCGTCCAGACACAAGGAGATGGAAACGGTGAAAAGATGAACTTCTCGTCGAGTCGTCGCTACCTATAGCAGGAGAGTAGACTCATCCAACCACGAGAAGCTAGACACGGAAAGCACGTGGCATACCCCGCGCGTCTTCGCCTCCTCTGGAAGGAGAGTAGACAAAACCCAAGGAGTGGGTACTGGAACAAGGTATATACATATACATATGCTCAACAAGAATCCCAAAGAAGGTCATAAGGGGATCTCCATCCCGTAGCTCATCCCAAGAAAAGTGAGTCGCCTACAGTCCCAGAAGAAACACCATCGATACCCAGCATCTCGCACGTCTTCCCCGAACCGCAAGCCAAGGGGCTCGATCACCGCACCTTGACACTATCCGCTCTGGGCGGCACTGACTCGCCTGCACGGTTTTAGATCACGTCACAAGGATGCATCTCGGTGGGGGAAAATCTCCTTGTACTTGAGAGTTCTGGGGGAATGCCAACCACAACTCGTCACTTCCCCGCAGTCGAGAGGTATTCTCAAAGTCAAAGATGTCACAACACTGACCCGTATAACCAAGGGTCTCGCTCCGGTAATCACAGAGGAAAGCCTCAGACTAGCCTAGTAGAAATGACTAAGCCTAGAATGCCAACAAGTGTCCCACTGCCCAGCCCTACTGGAGGGTAATTCATAATATGATATCGGGTGACCCACTACCCATCCCTACTGGAGGGTAAACCATAATACATCATCAGGCGACCCACTGCCCAGCCCCACTGGAGGGTAAACCATAATACATCATCAGGCGACCCACTGCCCCAGCCCTACTGGAGGGTAGAACTGGAATAAGTCGACAGGAGACACACTACCCAGCCTTGCTGGAGGGTAGACCTAGAACTAGAGGACGAGCGACCCACTGCCCGGCCCTGCCAGAGGGTAGACCCTAAGGGGTCTTCGGGGGACCCACTGCCCAGTCTCTGCTGGAGGGTAGACCCTAAGTGTGTCGGGCGACCCACTGCCCAGTCTCTGCTAGAGGGTAGACCCTAAGAGCATCGGGCGACCCACTTCCCAGTCTCTGCTGGAGGGTAAACCCTAGAAGTCAGTGAGCAACCCACTGTATAGCCCTTCTAGAGGGTAAACCCGAAGAAATCGATGATTAACCCACTACCCCGCCTTTCTGGAGGGTAAAACTCAGAACTGCTCTGACCATCTCTACTGGAGGGTACAACACTGGCCAACCGAACACATATTGGGTATCACGCAACCACCCAACTCCAGAACAACTCTCCCAAAAGAGTTTCAGTGCCTGTTCCATCACGGGTTGCCACTAGCACTGCTACTGACCGATCCATCGAGAAAGAAACCAGGGGGAGACCACTCAACCCTGCTGGTCAACAAACGAGCACAGAGACAGGGGAAAAACTCCACCCTAATGGTCAAACAAACACACAGATGGACCCTCTACGTCGCGAGAGGTCAAAGTACGCAAAGCAGAACACGGCACGCACATGGGGACCACACGACGTGTGGCCCCAAGTCAACCCCAACCAAGCGCATGAACGTCTCAGGTACAAACCACACATACCTCCAAGTGCTCTCGTATACTCCCAGAGTCTACCACATCTCCAGCCCAAGGGCTATCGTGCACACGACACCCAATTTCAACGCGAAGGCATGACGTAACAACTCCACCTCAAAGGCCCAGGCATTGCCAACCACATATTGTGAATCATTTATATCACTCTCCCAAGAGTGCACAATCAACGCCAAGGGTCCGCTAGAAACAAGGTAGGACGAACCACCACTAGAGCACCTTCCATGCTTCCACATTTAATAAGATCACGCAAGAGGCTCCGCACAGCCAAACGGATCACACCGTTGAAATCCTCGCGAAAAAACACTCGAGTTAGACTACTTACTCGCCTCCAACGGATATCCAACGGAAAAGGCGCCAACACTGCCTCACGCCCGAACGACGCCCTGTGATCCCAAGCCTCAGCCCCGAAAACAGTCGGGCGCATCGCACCAATGTGATCCCCTCTAGAAAACACGTCAAAATCACTACTCACTTGAGTGCAACGGATATTCGAAAAAAAAGATATGTTTTGGTGCACCGCACACGAGCGGTGCTTCGTGGGACCCACAACCCGGTCACGAAACTCAACGAACGGACCGCACTATTGTGATCCTCTCGAAAAAGCACACAAGATAGACTATTCACTTGTCCAAAACGGTCGCCTGGTGATAAAGATGGAAAATCACCGTCGACGCCCAAACGACCCTCGTGGGCCCCACACCATAATGCCGAATTAGTGCGGGCGGATTGCACCATTGCAATCCCCTTGGAAAAACATCCATAATCGACTGCTCGCACACCCCGAACAGATGTCCGATGAAAAAGCCGCTAAAAGCTGCACGCAGCTCAAAAGACGGGCCATGGGGCCCATGCCTCAAATCCGGCTTCAATGACCGGAACAACCCTGGAAACCTCTGTCTCGACACCAGGGTTTTAATGCCACTAACGGCGCTTAAATCGGATGTTGTACGCGTCCGCGTCGTCCAAAACAAGTTCCCCCGGAAAAACGACAATCCACTCGACGTACGTGTCACGCCACCGAGGCCCCTCTTTTCAGGAATTAAAAATTCCCAAAACCATCTCAAAAATTCCTCCTCGTCGATACGGTTCCACCGCCATAGATGGCACTCGAAACGGACACCCGTAGCGGAAAATACGGGTGTCCGAACATCGAGGGGGCAAGGCCCCTGGGGCTGGACCGGCCTGGACCGGCCGGTCCGCCCGGCCTGGGCCGGCCCGTGGCTTAGCCGCGCGCAGACCGGCCATGAGGGCCAGTCGCGGAAGCCTAATGAAGACCCACGCGGCGTGGTTCTTTGTCTCCGCACGGGGGTCGCGTTCCGCGACCCCGCGGTCGCTGCTCCCTGGCGACCGCCGCCTCGCCGAGCGCTCTTCCTGAGCCTCGGCCTCTTCCAGAAGTTGCCCGCAGCTGCGCCAAGTGCCTCCGCCGCCTCACGCCGCGACCCTGCCTGAGACCGCCCATGCGCCGCGACACCGCCTAAGGCCGCCCGCCGCACGCCGTGACACCGCCTGAGGCCGCCCGCCGCGCCAGGGCTCGCCGGACCGCCAGAAAAACCCGCAACCTTCGACGATCAACCCCGGCCTCCTCCGAGCTCGGATTTTGATTCTGAAATATGCGTTGGAAAGATAAAAATGTATACTATGCATATATGGAATTTTTTTTAAGGTTTAACATCAAATCGACACATAAAATTTGACTCAAAGGTATGATCGGGAATGAAAACGCAACGGAAACCTCTTACCTCTTGGGCGATGCCCGGAGCTTCACGGGGTGTCCGCCGCCGCGCCGTGCCTTTCCGGAGCTGCTTCGCCGGAGCTAGAGGAAGAGAGGGAGGAGTTTCTCCTTGCTGTTGTCCAGGTGGGGAAGAAGAAGAGGGAGGGGTGAGTTAAGCGTTTAAATAGAAAACGCTTAACCACCCGCCCGTCGGCCCGAACCCGAACCCTCAGCGGAGTCGAGGTTAAGCCTCCCCTAGGGTAAAAACCACCTCCCGAGCACAAAGGAGGTCTCAAAATTTTAATTCGAGACCCCGTTCAAAAGTTATAAAATTTAACATCCGAAGCCGCTAAATTATGAAAACGCCCCTGGGGCCATTTTTCACAAACGGTCCGCGCCCGCGAAACTTATACCCCACCTAGGGTAAACGACATGCTCCGAACTCAACGGTGCCCTCGTTTTTCCAATCCGAGCCACCATTTAAGAGATACTAGCATTTCACCATTAAACGAATAAATTAATTAATTAATTTATCCGTTTAACCTTCCGAAAGAGAGCGAGGGGTCCTAACATCCCGCGCCGACAAGTTTTATGTCATTCCTAGGGTAAACACCCCATTCCAGACCCATCCGTACACTCGGATATCTGATCCGGATCACCGTTTAGGAGTTATCTGATTTATTTGGCGTTTCTAGTGTGAACGCACTGAAAATTTAATTTTGGCCACTCCGGGGCTCAGAATCGCACGCCGTCTGAAGGCGCTGCAATGGAATATCATCAAGGATATTCCAATGTCTTTCCCATAAAAAACCGGGTTCTTAAAAATACCATATAAAATAAGCATAACTTTGGATATTCTAATAGTTGAATAGTCACATGGAATATCAATAACTAATATCATAATGAGGGAATGCTTAATGATGGTCATCTGAAACATACCATCAAGGCTTCATGCTAAGAATATAATACTGTAAAGGATTCATACCAAGAATATAATATTGTCAAGACTTCATGATAAGAATATAATACTTTCAAGACTTCATGCCAAGAGTCTAATATTGTCAAGGTTTCATGCCAATAATCTAATATTGTCAAGGATTCATGCCAAGAATCTAATATTTTCAGGGCATCATGCCAAGAATATAATAAATGGCTAAGACCTTGACCAAAAAATATTTTGTTTTATAAAACCTGCTGATGCATTGAGGAGAATTCATTAACCGGTCCCCAACCTATAGTGATTTCATTAACCGTTCCCCAACCCATAGGGATTTCATTAACCAGTCCCCAAACCATAAGGATTTTATTAACAGGTCTGCAACCCGTAGGGATTTCATTAAAAGATCCCCAACCCATAGATCTTTCATTAACTGGTCCTCAACCCATATTTTACTAAGTCAAATTCATTCCTTATATGAAAATGGTGAAACATAACCAACATAAACATTTGTATTAAAACTAGCATATGAAATGTTAATACATTTACCATAAACCACGAATGGTATCAAAATAGCACATCCATAGTCAAACATATCATAAAACCTTCAATATAATATGGTAGATTTTATCATAAACAATCAACCTTAATTAAGCATAAAATTCAACAATAGATGTTGATAAAGATGAAAATAATCTAAGAAAATCATTGAAATTTCTTGTGAGAAAATAACCTTTTTTACTTTGAAATAATTTATTCAAAATCCCAAAATTTATAAAAGACTTCATTTTAAAAAAATAGATTATTGAATCAAAGTGTACAATACCACTTTGAAACATTTAAGAGAAATTCAAAAATAAACATTTTAAAAATATTTATATCCTTATAAATAAACCTATAAATCCCATTTTGAAAACATGGGCATGAATGAGAATAATTTAGAATAATAAATCTTAGAACCATTTAAAATGATGTTTTATTTAAATATACCCTTGCATAAAACCTTAAAAATATTTATTTTGAAAACATTTTTTAAAAACATGGACATGAAGGGTAAATATGTCCCAGTATATACTTACATATAAATAATCTCGGATAATAAAAGATTGTGAAATCAACCCTTACCGTAGGTCTAATTCCCTTTGTACGTATCATAAACTCCTGTATAGTGGTTTTAAACATATTATTAACTTTTACCAAAGTCATAATAATATTTATGATATCAAATATTATTCATTTATGACTTCATATTACTAGTTTATTAACAATTCTAAGTTAAAGCAACGTTTCGAGTAATAACCGCTTTGTTAATTGTACATGTTTTGACTTTTTATATTATTTAGATCATTATTTAATTAATTATAGAATATAAAAATGATTTATATATCATATATATTTATAATATGTAATGGAATACACTGTTCATGGAGACGGTAGGTCGTACGTACGCATGAACGCTGTTTCTGTTTTCTTATCGTATTGAATGGAAGAAAATAAATGAAATATATGTATATATATATATATAATATTAAAATATAATTATTATGTTATATATTTCATACTTATTCATTGTATATATTTTTATAATCATTCTGGAATGGTTAACAATCAAGATGAATCTCATCGCGTCGTGGAGACAGTAAGCTTTACGTATGGAGGGGCGACGATATCATTCCCTTAATGGTATAGGGGTAAGGAAATGGATGGTATGTTAATTATAAAGGATAATTATCATGTCATAGTTATTATTTATATCCATTATATTCATCATTATACCCATCCAAATAAATTGGTCCTGAAAAACAAATTATACTACAGCGTGGAGACGGTAAGTCGTATGTATGCACACATGGTGATATTGTTATTAATAGGATGGATAAAAGGAGGAATATGGTTATAAAATAATCATAATAAAATATCATAATATATATGATACTTGATTTATTACTTTATTATGGAAAAAACAAAGGAATGTGAAGTAGAAGAAGAAAATAAATTGAATTGAATTGGTAAAACAATTGTCTCTTTTTCGAGTATCTCCTTTTGAATTGCACAAAAGGACTTATTAGGTTGAAATTATTCCCAAATTATGTCATATAGGATGAATTTAGTATATTTGGGAGGATAAATGGGCATTTTTTGGCTAAGAAAAATGTATTTATAGGTGTTGATAAAATATAACAAGTGGTTACCTTTTATAAGAGAGGGGAGGGGCACTTTTTGAAACTCCAAAAATATTAATTTAATATAAATTGATTTTTGATTTCAAATAGATCCAAAGTGAGTTATTTGAATTATAATATTATTATGGGTATAAATACTCTCAACCAATAAATTTTATACATGTTTAAGTCACAATATTAACCTTATCTTTTGGCTTTAACCCTTTGTTAAACAATTTAACTCTTACCGTGACTACTTGTCTTTTTACACAATAGGGTTGATATAGTTACTATAAAATTCCAAAAGAACAAAAATTGAATAATTTATGGTATATTTAATATCATAATAGTTATTTGGCATAAATATATAATTTTATGAATTTTATATCTGATCGCATCACAATTCACTACTTTATTTCACCCCTACATCACTGTTTAAACTAGTTTTGTATTTAAAATTACAAATATTATCTCAAACTTAACATCCCATTTGATTAAATTATCAAATTTTTATCACTTTTAAAAAAGTAAATTATTCTTGTTTTGGTGATTTCATTATATGAGCAGGTGACTTGGAGGGTCGGAGATGATTCAGAAGAGAAATGGGCCAAACTGCATGGAAGCCCAAGGACATCTGTACACTATTTTCCTCATTGCTCAAAATCCATGCTCCAAATGGGATGAAATTTTGTGGGAAGATACAAAAATTCATGGGATAAAACTCATCTCAAGTATATGAATCCCGATTCGTTCATTAAGGGGTCCATCAAAGCCAATATTTCTATGGGAAAAATCTACATGAAGTCAATGATTTGGTTATGTATTTTGGCCATATCTCGCATTGTCATCCACTATTGGACGCCAAATTTGACATGAAGATATTAAATATTCTGTAATATAACTTTTCTATTTTTTTCAACTTAAGATAACTCCATTTACCAACTCTAAACTGATACACAAGTGGTATCTCAAAAACTAGGTGCCCAAAACCACTCCCCATTTTGGATCCAAATTGACACCTTGGGCACCCCATTTGGAAGTTCGTCCAAGGGGTGAAGTTTCTCCATTTTAGAGTTTTAGAGGAGTCCTATAACCACATTAGAGGTTCTATAACTACCTATACTCATATGGGGGGTCTCTTGAAGCAAGGATCTCGTCATCGAAGCCTTCCTCTCTTTCTTTCTTTGTAATATTTATGTTTGAATAATAAAATTATTGTTCCTCTTATATTTCTTATATTTTCTTATTTATTCCCATATTTTCCTATATTTTATTATTCTTTAATCTTCCTAATAAGGATAGAATTAGTAGTAGAAATTATATTGGGTTTTACCCTTTCTAAACCTTTTCATATGCAAAACGTTTCTACGGTGACTACACAACCCATGGAAGCATATTTATTTTTAGTAATCGATCTACCTATAAGCTTCTTCATTCATTTATTTTAAATAAATAAGATAATTCAATTCAATTAATATAATCTATGAATTGAGTTTTTAAATTATAAGAATCTAAAAAAGAAATTGAATAATTAACACAAAAACACGCGAGGTTGAGAATTTGTGTAAATTGTGAGAGTGAAAACTTAATCGGTAAAACAATACCACACAGGATAAATTTGTAGAGTTAAATTATTATCCATAAGATCAATTCATCCTAATTTTCTATAATGGACATGTGCCTTAATTTACCATTTACTATAAGCTATCCTTAGAACTGAAGGGCCCCGGAACACCCTGAGAGGGGAGGGGTGAATCAAGGTGTCAAATTTTTCTTTTTAAAGTTGTGGATCTTGTTCCCACATTGGTAGGAACTTGTTAAATATTTAAAATAGAATAAAGTAGGGATATTTCACAACACTTTTACTTGGTTCACCGCAAAGGTCTATGTTCAAGGAGCACACGCCGACAGTGTGTCGGTCGTACCAAAATCCACTAATCTTCACTAGTTTATGGATTAAAAGTTTCAGTCACAGACACTCTGTACTAGGAATACCACATTTACAAATGTTCAGGGAATTATCAATACATACCTCTAATAAATTCCATCAACTCCCCCTAGCTCACTGCCTTGAGAGAAGTCAAACTCAGTTTATCGACATGAAGATCTCTTCAATAGATTTTCATTGAAGTCTTTGTCTCTATTCACCATGAGACACTACTTGCATCTAAGTCCTTGATTGATTCACTTGAAATCACTAAACCACTGAACCGGATAATCATAAGCCTATCAAAATCATAACACCCCTTTTCCCGTAAAACCCCAACTTGCACGCAAGATTTGGAAATTGTCACGAAAGATGGCTTTCGTGCAACACCTACTTTCCACACAACCCTTATCTTTCGTGAAACTACACCAAAGGGTTCACTTGGTATTTTCTGACTAAAGTAAAACCTTGTGCACAATATTTAAACTCTTCAAATCTTTCACATAAAAATCTTTCATGCGGTTGAGCTGCCAGATTTTTAATGGAATTTTTTTAATTTTTCCTTGGGGGTAGTCGCATATTTATAGGCCCTTAATGACCCTGCGAGAAAAATCCCAAAGCGTTTTTTTCGGTGTGTGCAAGATTATTCATGATCATTTAAACCCCCTTTTTAAATAGCATTGTGCACGCAAACCCTTTCGCGCAACATCATCTTCCACGCACTCCATGAATTTTCCACTTTTTGACGTTCAAAACCTGAAACATTTGTTGCGTGAAAATTCCAAAAACACCTTCAATCTTGCATGAAATAACCAATCTTTCGTGCACATGAAAATCTTTCACTTACCTTTATTTTCCAAAAAACACGTTTCTTCATTTTCCGATTTTCAATCCCAAAAATTTGGCAAACACTGGAGAACGACACCACCTTCAATACTACTTTCAGATCAAACTATATGACCCCTTTCTATGTAATCCCCATGAGCTTCCATAAAACGTATGACAATAAAAAACACAAACTATGATCAACCTAAATTAAATTGACAACAAACACAAACCGAACTCCTTTTTCAGCAAAGAACAACCTTGGTTCCAACAAGAACATCAATCAAAGTAGGGTGTTGCGATTGCATGTTCCGAAGATATCCAAGGGCTTAATTATCTTCATCTTTATGGTAAAGTTAATTCTCATAGGGTTTAGGGGTTAAAAAATTAGGGGATAATAATTAATTGGATATTAATTTAAATGATAATTATTATTAATTAAATGAATAGGTAGAGTTAGATTGATTAATCATTTTAAATATTATCTAAAAGAATATTTTCTTTTTGTTTCTTTTTAATCGAACATCATTTCAAAAATAAAAACAAAAATAGTATACAATATTCTTCCATAAATATTCTTCTAGTTTTATGAAAGATAAAACCCCCCCACATTCTTTCAAGTAGTTTTATTATTCCCTTTTATGTTATTTTTAAAATAACTTTTAATAAGTTGTCAAATTTACTTCCTTCTTTGTGAGACGACCTTGGTTAGCCACTCTACTGCACCTAAGTACCCAAAAAATAACTAATCATTTGAGGGATCCCACGACAACGCCTTTTAAGTTGGAATCATTTTTGGGGAGGCAAGTAATTATTTCAACCAATTAGACTTATTTATTTTATTTTAAATTTTATTATCTTCTTCTCTTTTTTCTTTCTTCTTTACCCAATCTGGTTTTTTTCTTTCTTCTTATTCTTCTTCTATTTTATTCTTCTTCTTTTTGGACCATCAACTCAAAATTCTCATTTTTATTTTACTATGGTCCACTTTCCTTCTTTTCATTTTTATTTTATTTATGACACGAACTAATCCCGAAGATCTCTTAGATCTTGACCCTGAGATTGAACGTAGCCTTCGAGCTCAAATTAGAAATTCTTAGTCTATAGGAAGTTTCAACTTTCAACCAGTTGGCGAATTCCTCCACTCCAAGAACATTGAAATTGGAAACACTACTAAATAAAACTTAAAATAAGAACCAATGTCTAAAAATAATGTAAATTAACTTAATATAAATTTTTGAGAATTGGATGCACCTAATATTAATTATCAACCAAATTCTATTGCATACCCAAATCTTGAATCGGACTTTGAACCTAAATCTGGGTTAATTCACCTTCTTCCAAAATTTCATGGATTATCTAGTGAGGATCCAAACAAACATTTAAAAGAATTTAATGTGGTTTGCTCAACCTTAAAACCAAGAAATGTTTCTGAAGATCAAATCAAACTAAGATCATTCCCATTCTCACTTGATAGAGCTCCAAAGGATTGGATGTATTATTTACAACTTGAAGATGTCACATGTTGGAACAATTTGAAATGTCTTTTCTTGCAGAGATTTTTTCCAGCATCAATGACCACTTCTATTCATAAGGAGATCTTAGGGATCAAGAAATCCCAAGGGGTTTCAATGTATGAGTACTGGGAGCGATTCAAGAAGTTGTGTACAAGATACCCACATCACCAAATCAGTGAGTAACTCCTCATCCAATAATTCTATGAAATACTCACACCTATAGATAAGAGCATGGTGGATGTTGTGGATAGAGGGGAATTGGTGGAAAAGAAACTAGTAGTTGCACGTGCATTGATTGACAAGATGGCCCAAAACTCCCAATAATTTGGCGATCGAGGTACACCACATGTTCGAGGAGTACATCAGGTAAGTACTTCTTCTATTGAAATTCATTTGATTGATACTAAGTTAGAAGAATTGACCACTATGGTGAGGCATATTTCATTAGCTCAAAAGACATCCCAACCCCCTTCTTCAAGGCCTTGTGGCATTTTCACTGATACAAGACACCCAACTAACTATTGCCCCTTACTGTAAGAAACAGAAGATTGTGCAGTAGTGTTTCCTAGGAGACCATATCAGCAGAAACAACAACCATATCCCTAAAAGAAGATTGATTCCTTTGCACCAACATACAACCAAGGGTGGAAGGATCAATCAAACATGAGGTATGGCTCAAGAAAACAACAAAGGCCCCCTTTCAACAAAATTTCCAGCAGCCTCAACCTTACCAGCAGGGTTTCCAACAACCCTATAAGATATTTGAATATCAAGCATCAACAAGTAAACAAAAAGGGAATTCTCAACCAAATTTAGATTCTAATATTGATGATCTTTTGAAACAAATTGTTCTTAATCAACAGAATGAGCTTAATAGTCAAGGTTTAGAGTTGAGAGAGTTGAAGACACAAATGATCCAGATTGCCACCTCCCTCTATGAACTGGTAAGTAAGAATTCTAGAAATCTACCTTCCCAACCTACTCCAAATCCCAATGGGAATTTCAGTTCCATCACATTGAAAAGTCGGAAGAAAATAACTAATACATCTACACCTATCGTTCCACCAGGATTCACCTCAACTCCAGATAATCCCCATTACATACCAACTAATGAGAAATCCAAATAGAAAAATAATGGTAAGAAAAAGATTGATGATGTTCCTCTTAAATCCATTCCATTTACAAACAGAGTATTAAAAACCAAAAATAAGGTTGAATAAGAAATGCAAAAATAGGTTTTGGACACATTCAAGTGTGTGGAGATCAACATCCCTCTACTTGAAGCTATCAAGCAAATCCCAAGGTATGAAAAATTAATAAAAGAACTTTGTACCAATCGAAGAGGTCTCAAGGGAAATGAGAGGATCAATCTTGGAAGGAATGTGTCAGCACTCATTACACCAACTCTAGAAATGCCAACAACGTGAAAGTATCCAGGGACATTCACCATCCCAGGCACCATATGGTAGTTACACTTTTATGATTCTTTATGTGATTTAGGAGCTTCCATAAATGTAATTTCTCACTCTGTATTCTCTTCTTTATAGGTTGGTGAGTTGAAACCAACAACGGTAGTTGTGCAGTTGAAAAATAGAGCTACAACATATCCAGCGGGAGTCCTTGAGGATGTATTTGTCTGGGTAAGAGACATAATATTTATAGTAGATTTCTATGTGATTAACATGGAGGATGATCAGGTAAGTTCTCATGATCCCATTATCTTAGGTAGGCCCTTCCTCAAAACTGCAAAAAACTATTATAAATGTCAATGAGGGTACACTTTTCATGGAGTTTGGGGATGAAGTTGTGATATTTAATGTTATGGGCTCCATAAAGTACCCCTTAGAGGACCATTCTGAATTTTTTGTCTACCATTTTGAACCACCTAATAAAAAACCCATGGAATTTTATTGTCCTATGCTTAGGGAGATTATGAGTATTGGTTCTAGTTGGATGTCTAAGATCACTTACACACTTGTTTATAATACCCAAAACTCTCTTAGATTCAATTTTTAAATGGATGCATACTTTGATTTTGATCATGTGAACTCTGATTATGACATGGATATTGAATATTCTGATGGTTTTGATGCATTATTCTATGATTTTCATGATGATGATTCTGGTACTAATGTTCATTGTGCACATATTTCAGTTCCTTCAATGTCTCCATCCATACATCACCCCCTACATTGGAACCCAAGCCATTACCACCTAATCTCAAATACCCATACTTGTTAAGTGGGGAGAAATTACCTGTTATCATTTCTAACAATCTCCCTTTTGAACATGAAGAAAAACTTTTGAATCTTTTGAGGGAGAACATTAAGTCAATTGGGTGGAACTTGGCTAACATATCAGGTATTAGCCCTTAAATTTTCATGCATATTATTCTTTTGGAGGATGGGGATAAACCAATTAGGCAGCCACAAATGAGACTCAATCTAAATCTTTTGGAGGTTGTTAAAAAAAGGTTGAAAATTTTCTCGAGGTAGGTATAGTCTATCCCATTTCAGATTCCCATTGGGTGAGTCCTATTCAGGTTGTGCCTAAGAAAAGTGGTGTTACTGTTATTAAAAATGAGAAAGATGAGTTAGTTCTAATGAGGGTACAAAATAGTTGGTGTGTGTGTATTTATTATAGGAAACTAAAAGAATCTACTCACAAGGACTATTTCCTCATTCTATTTATTGATCAGATTCTTGAGAGACTAGATGGAAAAACACACTATTGTTTCTTGGATATATTTTCTGGATATTTTCATGTTCCTATTGCTCCAGCGGATCAGGAGAAGACAACATTCACTTGTCTATTTGGTACGTTTTCCTACTGAAGGATGCCCTTTGGAATTTTCAATGCCCCAGGTACCTTCCAGATATGCATAGTGAGTATTTTTTTTTTGATTTTATTGAGACATGCATAGTGGTATTCATGGATGATTTTACAATGTATGGGTATTCATTTTATGAATGTCTAAATAATTTGGTAAAGGTGATGAATCGTTGTATTGAGAAGAATCTAGTCTAGAACTTTGAAAAGTTTCATTTCATGGTAGAGCATGGCATTGTCTTAGGGAATGTAGTGTCAAAACATGGGATAGAGGTTGATAGATCTAAGATAGAAATTTTTTCATCCTTACAATATACTTCATGTGTGTGTGATATTAGATCTTTTCTAGGGAATAAAAACTTTTATCAGCGCTTCATCAAATATTTTAGTAAGATTTATATTCCTTTGTCACTATTACTTCAAAAGGATTCTGATTTTGTGTTTGATGATTCATGCAGGGTAGCATTTGATGAGCTGAAGAAGTGTCTGACCACTCCACTGATCATACAACCCCCACAATGGGACATTCCCTTTGAGCTTATGTGTGACGCCTCCAACTTTGCGGTTGGAGCTGTCTTATCTCAGAGGGTGGAGGGACATTAACATGTGATTGCATATGCATCGAGGACACTGGATTTAGCCCAATCAAACTAAAAAACCACAAAAAGGAGTTTCTTTCCATCATATTTACTTTAGATAAATTCTATTCATATTTATTGTGATCTAAAGTGGTTTTTTTTCTAACCATGCAGCTTTGAGGTACCTCTTGAAGAAGCTTGATGAAAATCCCATGCTAATATGATGGATTCCCCTTCTTCAAGAATTTGATATTGAGATAAAGGACAAGAAGGGGTCATAAAACATGGTGGAGGACCACATGAGTAGACTTACTCACACACTATAGGATGACACCTTGGACCAGGTACCACTTCAGAACACTTTCCTCGATGAGCATCTTTATTCCATCTCAGGTAGGCATCCTTGGTATGCTAATTTAGTGAACTACCTTATTTCATCTTAATTACCTGCAAATTTAAAGAAACATCAAGTCCAAAAATTAAAAAGTGAGACTTCGTATTATGTGTGGGATGATCCCTATCTTTGGAACATGTGTAGTGATCAAGTCATTAGGAGGTGTGTTCCTGACCATGAATTTGAGTCTATTCTTCATTTTTCCCATACACTTTCATGTGGAGGACACTCTGGACCCCAAAAAATAGTTAGGAAAGTTTTATACTCTGGATTATATTGGCCTAGATTATTCCATGATGCTCATATATTTTGTAAGTCATGCTCTTGTTTCCAACATATTGGAAACATTTCTAGGAGACACGAGAAGCCCCCAAAACCCATACTATTCTGTGAGATTTTTGATGTATGGGGCATAGATTTTATGGGCATTTTTTCCCAGTTCCTTTGGTTTTTTGTATATTTTGGTTCCTTTTGATTATGTGAGTAAATGGATGGAGGCTAAGGCTACTAGGACTAAGGATTCTCATGTTGTTGTGGACTTTGTCAAAGCGTAGATTTTTTGCAGGTTTGGAGTACCGAAGGCCATCATCAATGACCAAGGGACACACTTTTTCAATCGAAATCTGTCTTCCCTCCTTTGGAAGTATGGGGTGACACATAAAACATCAACACCATACCACCGTCAAACAAATGGCCTGACTGAGGATTCAAATAGGGAGTTGAAACCAATTTTGGAGAAAACTGTGCATATGAATAGGAAAGATTGGAGAAAGTGCTTGGATGATGTGCTTTGGGATTATAGGATAGCATACAAGACACCCATTGGTATGTCCCCATTTCAGATTGTTTTTGGTAAAGTGTGTCATCTCCCTGTAGAAGTTGAGCATTAGGCTTATTGGGCTATAAAGAAATGAAACGTGGATTTGGCACAAGCTGGAATCCAAAGTAAGTTGCAAATTTAAGAGCTTGAAGAGATTATATTGTATTAATTTGATAACTCAAGGCTCTACAAGGAAAGATCAAAACATATCATGAAAAAATAATCCAAAAAAGAGAATTTCAAGTTGGAGAGAAAGTCTTGCTCTATAGTTCACGACTAAAGCTGATGTTTGGTAAGTTGCGTTCCAGGTGGTTAGGTCCTTATGTTGTGACTAATGTTTTTCCTTATAGTGTAGTGGAGATCACACAAGAGGACATAATAAGGACCTTTATAGTCAATGGAAAACGTTTGAAGAGATACATTGAGGGACTTTCTACTGATTTAGTGGATTTCATCACACTGCATGACCACATCATCACTTGAACATATCAGGCTGTTCCAAATCCTTTCACTTTTTTATTCTTTATCCTATTTAAAATTATAAATTTCATGTGCATATATCATCTCTTGTGTTCACATTGAGGAAAATTTAATATTTTAAGTGTGGGGGAGGGAACCTTTTAGTTTAGTAATTTCAACTGTTTTCATGTTTTTCAAAACAAATATGTGTTTTTCAAATTTTGTGGAATTATTTTTCAATTTTTTGCATGTTTTTTAAAATTTGGAGTTGAAATGATTCTCATTGTGATTTTGAAATCCATATCAATAAGTGAAACGATTTATCCCATGAAACTAATATTAAATGAATGCTAAAAATTACTTTGTTTCAAGTTCAAATTTTTAGTAATTTCATGAAAAGTACTCTGAATTTTGAATCCCATGCCACATCTCATTGTCTTTATATTTGAAATCACTTTCCTGTGAGGTTTCTGAACCATTATTTTCATATTATTTACATTTACCTCACTTCATGAGAGAACCAAACCATGCTTTATTTAACCAGAATCTGATTTATTCCTGTTAAAACTTGAGGGTTTCAGGTACTTATGTTTAAATTATTGAGGCATTTGTTTGGTATTAAATCACCTATTTCAAATAATCCTTTTTTATAATGGCCTAACTTAAAAATTTAATCTGTGTAGCCCTTAGAATCCATTAAAATACTATTAGGTTAGCCACATTACAAGCCAATTTTCCCTATCCAACTAACTCTTGAAGAGAAATTGCATAATCTAGTTGAACTTAAGTGTGGGGGAAGCTATCTTGTGCTGTGATACCACATTCTGTGATACTTTTGGTGGAAAATTAAATTCTGAAGAGATGTTTTCATTGCTAAATAAAATCATTATATTGAAATTTGTGCCTTTTCTAGAGCTTTCATGACAAGTGAATTTGTGTCTTTATGGAGCTTCTAATAGAGGGGGAAAGTTGTGCCTATCTGGAGCTTTCAAGAAAATCATGTTTGAAAAGATTGACATTTTTACTGCTGAAATGTTGAATGGTGTGCACATTCCTTTATTTTTCATGATGATGAACATGAATTTATGCTATGGGGATTTAGGAGGAGACCATATTTAATTGAAAATTAGATTAATGCAATTTTACCTCAAAAAGAGTCAATCCATCCTTATTCAGCCTCATATTTTTTCACATATAAATCCCACCAACTAAAAGCCATAGAACAACCTGTAAAATTCCTCATGATAAACATATGTCCATGACTCACATCAGGTGGCAATGTAGGAATTTATCAAGCCTATGGTGACCCTTGTATGATTTTGGATGAGAAATACATTGCTGAAAAAATTGACATTTGTGTGATAAAAGAAAATTCAAGTGAGGTAAGTGTTTTGTGCATGGGAGGATAAATGAAGTGGAAATATATTGAATGATATAAATGGAGAACTTGAAATAATGGGTTTTTATGAGGCATGATATCTTTTGTTTCTTGGTGTGGAATTGTTGGATATCAAGGATATGTGTTTTAAAATTAGTTTTGATTTGATATTGATGTTTACTTGTCACAATCTTTCAGAATACATGATATGAGTTTTTTTCCAAGAGTGCAAAAGGGTAAGTGTGGAGGTGTGATCACATCACACTTCACTACTTTATTTCACTCCTACATCACTGTTTTAAATTAGTTTTGTATTTAAAATTTCAAATATTATCTCAAATTGAACATCCAATTTTATTCAATTATTAAATTTTTTATCACTGTTAAAAAGGGAAATTATTATTTTTTTTAGTGATTTCTTTATAGGAGGAGGTGACTTTGAGGGTCATAGATGATCTAGAAGAGAAATGGGCCAAACTGTATGGAAGCCCAAGGAATTTGTACACTATTTTTCTCATTTCTAAAAGTCCGTGCCTCAAAATGGGATGAAATATTGTGGGATTCTCCAAAACTTCATGGGATACAACTCATATCAAGGATACAAATCCTAATTCGTTCATTAAAGAGTAAAACTGAGCCAATCTGTCCAGGGGACAGAATCTAAATGAATTCAATTATTTTTTTCTGTATTTCGGACATATATAGAACTTTCAACCTCCATTGGCCACAAATATTGACATGGAGATAGTAAAGATTCCGGCCTATAAATTTTATATTTTTTCCAACTCGAGATAATGTCATTTACCAATTCCAAACTGATACACAAGTGGTATCTCAAAAACTGGGTGCCCAAAACCACTCCCCATTTTGGCTATAAATTGACACCTTGGGGACCCCATTTAGAAGTTCAGACAAGGAGTGAAGTGATACAATTTTGGAGTTATAGAGGAGTCCCCTCACCAACTTATAGGTTTTTGAACTCCCTATACTCAAATGGGGATCTCTTTAAGCAAGGATCCCTTCATCGAAACCTTCATCTCTTTCTTTCTTTGTAATATTTATGTTTACATAATAAACTTCTTTGTTACTATTATATTTCTTATATTTTATTTTTTATTCTCCTATTTTCCTCTATTTTATTCTACTTTAATCTTTTTAATTGGGCTGGAATCAATATTATAAACTATATTGGGTTTGACCCTTTCTAAACCTTTACACGTACAAAACGTTTCTATGATGACAACATCACCCATAGAAGAAAAGTTCTTTTTAGTAATTGATATACCTCTAAGATTATTCATTAATTTATTTTGAATCAATGATATACTTTAATTCACTTAATATGATCTATGAATTTAGTTTCTAAATTAGAATAAACTAAGTAATAAATTGAACAATTAAAACAAAAACACGTGAGGTCGAGAATTTGTTTAAATTGTGTGAGCGCAAACTTAATCGGTAAAACAAGACCACACAGGATAAATATCTAGAGTTAAAATATTATCCCTAAGATAAATTCATCCTCATTTTATAGAATAGACATGTGCCTTAATTTACCACTGACCATAAGCTATCCTTAGAATATCAATCAAAGCAGGGTGTTGTGATCGCATGTTCCGAAGATGGCCTAGGGCATAATTTTCTTCATCTTTGTGGTAAAGTTAATTCTCATAGGGTTAAGGGGTTAAAAATTTATGGGATAATAATTAAGTGGATATTAATTTAAATTATAATGATTAATAATTAAATTAAGAGTTATATTTAGATTGATTACGTCTTTTAAATATTCTCTAAAAAACATCTTCTTGTTGTGTCTTTTTAATCGAACTTCATTTAAAAAAAACAAAATTATTTTAAAATATTCTATCAAAAAACTTCTTCTAGTTTTATGAATGGTAAAAACCCCCCACATCCTTTAAAGTAGTGTTATTATCCCCTTTTATGTTATTTTTAAAATACCTTTAATAAGTTGTCAAATTTACTTCCTCCTTTGTGAGGCGACCTTGGTCAGCCACTCTGCTACACCTAAGTATCCAAAAAAATCACCAATCATTTGAGGACACCCATGAAATAACCTTTCAATATCATTTAATAAAATATTAGTTATTTTAAAATCTCATTTATGTCAATTTTGACACTATTTATTACTTGACTTTTTTAAAAAAATCATAACAAATTGATTCATTCGAAAAAAAAATAAATTAAATCATATGTAAGATGTCAAATGCATCCAAAAAACTAATTTATGAAACCAAATATTTCGAATTATATTTATTTTCATATTATTAATATCATTTAAGTGATATTTCCATTAATTAAACAATTACTACATCATTATTATAACAGCCTTAAATTATCTTATTTCTTCTTCAAAAATTAAAAATAAAATATCATGATGAATGTAAATTTATTTTCTTTAAAATTACTATTTATAATAGAATTTATATTATGTATAACCATATATTAAAAATTATTTTATTCTTAAAATTATGAGTATTCCATTTTTAACTTATCTTTAAATAAAATGTAATAAATGTCATATTCTTACCCAAGTGGTTTAAAAAGGTTATAATTTTGGAATAAGGTTTATTTTGGTAGAAACCCAATCATCAAATAAAATTAGAACAAATTTTAGAATGATTTTATAATATTATATTATTATTTTTTTACATTTAATTTCCCAATTTACCCTTAATCGTGGTAAATAAATAAAAAAATTACTAAAGTTACTATTCACCAAAAAATTAAATTGATCCTATTAGACAAAAAATTTCATAATAATTACAACCATTTATGTCTATTTTTCTAAATTCAATTCACAAACATTGGAAAATTACGTTTAATGCTAATCCCGCAGATGTGGCGAGAAGGTGGGTAAAAGAGACATTCAAAAGATCAATAAATTTTTATATCTAATTCTATTATAGAAATAGTTCCAATGACCTAAATTAGATTAATATATGTATTATTTATCAATTTTTACTTTAAAATAAATTTAATATAAAATAATTATTTAAATGAAAAAGTCAGTTTTTAACAACAATTGAGTATTTTTCGTTATTCATCAAAAAATGAAACTTTTTAGAAAAATACCAAAAAATTACCCTAATATAATTTTGTTATTCTAAATTAAAAAATGAATTCTATTTTGAAAAATAAAATTTATAAATTTTATAATGTGGTCAATATTATTCATAACTTCTTTTTAAACAGCTAGTTTGATAGATCATAGTATGCTCGAACTCGGTATTGCATGCAACATAAGCTATTGAATTTATTTAAAAAGAAACGTACTATGAAATATCTGGGGGTTATATATATGTTATAACATAAGCTATATTTTCTCATATTTTCTATCATATTTTACAATAGACAATCATTGATTAATAATATCACCTCCATCAACCTGGGAATAGTATTTTATGATATAACCTATATCTTAAAGACGATGTAAGGATCTGTTTTACATATACAGATCAATGTTATAAACCTATACAACATCCCATATCATACATTGTGATATATGTAAAACTGAAGGATTTCAACTATCACTGCTTACGATATCCTATATTATATGGTGTGACTCTATCATAGGTTATGATATCCCATATCATAGGATTATCCACATAAACAATTATATCTTTTTTATGATATGAAAAATGATAACAACATGATTCATCTATCACCAAACATATGTTTGATGTATATCACTAAGGAATAACCAAATGAATCTTTAATATGATGTGTTTCTATAGACTTAATGAATAATCCATTTATTAGGTTTGATCCTCCTTGAAACCATTATATTCTAGTATCTCTTGATAGCTAAGGAAAAGAAATAGAGCCTTCAGGAGGATTAAGTAGCTCTTAATAAAGAAAAATATAGACACACATCTCAATGGTGTTTATCTCCTTATACAGGGTTCCAGGATTCTCCCTGGGCCTCCAAATAATTTTCTCTTATGTTACATAATGTACGAGTAAATGGATTTGGTTACAATAAATGTAACCATCAGCTATCCAAGTGTTCTCTCATACATGTCATCACATGAAATGTTATAAATGATCATAATATATGTGGTATATTTCCAAATTTTAATCCTTAATTCCCAACTAATATTCCTTACTCAATGGTGATTTTGGAATCATACATTATGATTCTACATATTATATGACTTATAATATGATCCCACAATATGATTTGTCCAAGTAAATGACTACAATATCACTATATCATTGATAATGATATGCCATTTCAAATCTTATGATATTCCGTGTATTCTTATTATATCATACACTAAGAAATACTATATATCATACACTAAGATATGTGCTAAATTACATTATAAGAAAAAATTAATCAAGGAATATCTCCATAACACATACCCTTACCTAATGAAGTTATTAGTAAAGGTAATTAAGTATTGAAATCCACCCTAAGATACTTTACTTATTGAACCAAACACATCAGTATGTATGATTTTTAATAAATCATTACCTCATTTCAATTTACCCTTAAATGTTATTTTTTTAATTTTACATAATAAAAATGATTCACATTCATCAAATGATTCATCATCATTTAATTCCAATAATCCATCATTATAGAGTCATTGGATACAATTCTTATTTATATTTACAAGACGACCATTCAAATATAATTGGAATTAAAATTATTAATTTTGACCCTATTATTATTTATATTATAGATTGGTTTGTCAGGATCTAATATAAATAATCTATTAAACTCATTCATAAAACCATAAAACATTTCATTCATATAAATATAACAATGTTTTTTCTTTATTTCAAATGAAAATCCTAGCCTATCTGGGAAATATACAAGAATATTATTTCTATTTATTAATGGTACATGATAACAATATTCTAGAAATAATGAAAATACACTATGAAGAATTAAATTCACTAACCTATATATAATGTGACAACTCTTGCTATATTTAAAACATGTAGGTCCACTTCTCCCTTATCAACTTTCTTTATCTTATAAACTACTGCACATTACCAAAAATATGTGATGCACATCTAGTATCTAATACTAATGATTTATAGTTATAGTAAATTATATGTATAACATAAATACCTTATTTGGTCAATCACCTCATTTATTATTAAGAATCTCCATGTATTTAGGGAAACCAACCTTCCATTAACAAGTTTTTTTACAAAATAATAGTTATGATATCTTTACAATACTGAATTATTGAGGTTCTTGTGTAGTGATTTAGATAGTCCATTCATTTTCTTATTATTGGACTTGAATTTACCCTTTCCCTTATTCGTCATCATGACAGGGTCTATCCTTTTCAGGTTTTTTTCTATTCTTCTCAAAATAATTAGAATATTAGGAGAAGTTTAATCAATATTTTTCATATTAAAATAAAAACAAAATTGATTAATTTATCCTAGAAAAAATTATAGGGTTATATAAATGTTTATCTTTATTATGATAGTGTACCTAATCCTTTCCATTTTATTTCTATGTGAAAAAATTTTGAGTGCATGAGTAGAAACCGGGGTCCCTTCAGACATCATGGATTGGAAAATTTTCTTTATTTTCACATACCATTCAATTATATCTTTCTCATGACAAATATATTTCAAATTCTCAATCATATTAAACACACCCTTTGATTCATATTTCTTATAAATATTATAAATAATAGAATATATCATGAAACATGATACATACAAAGAATCTTTCCTATGATTCTTATAAGTAACCTTATCAACATGTGGACTATTCGTAGAATTTTTAGTAGGGATAAATTTCTATAGAATATATATTTCTCATCATGTTTGAGGAAAATTATCAATTTATGATGCAATTCAATGAAGTTATTTCCATTTAATTTTCCCTTCAAAAGGACTGATTTCAATGAAAAAAATTGAGTTTGTGTTTGATTCCATGAATATCAATAATAAAATACATGTTATTTTTAATATTAAGTATGTTATTATTAAATATGAAATTTTATATAATTTAATACCACTAAAATAATAGGCTTCACTATTATAAATTTTGTAGGACATGATCCATTTTTCTACATGTCTTAAATAATATAATACTTTCTATTAAGGCATGAATATTTAGGTAAACAACTTATGTTAATTGTATCAAATAAAAAAATTGGATTGTTAAGTGAAAACCGTATTTCTCAATTCATCTTATAAATATTATCATCACTATTCCTCTTGGAATCAATTCAATTGGGTTACCCAGTCATGTGTCACCCAACATTCATATAAGAATAATTATTACCATTTTCATATAACAAAAGATTTATTATAAATGCTTGTATAAGAACAAGCCATCTATTTAATCAATAATAGTCTTGATGACTGTGATTTTTATTACAAGGCATCTAACACATTTATATTTAATGAAATATTTTTTATTCAGCCTTATTGTTAACATTTTACACACCAAATACATACCCTATATGATTATATTCATAGTAATTTAGTAGTATGTATCATATATATACTCCATGCATATCATATATATTAATTAGAAAATTCATTTACATTTGTATAAAATATAAATGTTTAATACATTAATAATATTAAATAGAACCATTCTATTTATTCACATCGATTACGGTAAGATGTATGATCCAACATGATTAATGGGTTTAGTGGACTATAGCATAAGGAATGTGATATTTCACATAGGATATGAGTGGAAAGCCACTACATGGAATTAACCTTTAGGGGACTAATCATATCTTGAAAATTTCAATCTATGTTTCATATGATTATTAAAATTAGTTTTACTTTGTGTGAATACATCATTAGAGTATACAATACACTAACATTTAGTTTATACTTTTCCATTTATCGAGTGTGACTCTGATACCACTGAAGGAGTAGTGGGATAATATCCCTCATATGATCCCCTTGAATGTGACATCTATATGAACCTATCAGTTCACTTTATTTCCCCAACATCTTGGGAGATGAATCTTATTACATCAATAATGAATCTTCTGTGTAGAGAGATACAATTAATCTCACAATAATTAATGAAAGTTCCCTATAATTGGTTAATCCTTAACCTTTATTTTGGTACCACTGTAGGGTTTTAATGATGATACTAACCCTTGGTATGTAGTGTAAGCAATAATAAATCATAAAAAATAACAGAGTAAGTAAATAAAAAATATAATAGAAAACAATAAAATAAAAATAACATTTAATTGAGTTTGAAATATATATATCAAACATGAATTTATGAATAAAATTATCCTTTTATATCCACTAATAACACTAATCACCAATACTTTGGTAGGATTCTCTTTCAATCCAATCAACTCTAGTCACTCCTCTAAGAAAAAGTATGGAAGTAAGAGGGAGGAATACACTAGATAACTCTTTGATGAAGAAAACTATAGAGCTCTCTTGAATGAGGAGAACAATAGAAAACTAAACATCTCATTTTATTTCTCTCAAGGGAAGAAATTATAGTACCCCTTATTCTTGTTATTTATAAGAATAGAGTCATTCAATAAAATCTATGGAATCTAAATTCGTAGCAAACTAAAGAAGGTAAAAAATATTTCCTTTAATAGCCATTTGGAGCATTAAATAGCCTCTAAAAGTGTCTTAAGTCCCAAACCATCTTGGGAGGTGCTTTAATGAGCCTCCAAATTAGTTAAACATGGAAATGGTTTTGCTTAAATGGAATTTAATGGTGGTATTACGAATTTATTTAATATTATAGACTTTGGAAATCAATTATATCAATCCTAGTCCCAAATCCCTTTTGGGATTAAATATTTCCTCATGTTTATTTGTTAATATTATGAATAACCTATTATTTATATTATAATAAAAATTTAATTATCTAATAAAATAAATATTATTAAATTAAATATTTCAAATGAAAAAAAACATAAATCGTATTTTTTTATTAAATATAAACATATTTACACATGAACAAATCATGTTAGTCCAAAAAATACGAATTATCATTATCTTAAGTGTGGCCCCAAAGACCCTTTGTAAAGTTTTCAATAACTTTGAATCTTACTCATAATAATAAAATAAGAGCATTATTTAGTAACACATCATATTAAAACAAATTACAAAGGGGTTTGGTGTGATATAATCCACCACATGAACATTAGCTAAGTTCCTTTTTCAATGGAATCAAGATTAAGAATGTGACACAAATAATGTTAATATCATATAACCGATCTCTTTTCTCAATTCTAGAAATGAATAAATCTTATATGATTACATAAAATGAAATTATCTTGTCATAAACACACACTTACTTTTTTCAAACTCAATTAAGGTCCATTATTTCATAATCTTTCATATGGGTGGACACATCCTGTCTCGATTAATAAAATACCACTGATTAATTAGTACCATAAATAATAAATATATCAAATGAATTTAGATAGATATCAATGTATGAAACTTATAAATTTAGGAACCTATTTAAAAACATCAAGTAAAAGTACACATAAAAAAGTTCACTTAAGTTACTCTAATAAAGCATATATGACTATCCACATGGTTTACTTTAAGAAGGTCAATTAGAATACAAGTTCACTGACTTATATCCTATGAGTGATTAGTTGTATCTTTATATAAGTTATCCTACTCATACTAATATAAAAATATCATCAAAAGAAAATATTATGATCATCGATTAGGGTGAACCTGGTAATATATATATTTTAGGGGGTTGTAATCATATAATTTCCCATGTTATACATAATAAACATAAATTAATGAATTTCTATAAATATTAATTACATGATACAATATGACCCCTAGAAAACAACACATGACTATGTTTATGTAATAAACACTAATAAGAATAAGTGATTTCTAGAGAAAGATGAATTGGAATAGATTATTAGAAAATATTTTGTGAACACTACCATATATAAATATAAAAAAAGTGTTTTGACTGACATAGTCATAGGGATGTTCTACACCTAGGTGAAATGATATTTCATTTTAACTCAAATTTGTGATTGTTTCTAGGGAAGCTAAAATAAATATGGTCATGAACCTTCGTGGTAGTGATAACATTTCTGGATGGACTAGTAGAAATTAAGACGAATTAAGAACCCATTTTAAATGTGAATGGATAACACCTCTAACACTCCATTGAACATTATTAGGATGGGTGAATCTTATCCTTGTGATTTTATTGAAGAAAAATCTGGAACATAAGACTTTCAACTTAATAAAGAGCTTCATGAGAAGAAAACCAAATATTTATTCTTTTATTTTTCAATTTATCTTTTATTAAAGGAATTATGTGAATACTTTAGGATAAATGTTTCATTTTAGTGACTTTTGGGAAGATTCCTCGAAATACCTAATTAATTCCTAAAAATACCCTGTGATGAATAGAAAGATAGTAGTGTAGTGTGATATGAGATAGATTCCACTGACTAAGGGGAAAATATTCTGAATGAATTAAAAATAATGGTGAAACACCATGTGTTATACCATAATATAGTTTCTCATAAATTTTCAAATTATGTATTGTGACCTTGTAATAAAATTCATGCCACAACTAGTTAGGGAGAAGGACCTATGGTGCACTAAAATTTTTATAGGGTATTATGATGATCAAATTGAAATAGTAACGGGGAAAGATAATTTTAGATAATATTGTAATGTCTGGTTATATAGTAAAAGACAATCCATAATGGTTAGCCCAAAAACAAAACTTTCATGGGTTATGCCACACTGCAACACCACCTGACAATCACTTGGTGAAGTGAGAGAAGAAATTATAGCTTAAAACTACACCAATACCATCCATCCATGAGACATAGTGAGAGAGAAAAAATCACTTGGAAATTTTATGTTGTAACTAAACCCCATAAAAATCAATGGAAAGGAAAATGAATAATCACAACATAAAATTTCACTGTAAAACTCATACCAAAAGGTACAATTTATAACCTAAAACTATCAAAATATTGAAGAAATCTACATATTACTTTTTAATTTTTTATAGTCATGCCAAATTATATGCGAATTTAAATTTCAAAATTTTATCATAATTATTATAGAGTTTTTAGTGATTTAATTTTATTAAAAGAATAACTCCACCAATGGGTTGAGAAGATTTAATCCAAAGGGTGAAGAAAGTTATTGAGAACCTAATGCCTTATGCCTAGTTCCATATAGTTCTCATACACCCTATTTATACCCCACACTACATGCCCTACTTTCTCATGCATTGTTCTACACCCTAACCTCTCTGTTACCATACTGAGTTCCTTGTTAAAATAGTTAATTTCTTCAAGTGGTTACTAATGTTTACTTGGGAACCCAAATCCCATTTTTTGTATAATTCCCAAAAACCCAAATGTACATAGTAATTGTTGAATAATTGTGACCAGAGTGTATAATAGAGCCCCTAACAACACATGAGTTCATGGAATCCATGCCCTGCTTCCCCTTTAAGTGATTTTAAAATCTAAACTAAGGGGTAAAATAGATAAATGAATGATATTTTTCCTTTAATTATTATGATCATTAGAAGGCCACTTCACCTAGATCATCAAAAATACTAGGTAAATAGTCCCACTTCAAGAGGTGCTTCCATGAAACCAGGGTAAACCACCATGGTTCCCAATTCATATTAAAGGGGTTGCACCTAGTGTGTCCTTAAAGGATCATACCCAATTCTCAGAGGCTACCCAACTAAGTTACCATTAAATTAGGTATATAATTCAAAATGGGGTTCAACCTATTATACATCCTCTATATAGTTAGATAGTCTCCATTATCAGGGTGGTGCCTAGGTCCTCCCAAAATAGATTCATTCCTTGGACAGATAACTCGACACCCATTTACCTAGGTCACCTATTTGGGTTCCCCTTTCACCTAATTTACCTATTTGGGAACCCCTTTCACAAATTTTACCTAATTGGGTTCCCCTGTCACCTAATTAAACTATCTGGGTTCCCATTCACATGGATTTATTCCATGTTTCCCCATTCACTTAAGTCTTTTAATGAGGATAAATTAATTTCCCAAAAGGCCTTGATAAATCTCTTTAGCCTGAATCATCCCAAAATTGAGTTAAAATAACTTAGGAATCCTCCATAGCCTCCAGAGATACATGATTGGGTTATGCATGCCCAATTTATCCCCTTATAATCATGTATTTCTTTAATAATGGGAATAAATCATGTCGTAAAAAATGACACATGAGTTTTCTTCCTAACTGATAGGATCCTCAAGGTTTTAAAAACCTTTTATTCTCTTGGTAATGAGGGTACCTATCATTTAGAAATAGGTAAAACCCCCTTGGAACAAGATTCTCATCTTGGCTACCCCAAACTAGTCCCCATAGATTTCAAGTATTCTATCAAATTCCTTACATCCAATGAATGATACATAGATGTATACAGGTCTCTAGTTTAGTGTAAGTACCAAGCCATCCTTATTAGGTCATATCTCCCATGAGTTCAGTTTTATTTCCCCATTTAGTTATCAATAAATGAGAAGTTTGTGTGCATATATGGACATTATAATATTTTTAAGCCCTGACCATGTCCTCATTAATGATATCACCCTCATGTTCCATCAATAATCCATAAATACCTTGGGCCCCCTACTAGGTGTAATCCCTAACCATACCCTCTCCTATTTATTTACAAAAAATAGGATGCACCAAAAATTATTTCTCTTGTGTACATCCCACATTAACCATTTATAGGTCCCTTTAACCTAGTATTCCTAGCTGAATTATGTTAAAATGTATATCATATAGACGTAGCTACATAATGTTATACTATATAGTATATAGGATTAGCTTCATAATGTTAAACTACATAGAATATAATCATAACTACATGAAATTAAACTATATTGCATAAATTCATAACTGCATGACACTAAACTGTATAAAATATATTCCTAACTAAATAAAATGAAACCATATGGAATATAGATTATTATGAATGAGGTTAAACTACTTAGAACTGGTCTTAGTCATATGACCTTAAACTATAAGACAACATGGTCCTAGTTTCACAACCTTAAAAGGTATATTAGTGTTCCAAGATACACAACCTTAAAAGGTGCATCATTAGTCACAAATACATGAATTTAAAATGAAAAACAATGTTTCCTTTTTGCATTACCTTTAAAGGTATTATTTTTTCCATTAAGCAGCACTAAACCACACAGGTATTTATTCACTTCCTAGGGACATATAGAAAGCCTATTTAATGGGTCTGATCCCAAATCCACAAACCTTATCACTGCCAAGGATAATGATGAATTATAGAATTATAAACTATGTGGCTCTAAAACACGGTTTAACCAACCATTAAGTGAATTGTGGAGAACCTATGATATGTACATATATTCAAATCAGCACACGGTATCAACCAATCACTCTCACGACAAAGGTAATAAGTATTTTTATCGAGAAGGATTTATAAATATATTTTAAATCTATAATAGAGTCCAAAAAATGAAATAATACCCCTTGATGGATGAGCTAACCTCCCATCCTCTTATCCAATCAATGATTTGAACTGTTTTTGGAATGTCCTAGTGACATCTAACCTTTGGAAAGTAGGACCACAACTAACACAAAAAACATGGGTGCTGGATTCTCAATGGAACAAAAATGGTGAACCTGATGTGAAATCCTTTACTCTGTAAAGTTATATATCAACTATATACCATTACTTATGATACTTTACTAAAGGTTTCCTTTTTTATGGTTTTCCCCTTTAGGGTATCCTATTAAATCTAAATGGTATCACTAAACTTATTATCATATGTCATGTTTTTTTTCTAGAATGGGAGAAAGGATAGGACACCCTAGGATACTCTAAATAATCAGTTGATGCACCAAACATACGCTTGGTCTAAAAAAAATTCATGTCCCCGCAACAAAGATAGATGTTTTCACTATACAAGTTCCTCTTACACCTAGTGGTGAATGCCCTGGTGTGTGAATATCATCCCAATGATTCCATATTGACCATGGAAGCAACTTGATAGTACATCAAAGAGATGAATCCCCTTAGAGCATCACACTAATGATACTCCAAAGAGAAAAAAGTTCCCCTATTTACACATCCAGTATATTTTAAACTCTATATTTGGAGAAAAATAACACTTACCTCTCTTACCTTTGGGAGGTGGAGAAGGACATTGACTGTATCCCCAGTGTTACTCGGGAATTTCCTAGGAGGATCCATGCCAATCACTACTATAAGCAATGTGTCTTGGATATAACCCCTAATGAATACACTGAGGAGGCCATCCTGGAGACCCCTACCCCTTTTTCCAAACTAGGACACATAGGATGAGGGATCGTTGGGGGAATTTTTCTACTAAATCTTAGGATAAATTTTATATCCTTGTACCTATTAACACCCATGGAGCTAATTGTCATATCCTAATGAAAATAAAGGATAAAAAAATGAGGGATTCCACTCATGAAGGTTTTTTCCCACACCCTTTGACCCCAATTATGATTGAGGTTTTAACCCTGATTTATTGGATGAGAGAATTTAAAAAAAGGTATCATCCAAAAAATTCATAGTTTAGGAGAAGTACCTACCTAAATGGACACTAACATCCTTAATTTGTGACAACATATTTTGACAGTGGCCTAAGGATCCACTATCTCTTCATAAATATGGAATGGAAATTGTATCTTAAATTTTCCTCCCCACTATACTATAATACATAAATCCATTGGTCTTATCCATAGATTCTATTGTAAAACACCTCCCCACAGTAACCAAATAAATACCTTTGGATATCGTCCCTATTGTACCAATCACATAGGTTCCCCTCATGAAAAAAAAATGTTAGCCATGTTTTTATTCCTCATATAAGATAATAAATTATCATGATATATAAAGTTACTCCCCATGGAAAAGTGAAACCAGGAATCTATAGAGGTCATCCTTATAGTATCTGTTGGGGAAGTCCTTCCCTCAACAATATGAAGATCTATCAAAAGGTACTATTTATGACAAAAACTGTGGAGGTCCTCCCCAAAGTATAAATATTGATCATTATGAACCTTCTATACTCACCAAAACATCAAAATTTGATAATCATTAGGGATCCTTCTCATAGAAACCAAAATTGATTACTCCATAGGTCATCCCTATAGAATAAGATACAGATTTCCTCTATGTTGTAGAGTGAAAAGTTACAATTAATGTACTCCCCATGAAAGAAACTAACAAATAAGTTACCATTGGTTCCCTCCTGATGAAAACCAAGATAATAACTCTAGAGTACCTACCCATAGTATATGTTATAGAGTTCCCCATATGATAAATCATTGATATAGAATATTGGTCCTCCCCATGATGGTCCATTGAGAATCATCCATGGAGTTCTTATTTATGGTTCTCATTATGAAGACCCTCTTTATAATGATATATATTTATGGTATGATGGTCCTCCTCTGTTCAACACTACAACAATATTTCCCTCATATATAGAGGCACTTGAGAAACAAAGGATAACTACACCAGGTTCCTCATAATCAATAGGTTATGACTCATACCAATCAATGGGCATCCCAAGGTAATGATAATTTTTTATACCTCCCATAGACCATGCTACTTTGGATACGAATAAGGAGATTCACAATGATCCCATTCCTCT
This sequence comes from Viscum album, assembly GCA_963277665.1. Lineage (NCBI taxonomy): Eukaryota > Viridiplantae > Streptophyta > Magnoliopsida > Santalales > Viscaceae > Viscum > Viscum album. The sequence continues at coordinate 1,254,946,391 of OY728151.1, read as the reverse complement.
AAATAAAATAGTTTATAAATAAAAGTTATGGTTAGATCAAATTAAACAACACCTAATTGATAATATTGGTAAAACCATGGTCGTGTTGAAAGAATTATCCAAGGAAATAATATCATTCATGTTCTGGACCATGATTTCATATTAGTATGACATTCCAAAGACACTAAAATAGGAATCCATACCTAAATTCTATTAGAAATTTTAGGAAAATAACTATTATTACAAGTCCAGATACCAACCTTATTGGGAGTAAATTTAACATATTAAGATAACATATGACCTTTTTGACAAAGATGACATGGTTTCATTTTTAGTGTTCTGGAGTTGTAAGTCAGGAAGACAACATGAGTTTCTATAATACACCTACCTTGGTAGACTAAATGAAATATATCAGATAATCATCAATACCAAACATAAAATTCATATTATAGGGTGGGTTGAATACAGATCTCTTTATTTCACTTCTCTTAGTTGATGAAAGGTTCATAGATGAAAGTGGCTTGTAATTTCATCGCTTTAGGCCAGGTATCTGGTCTATAATATATATATGATAGTTATTCCATAAAATTAAGTCTCATTATCCCTAAAACCAAAAAGGAGTACTTAATTGGAGTGATAACTTGATAAAAATTTCATTAGGCCACTAGGAAGGTTAAACTGACCTCCTATTTGAGGAAAGAAATTCCTAAAATCCCAAAAAAACTCAATAGTGAGAACCTTTCACATAGAAAAGGTGTTACACCCATCTCATTCTAGGGTAAAATCCTAAAAGGAAAATAATTCCACTATGATGTTCCCAATATAAGTATAGAGGCATAAATTATACGTAGGGCTAGGGAAATATTTACCACCATCACCACCCTCAGAATCATAAAATTAATAATGGGGCATGACTGTGATAGCATAAGAGTGAACTTAGTCCCAACCCCTAGGGATGGGGTACTATTACCTCCCCATTTTCTACAGAATCCAATATTCACTAGATTGGGAGTATATTCACATAAATAATACTTATAGTTCCCTCCATATATATTTCATGATTCATCTCCTTCATTAAGAGTGAGCATAGTGAAATCTATTAAGGACTCCCCCAATATCACCTTCTACAAACCACTTTCAAGGGAGAGTCGTAGAGAGAGGGTTAAACCTCACAATAGACAAAAGTAAAAATGGCCCACCCAAATAACAAATATCAAGGAGGATTATTGTAATGACCCTGGCCCTAGTAGCCCATAGTTGTTTCCTTTCATTATTACATTGGCATAAATACAATATTTAAATCCAAAGGTACTCAATAGTTTAGTAGTATTAAAGAACTAGATGAATACATGGTACCCTTATTACATTGGTATTTAAAAATAAAACATAACAAATGAAAGTAATTTACATCCTTGAACTCATTCAAACATTTCATCTTTATTAACCAGAGAAAAGTGAACAAATAAAAGGGTGATCTCAGATGCCCAGTAAGAGTTACATAGAGAGGAAGATATATTGAATTAAAGATAATAATCAACATGGTAAGGTATATAAATAAATACACATTCTATTTAATCAATAAACTAATAATGAAATGAATCCATATATTTTTTCATAGAAAAAATACTCTAGATAATAATAACTAAATTCTAAATGAAGGAAGTGCTTATTTATGGGACATAATTTATCTGGAACATGAACCACTATCATCAAGGATTTTCACAAGAAAGTTTAATATTTATGGGTAAAAACCCATTTAATTTATCCACATTATTTTTATCCTGATACTATAGATGCATCGAGGGGATTTTCTATATACGGTCTCCACCCATTTTTCCATGTCCAAAGCATTCATTATATATCGAATAATTGATTAAATACAAGTGTCTCATACCACTTTGAAACATTTGAATCATAATCCCCATGAAGTAATATCATTTAAAAAAATAAATAACATAACACTGATATTATATTTCAAAGGGTATGTATATACACCTCATAAAAGAATGTGGGTGTATAACATCAAAATATGCCTCAGAGAAAGGGAATTGAGATGAAGTCCCTTACAAAGATAATTTCATTGATAAAATGGATAAATTATGTGTGTTATATATAAATCTGCATAAAATAATTTTAAATTAAATAGTATATAATCAAAATTAATTTCACACATAACCTTAGCATTACATAATCAATGAAATATAAGTTTAACCCAATTAATGAAAATTGAGTTAATAAATCCCTTACCACTTGTAATCAGTCAAATCGTATGCCTCATAAAAGTAATTATTATCGAATGAAACATTGAAAAATATTATATAATGATATTAATTATATTATATATCAAATCATAGTATTCATACACCACACACAATAAATAAGTGGTGAATAATGCATATATCTCATAGAAATAAAAGTGAAACGAGAAGACCCTTACCTCATGATTCCATTTAGTTTCATGCAATTTAACCTCTTGTATAATGGTTTAAATAATGTTATTAAATCATTATAGAACTATATTAATATTTTTAATACCTTATATGGTCATTTTATAACATCTTATAACCTATTCATTAATAATATTTCAGTATTTTCATGGTTTCAGGTGTGTTCGTTTCATGGTTTCATGATTGGTTCAATTGTGTATAATTAAGGATCTTACTATAAAATGAGATTAAAACTATATAATCAAAATAGAATAGTATTAATGAAATTATATAATTATTAATGTTTCCAAATAAAAATTTTATTTCTTATATTAGGATGATTAATTAGATAACACTTTAATGATAAATGTTTAGTTTATTTTAGCGGTTTTTCCAAACATCACAAACTAGTTTCATTTTATTTACTATTATGAGAATATATTAGTTACAGGAAATTAAATAGGTTATAATATACCTTTTTAAATATTATTTAACAATAATTACACTTTTATGATCATCCAGGAAGGTGGTAATGTAAAATAAAAAATTAGTATTCATGAATATGGAAATCCGACATAATTTGGACAATAGTTTTATTTTTTTTAATAAGAGGAGGAGATAAATGTAATGGATATAAGATATTAAATAACAACATAAAATTAAATTATTTATAATATTATGAAATTATTATTCCTTGTCAGATGAAGGAGTTGAGGATAAAGTAGAAGAATAAAATAAATTAAGAGATGTGTTTTGAGAAAATTGCCTCTTGGATGTCACCTCCTCGAGAGACCCTTGAAGACCTTAGATTTGGTCTTTTGGTGAGACCAAAAGCACTTGGTGTAGAGACCCGAAGCTTAACGTAGATGGAAATTACATTAATTTTGCAGAATACGTAATACATAACAAAAACAGACACACAAGGACCGTAATAGTTTAGTGTCTTTGGAAACTCGGAATATAATCTTCTAAACGTGGTGAAAGATCTTCAACATCTCCTATAAAGATCTTCCCCTTTTTTTACCTAAAACCTTTCTTTATATCCTGGGGAAAAGAAAACATAAAAGGGTGAGCTCAAATGCTCAGTAAGGGTAAACAAAAGAAATATCAATCACATCATATTCATAAGAACATAACATTTTGGAAATCTTAACCTGCAAAAGAGAGAATAATTTCAAAACATGGGATAAATCATAGTAGTGAAATGAAATCCAAATAATCATAACTTAAAAAATGAAACTTTGTGGCATACACACATAATCATAGATAATAATTTCTTGTTAGTCAAGACTCATTTCCAAGACTATCTTAGTGGACAAAGTCCCTTTCTAAACTGAGTCACCCTCGTTTCAGTCCTGTTTCACTGAACCGGTATAACCTACCGTTCCAGCCATGTTTATCTCATGAGATATAAAATCTTTACTCAATGCATTGGAGGGAGATATAGGTCCCACCCATCTCATAATGATACCATTCTTATGTGTGCCACAAAATCATAAACCATACATCATTGCATAACCCATGTAATAAAAATATAATTCTTAAACAACATGACATCATAAAACAATTCATATAAGACAAAGGAATTCATAAAAATAATTCTATCACAACATAATCAAATCAATGTAATAATAGGGATAGAAACAGAACCCTATATTATCTTATATGGAAAATAATTTTGATAAAACACTTGAACTCCATTCTTGAGAAAATATCCTTTCTACTTCAAAAACACTTTTCCTTTCTTAACATGTCATACAATTTTAAACTAAAAGAAGTTGATTAAAAATAAAATTGAAAACTTGTAAAGGTATCTTCTTGTAAATAATGTTTTAAAAATCCATTCATCCCGTATAAGTTAAAAAACATTCTTTTCGTACTTCTGTCGGAAAATTCAAAATGTACCTCGTACGAAAAACGACAAAAGATTCCTTTCATATATTTTACTAAAAACTCACTAAAGGGTAAAATAGGTTTTAAACAATTGTAGGTGGATGGAAATAATATTACATATTGAGGAAACATGGATGTGGATGATAAAATACACCCCAGTAAATTTCAAAGTATAAACAATCTCGGATAAAAATGAGATTGTGATATTTCCCTTACCTTAGGTCCGATTTGCTTCGTAAGTGTCTGAACCTCCTGTATAATGATTTAAATAATGTCATTGAATTATTCCAGAATCATAATCATTGTTATTATATCATATATGGTTCACTTATGACTTTATTTTACTCGTTCTTTTGTAAATTCCATGTTAAACAGTGTTTTGGGTAAAATCGATTCATTTGTTGTAGGTGTTTGGACTTGTTGTTCTTGACATTATTATTACTTATATCATGATTTACTTACTTCCAGAATATAAAACATGATTTATATATCATATATATTCAGTATATATATATATAATAGATAGATAAATGAAATTAAACACACCGTTCATGGAGACGGTAGTCCGTACGTACGCATGAACGCTGTTTTCCTTTCCTTATTGTCTTAAATGGAAGTAAGTAGATGAAATACATATATATATATATACATAAATCCAGTAGATTTAACATGTCATATATTTCATTATTATTCATTATATATACTTTATAATCATTCATTAATGGTTAATGTGGAGAATGAATCTCATCGCGTCGTGGAGACGGTATTCCGTACGTACGCACGAGCGATGATATCGTTCTCATGATCGTGAACTTATGTTGAAGTGTATGTATAATATTACAGTATCAATATCACTTTATAATAATCATATATAGTTACTCATTACACCATTATACCCATCCAATTAAGGTGGTGGCGGAAAATAGATTACACCACGGCGTGGAGACGGTATTCCATACGTACGCACACGCGGTGATTTCGTTTTCCGTAGGATGGATAGATGGTGAAATAGGATTGTTTCATACTTATAATAACATATCATTATATGAGTGATACTGATGTTATTACTTCATAATGAAACAACCTAATAAGAATAAGTGGAAGAAGAAATAAAGGTGAAAGAATCGGTAACGGAAATTACCTCTTCTTTGAAGCGCCTCTTTGAGACCTCCTCTTAGGGCACTAAAATTGGTCTTTGAGGAAGACCAGAACCTCTAGGATGTTGCTAGGGAAGTGGAGAAGAGAATTTTTCAGGGGTTGGACGAGCTTGAAGGCTCAAAGTTGTGTGAGGAAGAGAGGGAGAAGGTGCCCTTTTATAAGGGAGGAGAGGGGCTCCTTTGGAAAAACTAAAAATATTATTTTATTATAAAGTCAAGTTCGCTTTTAAATAGCTCCAAATTGATTTATTTCGAGGATAAGGTGGGGATGGGTCGAAATCCTCTCATCCAATAGAATTTATACAAGTTTAGGTTCCTATTTTAACCTTATCATTTAGATTTAACATTAAGTTAAATAATTTTACTTTTACCGTGTCTTCTTGTGTTCTTATACTACAAGGTTAATAAACTTACTATAAGAAGCCAAAAGAACCCCAAATTGTTTATTATTAATATATATAACCTTATCTAAGTCCTTTGTCCGAACCTTAGATTTTTAGGAATAAAATGACAATTAATAATATAATATTTGTTTTAAAAAACTATTTTATGTCAATTTGACACTATTTAGTAATTGATTTTTGTGAAAATCATAACAGAATGATAAGTTCGAAAAAAGTTAATTAACTCAATACTAATATGTCATATTAACCTAGAAAATTAGTGGAATTCATAAAAAGTCTTAAATTATATTTATTTGGGTATTTATAACATCAATTATGTCAATATTTCATTAATAAGATAATTACTGCATCATCGTTGTGTCATAAATAAATTAAATTATTTAATGTCTAAAAATTACAAATAAAATACCATTATGTAGGAAATCTTTTTATCTTTCTAATGAATATTTATAGTCGAATTTATCTTATGTATAACCCCATATTAAAAATGTTTTAGTTATTAAACTTTGATTTTAACTATTTTAACTATTCATTAAATAAAATAATATTAAATGTCATAATCTAATCAAAGTGGACCTAAATGGTCATATTATATTCATAAGGTTGTTTTTGGTCGAATTACACTTATCCAATAGAATTAGGACATGTGTTAAGGTAATAGTAATATCATATTTACCCTTAGTTACCCTATTTACTATTAACCGCGGTAAAAAAAGTAAAAAATTACTATTCACCAAAAAATTATTTTTATCTCATTGAACCACATTCTACTTACTGATATCAACCGTGTCTGTTGGATTTTCGAAATTCCATTCACAGAAGTGGTAAAATTAAGTTTTATGCAAAATTCAGTTTTTTAACTACCACTTAGTGGTTTCACTATTCATCAAAAATTGAAAGTTTTCAGAAAAATACCAAAAATTAGGCCTAAGATATATTTGATATTATGAACTCAAAAATGATTTCTATTTTACCAAATTCAAAACATATTAGTTTCATTAATTAATTTAAAAATTAATTCCTGTCGTCAAAACAAATAGCGTGTTCTTAAGAGATAATAACTATCAAAAGATTGACACTTGTTTATGTCTGGTTTAAATGTGAAATTACATCCAATGACCAAAATTGTATTAAATTGTAAAAATATATTCTAAATATACTTTAAAACCACTCAAATTAATAATTTATCACTATTAATTATTTCGATTGAAAAAGTTGTTTTTAATTAAAATTTAGTAATTTTCACTATTCATCAAAATATGAAAGTTATCCGAAAATCACCAAAATTTCACCCTAAGCTAATTTCGATATTCTGAATCCAAAAATGAAGTCTATTTTGAAAAATAAAATTTACAAAATTTCAAAAAGTGGTTATTACTATTCATAACGGCTAGTTTTAATAATATTTTAATAGCATATCATTGTTTAGTGAAACTCGATATTGCGTACTACACACGCTATCGAGGAAGGTCGCGATTGCGTGTAATGAAAGGAAAGTCAAGGATGCGTGTTGTGCAAGCTCCTTTCGGTGTAGCGTACAACACAAGACATTAATGAAATTAAAAATAATATTTTTCATAAAATCTCGGGGTGTTACATTCTACCCCCCTTAAAATGAATTTCGCCCTCGAAATTCGTCGGGGTTATAAATGGTTTACTATTAGAAAGTTTCTTTAATCGAAACCCACATCGTAAAAAGGAATACCAAAACAAATCTTTAAAAACAAAAGTATGAAACGTAACGGTTACCCAAATAAACTAATCACTGGGTTTCCACATAGGTGAAAATATGGATATGGAAGAGAAATCTAACCATCATGTTCTGATGGAGAGTGGTAGATAACATGGCTATGGAAAATCCAACAATCACAAATCTATAAATTTGTGAAGATATAAGGTACCATCTGATTAATCAGATATAAGAGCACTAGGACAACATTTTTGGTTTTCAAGATTGTTTCCCTAAAGTTGAAGAATTTGAATTAGAATAAATACTTGCTTTATTTTGGTACAATCTCACTGTTGTTCGTGCCTTGAACAATTTACACTTCATCTCTTAAATAAATGAAGTTGAATTTGTTATTCGTGAAGTGTTAGCAGATCATGTGATAGAATGACGGGTCATTCCATCTGTCTCAAACAAAAGGTTAGAAAAAGTTATTAAATATACATAAGTCATTCTATAGTGAGATTAATCATATATGGTTCCTAAAATGGACTTATACTTCATATATAATACCTCTTAATAAATTAAAACTAGTTTCTACTAACCAGGGACTTCCTGTAGGCCAGTGGTAGGCGATAAAGGCCAGTCGCACTTCGGTTGTGGGTTCGATTCCCACAGCCTTGTCCGACGCGATGGGCTGTCGCCCGTCCTGCAGGTTGTCCTTTTTCTAAAACTACATTACTATATCATCCCATCAATAATATCAAAAAAAAGTTCTATCCTTAAACAATACTAACTTATGTCCAACATAATCCATTCCAATCTTTAGGCTTATCTAAAATACTTCGGTCCACTCTCATAACATAGTGAAAATGATTACCAGAGATTTAATACCATCATTGATCCCCATATATCATAAGATATGTTTTGTTGGTCACATTACAAACATGTGAATACCTTAATCATGTATTCTCTTGAAGAATGAATACCCATTGAACCTTAGTGAAAACATGAATGCAGTTAAAAGTTAACACTTTCCACATACCAAAATCCTCAAAATTCTATATACTCAAACCATGATATAACTATTTCCTTATATCAGTCATGAGCTCATGAATACATTTAATTTTTTCCCTATCCCTTCATTATGCGAATATCACCTACATTCCAAAAATATCTGAATAACCTTTCATGGATACCGGTAACATTAATCATACACTTTCAAAACTCAAGGAAAGACAACAGTGTAACAATCCTTAGATGTCTATTTATTCCATAGTACCATGAGATTACTTATACAACATTACACATGATAAACATGTAATCATTCCACTACATTCTTAAACCATTGACCGAGCTTCAACAATTCTTTCATCTCACATATCATTTGTAGTCTCTTCATCATCATCCACATAAATACTACCCATACGACCATACTGATTCTCTTCATGAGACTTTCCCTTAGGGAATTGGTTTGCATAATGCCCGTACATTCCACATTTAAAACATTTAACCATTGTTGATGTCGTAGCAATACCATTATCCTCATCCCTGGTGTTAACTGAACCTTTTCCTTTGCACTTACTGGCTTTGTGTCCTTCTTTTCCACACCCAAAGCATCTTCCAGTTCCTTTGAAACATTCTCCTTGATGCCTCTTCCCACATGATTTACATAGGGGAAATTGAACTTTCTTTCCTCTATGATCATCATGAAACTCCATCTTTTTCTTATTAGCCGAGTCAGGAAACTTACCAAATTTGAGTTTATTGATCATATTATGAGATTGCTGATTCGGCATAATAATGATTTTTGGACATTCAAATCCCATTTCATTTGGTTGCTCATGAAGAATATCATTCCATTGTCCCTCATATCCTCTATTATCATGAATCATCTTGTTTCCAGTCGTTTTCTAAAACCTAAAAAAATAGTGTGAGTGACAAAAATAATAATAAAGGGGGAGTAACTTCAATATCTAACATCTTAGGTTAAATTCTAAGATCGTTACCATAGTTATAGGACTATATCCTATACGTATACTTATCCTTAGGGACATCCCTAGACATACCTAAGAAATATCTCTAGGGATCTCACTAACGTTCTCACATCCTAGTTTCCAAAGGTTGACTAAACCTTTCCTCTGATACCAACTGTAGAGACCCGAAGCTTAACGTACATGGACATTACATTACTTTTGCGGAATACGCAATACATAACAAAAACAGACACACAAGGACAGTAATAGTTTAGTGTCTTTGGAAACTCGGAATATAATCTTCTAAACGTGGTGAAAGATCTTCAACATCTCCCATAAAGATCTTCCCCTTTTTTTACCTAAAACCTTTCTTTATATCCTGGGGAAAAGAAAACATAAATGGGTGAACTCAAATTCTCAGTAATGGTAAACAAAAGAAATATCAATCACATCATATTCATAAGAACATAACATTTTGGAAATCTTAACCTGCAAAAGAGAGCATAATTTCATAACATGGGATAAATCATAGTAGTGAAATGAAATCCCAATAATCATTACTTAAAACATGAAACTTTGTGGCATACACACATAATCATAGAGAATCATTTCTTGTTAGTCAAGACTCGTTTCCAAGACTATCTTAGTGGACAAAGTCCCTTTCTGAACTGAGTCACCCTCGTTTCAGTCCTGTTTCACTGAATCGGTATAACCTACCGTTCCAGCCATGTCTATCTCATGAGATATAAAATCTTTACCCAATGCATTGGAGGGAGATATAGGTCACACCCATCTCATAATGATACCATTCTTATGTGTGCCACAAAATCATAAACCATACATCATTGCATAACCCATGTAATAAAAATGGAATTCTTAAACAACATGACATCATAAAACAATTCATATAAGACAAAGGAATTCATAAAAATAATTCCATCAGAACATAATCAAATCAATGTAATAATAGGGATAGAAACAGAACCCTATATTATCTTATATGGAAAATAATTTTGATAAAACACTTGAACTCCATTCTTGAGGAAAATATCCTTTCTACTTCAAAAACACTTTTCCTTTCTTAACATGTCATACAATTTTAAACTAAAAGAAGTTGATTAAAAATAAACTTGAAAACTTGTAAAGTAAGCTTCTTGTAAATAATGTTTTAAAAATCCATTCATCCCGTATAAGTTAAAAAACATTCTTTTCGTACTTTTGTCGGAAAAGTCAAAATGTACCTCGTACGAAAAACGACAAAAGATTCCTTTCATATATTTTACTAAAAACTCACCAAAGGGTAAAATAGGTTTTAAACAATTTTATTTGGATGGAAATAATATTACATATTGAGGAAACATGGATGTGGATGATAAAATACACCCCAGTAAATTTCAAAGTATAAACAATCTCGGATAAAAATGAGATTGTGATATTTCCCTTACCTTAGGTCCGATTTGCTTCGTAAGTGTCCGAACCTCCTGTATAATGATTTAAATAATTTCATTGACTTATTCCAGAATCATACTCATTGTTATTATATCATATATGGTTCACTTATGACTTTATTTTACCCGTTATTTTGTAAATTCCATGTTAAAGAGTGTTTTGGGTAAAATCGATTCATTTGTCGTAGGTGTATGGACTTGTTGTTCTTGACATTATTATTAATTATATCATGATTTACTTACTTCCAGAATATAAAACATGAGTTATATATCATATATATTCAGTATATATATATATATAATAGATAGATAAATGAAATGAAACACACTGTTCATGGAGACGGTAGTCCGTACATACGCATGAACACTGTTTTCCTTTCCTTATTGTCTTGAATGGAAGTAAGTAGATGACATACATATATATATATATACATAAATCCATTAGATTTAACATGTCATATATTTCATTATTATTCATTATATATACTTTATAATCATTCATGAATGGTTAATGGGGAGAATGAATCTCATCGCGTCGTGGAGACGGTATTCCGTACGTACGCACGAGCGATGATATCGTTCTCATGATCGTGAACTTGTGTTTAAGTGTATGTATACTATTTCAGTATCAATATCACTTTATAATAATCATATATAGTTACTCATTACACCATTATACCCATCCAATTAAGGTGGTGGCGGAAAATAGATTACACCACGGCGTGGAGACGGTATTCCGTACGTACGCACGCGCGGTGATTTCGTTTTCCGTAGGATGGATAGATAGTGAAATAGGATTGTTTCATACTTATAATAACATATCAGTATATTAGTGATATTTATGTTATTACTTCATAATGAAACAACCTAAGAAGAAGAAGTGGAAGAAGAAATAAAGGTGAAAGAATCGGTAACGGAAATTACCTCTTCTTTGAAGCACCTCTTTGAGACCTCCTCTTAGGGCACTAAAATTGGTCTTTGAGGAAGAACAGAACATCTAGGATGTTTCTAGGGAAGTGGAGAAGAGAATTTTTCAGGGGTTGGACGAGCTTGAAGGCTCAAAGTTGTGTGAGGAAGAGAGGGAGGAGGTGCCCTTTTATAAGGGAGGAGAGGGGCTCCTTTGGAAAAACTAAAAATATTATTTTATTATAAAGTCAAGTTCGGTTTTAAATAGCTCCAAATTTATTTATTTCGAGGCTAAGGTGGGGATGGGTCGAAATTCTCTCATAAAATATAATTTATACAAGTTTAGGTTCCTATTTTAACCTTATCATTTAGATTTAACATTAAGTTAAATAATTTTACTTTTACCGTGTCTTCTTGTGTTCTTATACTATAAGGTTAATAAACTTACTATAAGAAGCCAAAAGAACCCCAAATTGTTTATTATTAATATATATAACCTTATCTAGTCATTTGTCTGAACCTTAGATTTTTAGGAATAAAATAACAATTAATAATATAATATTTGTTTTAAAAAACTATTTTATGTCAATTTGACACTATTTAGTAATCGATTTTTGTGAAAATCATAACAGAATGATAAGTTCGAAAAAAGTTAATTAACTCAATACTAACATATCATATTAACCTAGAAAATTAGTGGAATTCATAAAAAGTCTTAAATTATATTTATTTGGGTATTTATAACATCAATTATGTCAATATTTCATTAATAAGATAATTACTGCATCATCGTTGTGTCATAAATAAATTAAATTATTTAATGTCTAAAAATTACAAATAAAATACCATTATGTAGGAAATCGTTTTAGCTTTCTAATGAATATTTATAGTCGAATTTATCTTATTTATAACCCCATATTAAAAATGTTTTAGTTATTAAACTTTGATTTTAACTATTTTAACTATTCATTAAATAAAATAATATTAAATGTCATAATCTAATCCAAGTGGACCTAAATGGTCATATTATATTCATAAGGTTGTTTTGGTCGAATTACACTTATCCAATAGAATTAGGACATGTGTTAGGGTAATAGTAATATCATATTTACCCTTAGTTACCCTATTTACTATTAACCGCGGTAAAAAAAGTAAAAAGTTACTATTCACCAAAAAATTATTTTTATCCCATTTAACCACATTTTACTTACTGATATCAACCGTGTCTGTCGGATTTTCGAAATTTCATTCACAGAAGCGGTAAAATTAAGTTTTATGCAAAATTCAGTTTTTTAACTACCACTTAGTGGTTTCACTATTCATCAAAAATTGAAAGTTTTCAGAAAAATACCAAAAATTAGGCCTAAGCTATATTTGATATTATGAACTCAAAAATGATTTCTATTTTACCAAATTCAAAACATATTAGTTGCATTAATTAATTTAAAAATTAATTCTCGTCGTCAAAACAAATAGCGTGTTCTTAAGAGTTAATAACTATCAAAAGATTGACACTTGTTTATGTCTGGTTTAAATGTGAAATTACATCCAATGACCAACATTGTATTAAATTGTAAAAATATATTCTAAATATACTTTAAAACCACTCTAATTAATAATTTATCACTATTAATTATTTCTATTTAAAATTTTGTTTTTAATTAAAATTTAGTAATTTTCACTATTCATCAAAATATGAAAGTTATCCGAAAATCACCGAAATTTCACCCTAAGCTAATTTCGATATTCCGAATCCAAAAATGAAGTCCATTTTGAAAAATAAAATTTACAAAATTTCAAAAAGTGGTTATTACTATTCATAATGGCTAGTTTTAATAATATTTTAATAGCATATCATTGTTTAGTGAAACTCGGTATTGCGTACTACACACGCTATCGAGGAAGGTCGCGATTGCGTGTAATGAAAGGCAAGTCAAGGATGCGTGTTGTGCAAGCTCCTTTAGGTGTAGCGTACAACACAAGAAATTAATGAAATTAAAAAGAATATTTTTCATAAAATCTCGGGGTGTTACACTTGGACATGGTTAGATTTAGTATGATAGTTTTTTAAGATATTTTAAGAGCTTCAAGTATTTTTAGATGAAATGGAGAGGAGAGGGGTGGAATTTACACTCGAGGAGAGGTGGGTTTAAGTGATTAAATAATAAATATTTTATAATTAAATCCAACCACATTGAGGTGGAATTAATTTAAACGAATTATATTATTAATTAATTTTTTGTAGTATGTTTAGGGTCAATAAATACCTTAAAACCCCATTAAAATATTTATTTTTTAGGTATGTTAATCTTTTACCTCTTAACTTTAACCCTTGTTATTATTTTACCTATACTACGGTAAATAATTTATTTACCATGGTAACTTTTTTATGAAAAAAATGAAAATTACCTTAAAAAATAATTTGAACCATATGATTAAAAATATTTATTCCATTTTAATTAATTCAATTCACATAATTGGAAAAATTATAATTAAAATTAATCCAGTAGACACAAGGAAAACGATGGTTTTTTAAGTGAAAAGTTCAAAAGTTCGAAATGTTTTTATATCTAATTTCAAAGTGAAATTGATTCCAATGACATAAATTGGATTTATTTATGTATAATTTAACTACTTTTACTTCAAAACATATTAAAAATATAATTTAAATATATAAATAAATTAGACAAAAAAATTCAATTAAAATTAAATATTCTTCAATATTCTTCAAAAAAATGAAACTTTTATGAAAAATAACAAAATTTCACCCTAGGATAATTTTGACATTAAAATTTAAAAAAGAAACATTATTTTGTAAAATGAAACTTATAAAATTATTAAAATTTATATTTAAAATGAGTAATCCATTAAGAGGCGGCAAAATTTCCTTTTAGAAAAATATAGCTTTTTTATGCTCAAAATTGGATTTATTTGTTATCTTAATACTATAAAACATATTGGGTGAATTTAAACACATTGTATTGAATATATAACATAAAAATTTCATTAATATCTTTCAAAAATAGTGATTAATTTAATTTATTAAGATAAAATCACATTATGGTTATAAAATAGTCTTCTTATAAAAACACATCCTTTATAATCAATTGTTTCTCATTTTTATTTCTAATTAATGAATAACTGGTGAATTCATTTTATAAACATGTGTAAAATATATTTTTATAATTTAGTTATTATCATTCATTCCCACCGTTCCAATGGCTAGGTGATATCTATCAAAATTAAATAATATTTTTTTAATCAGGTGTTTAAGATCAGTGTTCTGTATAATGTAAGCAATCGAAGAAATTGGATTTATTTAAGAAGAGACATACCATAAAATCTTTAGGTGTTACATTTTCTCCTTTAAAAAAATTATTCCTTAAAATTTTAAATTTCACTTCAAAAATCAAAGGTTGACACTTGAAAATACCATTGTGGGAAACTCACATCATAAATAGGGTTAATAAAACATTCCATTAATAAGAGGGAAAGGTAAATATGAAGGTCACCAAAAAATTATGATTCCGAATAAGATAACATTAGTGAAAAGTGAAAACCAAAAAATTGAATAGAAATCAAAATATCAAGTTTCAATGGAGAGTGATAAAAAACATTGTAAAAAAGGCTACCATTACAAAAACCCTAAATATTTGATGGGTTAAAGAGGCCATTGATTTATCAATAATAAAATTAAACAAATAGTTTTTTTTGTTCCAAATTCCTTTCCTATAGTTGAGATATTAATTTACTATCCAGATAATCACTTGATAAAATAAACTTACTTGAATTATTTTCATGTCATAAGAATATTATTATCCTTTGGTGGTGCTTTGATCTATTTTAACTTTGTCTATTACACCAGGAAATAGATATTCAATTTGAATTTCTCACACCTAGAGCACCTTAATGAATCATAATATCTACAATTCATTCCTTCAGCCTTTAAATATTTACTAAAACCAAAATAGTTAGCCCATTTTTTCCAATATTATAAATCATATTTTAACCTCAGACAATAATATCCAAAGTTAAAATTAATCCATTACATATGTAGTTAATCTTAAGAATATTTAAAAATAATTTTTTCTAAATTCAAAGACCAAAAATTTATAATTAAAGTCACGAAATTTATGAAATCAACTTAACATTCGATTCCCTAAATAGCATAATGTAACTATTAATGTCACATATCAAATATATGAATACATTGACCACCTTAAAACATTAATTTAACCATGAATGTTTCCAAATCCTTAAAGAAGAATTACTGAAATACAATCCTTATACATTTCATGATTCTTATAACTAGAATATCATTAATAAAATACTTTTACAACATAATTTTTCAATACAAAAACCCAAATACGTTAATTATTCCACTTCGACTATAGTAACAACATAATATTTACCTTAATCCCGTTTCTTATTCTAAGGTATATTCCCTGGAAACTTTTGGATTTTTTTTATAGTACCCCATATCCTTATAGTTGATAAATATCACATTTATACCTTCTTTATTTCCATTGAAATTACAAGTCTAGTGACCTTTCTCTCCACACTTGTAACAAGATCTCATTCCCTCCAGGAAAGTATCAGGGTTTTTCTCTCCACAACTATCATATGTGAAAAAATCCGTCTTTCCTTTTTTCCCTTTATCTGTCTGTCACCCCATCGTTCTCTTCTTCTCTTTCTTTCCTGTAAAGTCATAAGACATAGATAATTCCTTATCGGTCTTGATAGCACAAGAGACTCTATCTTCGTATGATGATAATGTTTGGGAGACTAGTTCCCTTCAGAGGAATAGGTTTAACCCATCAAATAAATGATCAATATTTCTTCTTGGGATATCTATGTAGTCTACAATATGCCTTGATAATCTTGTAATGTTGGATTCATAATTAGAAACATTATCATCCTCATTTTTTCTCAGACTCAATAATTGTATCTCCATATCTTCTCATAGTTCATGAGGGAAATAGTTTTCCAAGAAAATATACTTAAAACCCTTACATTCCATGATTTATATTTCTTCATCCTCCTTAGTGTTTTGAATCAATTGTATCACCCCAACCCTAGAATCCTCGAGTCAGTGCATTACTTTAATACATTGGAATGATTATAAGGAATCAATTCCCAAAAAACTGATTAGTTTAGTAGTTTTGGAAAACCATATTACATACATGAAACCCATATTAAATTGCGGATAGAAAACATTATATAAGAAAAGTAAAATACCAAATCCTTGAAACCCATTCAAAGGATTCCTCTTCATAACCTGGGGAAATGAAACATAATAAGGGTGAGCTAAAATGATCAGTAAGGGTAAGTACAATGGTAGTAAACATGAATCAATAATAATAATCAATATGGAATGGTAAAAGAAACTAGACAGAATTTCCATTTAGATAAATATATAAGTCATAATAAATATGTAAAGGTAGAAAAATGAAACACATTCCATTTAATCAATAATCTGAGAATGAAACTTATCCATAGATATTAGAACTAATCGAATAATCACCTGGAATAACAATAAATAATTTCATAATGATGTAATGAATAATGATGAATATCTAAAACACACCTTAAAGACTTTATTCCAATAATATAATACTATCAAGACTTCATTCCAAGAATCTAATATTGGTTTGTCTTTGTTCTAAGAATCTGATACTGTTAAGGATTCAAGCCAATAATCTAATACTGTCAAAGTGAACACCGTATGTAAAAATGTTATATGAATTATAAAATAATAATACCCATGATAAATGATATGTATATTTAATATAAATGTAATGTCAAAAAAATGATTACAATAAAGTGATTTTTTCAAGAGAAAGTTAACAATCACAAAAGAAATTGATATTTCCAGGATAAATTTTACCACTTGGGTAATTTTTAAATCAAACCCCTTGGATGAAATAATTCAATTTGAAACTTAAAATACCATGAATAATGAACTAATTGTGATATTAAATGACAAATGGGCATAGTATACACCATAAAAAGGAAATAAGTGGTGAAAATTATGTATGCCTCATGGAAGAAAAAGTGAGACAAGATTCTCTTACCTTGAGTCTGACTTGTCGTGTGTGTCTTTATATTCTAGAATAATAAATATAAGTTAATTATTTACTTTATTAGAAAATTATTTAAATTTTATTATTAATTTTACTTCAATTATTATAATGCTGTATACAAATACTTAAACAATTATGTTTAGGTCAGGTGTTTTGACCAAATTCAATTCATATGTAAAAAACAACTTTGGTAGGTCAAATATGGTCAAATGGGTCATTATATAAAAAATATTCAGAATAATAATCATGAAATAATTATCATATTTATACATAAATTATTCTTTTGAAACCAATCATGAAATATGGTTATGAAAAATTAACCATTGTTATAATCATGGAGACGATGGGTCGTACGTACGTATAAGTAACGTTCACATTTTTCAATGATCATTATGGAAAGAAGGTATGTAAAAAAATTTATTTCCAGAATGATAATTATATGTTAAATACCATGTTATTTAATCATATATACTTATATATATAATTCTTGTGATGTAAAAGGAATCACATCGCATTGAGGAGGTAGTAGTCCGCACGTCCACGAATGACGTTTTCACTTTTTTAGTGTGTAAAAAGGGTAAAAAAAATGGTATATTATATTTTTATAAATGTAATTATGTAATTAATATCATATATATGTTATTTTCATAAAATATTTTTAATTAAACCTATCCTTAATACATTCCATGTAATGTGTGAACATATCACATCGCTTTGAGGAGGTTGTAGTCCACACGTCCACAAATGAAGTTATCATATTTACCCAAAATGGAATACATAAAGATATGTGTTACATAAAAATTATATAAGAATAATAAAATAATAAATAAAATATATATCATATGGAATCAATGTTTCCATAATAATTCTCAACCATGATAAGTGGTAAAGGAAAAATGAATGACATTGTTTCACGAGGCGGTAATTCGCCGTACACACGAATGGTAAATTCGTTACCCATTTGATGGAAGTGTGTGTAGGTGTAGGTAGAAAATTTAATATAAAAACATATAAGTATATTTAGGATAATTATTTTATTATATAATCATGGAATAATAATAATTTAATGATTTTATAAAGAAATAAAGAAAAATTGAACGTTGAAGAATGTTACCTCTTTTTTCAGGTAACTCCTTTTAGTTTTCACCAAAGGACTTCCTTTGATTACTTTCTAACCAAATTGGGGATTCTAAGTATATGGGAGATATTTTTTGAGCTTAATTGGGTTGCATTTAGATGATAAAAAATTGATTGTGAGTTGAGATGAGGTGGGGGGAGTGAATGCATTTTTATAGTTGAGGGGGGTTACATTCTTATAAATATAAAAAGGTAAACACTATTAGGATTTATCACTTCTATCATGTTCCAAAAAGATTAAAAAAAATGGATTAAATTGAATTTATGGTGGATAAAAACCACCACCACACATAAAAATAAGTGATTTTTTATAATTTTTTCCTTAACTTCTATGTTTCCCCACTATTACCATTTTGTTTTTTTATTAAGTTAACTAGTTTTCTAACCTAAGTAATTTAACCATTAAGACTAAATTAAAGTGAGATTTATTATAAAATATATAACCACTTAATTATAAATATTATATATAATTTACAAAATAAAAATCACATGTTTTTTCGAAATTAATTTTAAAACAATCGCATGTAACGCGTAAAAACACTACTTTAACCTGAACCGATATGACAATGTTTTTACTATTTAAGGGTCAATATGTTAATTACAAAAGAACAATTGGTCCATAAATAGACCATATTAGATATTTATTAAAATTTAAAAATAAATTGGTAGAATATCATATTTTTATTAATTTTAAATCATTTAATAAAATATCATTTATTATAAAATAACAATAATATCAATTTTGACATTATATATTTAATTTTAAATTAAAAATATAAAACCAATATTGTAATTATAATATATTAAGCTCACATATGTCTAAAATTATATATTCTTCTAAAAAAATTCAACACAATAATTCATTAATTTTAATTTACTTTTATTGTTTTTTGCATCATTTTTTTATTAACTAAATAATAAATGTTTTTGCATTTATTAAGCGTTTAATGTAACTAATTCATCTCTAAAAAATAAAGTTAAATTATCATGATAGTAAAAACTCATTTAAATTTTAAAATAATGTTTATAATCGAAACTATTTAGATTCTTCCATACTCCAAAACTTTATAGGAATTAAAAGAAACGAATGTACATTTTTTGTCTTTTTCTATACTTAACTTATTATATGGGTCCATTTGATGAACATGTGCCCCCCTGAATCATAAAAGTTGAACCAAAAGAGTATATTTTTAAAATTTGGCATCAAATGGATTTTATACAGGTGTCTAGGCCATTTTGGTGCATAAGATTAAGGTTTAATCCCTTATTAAGCTTAATTTTACTTTAATCGTTGTAATTAATTTTAATCATTTTCACTAATATTTTGGTAAAAATTTAAGTTGGTATTATTAGACTATAAATATTATACTTATTACAACTATTTATATTCATTTTTTCAAATTCAATTCATATAAGTGGAAAAAATAAATTTAAAACTAATCCTCTAGACATGGAGAGAAAGTGGGTTTTTAAAGTAAAAAAGTTCAAAAGTTCATTAAGTTTTTAAATAAAATTAAATTTAAAAATTATACCAATAACCCAAATTGTATTAATATATGTATAATTCATATATTGGGACTCTAAAACAAATTCAAAATTTAATTTAACATTAATAATTATTTAAACTAAAAGGAATTTTTCAACTAAAATGCAGTATTTTCACTATTCATCAAAAAATGAAACTTTTCAAAACAAATACCAAAAAATAAACATAAGACAATTCTGAAATTACTCTTTCAAAATGAAGTTTTTTTGAAAAATAAAATTTATAGATGGTTTAATATTTTGTTTTAAAATAGGTGTGCCATTAAAAGGAGGTAAAAATCAGTCTTCCATGTAATACAAGCTAACTTAGTTTTGTGTGTGGCATAAGCTTAACATGATGTTGCCTATAAAGAAGGATAAAAAAAATTAATTTTTTATAAAATTAAAATATTTTAAATTATTGGGCTGGTAAATTCTACCCACCTTAATTGAATTGCATCCTTATAATTTAAACTTGATCCTGGTAATCAAGGGATTGATATTTGAAAATACTATTATTGGAAGACCCACATTGTGAATAGGATTAATAGAAAATCATTTTAATAAGAGGGAAAAGTAAATGCATAGGTCACCACATTACTATGCTTTCAAATAGGATAATGTTAGTGAAAACTTGAACATGGAAGAGAAATCTAACTATCAAGTTCTTATGGGGAGTGATATAGAACATGTTTAGCAGAAAGTTGATGACCACAAAGCTTTAAACCATAGGTGTGAATAAAAGACATTGATATCATAAGAAATTATGATAATAGGAAAAAAAATTCAATACCCTTTTCCTAGAGTTTTGAAATTCTTCCACTCTCTAATAAAATAAGTAAATGTACTTTTCTATAAACACAATATTTTCCTTTTATTGTGCCATAAATTATTTCTACTCCATATCTTAGCACAAGATGCATCATATAGTGAATTAATACATCAACCTATAAAATATTGTCTAAATATCAACTTAAAACAGTTCATAAATGGTTAAATTTTCTAAAATATTATGATTCAACTCTTTAGAATCATTTCCAAGGTAGTTTGTAGTGCCCAATTTACTTTATTCATATTAATCATCTCTTTATACAACCACCAATATCTCAAAATTGAGAACATATTAATGGTTTTATTACCCTAAATCTTGAGTTTTAAAAGAATTTCAACTTGTCACTAAGTCATTTATCTTCTCCATAGGTGTCGTTGAACATATGCTTTCAAATAATTAATGAAAAAGTACTGTAGTACAATCCTTATATATATTTCATCATTCATATAATAATTATATCACTCAAGTGACATAATCCATGAATCCAAACCAAATAATATTAACCATTCCTCTTAATCTATGGTGGTAGAACAATATTTACCACGATATATTATCCTATTTTGTGGTATATTCATTTGACACTAGAAACATTGATTTTTTTAGTGACCCATATCATTGAATTTGAAGCATTGCACATTGGAAACATTTTCCTTATCCTTGAAATCATAAGAACGGTGGAATTTCTCTCCACATTTTTAGAAAATACCATTCATTTTAACAAAGTACTAGGGATAATATTTCCACAATTATTACATGTGGGAAATTACTTCTTTCCCTTCTTCCATTTATTTATCTTTTCCCCAACTTTTCTCTTGTTCTCATATTTCCCTTAGAATCCATAATACTTAGATAATTCATTCTATCTCTCATTATCACATGATATTATTTCCTCATATGATGATAATTCTTATGATACTAGTTACCTTCAAAATATTGGCTTAAGACCATAAAATAAATTATCATTCTTTATCTTTGAGTCAAGTACATTAGTGAGGTTCACAATCCTTATGCTAGGCACCATTTCTAAATGAATACATTTACTAGATTGGATATTATAATGCATAATACCAAAACTAGTGAAATACATAACATTAATTGAAAAAAATTGTTTGTAGTTAATCTCATAATAATAAACATGGTTTCTTTGGAATGTTCTTCTATAATTATCCTCAAAGTATAACTTAGGGTTACGTTCCTTAATCAAACTTTTCTGAATTTAGTTTCCAAGTATTCTACTAAACTTCCCCTGATACAAAATGTATTGACCCTACCCCAAAAGCCCAGAGCCAGTGCATTAATTTATTGAATTGGCATGATTATAAGGAATCAAATCCCAAAGGACCTATTAGTTCAATAGTTTTAGAAAACTAGATCACATAAATTAAACCCATTTTATATTGGGTATATAAAACATTTCATAAAAAATTAAAAGCAGAGCATCCTTGAAACTCATTCAAAGGATTCCTCTTCATAACATGGGGAAAGGAAACATAATAAGGGTGAGTTAAAATTATCATTAAGGGTAATTACAGTGGATATAAACATGAATCAATAGTAATAATCAATATGGAAAGGTAAAAGAAACTAGACACACATTCCCTTTATAAAAATGAATAATGAATAATAAATATAGAAAGTCAGATAACTAAAACAAATTCAATTTAATCAATAATATAATAATGAAACTTAACTTTGGATATTATAACTAATCAAAAAATCACATGGAATAATAATAACTAAATTCTTAATTATGGAATGCATAACACTGGATATCTAAATCACACCTTTAAGGCTTCGTTATATGAATCTTGTAATGACCCAAACTTTTATTAATGAAAATTCCTCTAAATATAATTAAATGTATAATTATGTAAAATGGATATATAACATATGAACTTATTTTGTTTTAGGTTTTTTGAATTTTAAAATACCATTAATAATTATTATTGTTGCTAATATAGTCGTTGAACAGTAATCGCATGATTAGTATAAATATAGGTCTTTAACAAATCCAATTTACTTAGACAAAGGAAGTGATGGCCACATCAAGTAGAATTTATCCATATCAATCCCATTTATCTAAGCTGGTAAAGGAGGTAGTGTCATTGGGATTCTCTCTTGACCAAGCCCAAGCTGATCTTCAACATGTTAATCTTGAAAAGAATCACCTACAGGAGAATTGGAAGTTGATAGAGATTACCACCCGAGCGATGTTATCTGAGCCACCCCAAGAGTCTATCACCATTTCACACCTTACCCTTAGTTATTATATGTGTGTTATAAGGGTTTATATAACAAGACCCTATCACTATGATTATTTGTATTAGTTTTTTATAGAAAAAAAATATACATTCATTTTATTATTGTTACTTTGTAAATGGTTTTTAAAGAACAAATAGCATTTTCAGTTAATATTAAATTAAGAAATATATTTTGATAAATTGAAGGATTTTTTAATTAAATAATATTTTAATAAAATATTATTACTAAATTACTTTTTATTAAATATAAATGATCATATAATTTTTATGAATACAATTGTAATTTTTAAAGGTTTGAAAGTTGTTTTTTTCAAAAGCCATGAATTTTTGATAAATATCAGTTTTTGTTTTAAAAGTAAAAATTCATATATTTATAAAATCATTTAGATAAAATGAATATTATTTTTGGATTTAGGATGTTACAATTATCTAATAGTGAATTTTTCATAATTTTCAGAAACAGTCGAATTTTTGGGTAAAAATTAAGTACCATTTAAATATATAATGTGTTTTATGACATAATAATGACCCAATAGTGATTTAATAAAATAATATAAAGTTATATTTGGACAATATATGTTTTAAATTTAAAATAATGTGATTTTATATTTGTTTGATTAATTTTACGATGCCTTAGTGGACCTTCCAAGACTTATAAAATATTTTTAACATTTTAAAATGATTTACTTGTGAGTGTGACTCACCTCCACATAATAAAGACTAATATGTTAACAAGTTAGGATATTAGACTTATCAAATAATGTTTTATACTAAACTTTGGAAAAAACCATGGGCAAAACCATGGGATGGTTTGTGGTTTTGATTAGTTTAATGTGTAGTGCCCAAAACCTAAATAATAAAGAATTCGCTCTCCTTTCCTATATAAATCCACTCAATATCCCATTACACTTCACTCAAAACCTTTGGAGATTGACCTAAAGAACCAGAAACTCCAATTTGGTTAATAACTATCAAATCATGTATTGAATTGGAAAAAAGGTGTTTACTTGGGATGCTAGACTCACAAATAGTAGCAAGTACCTAAGAGAGACCAGTGTAGGCTGAGAAAGACTCGCCAGTGTAGAGAATCTGGTTTCAGGAGTACTAAATATAATTTAGTAATTCTTATGCATCGACCATGAATGTATCAGAAATTTGTATAGAAAGGGAGAGGGATCCACAACCCTGTATAAAATCACAGATGGAGACCATCTGCGGTAGAGATATTTCAAACATATCTCCAATGGCTTTCCACATCGTAGTAGAAGAAACACAACTAAGGAAGAGGTGATTTGTATCCTCCCTATGCTGGTGACAAAGAGAACATAATGAGCATAAGAAGATTCCAAAAGATTGAAGATAACAATATGTAGGAAATTTTTGATGAGAAACTCTCCAAGCCAGTATGGATCGAGAGGTTCTGATATAATTATTTTGCAACCCCTCCATCCATTGAGATTCCATGTTGTATTGTAAAGAAAACTAGTTAAAAAGATTAGAAGAAAGTAAACTATTAGCAGCAGGTTTCCATGCCCATAAATCCACCCTTTTGGAGAAGAAATAATTATTAACAATGTTAACAATTTAATTTGGAAGGCCCTCCATGTTAACAAGCTGATCATTGATAGAAATGTTCAAATCCAAGACAGTATCATCATCTTCCATCAAATATGCAAGGGAAGTACCAGTCTAGTTTTCTCTCCAAAAGTCGAGAGATGAATCCTCAAAAACCAACCATCTCGATTGAGAGTCAATTGAGGCAAATATGGAGTTGAAGGTAGGCCACACAGAGGAATCAAGATGGTTAAAAGAAACAATCTTAATTTTGTTCATAAATTTA
Source organism: Viscum album (assembly GCA_963277665.1). NCBI lineage: Eukaryota > Viridiplantae > Streptophyta > Magnoliopsida > Santalales > Viscaceae > Viscum > Viscum album. The sequence continues at coordinate 1,254,920,859 of OY728151.1, read as the reverse complement.
AGCCGAAGGAAATAAATAGCCTCAAAATTGCTATTGAAGAGTCTCCACATAAAATAAGCTTGCAAAGAATCATTGATGAGTTGAAGATTTTTTATTTCTAAACCCCCTGCATCATAAGGTATAAAATAATTACTTCATGAGACCATAGCCAATTTCCTTTCAAGAATTTTTCCACTCCAGATGAAGTTCTTGATAGAGATATTGATATTCCTTATGATAGAAATAGGCCATTTATACACCATAAAGGAATAAACAAAATCAAAGAAAATGATAGACTTGGCCAAGAAAACCCTTCCATACAAGGATAGAGTTTTTCCCTTCCAAGTGGCAAGTTTCCTTCTGACCTTTCTAAGGATATCTAAGAAATAGTATGCTTTTGGACTCCCCCAAAATAAAGGCACCCTGAAATAGTTGAAAGGAATTTCCCCCTCATGAATGCCAAACTCTCTAACAATATCAATATTCCTGGGAGTAGAGATGTTCCTACCAAAGTAAACAAAAGATTTATCCCATCTTATCTCTTAACCAGAGATAGAAGACTAGTGATAAAGATCCTATTTGATATTCTTGATATTTCTCTTATCACCCTGGGTGAAAAGGATAATGTCATTAGCATACAACAAGTGAGTAGGAGCTACTAGACCTCTACCAGTATTAATATCCTTCATTTTACCATTTCCTGCCATGAAGGAGAGAATTCTGCTAAGGTAATCCTCTAAAATGGAAAAAATAAGAACAGAAAGAGGATCACCTTGTCTTACTCCTCTAGAACAGTCAAAAAACCCCACCGGGGACCCATTAATGAGGATAGAGATGTGGGAAGAGATGAAAATGTTTTTGATCCAAGTAATAAATACACCATTAAAGCCAAACATATCAAGTACCTTGCAGATTAATCTCCATTCCATTGTGTCAAGGGATTTTCTGACATCAAGATTGAGAGAAATATTTTCACCCCTAGTAGATTTCTTTAATAGGTTAACACATTCTGAAGCAGTGATGAGACAATCTTGGATGGATCTCTCCATAATAAAACCAAACTGATTGAGAGAAAAAATCCTACTTTCAATAAAATTCGTCCTTGTATCCAAGATTTTATAAATTATTTTGTAGATAGTGTTAACCAAAGAAACCTGCTGGAAAATATGTATTTCATTAGCATTTTCCACCTTTGTAATCAATGCCAAAAACTGGGCATTCAGGCCATAAGAGAGAGCACCCCGTTAAAAATGAATGAAAATACTATAGACATTGGTATGAATAATTTCCAAATCAGTTTGGAAAAATATATTACCAAAACCATCCAGGCCCAGAGAACTTTCATACTTAAGACCGAAGTCCATTTCTTTAATCTCAAGATTCAAGGGAAAAGAGGTAAGATTGATGTTTTCCTAATGATCCACAAGTTTGGGAATGATACTGTAACACCCCGAGATTTTATGAAAAATATTCTTTTTAATTTCACTAATGTCTTGTGTTGTACGCTACACCAAAAGGAGTTTGCACAACACGCATCCTTGATTTTCCTTTCATTACACGCAATCGCGACCTTCCTCGATAGCGTGTGTAGTACGCAATAACGAGTTTCACTAAACAACGATATGCTATTAAAATATTATTAAAACTAGACGTTATGAATAGTAATAACCACTTTTTGAAATTTTATAAATTTTATTTTTCAAAATGGACTTCATTTTTGGATTGGGAATATCGAAATTAGCCTAGGGTGAAATTTTGGTATTTTTCTGAAAACTTTCAATTTTTGATGAATAGTGAAACCACTAAGTGGTAGTTAAAAAACTGAATTTTTCATAAAACTTAATTTTACCGCTTTTGTGAGTGGAATTTCGAAAATCCGAGAGACACGGTTAATATCAAGGACTAAAATGTGGTTCAATGAGATGAAAATAATTTTTTGGTGAATAGTAACTTTTTACTTTTTTTACCGCGGTTAATAGTAAATAGGGTAACTAAGGGTAAATATGATATTACTATTACCCTAACACATGTCCTAATTCTATTGGATAAGTGTAATTCGGCCAAAAACAACCTTATGAATATAATATGACCATTTAGGTCCACTTGGATTAGATTATGACATTTAATATTATTTTATTTAATGAATATTTAAAATAGTTAAAATCAAAGTTTAATAACTAAAACATTTTTAATATGGGTTTATACATAAGATAAATTCGATTATAAATATTCATTAGAAAGCTAAAAATATTTCCTAAATAATGATATTTTATTTATAATTTTTAGACTTTAAATAAATTAATTTATTTATGACACAACGATGATGCAGTAATTACCCTTTTAAGGAAATGTTAACATAATTGATGTTATAAATGCCCAAATAAATTTAATTTGAGACTTTTTATGAATTCCAATAATTTTTTAGGTTACTATGATATATTACTGTTGATTTAATCAACTTGTTTCGAACATATAATTCTGTTATGACTTTCAAAAAAATCATATATCAAATAGTGACAAAATTGACACAAAATAGTTTTTAAATCAAATATTATATTATTAAGTGTTATTTTATTCCTAAAAATATAAGGTTCGGTCAAATGACTTAGATAAGGATATATATATTAATAATAAACAACTTGGGGTTCGTCTGGCTTCTTATAGTAAGTTAATTAACCTTATAGTGTAAGAACACAAGAAGACATGGTAAAAGTAAAATTATTTAACTTAATGTTAAATCTAAATGATAAGGTTAAAATAGGAACCTAAACTTGTCTAAATTCTATTGGATGAGAGGATTTCGACCCATCCCCACCTTATCCACGAAATAAATTAATTTGGAGCTATTTAAAACCGAACTTGACTTTATAATAAAATAATATATTTAGTTATTCCAAAGGTGCCCCTCTCCTCCCTTATAAAAGGGCACCTCCTCCCTCTCTTCCTCACACAACTTTGAGCCTTCAAGCTCGGCCAACCCCTGCCAAATTCTCCTCTCCACTTCCCTAGAAACATCCTAGAGGTTCTGGGCTTCCTCAAAGACCAATTTTAGTGCCCTAAAAGAAGGTCTCAAAGAAGCACTTCAAAGAAGAGGTAATGTCCGTTACCGATTCTTTCATCTTTATTTCTTCTTCCACTTCTTCTTATTTAGTTGTTTCATTATGAAGTAATAACATCAGTATCACTAATATACTGATATGTTATTATAAGTATGAAACAACCATATTTCACCATCTATCCATCCTACGGAAAAAGAAATCACCGCGCGTGCGTACGTACGGAATACCGTCTCCACGCCGTGGTGTAATCTATTTTCCACCACCACCTTACTTGGATGGGTATAATGGTGTAAATAATGACTATATATGACTATTATAAAGTGATATTGATTCTGAAATAGTATACATATACTCCAATACAATTCCATGATCATAGGAACGATATCATCACTCGTGCGTACGTACGGAATACCGTCTCCACGATGTGATGCGACTCGTTCTACATGATCTTAATTTAATAATGATTATATAAATGAATTGAATGAATGAATATGATATATATTACACTAATACCATTCTGCAAATGAGGTATCTATAACCTAAAGAAAAGAATAAGAATTTATTCGACAAAACATGCATAAGAACAAAAAGTTATAAACACTCGAATAACAAGTAGCAATGAAATATTACTACTAAGAATCTAAGAATATGACCATATATGATATCATAAAAATAAGTATGAGTCTGGAATAAGTCAATAACATTATTTAAATCATTATACAGGAGGTTCGGACACTTACAAAGCAAGTCGGACCTAAGGTAAGGGATAATTTTGCAATCTCATTTTTATCCGAGATTGTTTACTCGTAAGTATTTACTGGGGTTACGTTTAACATCCATGACCATGTTTTCTAAAAATGTTTTTTTTAAAATGTTTACCATTCTTCCATGAATGGTTAAAGTCATTTTTGCCATTTATTGACTTTTTACCACATTGTATGAATGGAATCTTTCCTTTGGTTACCATATAAGGTACTTTTTGACTTTTCCGACAAAAGTACGAAGAATGTTTTTTTTAACTTATACGGCATGAATGGATTTTTAAAAAATTATTTCCAAGAAGTTTCCTTTAAAAGTTTTCAAGTTTATTTTTAATAAACTTATTTTAGTTTAAAGTTGTACGACATGTTAAGAAAGGAAAAATGTTTTTGAAGAAGAAAGGATATTTTCCTCAAGAATGAAGTTCAAGTGTTTTATCAAAATTATTTTCATATAAGATAAAATAGGGTTCTGTTTCTATCCCTTTTATTACATTGATTTGATTATGTTGTGATGGAAATATTTTTATGAATTCTTTTATCTTATATGAATTGTTTTATGATGTCACGATGTTTAAGATTCCCATTTTTATTACACGGGTTATGCTATGATGTATGATTTATGATTTTTGTGGTACACATAAGAATGGTTTCATTATAAGATGGGTGGGACCTATATATCCCTCCAATGCATTGGGTAAAGATTTTATATCTCATGAGATAGACATGGCTGGAATGGTAGGTTATACCGGTTCAGTGAAACAGGACTGAAACGAGGGTGACTCGGTTCAGAAAGGGACTTTGTCCACTAAGATAGTCTTGGAAATGAGTCTTGACTAACAAGAAATGATTCTCTATGATTATGTGTGTATGCCACAAAGTTTCATGTTTTAAGTTATGATTATTGTGATTACATTTCACTGCCATGATTTATCCCATGTTATGAAATTATGCTCTCTTTTACAGGTTAAGATTTCCAAAAGTTTTGTGCTTATGTATATGATGTGATTGATATTTCTTTTGTTTACCCTTACTGAGCATTTGAGCTCACCCTTTTATGTTTTCTTTTCCCCAGGATATAAAGAAAGGTTTTAGGTATAAAAAAAAGGAATATATTTATGGGAGATGTTGAAGATCTTTCACCAGGATTAAAAGATTATATTCCGAGTTTCCAAAGACACTAAACTAATACGATCCTTGTGTGTGTGTTTTTGTTATGTACTAAGTATTCTGCAAATGTAATGTAATGACAATGTATGTCAGGCTTCGGGTCTCTACAGTTGGTATTAGAGGAAAGGTTTAGTCAACCTTTGGAAACTAGGATGCGAGAAATTTAGTGAGATCCCTAGAGATATTTATAAGGTATGTCTAGGGATGTCTCTAAGGTCAAGTATATGTATAGGTTATAATCCTAGAATTGCACTAACGATCTTAGAATTTAACCTAAGATGTTAGATATTGAGGGTACTCCCCCTTTATTATGTTGTTTTCCCTATCATTATTTTTTCCTCTCACACTATTCTTTTTGGGTTTTAGACGATGGCTGGAACCCGAAGTAACCGTGTTGATCAATGCAATGGACAATGCAATGATTTTCCTCCTGAACAAACAAATGTTATGGGAGATGGAGTGAAAAATATTATTTCTATACTTACACAAGCTATGAATCATTCTGGACTTCCAAATGAGTAGAGAAGGGAACAATATTCTATTGAGTCCTTCATGAGGCAACGTCCACCTTCTTTCAGCAGGTCTACTGATCCATTAATTGCTGAACAATGGATTAGTACTACTGAAAAGATATTTTCAGTTCTTCAATGTTCTGAGCATGATAAAGTCATCTTAGCAGTGTATCGTTTGGAAGGTGATGCTGATCAATGGTGGAACCTTATTAAGAATACAAGGCAAAGGGATGAAATTGATTCCATGGAATGGGACGAGTTCAAGAACTTGTTTTTCAGTAAGTACTTCCCTCGTATTCTTCGAACAAAGATGGAGAAGGAGTTTCTTTAACTAAAGAAAAAGGATAATGAATCTGTTGGTATATACGAAGTGAATTTTACAAGACTTGCAAGGTATGCATCTGGCATTATCATCCAACCTAAAAGTAAAGTTGATCGATTTTTCAGTGTCTTAAAACCATGTCTTCGAAGGGCATTAGCTATAAGAGACTTCAGTAGCTATGAAAAAATTGTGCGTTGTGCTATCAAGGTAGAAATGGAAGTTGGTGTTACATATCCATCTCATGGTTTTGACAAGAAACGAAAGATGGAGTTCAAGGAGAAATCTCATAATAATGGTGAAAAGAAAATGAATGTTTCCTTATGCTCAAAGTGTGGAAAGAAGTATGGTGGAGATTGTCTTAAAGGGACTAGAAAATGTTTTAAGTGTGGAAAAGAAGGTCATCGAGCAGCTGAGTGTCGAAGTAATGAAAAAAGGGTTTCTAAGGATGTGAATAAAGCAAACACTTCAGAGAACGCACCACCAACACTTCAATGCTTCAAGTGCAAGGAAATGGGGCATTATGCTAATAAATGCCCTAATCCAAGGGTTAGTGATGATCAACATGAGCAAACGCTTAAGGCAAAGGACAAAGGGAAGTCACATGTGATCACTATTGGTGATGTTGAATATGAAAACGATGTGGTGGAATGATTAAGTGTTTATGTAATGGGATTCCAAAATAATGTTGTATCATGGAGTATTGGAATATTTATGTATTGGTCTAATGTGGTATTCAAAGTGATTGAGATATTTTTGGAAATAAGATGATATGCGCATAATGAAGGGAAAACGAGAAAATGAAATGTTTAACAGTATTCATGAGCTCATGATTGATATAAGGACTAAGTGATATCATGGTTTGAGTATATAGAATTTTAAGGATTTTGGTACGTGGAAGGTGTTAACTTTTAACTGCATTCATGTTTTCACTAAGGTTCAATGGGTATTCAAGAGAATACATGATTAAGGACTTTGAATGTTTGGAATGTGACCAACAAAACATATCTTATGATATATGGGGATCAACGATGGTATTAAATCTCTGGTAATCATTTTCACTATGTTATGAGAGTGGACTGCAGTATTATAGATAAGCCTAAAGATTGGAATGGATTATGTTGGAAATAAGTTAGTATTGTTTAAGGATAGAAGTTTTTTCGATATTATTGATGGGATGTTATAGTAATATAGTTTTAGAAAAAGGACAACCTGCAGGACGGGCGACAGCCCATCGCTTCGGACAAGGCTGTGGGAATCGAACCCACAACCGAAGTGTGACTGGCCTTTATCGCCTACCACTGGCCTACAGGAAGTCCCTGGTTAGTAGAAACTAGTTTTATTATATTAAGCAGTATGATATATGAAGTATAAGTTCATTTTTGTAACCATATACGATTAACCATAAGATGGACTTATAACTTTTGCTTACCTTTTGTTTGAAAGAGATGGAATGACCCATCATTCTATCACATGATCTGCTAACACATCATGAATGACAAATTCAACTTCATTTCTTTAAGAGATGAAGTGGAAATTGTTCAAGGCACGAACAACAGTGAGATTGTACCAAAATAAAGTGAGTATTTATTCTAATTCAAATTCTTCAACTTTAGGGAAACGATCTTGAAAACCAAAAATGTTGTCCTAGTGCTCTTATATCTGATTAATCAGATGGTACCTTAGATCGTCACAAATTTATGGATTTGTGATTTCTGGCTTTTCCATAGCCATGTTCTCTACCACTCTCCATCAGAACATGATGGTTAGATTTTTCTTCCATATCCATATTTTCACCTATGTGGAAACCCAGTGATTAGCTTATTTGGGTAACCGTTACGTTTCATACTTTCGTTTTTAAAGATTGGTTTTTGGTATTCCTTTTTAAGATGTGGGTTTCTATTAAAGAAACTTTTGAATAGTAAACCATTTATAACCCCGATGAATTTCGAGGGCGAAATTCATTTTAAGGGGGGTAGAATGTAACACCCCGAGATTTTATGAAAAATATTCTTTTTAATTTCACTAATGTCTTGTGTTGTACGCTACACCAAAAGGAGCTTGCACAACACGCATCCTTGATTTGCCTTTCATTACACGCAATCGCGACCTTCCTCGATAGCGTGTGTAGTACGCAATAACGAGTTTCACTAAACAACGATATGCTATTAAAATATTATTAAAACTAGACGTTATGAATAGTAATAACCACTTTTTGAAATTTTATAAATTTTATTTTTCAAAATGGACTTCATTTTTGGATTCGGAATATCGAAATTAGCCTAGGGTGAAATTTTGGTATTTTTCTGAAAACTTTCAATTTTTGATGAATAGTGAAACCACTAAGTGGTAGTTAAAAAACTGAATTTTTCATAAAACTTAATTTTACCGCTTCTGTGAGTGGAATTTCGAAAATCCGAGAGACACGGTTAATATCAAGGACTAAAATGTGGTTCAATGAGATGAAAATAATTTTTGGGTGAATAGTAACTTTTTACTTTTTTTGCCGCGGTTAATAGTAAATAGGGTAACTAAGGGTAAATATGATATTACTATTACCCTAACACATGTCCTAATTCTATTGGATAAGTGTAATTCGAACAAAAACAACCTTATGAATATAATATGACCATTTAGGTCCACTTGGATTAGATTATGACATTTAATATTATTTTATTTAATGAATAGTTAAAATAGTTAAAATCAAAGTTTAATAACTAAAACATTTTTAATATGGGTTTATACATAAGATAAATTCGATTATAAATATTCATTAGAAAGCTAAAAATATTTCCTACATAATTATATTTTATTTATAATTTTTAGACTTTAAATAAATTAATTTATTTATGACACAACGATGATGCAGTAATTACCCTTTTAAGGAAATGTTAACATAATTGATGTTATAATTGCCCAAATAAATTTAATTTGAGACTTTTTATGAATTAAAATAATTTTATAGGTTACTATGATATATTACTGTTGATTTAATCAACTTGGTTAGAACATATAATTCTGTTATGACTTTCACAAAAATCATATATCAAATAGTGACAAAATTGACACAAAATAGTTTTTAAATCAAATATTATATTATTAAGTGTTATTTTATTCCTAAAAATCTAAGGTTCGGTAAAATTACTTAGATAAGGATATATATATTAATAATAAACAACTTGGGGTTCGTCTGGCTTCTTATAGTAAGTTTATTAACCTTATAGTGTAAGAACACAAGAAGACATGGTAAAAGTAAAATTATTTAACTTAATGTTAAATCTAAATGATAAGGTTAAAATAGGAACCTAAACTTGTCTAAATTCTATTGGATGAGAGGATTTCGACCCATACCCACCTTAGCCACGAAATAAATCAATTTGGAGCTATTTAAAACCGAACTTGACTTTATAATAAAATAATATATTTAGTTATTCCAAAGGTGCCCCTCTCCTCCCTTATAAAAGGGCACCTCCTCCCTCTCTTCCTCACACAACTTTGAGCCTTCAAGCTCGGCCAACCCCTTCCAAATTCTCCTCTCCAATTCCCTAGAAACATCCTAGAGGTTCTGGGCTTCCTCAAAGACCAATTTTAGTGCCCTAAAAGAAGGTCTCAAAGAAGCACTTCAAAGAAGAGGTAATGTCCGTTACCGATTCTTTCATCTTTATTTCTTCTTCCACTTCTTCTTATTTAGTTGTTTCATTATGAAGTAATAAAATCAGTATCACTCATATACTGATATGTTATTATAAGTATGAAACAACCCTATTTCACCATTTATCCATCCTACGGAAAAAGAAATCACCGCGCGTGCGTACGTACGGAATACCGTCTCCACGCCGTGGTGTAATCTATTTTCCACCACCACCTTACTTGGATGGGTATAATGGTGTAAATAATGACTATATATGACTATTATAAAGTGATATTGATTCTGAAATAGTATACATATACTCCAATACAATTCCACGATCATAGGAACGATATCATCACTCGTGCGTACGTACGGAATACCGTCTCCACGATGTGATGCGACTCGTTCTACATGATCTTCATTTAATAATGATTATATAAATGAATTGAATGAATGAATATCATATATATTACACTAATACCATTCTTTAAATGAGGTATCTATAACCTAAAGAAAATAATAAGAATTTATTCGACAAAACATGCATAAGAACAAAAAGTTATAAACACCCGAATAACAAGTAGCAATGAAATATTACTACTAAGAATCTAAGAATATGACCATATATGATATCATAAAAATAAGTATGATTCTGGAATAAGTCAATAAAATTATTTAAATCATTATACAGTAGGTTCAGACACTTACAAAGAAAGTCGGACCTAAGGTAAGGGATAATTTTGCAATCTCATTTTTATCCGAGATTGTTTACTCGTAAGTATTTACTGGGGTTACGTTTAACATCCATGACCATGTTTTCTAAAAATGTTTTTTTAAAATGTTTACCATTCTTCCATGAATGTTTAAAGTCATTTTTACCCTTTATTGACTTTTTACCACATTGTATGAATGGAATCTTTCCTTTGGTTACCATATAAGGTACTTTTTGACTTTTCCGACAAAAGTACGAAGAATGTTTTTTTTAACTTATACGGCATGAATGGATTTTTAAAAAATTATTTCCAAGAAGTTTCCTTTACAAGTTTTCAAGTTTATTTTTAATAAACTTCTTTTAGTTTAAAGTTGTACGACATGTTAAGAAAGGAAAAATGTTTTTGAAGAAGAAAGGATATTTTCCTCAAGAATGAAGTTCAAGTGTTTTATCAAAATTATTTTCATATAAGATAAAATAGGGTTCTGTTTCTATCCCTTTTATTACATTGATTTGATTATGTTGTGATGGAAATATTTTTATGAATTCTTTTATCTTATATGAATTGTTTTATGATGTCACGATGTTTAAGATTCCCATTTTTATTACACGGGTTATGCTATGATGTATGATTTATGATTTTTGTGGCACACATAAGAATGGTTTCATTATAAGATGGGTGGGACCTATATCTCCCTCCAATGCATTGGGTAAAGATTTTATATCTCATGAGATAGACATGGATGGAATGGTAGGTTATACCGGTTCAGTGAAACAGGACTGAAACGAGGGTGACTCGGTTCAGAAAGGGACTTTGTCCACTAAGATAGTCTTGGAAATGAGTCTTGACTAACAAGAAATTATTATCTATGATTATGTGTGTATGCCACAAAGTTTCATGTTTTAAGTTATGATTATTGTGATTACATTTCACTGCCATGATTTATCCCATGTTATGAAATTATGTTCTCTTTTACAGGTTAAGATTTCCAAAAGTTATGTGCTTATGTATATGATGCGATTGATATTTCTTTTGTTTAGCCTTACTGAGCATTTGAGCTCACCCTTTTATGTTTTCTTTTCCCCAGGATATAAAGAAAGGTTTTAGGTATAAAAAAAGGAAGATCTTTATGGGAGATGTTGAAGATCTTTCACCAGGATTAGAAGATTATATTCTGAGTTTCCAAAGACACTAAACTAATATGATCCTTGTGTGTGTGTTTTTGTTATGTACTAAGTATTCTGCAAATGTAATGTAATGTCAATGTACGTCAGGCTTCGGGTCTCTACAGATACCCTCCAATGGTTCATTATAAAGGGGAGGGTCATTGTAAAGATCCTTGAAATAATAAATTACATAATTAGAAATATCCCCCTATTGTCAATAATCTGATCCCAATTTTTAATCAAAGATAAAGGTCGGGAGACCTTCTTGATTTTTTTAAGTGAATTAAAAAATTTGAAATTCCTATCACCATTCTTCAACCATTTGGCCCTAAAAATATCTCTTTGTAAGGCATCCTTGAGATTAAAAATATTATTCATCTTAGAAACACACTCAGATTCTCCCTAAACACCATTAGAGAAATCACTCAGGGTGCTTTGCTTCTACAAATTTTGGAGAGAGACTTCAAGTGAGGAGATTTCCTGATCAAGGGAATTGAAGCGATCTTTTCTACAAATTTTAAGAGCTATTTAAGGAGCTTAATCTTTATGACACAAGAAAATTCATCCTTCCTACAATCCATAGAATTCCAATTCTGTTCCACAATGGGTCTACACTCAGGGTGTAAAATCCAAGCCTTGTTGAACCTAAAAGGTAAAGGAGGCATAGGATCCTTACCCACCAAAACAACCAAAATAGGATGGTGATCTGAGTTGATTCTAGATAAGGTTGTACAAGAAATGGAGTCCCAAGAGTGAATAAAGTAACCAGTGACAAAGGCCCTGTCAATTCTATTGCTAACAAACCTGTTCAAATACTTTCTGTACCAAGTGTATTTAGCCCCAACCAGGTTAACTTCAAACAACCCATTAGATTCAATGAAATATCTGAATTCCCTTGAGGAAATATCATTAGACATGGACCCCCATCTTCTCATCTAGATTCATAATGGAATTAAAGTCACCAAGTACTAACTAAGGGCCAAAAATAGATGAATTGAGATCCTCAATATCAATCTATAATCTTCTACGATCCTGATAATTGTTATGAGCATACACAAAGGAGAAGGAATATTTATAACCAAGATACTTGAAAGATAAGGTGACTTGTTTCTCACTACTATAAACTAGGTATATGTTAGATATGAAGCAATGTTCCATAAACCATAGCCTCTTAACATCTGACAGGACATTGTTAGATTTAAACAAATGGAAATCCAGATTTTCCAGATTGGCAATGATAGAAGAGAACACTATTTTAGGTTCAGAGATACCAATAAGAAGAGGCCTATGAAGTTGAGTAACAATCATAAGGTATATCATTATCTCTCTATTGGCCAGGCCCTGGAAATTCTAGAATAGTATCTTCATTTAAACTTGAGTCTGAGGTTGATTCCCCCTTTTTTGGAACCTTCAACTTTAAGCTTGCCTTATTTTTTTTTGGGGGGGGGGGGGTCTTCCCACATTCCTTTTTAGTTTGGAAATAGCTTGCAAGAGGTCATTAATATCATGGGTGTTAGGATATACCTTTAATATTTTTATAATTATTCCACTTTCACCATTACCGGACATAGTTCTGTGAAAAAGATTAGTGGGACTAGCACTGTCTATCTTGGATTCCTTAGGATCTGAACAGACATCATTTGGAATATTTGAGGGGGAAACATGAGCAGTACCACTACCATCCTTCAAAGAATTTCTAGGTGGAGGTGTACCATCACAGGTAACAACACCAGCACTGTCTATCTTGGCACCAGCACTGTCAATCTTGGTTTCCTTTGGATCCAAACATACATAATTTGGAACCTTTGAGGTGGAAACATGAGAACTTCCATCCTTCAAAGAATTTCCATGTGGAGGTGTACCATCATAGGTATAACCTGGATTTCAAGGGTCCTTATTCACTGTAGGACTAATATAGTTTTTAGGGGGTAATGAAAAATTATCTATTGGTTTTGTAGAAACTGGGATGATTTAGACTAGTGAACTAGAAGTAGTGATCTATGTACAAGAAAAAAATGTGGTTGAATCTTCCCAGTTGATAGGGACCTCAAAGTTAAAAATACCCTACTCTTCCTGCATGGACCTTACCAAGACTCTAATATCATTTGAAAACTCCTGTAAAATGAAATTTTCCTCCAATTAATTTTCGAGATTAAAGGCCAGATTGTAAACATCATTTGAAATGGTTTATAATAGGTCCTGCTCATCTGGAGTGAACATCTAGGATAGGGAACAAGGTGAGTCATCATTATCTTTCTCCTCTTCCTCCACTATGTCATCCCATGAGTGATTTAATTGTGAGGAAGGTCCAGCTTTGATCAAAATAGTATTTATGACAGAATGAACCTTGTTGAGGATTGGTGGGACATTCTACTTCTTAGTGGCCCTTTTTTCAACCAGAACGTGTTTGCTCATTCTATTCCTATTGACCTTAGTCCAATATGAGGCCTTAGGATCAGCATTTACTTGTTTATAGAGCACCCTTCAATTAGAAACTGAATACCCCACTATCTTTCATACATCACAAAATGGTGGAACATTTTCTTACCCCACTTTGACTTCAGTCATGATACCATTTTCAAGGAATTAAATACTAGAAATCCTTTTTCTATCTAGGTTAACATCCACAAGAATTTGAGCAAAGAACCCAATATCTCCATCCAAGGTCCTATGATCCAATCTGATGAGAGTAAAAATTCATGAGTCAAGGTCATTGAGGATCCCTAGGTGCTAATATAACAAATTGATACTATGGAGCCTAACCCATATTTGAGCATTGGACTACTTGAGATTTAAAGGATTGAAATTCACATTCCATTTGGATAACCTGAGAATTCCAGGTTTGAGTTGAAAATTACCAAATCCCCATGACAAGTTCAAAGCATCATTGTAATGGAATATGATATGGAAATACCCTCTTCAAATAGGAATTAACATCCAATCTTGGTTTCCCAATAGTGAGACACCTTGTTTTTGAGATCAGTGTAGGACCAGGGTTTATCCCCTTTGAGTAAATGACACAGCCAAGAATCGAGAACTTACAGAGGTTAATTCGTTTTGCCAAGGCCTCTAGATTAGCCACCACTGAGAAACCCCCATTCTTGAGTTTTGTAACATTAGAGGACCGTGATGAATCCTCCCTCACTGCATCTGAAAAACCAGAAAGTGCCTCTACAAAAGATAATCCCTTCTTCGTTGAAATTGAGGGTTCGTGAGGATCAGAAGTTTTGATTGAATCCCTCAACACAGGTCGATAATATTTGAAATCCAATTACCATTTAGGAATAAAAAAATCCATTGCTGAAATCAAATAAGGAGCCCAAAAATATGAGAATTTTCATCTAGGTCTCCAATTCTCATTCTTGAGTTTTTCCGGTTTAGTCTCTTATTATCATAATTTTACCATAATTTCTCTAATTATTTTTAATCACTTTCACTAATATTTTGGTAAAAATTTAATTTTGTATCATTAGACTATAAATATTATAATTAATAAAAACTTTTATATCCTTTTTCTATATTCAATTCATGGGAGTGGAAAAATTAAATTTAAAGCTAATCTTGGAGGTGTGGAGAGAAAGATGGTTTTTAAAGTGAAAATGTTCAAAAGTTCATTAAGTTTTTATATCAAATTAAATATGAAAATAATCATAATGTACTAAATTGGATTAATAGATTCATAATTAATCTATTTTGAATTTAAAAACAAATTAAAATATAATTTAACATTAACAATTATTTAAATGGAGAAGTAGTTTTCAACTAAAATGTAGTATTTTTCGTTATTCATCAAAAAAAATGAAACTTCACAAAAAAATAAAAAAAAATCACCCTAAGATAATTTTGAAATTATGAATTCAAAAATGAATTTTATTTTAACAAATAAAATTTATAAAAGGGGTTAAATTTTAGTTTTAAAATAATTGCACTATTAAAATGTGATAAAATAAGATCTTGTGTGTAACATAAGCTAACTCAGTTTTGTGTGTATCATAAGTTTAATATGGTGTTATGTATAAATAATTCTAGAAAAAAATATTATAAAATGAAAATATTTTTAAATTATTAAGGTGTTACATCAATGATCATCATTGAACTGTATCTCCAGAGAGACGATAAACTACCCTGGAAACATTCTCCCTTTCATTACTACCTAGAGCGAGAAATATCTTCTCAAAAGAACTTATCCATTTCTTAGATAAAAATAGATTTTTAGTCCCATTTAATGATGGAGGTTTTTGTCACATAAAGTTGTTTAAATTTTTTACACCACATTTTGGATCAGGCTGCTACAACTAGGCAAGGTTATTACTCATAACCTAAGTCACTTATCCTAATATAGTTATAATTTGTTTAACTTTGGCTGACGCTCCAACTCTAGCTTCAACACCATTATCTTTCCTAGGAGAGAAATCCCTATATTGATTATGTGCATTGATATAGTTCCCATTACTTCTATTGTGATCCATTTCTAAATAGTGGCATATACTAGATTAGATCATAACATTATGAAGCATAATGCATAATCCCAAAACTAGTGAAATACTTAACATAAATTGAAAATCATATGTGTAGATAATATCATAGTCATAATAATAGTTTCTCTGGGATGTTATTCTATATTTATCCTCAAATTATACCAGATGGTTATGCTCCCTAATCTATGTTTTCCTAAATCCAGTTCCTAAGGTTTATAATAAACTTACTCAGATACCAACTGTAATGACCCCAACCCAAGTAGCCCAGAGTCGATGCCTTTATTTATTACATTGGAATATATACAAGATTAAAATCCCAAAGGATCTAATAGTTTAGTAGTATTGAATAACTGTATATATACATGGTACCCATATTACATTTGTATTTAAAAATACAACATAACAAAGGAAAGTAATTTTTATCCTTGAACTCATTCAAACATTTCATCTTCATCACCTATAGAAAAGAGAACAAATAAAAGGGTGATCTCAAATTCCTAGTAAGAGTTACATAGAGATAAATATATCTTTAATTAAATATAATACTAAACAAAAAAAGGCAGATAACTAAACATACATTCCATTTAATCAATAAATTGATAATTAAATGAATTCACATATTTTTTCATAGAGAAAATCCTCTAGAAAATAATAATTGAATTTTGAATGAAGACAATGCTTATTTATTGTACGTCATGTAACTAGAACATGAATCACTACCATCAATGCCTTTCACAAGACAATTTAATCTTTATGGGTAAAAACTCATTTACTTTGGCCACATTATTCATCTCATGAGAATATGGATACATCAAGGGGATTTTCTATGCATGGTCACCACCCATTATTTCATGTCTAAAGCATTCATTATATATTGAATAATCGATTAAATCAAAGTGTCTCATACCACTTTGAAACATTTGAATCATAATCCCCATGAAGTAATAACATTTAACAAAACATTAAATAAAATTTGAATGATATGATATGTAAAAGGGGTTGTATATACACATTATAAAAGAAAGTGGGTGTATGGCATCAAAATACACCTCAAATAAAGGATATTGTGATGAAGTCCCTTAAAAATATAATTTTGTTAATAAAATGGATCAAATATGTGTATTTACTATAAATACACATAAAACAGGTGGAAATATTATAGGATATAATAAAAAGTAATTTCACATATAACCTTAGCATGACATAATCATTGAAATAGAAGTTTAACCCAATGAATGAAAATTGAGTTAAGAAATTCTTTACCACTTGTAATTAGTCAAATTGTATTCCCTATAAAAGTAATAATTATAAAATAAAACATTATATTCCATGATATAATGAGATTCATGGTATGGTATATCGAAATTCAGTATACATACACCACGCACAAGAAATAATTGGTGAATAAGATATATATCTAATAGAAATAAAAGTGAAATGAGAAGACCCTTACCTCACTCTTCCCTTTAGTGTTTTATACTTTAACCTGCTATATAATGTTTTAAATAATGTTATTAACTCATTCTAGATCCAATCTCCAAATCCTTTTTTATTTTCATAATAAAACACTTTTTGGGTGAGTGGGAACCTTACAAACACCAATACAAGATTCAAAAACCTATATATTAAACAACATTACACATCATACAACATTATCAAAATCCACATTCAAAGATGAAAATTCAAATTCAAAAAATGAAAAACAAAACGTGGGCAAAACAAGCTGCCTGAGAAACCCAAAGCGAGAAACGCCATGTCACCATCTCCACCATCATCACCTCACTGACCTTATCAACTCGTCACTGACACTATCTTCAAATTGAATCATCACCATCACTTCCATCCAGGCACCTTCATCATATCACATCTCATGACCACAATCGTCGATGCCACCACCGAATTGTCGTCCTGTCGCCGCCAACCAGTCCAAGCCATGATCACAATATCACCAAAAAAGAACAAAAACCCCATAGTAATTGCCAGAGAAAAACCAAAACCACTACCGACCGAGGAAACCATGAACCAAGGATACGCAAACACCAGAATAAGAAACCTGAACAAATAAAACTTGGAAATGACCTTCTCAAATAGCCTCGTTGATGCGACCATTGTCACCAGCCGCAAGCCATAGAACCACCGACATAATCTAGTTGGAATCCACTGAATCCCTCCAACACTGTGAGAGGAACTCACGAAACTCCTCTAGAAAGAACATGTTCCACAAAACATAGCCATCGAAGAAGCCATATCGAGGAAGAACTTGACCAGATGCCATCCTATTGTTGCTTAACCTTCTCCCCTGTCATCCTCAACGCAACACAAACTCCGCTCATGCCATCACCACATCGCCAATCAATCCATCATCTAACCATCAAAAGGGAAATAGAACCAAAGAAAATCCCCAATAGAAAACACACAAACCCACTGAGAGCGAGGAAGAAGGAACAGAGTTTTAACCCTAATCGAAACCAGGAAAAAAACATAAAAAGAAATGTGGAAACCGAAGATCGCAACACCAAGGGGATGAGTCCCTAAAAAGTAACTAGGGGTTGAAACACTATAGGAGGAATAAGAGAGACGTCGAGAGGACCCTCGACCACCAATTCTCTATCCCAAATCTTCATTGTGCCCATCCCTTTGGATCCGACCTGGAGCAGAGTGGTGGAACTCAAGGCCGGAGCGTGGAATGCCAGTCGGAAAGAGGCCTTCACGGAGCCGGGGAGAGAAGACTTAGAACCATAGAAAGATATATATATATATATATATATATATATATAGATAGATGAATCGAAATAGAAGACATCACTGGGGAGAAAAGAAACCCTAGGAAGATGAAGATGCTGAGGCGAGACGAGATCCCGAGAGCGCCCATGGAGAATGCAACGCCATCTATTTCTGACAGACTCATTCTAGAACTATATTCAAATTTATAACACCTTATATGTGTAACGTATTAGACTCGGATGCTACTCAATAGTTCCCTGATCCCAGTTGGACACATGGCCTTCAACGCATCTCCCCAAATGTCAGAGGTTGTTGACTAGTAATGAGGACCTATGGTGTATCTATGGGGAGACTATTCCCGGTTTCCAGAGTGTAACATAGAAGAATATAAATAAGATATAAGTATCATAAGTAGTATAATAATTAGAAAATAGGTAACATCTAAGACAGATATAAATAATCAAATACCAGAAGGAATCTCATATACAAATGATGATGATACATTTCATGTTTCTAATAAAGAATCCAAAACAAGTCTACATGGAATCAGTACAATACAAGTAACAAAAGAAAAAAAAGGAAAAAATGTATCCATCTAGCATCATGAGCCTCAGCTCAGTTCCATGCTCCACTTCTCCTAAGCATTATAAAAAAACTTTTAGTTGGGAACTTTCCTTTATCCATACCTACAATCATATAGTTTGTTTAGGTACCCGTCGGTGGCCTGAACAGGTTGTGAGATATAATCACATTAGGAAACCACCCAAGTTCAAGATCCATCTAGTTAGTGGATATATATAACATTCATAGTGTGTAAGAAGTAATAGAAAAATTAAAGGAAGTATTGAAAGTAAAAATCCTATAAAGTCTGAGTTCTCGTTTAATAACCAATTCATTTCATCAATTTCATTTAGAAATTAAGTCTCTAAATTAAAATTCATGCATGTGTATTTTATATAAAGTTAATTTAATTATTCAAACATGTTTAATTAATAATTATTGGGACCTTGTGCATGTCCTAGTGTCCCCCATAGTGATATTCTCAAAGAATGCGAAAACAATCCATCCATTCAGTGTATGATAAAGACAGAATCTAAGCTTGTGCTTTGTCTTGGTGGATGCATCAGATAAACCATTCCATTCATTAATCAGTTCAGAACCTAAGTTCATCCTTTTAATTCCTCATTTGTAATCTAGGTATCGCACTATGTATAATATAAACCATCACACTACAAGACCATCCATGATGATCATCACAAGAACTCAGGTATTGTTCTAGGTATGGTATAACATCATAGCCACTCGAGTCCATCCTTGGTGATCCACTAAGGGAGCCTAAGTATCACCCATGGAATATATGATCAACTTCCCTATGATTCCATCCTTGTAATTATATAAGGAGTCTAAGTATCACTTGGGTATATAATAGTAATCCCCCATGAGTTTTTCCTTAGCAATCCATATAAGGATTCCAAGTGTCACTCAGGCATAAGCAATTTAGAATCCAAATGATTCCATCCATGGAATTTGTATATGAATATTTCTATCACCCAAAGAATATGAGCATTTAATCAATTCAAAAACATTTAATCAATAACACTTAACCAAGTCAAGGTCATCACCTTATTCATTTCAATTAAACCTCACCTCATATGGTGGATCAAGGCATTGGCTAAGCTTAGAAGGCTTAGCCTTTAATTTAGCTCACATGGTCATTTCATTATAATGATCATATGATGCTTAATAAAAAAAATATGGAAAGTTTCTAGGGACATGGATTTCATTCCATTTTCTTAATCAACTCAATTTATAACACACATCACAATTCCAATTATAATTCATTTCAATTAAAATTGATGATTCAATATTAAACATCCCAAGGTAAGGGGTAAAAAGAAACACTCTAAGGTATCTGAACTCAAAATCCACACATGGTGTTCCATTCAATTACCCAAAACACCTGAGGGGTGGTTTCAATTCATGGTTCATAACCTTTAACCAATTACCAATGGGTCTAATTAATTTCATTGGTCATACCTATCAATTTAATTCGAGGATTAAAATGAATTTCATGGGTGTTTTTACAAGAATTGGTCTTTCAGTACAAAAAATATATATAAACACTTTGAATTTGATGGAAAATCATAAGACCACCTACTATAGGTTTGTAGTGGAGGTCTCATCCAATATCAGTTCCTGATTCAACTTAGACCAGGAAAAAATTGAAGAATGGGTGAAGAACCTAAAATTAGGGCATAATAGCTTGAAAATAAATAGTGCATATGATGCCAATAATAAATAAAAAAGGTTTAAAAGGAATCAATATTTTATCAACATACATCTAATGAGAAAAATAGTCCTTGATTCTGAGCTCAGATGGAAATTTGGCAGCAAATTCTAGAATAGTCTCCAAAGGAACCCTCTCAAAGGTTCAAGACTGTCCAACTTGAGAAAAGAAGAAGAATTAGTTTGAAATATATTTAATTATGCTAAATTTGGTAAATTCACCAAAAACACTAGGTCCCATGGTTTGGCCTCATGTTTTTCCATAATGCACACTAATCATGCACCCTTTATTGTTGGAAGGGGCATACTGCATGATTTTCATGTACAGTTTGACTAACCATGTGCAAACCATGAAAAACTCCTTTGTAAAAATTTCAAACATTTTCACATGATCGTTCACCCCAAGTCTCACAGGTTTTATAACTTCATGGCCTGTTGGACCCCTCTATCCAACCTAGCATGGTTAGAATACTACAAAAAACAATAGATAAGCGGTAGTTTTTTAGAAGGGGTTATGAACAACCCCCTCTAAATTCATTTTAGAGGGCGTTATGCACAACCCCTCTAATAATAGATTTTAGAGGGGGTTCAAAAACACCTATAAAATTTTGATCATTTTTTCTTTATAATATTTGGTTGTATTTTAGAGGTATTGGTGTCAAAACCACCATAAATTTAATAATTAGTGGCTTTATATGTTCAGTTGGATTTTAGAGGTGTTATATATATATATATATATATATATATTATTCATTTGGATATATATTAGAGGCTATATATATATATCATGGAATTTTTTTTAAGAAAATAATGGGGGTTCAGACCCCCCCCCCTAATCTATTAAATTAGAGGGGGTTCATGAACTATCATTAATCCCTTAGATTAGAGGGGGTTTTAAACCCCTTGTAATTTAATAAATTATAGGGGTTGTGAAGCTTATATAAT
Organism: Viscum album; assembly: GCA_963277665.1. Classification (NCBI taxonomy): domain Eukaryota; kingdom Viridiplantae; phylum Streptophyta; class Magnoliopsida; order Santalales; family Viscaceae; genus Viscum; species Viscum album. Next base: position 1,254,899,119 of record OY728151.1, on the reverse strand, counting down.
TTAAGATATTAGGGGGGTTGTAAACCCCCTCTAATTTATGATGTTAGAGGGGGTTCATGAACCGTCACTAATCCATTTGATTAGAGGTGTTCTTTAACCCCGTCTTATTTTTTATTTATATTTTAAAATAAATCTCATATAAATTCAAATTTTATAATATATATATATATATATGAGTGCACATGTGAACACACACACATATATAATACATAAAAACATTATATAAATGTATTTAAATGAATTATAAACATATATATATAAGTACATTATATAAATAATTTAAATAAATAATTATACATGTAAACAAAAAAGTGTACATATACGAATATTGGCATACATAATATAAATGTAATTATAAATATATTTATTCAAATATATAAATTTTTATATGGTTTTATAAATATCCTACATTTATATTATGATTTATATTATACATATATTATATTAAATACATTTTTATTGTATATTTATATATAAATACATTTATATTATATTATGTGTACAAATAAATATAATATAGATAAAATTAAATATACATATAAATATAAATATTATATATTTATATTATATATATTATATTATATATTTTTTATTATATATATATATATTATAATTATTTTATATATATTTTAGTATACCATATTAATTATAAATTGATTTATTAAATATATATATATATATATAATTTAATTATATTATTTATTTCCAATTATATGATTGTATTTAATTGTATTATATGTATACATAATTATAATTGTATAATTTTAGGTACATTTATATATATATATATATATATATTTGTATAAATTGTATTTCATATAATATTAATTATATATAACATAAAAGCATAAACATATTATATAAATATATACATAAATATAATTTATTTAAAAAATAAATCACATAAAAACCCAAGATTGTGGTTTTTATAATTTATATTACAATAATAAAAAATATATTTTTAAATAATATGTTTATGAGTTTATATTATATATAATTAATATTATATGATATACATTTTATACAAATAACTATATATTAATGTACACAATATTATACAACTGAATTTATTGAAATACATATAAATTAATGTACATAATTTTATAAAATTATATTTGTTGAAATACATATATATTAATGTGCATAATAATAAATATTTGTATAGAAATACATTATATAAATATCTGTATAAATTTTATTTAATATAATATTAATTATATATTTGTATAAATTGTATTTCATGCAATATTAATTATATATAATATAATACAATTTATACAAATAAATATATATTAATTTGAATAATAATAAATATATATAATGAAATACGTTATATAAATATATTTTTAACTATATTAAATAGATACATATATATTATATAAATAAACATGTGCATAATATATAAATATATATTTAAGTAGATAAATAATTTACATAAATATATTTATAAATATATGTGTATATACATAACATGAATATAATTATAAAATATATACTCAAATTTATGTAAATACACATATACAATATATAGTTTATATAAATGTATAGATTTAATATAATATAAATGTAATGTAATATAAATAAATAAATTTATAATATAAAAATGTATATATTAATTTAAATAATTATATATGTATTTACATATTTATTGAAATAATATTTATTTTAATTAGTTTCATAATATATATATATATAATGATGGTTAGTAATATATCAATAAAATCTAATTGTCTCAGTGGTATAGTCGCTTCGGGTATAGGGAAGCGGTATGCGCTTCGAATCTCTCCAGGGAAAAATTTTATATCACCTTGAAGTGTGGTGGGTTCACGGGTGAACGAGAGAGGGGGGGGCATGCCTCTTAAGTGAGAAAAACTAGAATTGGAGTGGGTCACGCTGTGGTGTGGCCCTGGAACTGCAGGGAGTAGGGTGAGGTCCATGAATGGGAGGGACGATGGGTGGGGTGGCGGGTGTGAACTGGAGGGATGGGTGGGTGGCTAACAGGATTTTAATATATATATGTATATATTATTTAGAAGTGGTTCAGAGAAATGCCTATAAATATGGTTTTTTTAGAACTGCCGCTGGTTTGATCAATAATTAAGAAGGGTTAAAACCCCATCTAAAATGAGATTCTGCATTAAAATTGGAGGGGGTTTTAACCGCCTCTAAATGAATCGCTGCTAAATTTTAATGTACTTTACTAGCGTTTCCTCAAAACCAACTCTAATAAGAGTAGGCTGGCGCATTAGTGGAAGTTCCTCATAACCATTGCTAATGTGTTTAGAAGGGGTTATAACCCCTTCTAATTGGGTAGTTTTTTTGTAGTGGAAGTAACTGTGCATCATGCCTCGTACAGTTTCTTCAAACCATGAACTAGGTCATTTTCATCCAAAAACTGGTTTTTGGGCTCCGAACAAGCCCCTGACACCCCCTGATACTTCCATGACCTCAACAGGCATTCATATTAGGCCATATTAAACATTTAAATTGAAAATTGATGTAAATTAAAGTATATGTACCTCAAAAAAGAACCGGGTTCTTACAAACTTATCCTCTTAAAGAAATTCATCCCTAAATTACATTCTCAATGGTGGTCAGGAACTCTAGAGAATAACTCCATCCACAGTGCTTGTACATCAGCCTATCTATCCTAAGTCTTGTCATGTACACAGTCATTCTACCATAGCACCCACACTAGAGGAATGGACCGACCTAAGAGAACATGTGTGCTACGATCCATAGTATGAGGAGGTTTCTCCTCAAAGGATGTATCTACCTATAACTCAACCTCATTGGGATGAAAAGATTGATATGGTTATGAATGATAGCAACACAGTGGAGATATATTGAAGACATCATGCATGGATCGGTACCTCTGAGTTAACTGCAACCGATATGCTATTGATCTGACTCTCTCTAGAATCTCAAATGGCCTGATATATCGCGGTGAAATCTTACCCTATCTTATTATCCTCTAGTGTCCCAACCTTAGTGAAATGTGAAAAAATACTCGATCCTCGACCCCTAACTCTATAGTTGTTCTGTAAATATTAGTGTATGATTTCTATAGAGACTGCATAGTAGCCATCTATTTTTGAATCAATTGAACCTACTATGTGGTCTCCTGAACAAGGTGAGGTCCAAGCATAGCTGCCTCACCTACCTCTAACCGACACAGGGGTGATCAGCATGGCCTACCATACAAGGCCTCATAAGGTTCTATCTAAAGAGTAGACTTAAATCTATTGTTGTAGGTGAATTCAACTAGGGGTATATGCCTCTCCCAAGATCCCTCTAGGAATCATGCTCACAACATGTCCTCAAGCACCTGTATTGTGTTATTTGACTAACCATCTATCCGGGGGTGGTATGTTGTGCTCAGAAAGACCTATGTACCTAATGCCCTATACATCCCTTTCCAGAACCGTGAAGTAAACTGGGCATCCTTATATGAAATGATAGTATGGATAACCCCATGAATTCATACTATCTCCTAGATATAAAACCTTACAAGCTCATCTAAACTGAAGATTTACTTGATTGGAAGGAAATGTGAAACCTTCATGATCCTATCAACAACATGAAGGACCCCGGGACACCCTGAGAGGGGAGGGGTGAATCAGGGTGTCAAATTTTTCTTTCAAAGTTATGGATCTTATTCCCACGTTGGTAGGAACTTTTTAAACCTGTATGATGGATATGAGCAGAAAGCAAGCATTCACATGTAGAGAGATGACACAACACTTTTTACTTGGTTCACCACTAAGGGCTACGTCCAAGGAGCATACACCGACAGGTTATCGGTCGTACCAAATTCCACTAAACTTCACTAGTTATGGATTAAAATGGTTCGGGCACAGTCACTCTGTCATAGGCTCACTTACTTTACAAGAGGTTCAGGGAAAGATCACAGCATCCCTCGGGTCACTCCCGTTGACTCCCCCTAGCTCACTGCCCTTGATGAAGTCACACTCAGTTTATAGATGTGAAGGTTTCTTCATCATTGCAAGAGAATGCATCCTCTGTTGTGTGTAGATTCTCTATTTAAGTTCAACTCTTACCGGTAGTCAAATCCCACTTCCCTTCAAGGGTACCGGGAAATCTCCCAACATTCATGTAGCTCAAAAACACCAGTGCTCTTCTTTAATGCCTGGCGCATAGGTCTCCTACGCGGCACAAATTCAGTGCGCAAGTTCAAACTACCGCATAGGTATCAACCAACCACCTGCGCGACACCGCCTACTTCAACTCCAAACCTGCGTGACTAAATTTCGTTCTCACCCAAACTGCCTTGGGCGCGTAGCCTCTACTTGTGCGACCCAAATACCACTTGCTCGGCTCAACCACCTACTCGAAGACAGATCGAAAAATCTCTAAGTCTTTAACTTCGTTCAAAATGAGGAGGGGTGGTCCTCTATTTATAGGCAAACTGGACCCCCTGCGCGGTGGCACGCAAGTATCCTCTCGGCGCGCAGGTTCCGGCGCACAGCTCATCTCCCCTAGCCTCTGTCGCGCAACTCTCTTGCGCGACCCAACCAATACCTGCACGACCATCTTTCCTTTGACATATTTTTAAGTTCTGATCATGAATAACAATAGGCACGCAAGTTTCCAGACCCCCTAGGCATTGGCACCAAGTCCCTTCTCAGCGTGCAGGTCACTTGCACGACCACACCAATACTTGCGCGACCCTTATCCCTTTTCCATTTTTCCACGTTCTGATCTTGAAAAACTCTAGGCGCGCAGGTTCCCTCTCCTTCAAGTAAACGGTGCACAAGTCTCTTTGCCAAAATCACTTTTCTCAATTTTTCGATTTTCAGGCCCAAAAATTCGGCAAACACTGGGAAATGGTGCCACCTTCAATACTGTTGTCTGCTTGAATTGTATGATCACTTTGCCGGTACACATTCTGAACTTCCACTAAGGATTGTCAATAAACAAAAACTATACTCTACTTCATTCATATAAGACCATGGTTCCAACACAACAAACCATACGACATAATTACCTCAAGGAAACCTTGGTAAACCAGTCACAAAATCAATTTTGAGTTCATAATACTTCCACTTGAGAATGGCCAGCTACTGTAAATGTCTAGATGGTCACTGGTGTTCCACCTTCACCTGTTGACATCTAGAACATCTCATGAAAAAACTAGCTACATCTCTTTTCATACCTAGCCACCAATATTTGTGATGTAAATCCTGATACATCTTGGTGATGTCGGGGTGAACTAACCAAGATGAATCATGAAAGTTTCACATCATCTCCCCATGAATGATAGCTAAAACCCATATGAGTCCACAAACATATAGAAACTCATCCTTGCCTACAGTCCAACCAGGAGGTGGTTCCTCACCTTCCACACTCTCATGGAGGACTAAGAACTCAAAATATGATAGATGACTCATCCTAACTCTATCCAGTAGGGTAGAGGTCATAGAAAAGGATGATATAAAATTCTATCCATAATTTTCATGTACCACCAAATGCATCTCAAAGAATAAATCCATGAGATTCCACTTGCTAATAGCCTGCTAAACTGTCTGTATCTGAGTCCTTCTTCTTAGTGCATAAGACACTAAATTGAATTTACTATGAATATATGTAAGATCAACGTAGAAAGACTATAGGTATTAAACCCACCTTTACTACCTCAGATTTTGATCACGCTGTATAGATATGTACTTGAGGATTTGGTGGTTCGTGTAAGCCACAAAATACTCTCTATGCAATGTCTCCAATAGAAAAAAGTATGAAAAAACTACATATAACTCCATATCATGAATTGGTTAGTTCCTCTTGTGTGGCCTTAACTACCAATACTTTTATTCCATGACTATATGTCCCTACATAAGGAATTCTCTTAGCCTAATATCAGATGCATTGCCGTAAACAGTGTAACTCATGTCTATCCCTAGAAAAATCAGTATCGTCGCTGAATTAAATCACCATTTCATCTCTTTAAAGGTATTATTTTAGGAATCTAACCATAAAAACTTCACACAATTATTAATCAAGCTTGTAAGTGGTGTTGCTAGGTGTCAGAAGTCCTGTAGGAAATTCATATAGTAACCTACTAGCCCCAAGAAACTTCATACCTCAAAGATGTTCTTTGGTTGCTCTTAGGAAACTATAGATCTCTCTATATATGGGTCAACTGATAATCTGGTCTTTGAGATAATGTGACATAGGAAGTGAATCTGATTCGTCCATAAGTAACACTTGGTGATCTTACAATATAACTGATGCTCTCCCAGTGTATTCAATATGTTCTCAAGATGTTTTTAGTGGTTGTGTTGAGTTTTAGAATAAACTAACATATCATCCATGAAAACCACTACAAAAAATCCAGATAAGGATGGAAAACATAGTTCATCAATTACATAAATACTATTAGTGTGTTTGTGAGACCGAACGACATAACCAAACACTTTTATAGACCACACTTGCTATGAAAAGTTGTGCAGGGTATGTCTGATGGTATAACATGCACCTGATGATAATTGTATCTCAAATAAATATTTGAGAAAACCTAATATCCTTAGAGATGGTCGAATAGATCATTTATCCATGGTAGAGGATATTAGTTCCTAACTGTCAATTGGTTCAATTTCCAATAATCTACACATACCCTAAGAGTTCCCTATGCATTGTTAGTAAAAAAGACCGGTGAACCCCTCAGAGAAGTACTCGGTTGGATAAACCCCTCTTCCTATAAATCCTATATCTACCTCTTTAGCTCTTTTATCTTAATAGTAGTCATCCTGTAAGGAGGAAGGGATACCAGTGTATCTCATGTCACTAGATCGATAGAGAAATATACCTCTCTCGCCAGTGGTAATCCTAAAAACTCATCTAGGAAAACTTCCCTAAAATGATCAAACACTATATGGAAACCTTCCTAACATGTCCCCTAATAATCCAGGTATAAACTCTCAATACGAGCTATCATCCCACCCAGCCCATGATTCTTGGGTCTAGCTTGGCTTGCCTAGACATCCCATTCATCATTGTGAATACACTCTCTACCCTCTCGTAGTGTGAAGGTCACCCAATGATGATAGTAATCAAAGAAATCATGAAAGGTAACAAACCAATCCATCCTGAGAATGATGTAAAAAAAATTTATCTTAGGGAAAAATAGGTATCATATGAAGTGACACCCACTAATCTCAAGGGGGAACTCCTTTCACTGGATTCAATCATCTGTTATAATCCCTAATGGTGTTTCAATCATCATAACACCATCATAACATTGAAAACTAAGACCAAGTATCTCCACAAAGGGAATATATATAAATCTATGAGAAGCCCCTATATCAAAAAGAGTATATTATAAAGTAGAGTTAACTAGAATAGTACCTCTGATAGTGGAAGTTCTGGGATCTTTCTCTTAAAGGGTCAGTTGCATTGCATATATCTATCTTGATTTACAACCCTGTGATACAACCTGGATACCATGATCATATCTGCTCTACTATCACTGTAAATCTAGAATCTGACTACCAAATCCAGGACCACCGCCTCACCCTGATCGGCTAGCTTTACTCTCTCTCCCTTCCTAATGAGAAGTTGTAAACCCTTCTCCTGCACATGGAGTTGGTGCAGACCTTCTCTCACTGAATAATGGAGGAAATGTTCAAAAGAAGTGTTGTAGATATTCCATATTTCCACATGATCGGCACTCGAATGGGTCTCTCATACATTATGGCCTCATATTTCCTAGTCTAATGCACTGGTATCACCTCACTTGGCTACCTAAGTATGTGATCTAGCTACTAATATCACTGGTTGGAAGATCCAGATGATTCTTCCTACTACCAGTCGATGTTATACAGGATCTAGATATTGAACCACCATAGATCACACCCCCAACCTCTCTCAAGTTACACTCTATGATAAGCACCTGATTCACTATTCCAGAAATGGTATTCAGCCAAAATACATTCACCTAAGATCAGATTTCATACTTGAGACTATCCTCGAATCACCTGGATTTTGATAACTCGTCACCCATCATAATAGGTGCAAATCACCGAAGTTTAATAAAATGGGCTGAATAATCCATAACTGATAACACGATCTACTCCAAGTGTGTGAACTCTTAGGCTATATCAGACCTCATCATCTCGGTATATAAATAATCATAGAAGTCCATGTGAAAATCACTCAATTCCATCTCTCGATGATGATCTGTCTGAGTAATAACATCTCACCATCTCTTGGCATAATCACACAACATATACATAGAGAGTTTTACCCTCATATCAGGAGGTGTCTCTAAATGCTCAAATATATACATCATGGCCTCTAACCATGAATCCAAATATTGTGGTCCTCTACCCCTAAAAATGTGGGTAGATTCTACTATTGGAACTCTTGCGTCAAATTTTCGATAGTCAGGGAAAGTCACGGTGTTCTGTAAATTGTTTACATAAAGTGTAAGAATACAACACAGAACTATGCATTAGCACATATGTTTGGTACTATCACTAGTGCCTCATCCAGCACTATTGGAGGATCTACTGGTATACCATGGCCCACCACATTCTAAGTGTGGTCATTTCCACCCTCCTAGAATATTACTGGAGGACGTCGTGATGGAATACCTCTGCAAATGTCAAGTGCACGCCTCGGATCAAGATCATTATCAAATTTCACAGATCAAATGTCAAAATATAGAAATATGATAGGTACAATATTTCCTATATAAGAGCACCACCCTATTCCAACACCTTGATTCAAGTCTGGGTGACATATAGATCATAAGAAATTTAGAGATACTACCTACTACCCATTACTAAGGTCTGGTTTGGGTCAAATTCTCTACTATAACAATTCTAGTAACCATTTTATTTTTAGATTCATTCCCATTATATCATGGATTTCAGATTTATCACAATTCATTTTAAAAGGTTGAACTAATAGTTCACCAAATTCTAATCCATAAGGGCCCATACACCCTATGAATCAAAATTTAGTGCCCACCTATTCCGCACCATAACACATTCCAAAATACCTATCACAGTAGTATGTATATATATCATGGAACCTATTACAACAGCATGAAACAATTAATTAATCCTATATGGTATGGAATAATACATGGCATGTGATATATTTAGAGTGCCTAAAATTATGCATGAGATGGCATAGCCTAATATCATCAAGTTGAAGCAAAATAAAACCCACAATCATATCAATAATAACATCACAATTTAAGTGCATCACCCAATGGTGGAATCAAATCAACTTTAATAGTCAAAATCCATAAAATAGAAATTTTCATTTGAGGAAATTTGGATTTTCCTATATGTGGGTTAGCTACGCCCAATAACAACTCATTTCCAAATTTTTACTCCTTATTATCCCTCTCTATTGTCACCAAATAATAAATAAAACTATAAAAGAATCCTATGATACCACTTTGTAACATATTGGACCTAGACTTCACTCAATAGTGCCCAAGCCCGATTGGCCACATGGCCTCATGCGTATCTCCCCAAATAATAGAGGTTTTTGACTAGTAGCAAGGGCTTAAGGTGTGTCAGTGGGGATATTATTCCCTCTTACTAGAGTGTAACACAATGGAATATCAATAACAGATAAATATAATAATAAGTATAATAATACAAAAAATAGAAAACATCTAAGATAGATATAAATAATCAAATTCAAGAAGGAATCTCATATAAAAATGATGATGATACATGTCATGTGTCTAATAAAGCATCAAAAATAGGTCTATAAGGAATCAGTACAATATATGTAATAAAAGTAGAAAAAGGACAAAATCTATCCAGCTAAAATCACAAGCCTTGTCTTGGTCACATGTTCCCTTGCTCCTAAGAAGCAATCAATATCCTATAGTATAGTATTTTCCCATATCCATACCTTCAATCATATAGTCTTTTTGGGTACCCGTTGGCAGCCCGAATAGGGTGTGAGATATAATCCCAGTAGGCAACCACGCAAGGTCAAGCGCCATCCAATCAGTGGATATTTATAACATTCACAATGTGTATATAGTAATAGAAAATATAAAGGAACTACTAAAAGTAAACATCCTATAAAGTTTGGGTTCTCATTTAACAACCAATTCATCTTATCAATTTCATTTAGAAAGTAATTCTCTGAATTAATAGTCATCCATGTGTCTTTTATATCAAGTTAATTTAATTATTAAACCTAGTTTGATTAATAAGTCTCATGAATTGGTGTATATCCTAGTGTCCCCCATAGTGATATGCTCAAAGGATTCCTAAACAGACCATCCATTCAGTGTAAGAAAAAGACTGAATCCAAGCTTGTTCTTTGGCTTGGAAGACATTCCGTATAAACCATTCCATTCATTAATCACTTAATAACCTAAGACCATCTTTGTAATTCATCATTTGGAATCTAGGAATCAATCTAGGTATAATAGAAACCAACACCCTATAATCCCTTTCATGGAAATCCTCACAAGAACCTAGGTATCTCTCTATGTGTGGTGTAACATCATAGCCACTCGATTCCGTCATTGGTGGTCCACTAAGGGAGACCAAGTATCACCTATGTAATATATGATCAACTTACCATAGAGTCCATCCTTGTAAATCCATAAAGATTCCAAGTATCACTAGAAAACATAATTGTAATCCCCCCATGAGTCTTTCAATGGAAGTACATATAAGGAGTCCAAGGGTCACTTGGGAATAAGAAAGGTAGAAGCCAAATGATTCCATCAATTGAATTCATATACGAATATGTGTGTCACCTAAGGCATATAAGAATTTAATCAATCAAAAATCATTTATTCAATAACACTTAACCATTTTATGTTCATCACCTTATTTATTTAAATTAAACCTCACCTCAAAAGGTGGATCAAGGAATTGGTTAAGATTATATTTATGATCCTTTAATTTAACTCATGTGGGAATTTCATTATAATAATAATTTTATGGTTAATCAACCAATACATGGAAAATTTCTAGAGATATGTATTCCCATCCATTTTCTTAATCAACTCAATTTACAACACATATTATGATTTTAATTATAATTCATTTCAATTAAAATTGACAAATCAATATTAAACATCCCAATGAAAGGGGTCAAAAGGCACACCCTAAGGTATCCAAACTCAAAATCCACACATGGTGGTCCGTTCAATTACACAACACACTTGATGGGTGGTTACAATTCATGGTCCATAATATTTAATCAATTACCAATGGGTATCATTAATTTCATAGGACATACATATCATTTTAATTTAAGGATTAAAATGAGTTTCATGGGTATCGCTCTGAGAATTGAGCATGCTACAAAACGACATATATATAAACACTTTGAATTTTATGGAAAAGAATGAGAACACTAACCATAGGTATGTAGTGGATAGCTCATCTAGTATCATCACATGATTTGACTCAGATCAGGATAAAATCTAATAATGGATGAAGAACCTAAAATAAAATTATATTATCTTTCACCTAAATAATATAGCTGATACTAATAAGAATGATGAATTGATACAAAGGAATCAAGATCTTACTGGTGTGGATCCAATAATACAAATGGTTCATGATTCCGAGATCAGATGGAAAGTTATTGGAAATGATATAATAGTTTCCAAAGGAACCCTCTCAAAAACTCAAGGCTATCCAATGTAAGAAAAGAATAAGAATTGGATTGAAATAGATTTAATTATGATAAATTTGGTAAATTCAAAAAAAAACACTAGGTTACAAAATTTGGTCACACGGTTGGCTAAATTGTACACCAACTGTGCACCCTTTCCTATAGGAAGGGGAATATTGAATGACTTTTACACATGATATGACTAATTGTGTGAAAACCGTGAAAAACTCCTCTGTCAAAATTGTAGAAATTTTTGCATGATCGTGCAACCCAAGTCACACGGTTTGTCTAGCCATGAAGCATATAGGACCCCTCTATCCATCCTAGCATAGTTAGAAGTAAATGCACATCCTACCCCTCATATTTTCTTTTAACCATGAATCAAGTCATTTTCATCCAAAAACTCGGTTCTAGGCTTCGAACCAGCCTTGGACACCCCCTGATACTTCTATAACCTCAAAAGACACACATATTAGTCCACATTAAACATTTAAACTGAAAACTGATAGAAAGTAAGGGATGAATACCTCAAGACATAATTGTGTTCTCACAATATGATCCTTTTATAACATCTTATTACCCATTTATTAATAATTTTTCATTATTCTCATGGTTTTAGGTGCATTTGTTTCATGGTTTCATGATTGGTTCATTTTTGTAAAATCATAGATGTTCTTGTAAAATGGGATCAAAACTCCATAAGTGGAATGGAATAATATTAATGAACTTCTAGAATAATGAATAGTCATATATAACATTTTTATTTCTTATATGAGGATGATTCATTAGATAAAATGTTAATTATAATTTTTTAGTTTATTTTAGAAGTTTTTCAAACATCACGAACAAGTTTTGTTTTATTTATCATTATGAGTATATATTTGTTACAAGATAGTAAATAGAATATAATATAACTAATTCAATCTTATTTAACCATAATGTTAGTTTTATAACTTTCCATTAATGCGATAACGGAAAATGAAAATTCCTTATTCACAGAGACAAAAAACCGACATAATTTGGACAATAGTTTCATTTCTTTGAATAAGAGGAGGTAATAAATGGGATAGATATATGATATTCCATTAGAAACATAAATTTTCATTATGTTAATGTTTCTAGAATGATTATTCCTTGATGGATTAATGAGTTTAGGATAAATTATAACAAGAAAATAAAGAGATGTGCTTTGAGAAAATTACCTCTTGAATATCACCTCCTTGAGAGACACTTGAGGACCTTGGATTTGGTATTTTGGTGAGACCAGAAGAACTTAGACATGGGGAGAGTGAGTAGGATAGTTTTTTTAAGATATTTTTGAGCTTTAAGTATTTTTTTTCAAAATTGAGAGGTTAGGGTGGAATTTATTCTTGAGGAGAGGTGGGTTAAAATGATTAAATAATGAATATTTTATAATTAAAGTCAACCACATTGAGGTGGAATTAATTTAAATGAATTATATTGTTAATTAATGTTTTATATGATGGTTAGGTTCAATAAATGAATCAAAATAACATTAAAATTTATATTTTTTAGGTATGTTAAGCTTTTACCTTTTAACTTTAACCCTTATCATTATTTTACATATACTGGAGTAAATAATTTTTTTACCATGGTAACTTCTTTATGAATAAAAAAGAAAATGACCTTACAACCTAATTTGGAACTTATGATTAAAAATATGGATTCTATTTTACTTAATTCAATTCATATAATTGGAAAATTTATATTTAAAATTAATCCAGTGGACACAATGAAAACGAGGGTTTTTAAAGTGTAAAGTTCAAAGTTTAAAATGTTTTTATATCCAATTTCAAAGTAAAATTGATTCTAATGACATAAATGGGATTGATTTATTTATAATTTAAATAATTGTACTTTAAAAAAAATTTAAAATATAATGTAACTCTATAAATAAATTATAAAAAAATAAATTTTCAATTAAAATTAAATATTCTTCATTATTCATCAAAATATGAAACTTCTCTGAAAAATACCAAAAAAATCACCCTAAGATAATTTTCATATTAAAATTTATAAAATGAACTTGATTTTGTAAAATGAAACATATAAAATTGTCAAAACTTATATTTAAAATGATTGATCCATCAAAAGGCCACAAAATCACCTTTTAGAAAAATATAGCTTTTTATGCTCAAACTTGTATATTATTTTTCTTATCCTAATCATATCAAACATATTGTTTGAATTTAAAAAAAAAATATCAAATATATAAAATATAAATTTCATTAATATATTTGAATAATAAAGATTAATTTAATTTATTAAGATAAAATTCCATTGTGAGCATAAAATAGTTTTCTTATAAAAACACATTTTTTATGTTCAATTAATTCTCATTTTTATTTATAATTAATTGGTAACTAGTGAATTAATTTTATAAATATGTGTAAAATAAATTTTAATAATTTTTTTAATCTTATTAATTCCCGCCATTACAATTTCTATGTGATATCTATCACAATTATATAATAATATTTAATCCTTTTTTTAAGATCAATGTTCTATGTAACATAAGATATTGAAGAAATTGAATTTATTTAAAAAGAGACATATCATAAAATCTTGGGGTATTACAATTACAACTTTTCAATCAAATGATACTTATCAGGTGATGAATAAACTTATTAGTATGATGTGAATTAGGATTTAATTTAAATTTCACTATTTTCATTGGTGAATGTTATTAATGACATCACAGATAACATGGGGCATGACATCGACATTGAAGAACACAATGAGGAGACTTTATCTTAGAATTTGGTGCACATGGAAATGTGTAAAGAGAGCATAAAAAATTGTTATAAGAGGAAGGATTATAACTTGGGTGCTCCTCTAAAAATATGTCTACTTCATACTTGGCAGTCTTCAATTAAAGATAAAGTGAATGGTGTAGCCACATCCATATCCAACCCTATACCTAAAAATGGTGAGGATCCTTTTGTGGAATAGATTATTTCATGGTACTAATTTGAGTTAGGGAACCTGAAGAAATTTAATTATAAATTTCTCATAGTTAATATACATATTTAGTGTAACTCCTTGGATGAGGGCAACTTATAACACGTCGTGATTTAATGGTATATTTATCTTTAAATAAATTTAATTTCTTCGATAGATTGTGATACACACAACCGCGAGTATAAATGAACCACGATATAGTATAATATTATAACCTAATAATTAAATTTTTTGTTTCAATAGTAATAACGATAGTTTAAAAATTATTTATAACAATTTTAGATAAATCATATATATTTATAAAAATGTATTCAATTTTTAATAAAATCATTATATGTTTTTAAAATACATTATTCCTCAAAAGGGGTTTTATTATATTTTGTGAGAAACTAATATAATTAATTTATTCCAATTTTATAAAATTTATTTGAAAAAATGAACTTTATTTTTTAAATCAACATTTCAAAATTATCTTAGAGTGAATTTTTGAGACTTTTCTGAAAATATTAAATTTTTGATGAATAGTGAAATTGCAAATTCTTACTCAAAATTGTCTTTTAATTTAAATAATTTACAAAGTTATTTTTTTAAATGGGTTTAAAAGTAAAATTAATTAATTTATATTATAAATAATCCAATTATTTTTATTGTAATTAAATTTATATGGGTTTTTATATAAAAAAAGTATACTTAAGTAATTTTTTTTCTTAAAAATCTTTTTTCACCGTATTTTTTGAGTTTATTTTAAAATTAATTTATTCCAATTTTAGAGATTGAATTTGATAAAATTGATTCCATATTTTGAATAAAAAATTCTAAATCTTTTTAATGAGTTCGCTTTCATTTTTTGTCATAACAAATAGTAAAAACATTAAAATTTTGGCACCGTGATTAAAGTTAAAACGAGTTTAACAGGGGTGTGGGGGTAAACTAAGATATCAGGATGAAATTTCTAATTAATATTGTTTAAATCATATTTTATAAAAATATTTCACCCTCATATTATCCCACCTTAAAATCTCTATCCATTTTAAATAATTTATCTTGAATATGACATTATTATATTTTAATATTTTTCAAAATTCAAAATGTGTCCTTTTACTCCCATACAAAAGAACACCCCTTATATATTTTATTTACACATTCTTGAGTCATATATCTCAACCAACCTATACCCAATTATATTATAAACTTCCCAATCAATTAATTATATGTGATACTCTTCTTAAAATATCATTCCAAGGGTCCTTAAAATTGATCTAAAGGAGGCCTACAAAAAAAGAGGAGGTTAAAGAACTTTCAAAGAAATTCAAATTCTATGTAATGGATTTATGTTACAATATCATTGTTTATCGAGAATGTCTATGACTAAGTTTTCGATGATGAAATTTCATGATCTACCTTTCAATAAGCTCATGAATTTTATTCCCCTCTAGTTATTTTTAGAGATTATATGTTTTCCTTTCATTTTAAACTCTTTAATAACTCAAGAGACCAAAATAATGTTTTTAAGGAAAATATAAATTATTTTTATCTTCGGTTGAAAATAAATTTTGTTCCATATCCATGTTTTGTAAAATTATTTTTAATAATGTTTTAATATTCTCCTATGATTGTATAAATTCACTTTTTACCCATAATTTATTTTTATTTTTTAAAATTAAAATTAATATTCTTGTAATTTTATAAATGAGGTACTTTTATATTTTTACCAATAATGTAAAAGGAATATTTTTTTAATGCACACAGCATGAACAAAATTTCCCACCATAATGACTTCTCAATACTTTGAATATTTCTTTACAAGTTTCCAAGATTATTTTCAAGGAAAATGTTTCCCATAATAATTTGTAAATTTTTATATTTTAAACAAGTGATTTAAAAGTGAAAATTTTATTTTCCTCAATAAATGTTCTAATGATCTTTTAAAGGAATTTTTCATCTTTGATAATATCCATTGATTTTACTTATGATTTATTGGTAATATTATTCATTGATACCATATAATTTCATTTTCTAGATAGATTATGATGATGATGATTTAAGTATGATTATATGAAAATAATTTCTTTCCCATAGGTAAATTAGGTTACGATGAAACACTTATGAAACCTGTTTTAATTTCACTAGTTATGCTATGATTCAATGATGAAATATCTAGGAAACCTATTTCCTTTCAACTGGATATGATATGATGAAAGTTTTATGATATTATAGAACACATGTGTATGATTTTCATTATGTGATGGGTGAGACTAGAATTATATACCTTTAATGAATTGGGTAAAAATGTATATCTCATGAGATAATAAGGATTGGAATAAGGAGTGAACCTAGTTTAGTAAGGGACATTATCCACTATGATAGTCAGGGGAGTAAACCTTAACTAAGGATATTATGGAATGGGTAGGGAACCCAATCCACTATGATATTCTTGGCAGTGACACTTGAATAATAAAATGATTTTTCATGCCTATGTGTATGCCACAAACTTATGTATCATGAAAATATTATTCTCTCATGTATAATTTATTTGATTCCTTTAAAATTCATGTCTTATGAACTGCCAAGATTTATTACATGACTCAAGAATATGATATTTTATTTATAGTGTGTGATTTTCAAATGATAATATCATGTTATCATACCCATATGCTCATGTTATGTTTAAGTGATAATTGATATCTCGTTTTTTTACCCATAATAAGAATAAAAGATCACCCTTTATTATGTTTTCTTCCTACATGTTATGAAGAAAGGTTTTAATTATGATATACATATGAAGTTTCATAGTTATTAAGAGCTTAGTGGTAGATGATATAGATCTTTTTTGAAAAGTTTTTTATATATCCATGTTTCCAAAGACACTGGACCTATATTATTCTAGCATGGATCATAATAACATATATTGAATATTTATCAAATAAAATGAAATATTTATGCATGAAAAGTATGTATTTATATAGTTGGTATCAAATAAAGATTTAGTTACCTTTAGAATATAGGACGAGAAAGAATTTTTGAGAACCCTTAGTATAAACTAAAGTATATGAGAATGTAATGACCAAAAATTTTATAAATTAAGTTCATTTGTTAAAAATTTAAGTGTTTATTAATTATATAAAACACATTCACTACTTTGGATATTTTGAAGCATTTTATAGTATTTTAGATTTAAAATTTCACTAATCATAATGTAGGTTGAAAATATTTACATTGGATAGTGATTATATGATTAATATATTAAGGGTTATGATAAATCCAATTGAAACAAAAATAATAATTCATGGCCTCGACCAGTTAGATCATACCCTATGAAGCCCATTAATTGAAGTTTATAAGGGATGTATCATCTTTGGGATTTTCCTTTGACCAATCCCAAGCCAAGATTCAATAAATAAAGAACAAGTGAAAACTTTTACAGGAGAATTTTAAGCTCAAAGAGATGATATCCCAAATATGAATATTTATATTTTGTTTTAAATAAAATAATTATTATATTTATTTCTTATTATTTTTATTTTATAAATAATTAAGAAATGATTTTGATAAAAATTATATTTTGATACGATAAAACAGAAATTCTATTTTTGGGTACTATGCAATTTCAATTAGGACATTTATTTTGATGAATTCATTTATTTTTTAGATAAATTATATTTTAATATAATATTATTATTAAATATTATATATGAAATATAAATTAAAATATAATTTTATGAAGTGAAAATTTAATTTTTATAAGGGTCAAAAAACTATTATAGTCTAAAAAACAGCATTTTTCAATAATTATGAATTCTAATTTAAAAGTTTAATTTATAATATTTAGAGAATTATTTTAATAAAATATATATTATTATTTTAATCAGAACATTGAAGTTATCCAATGATGAATTTTCAATAATTTTACGAGATGGTCAAATTTTCATATAAAAATTAAATACAGTATAAATATATGATGTGTATCATGACATCATAATGACCCAAAAGTGATGTAGTATGTTCCATAAAAGGTATTCAAGAAAAAAATATATCTTTATCCTTTAATATAAATTTTTATTCAGGTTATTTGATCAATTTTATAAACACTTCATGAATCCTCCAAAACCTATATTATATTTTATGGTTTTAAAATCAATTCTTCATAAATATGACTCACTTACACATCACCAAGGGTATTATTTTAATGTGATCAGTTAGTATCCTTATAAAATAATGAAATACCCTCCTATTTGGTAGAAATAGTGGGAAAAAACCATAGTATGGTTTGTGGTTTTGATTACTTTAATATATAGAGTCCAGAACCTATGTTTGGGAAATAATAAAGATCTTCCCTCTATTTTCCTATATAAACCCACCCAAGATCCCATTTCTCTTCAATAAAAAAATGATCACATATTTACTCTGATATTAACTCTCTAGATCCCTACCGAGGTTCCATAATGCTCTTAAGAAACCCCTCCCAATCATTTTGAGTCACCCTTTCAAGGTAAGGGATCCTCTCCTTCTCTTTATTCAAGAACCTCCTTTGTGTTATACCTTTTTTTAATTTTTTTCATGTTGGGGTATGTTATCACACATAATTATTAAAATAATTATGATTTAAAATTTATGATATACCCATTTAAATATCTTTAATTCCTCCCATGATTCATTATGTTCCCTCGTTATGATGCCGAAATTATCCTGCAATTTTTTCATGCCAAACTTGTATTCAATAACTCTTTTAGTATTATTCCTTTTAATTCACAATTTTTTAAGTTAGATTATGATCTTATATGTACCTATTACTTCCCTTATTAGGTCCTAGATATTAGATACCCTTTTCACTCTCATTAATCCCACCAATGAACCATTATGTGCCCCTATTATGCTACCAAAAGTATCCTACGATTTTCCATTTGAAACATTTGTAAAGTGCATACCTGTACCAATTTCTACTCAAGGGTATTAACCTAGTTATAAGTATACTTCATTGATCAGGGAATTACATGTATGTAACCAAAAATTATTAATTATGGGATTAAATGTGATGAAATATATTATTTATTATATGATCTATGTGACATACTTATACTTGTACAATATATGATTGTGATGGGTGCACCTAGATAACACTCCAATGTATTGGGTAATGTTTTAGTCCCATGATATTCCATGTATGGTGCATGAGAGGTTATCTTATTAAAATTATGTTATTATTTCTTTGTGTTTAACATTAAATTAAACTTATGATGTCTTTTTTAATGTTGTTTCTACATTCCCATGTTGCCTTTATGTTATCATGTTGTATCATGCCTCATTATCCAAGAATATAATTATCACCCCTTTTATGTACCATTGAAATACTTATTGAATAAGTTTAATAATTTCATCATGTTATGATTTTTTTTATTCCATTACTAGGCTTTATAGCTCACCCATTTCTTATGTATGTCTCCAAGTTATCCTGTACAGTTTTAAAAGAGTGGCGAAAATTTAAGAGCATATTAAGGAGGTTTTCAATAAAGTAATTGTTTCCCAGTTTTATGATTTTATGATATAAACCTAATATACCAAATACACTAGGACTCTCGATCTTTTGAGTTCTATTAAGTGAAATTTTATGTAATAAATCATGAATAAATGTGTAATAGAGATATGAGTTTTCATAGTTGGAATCAAAGGAAATTATAGTTATTATTGGGATTAGGATTTGAAAAGTCTAAAGAAAGACTTAGGGATACTACTAAACATAGAAAAAAATCCCTAAGTTTTGGAAAAGTATAAATTAATTTGTTTCCAAGAAAATAAATACCTTTATGGATACTGCAAGTGGATGTGGCTTTGAAATAGATGTACCTAGGGTTAAAAACCCTAAAAACGCTATATTGAGATATAATCAATCAAGAACTAGTGAAATATAATATTCCTTGTTGTACACCTAGTTTGACACTTTTAGGGGATATAATTTGGTAAATTCACAAACTCGTTATGCACCATTATTAAGGGAACAAAAATTCCCATAAAATTATATGTTAGGATATAGATCATGGATAACTTAGATTGAAGCCTAAAAATTCATAAGTTAAGGAATATAAATCATTATGAGTTATTAATTTAATGTTAATGGTTTCCCATTTATGTGTTCAATAGTTTAAAAGAAATCATCCCTAATTTTCCCATTATTCTATTCAGTAGATATAAATAGGTTAAACCAGATGAAAAAAACATTCTGATGGGCAATGTGATGATTTCCAAAATGAGATGCCCAACCTAATGGGAGAAGGAATCATAAAATTCATGATGATAATTTTCAATTAAATAAAGTTATGAATTGAAACCTGAATCAAGAAGAACTCCCAAATCCCCCAAAGAAATAAAAATCTAAAATTAAGGCATTTACGCAATAAATGCCTTCAAATATCAATGGATCATCTTATCCCTTAATCATAGAACAATGGATTAACTCTATTAAGAATATCATATATATCCTTAATACACTAAGAAATATAAGATTGTACTGGTTATTTATTATATGGATGGGGAAGATGATTAGTGGTGTAAATTTATCAAGAATATAAAGCCTAGTGAACAGATCAAAGCAATGGGGTGGAATGAATTCTAGAAAATGTTTTTTGATAAATATTTTTCTTACACTCTCCAACTTAAAATGGAGAGGGATTACCTTACCATTAAGAAAAAATATAATTAATCTGTCAATATGGATGATGAAAACTTCACAATAGTTGAATGATACACCTCCAGCTTTTTCATTACCCCTGAATTCAAAGTTGACTGCTTATTTGGTGGTTTGAATGAAATTTCTTGGTGATTTAGAAATTTCAAAACTATGAGGAAATTGTTTGATGTTCCCTAAAAGTCAAAATTAATGTCAGAAACTCTCAATGTTTCCATTGGGTTAAGAAGTAGAATGTTGTGTTTAATTTAGGTGATATAATGGAGAAATATAATATTAGAAAGAAATTTCAACATCCCACTTGTCAAAATTGTGGGAAAAAGCATCCTGGAAATTGCCTAAGGGGGGAAAGGAAATGTTTTAGATGTTAAAAGGAAGGGTACCTAACTAGAAATTACCGATATAAGAAACCCAAAAATGTGATATATGAGAGGATTACTCCATTAAACCCTCATACTATTTTATAATTTTTCAACTATAAGGAACAAAGACACTATGTGAACCACTTCCCCAAGCCAAGGGTTTTCAGAGACAATAACTGGTGAAAACCTCCAAGGAAACAAGGGAGAGTATATGACTCCACAACTATTGAGGTGGATCCTGAAAATGATGTGGTTATAGGTATGATAATTATTCATTAAATAATAGAGAATGTACTTTTTTATTCAGGTTCTACATATTCTTTCATATCATGCAAGTTTAGTAGAATTATTCAAACATCAGAAAAAAAAAACATAAAAGTAGATCTATCAGTGAAAATAAAAAATGGGAAAATTATTGAATCCCAAGTATATAAATACTCCCCTATAAAAATTAGTGGGTTAAAACTCCAAGTGAACCTTATGATACCTCCTTTAATGGAATTTTATTCAATTTTGGGTATGGATTGGATTTACTTATATAGAGCCAACATAATTTTTTGGGATAAGGAAATAACCCTATGTATCACAAATATCCTTTTGATTATATACAAGTTCAAGGATGAGGAAATATCTTATTTAATAACAATATCTCAAGCATGGATATTATTTACCTATGTGCATTTATACCTTTCTCAGATGATTGATACCAAATAAAAGATCATCCTTGAAGACGTTACCATTATGAGGGAATATTATAATGTCTTTCCTAAAGAATTTGCTGGTATTCCTTATAGATGATATGTTGAATTTTAAATCAATATTATACATATATATTTTCAAATATCCAAGAATCCATATAGAATAGACATTGTTAAACATTGGGAGATGAAGAAACAACTACAGGAGAATCTGGATGAAGGGTTTATATACCCAAGTGATTTAATGTGGGTCACACCAGTCATCTTCATCTAGAAGAAGGATGGGTAAATGTTCCTTTACATAAATTATCATGTGATCAAAAATATCTTGATAAAGAACAATTATCCTCTTCCATGGATTGATGACAAGTTCAATCAACTATGTGGAGTTGATTATTTCTCTAAGATAGATCGTTAATTGGGATGTTATAATCTAAAGGTGAAGAAAGAGGATATTCCTAAGATTAATTTTTGTATAAGGTAAAAGTACTATGAGTTCATAGTGATTCCATTGGGACTCATGAATTCTCTAACAATATTCATAGATCTTATGAATAGAGTCTTTAGTGATTACCCTAAAAACAATTGGTAGTATTTGTTGGTGATATTATTATCCTCTCCAAAAGTAAGTAGAAACATGAGGTGAATTTGAATACTATATTGAGGACCTTGAAAAAATAAAATATGTATACAAAGTACAGTAAATGTGATTTCTAGTTGGATAAAGTAAATTTCCTAGGTAATATCATCAATAGTAAAATGATATATATAGATCCATAAAAAATAAGGACAATTGAAGGGTATCCAAGACTAACATCTATGACAAAAATATATAGTTTCCTTATATTAGTCGGGTACTATCATTGATTTGTGAGAAACATTTCACAATTTTCAAGAACCCTAACTAAGCTAACTCATAAATGAGTTAGGTTTTACTAGAATGATGGATGTGAGGAAAGTTTTCAAGACCCAAAGAAGTGTCTAATCACTTCACCTGTGCTCAAATTACCCACTAGTGCGGAAGGATTTTTGATCTATAGTGATGCATCTAAAAATTGTTTGGTTTTTGTACTGATACATAATGAAAACATGATATCCTATGCCTCAAGGTAGTTGAAAGTTCATGAAAATAACTATCCAACACCTGATCTGGAGTTTCATTCAGTAATCTTCATGGTGAAAATATAGTGGAATTGTCTATTTGGGGATAAGTGTAAAATATATATATTCTATAAGAGCCTCAAGTATATATTCATACAAAAATAGTGGAATATGCA
This sequence comes from Viscum album, assembly GCA_963277665.1. Classification (NCBI taxonomy): domain Eukaryota; kingdom Viridiplantae; phylum Streptophyta; class Magnoliopsida; order Santalales; family Viscaceae; genus Viscum; species Viscum album. The sequence goes on along the minus strand of OY728151.1, from coordinate 1,254,875,490 downwards.
CCAATTAAGATGGTTAAAGGTGATTAACAATTGTGAATTCTTAATCTACTACCATCTTGGGAAATAAAATAAAGTGGCAGACACTATGAGTAGAAAGGATCCTGAAACATTTTCACTGATTATAATTGAGGAAGATCTTATCTTCTTATAATTGAAGAGTATGGAAATGGGAATTATAAAGGAAGTAAAATCATTAATCCTTTCACATTTTATTGATCAACTATACCTTATAAAGAAGATAAAGGATGATCAAAGAGATGATGTAGAAATTCAGAATAATTTTGAAGCTATATGAAAATTAAAATCCTCATAGATCAAAAATAATTTAAGGAGTTATAATATTTTGGTTATAGATATGTGTACCATCCAATCCCAAGTTAAATAAGGTGTTGTTGGATGATGTACATAACTTGACCTTCTCCATCCATTCAGGGAACATTAAGATGTATCAAGATCTCTGAGAGCACAATTATTTGGAAAATATGAATAAAGAGATCATGGAATATACATCATGGAGTCTTGTGTGTCAAAAAGTTAAGGGTGAAAGGAAATAGTCCTAAGGGATGATGCAACCATTACCCATACCTACATGGAAATGGGAAAATGTAACCATGGAATTTTTCAATGGTCTTATGAAGACATCAATTGGAAATAATGATATATGGTTTGTAGTGGATCATATTATAAAGACTAATCACTTCATTAAAATTCAAAATTACTTCTCACTCGATCAACTTATAAGGATATACATCAGAGAAGTTGTGAGGATGCATAGAACACCACTATCAATTATATACAACCGAGATCTGAGATTTACCTCCATGTTTTGGAAGAGTCTTCAAAATTATCTAAATACTTATTTGAACTTCATTATGGTTTATCACCCCACAAATTAATGTCTAATCATAGTGGACAATTTAGACACTAAAAATAGGTTAAGAGCATTCTTGATGGACTTCAAAGGAGGATAGGATCAACATCTTCCTCTGGTTGAGTTCTAATACAATAATAGCTTCCAATAAAGCATCCAAATGGATCCCTATAATTCCTTTTATGGTAAAACATTCATAACACCTATATATTAGTATAAAGTCAGTGAATACAAACTTATGGGTTGTGAAATGTTTGAGGAAATTGTGAAAAATGTAAATACCATTTATTAGAACCTTAAGGCTGCTCGGAGTTGACAAAAGTGTTATGTTATCAATCATCGATGAGACCTGAATTTTGAGGTTGGATATAAGGTATTTCTCCACATATCTGCATGGAATAAATTCATGATATTTGGGAAGAAGGGTAAGAAATTTTCTAGTTACAATGGCCCATTTTAGGTTCTCAACCAAGTCGAAGTTGTGGCTTATCTACTAGCACTCTCAACAACCCTATCTCAAGTACATTATGTATTCCACATATACCTTTTAAGGATGTAGATACCAGATCCATAAAATTTATTGAAATCATATGTGGTACCATTGGAAAATGGTCTTTTATACAATAGCATCCAATAAAGATCTTGAATCTTAGAAAAAAAATTCTATGAAATAAGACAATGCACCTGGTCAAAGTTCTATGGAGGAACCACAAGTTTGAGGAAGAAATGTTGAACCTGGAGGTGAAATGAAATATAAATAACCTCATCTTCATTATTATATGAAATGAAAATTTCAAGGGTGAAATTATTGAAGTGGTAAATAATGTAACAACCCAAAATTTTATAAATGAAATTCCATTATTAATTATTTAATTATTTATTAATGATCTAAAACACAAGCACTACTTTGGATATTTTGAACCATTATATAGTATTTTTTATTTAAAATTTCATTAAGAATCATGACCATTAGAAATATATCTATTGAAAAGTGATAATAATTTTAGTATATTAAGGGTTATGATAAATCTAATTGGTACATATGAAATATGTGATGGAATTGACCCGTAGGATCGTACCCTATGAAGCATATTTATTAAATCATCCAAGGGAGATAACATCTCTATGATTTTACCTTAACTATGAACAAGATGATATTCAACAATTAAATTAATATTGAAACCATTTATGGATGTAAAGCCCCGACCCCAGTTACCCAGAGTCGGTGCATTATTACATAACATTGGCATGATCACAAGAAAGATCAAGTCTCGAAAGACCGATTAGTTTAGTAGCCTTGGAATAACTAGATAAATTAATAAATTTTAACATTACATCATAAAAATGAAAACTACAACAACATAGTCTCCATATTCCACACTCTTATCCCCTCATACTATCCCTGCAGGTCATTCATAAATTACTTCTTCACATCCTGGGAAAAAATAAAACATAGAAAAGGGGCGAGCTCAAATTCCCAGTAAGGATAACAATATAGCGGAAACTTTCATAAATAAGAATAAACATTTAAGGCAATGTATAACTAAAACAAAATCCTTTTAAACTTGAACTTCAACATAGTATGGAAAAAATAAAATGAAATAATTCCATTTACTTATTCACATGGATATTATACTAATCGAATAATCTAATGCAATATCAATAACCACTTTCATAATGATGGAATGCATAATTCCAGACTATCATAACCACATATCTAAGGCCTCGTGCCAAGACTACAAATAATATTTTGTCAAGGCATTGTTCCAAGACACTAGTTTGTCTCATGAGACCTACTGATGCATCTAGGAGCTATAGCGGGCTCCACCCATCACATATTAAGTCCAATGCATTCCCATATGAAAAGGTTCAAACATAACATAAACATTCATATTAAAACTAGCATACAAAATGTAAATACTTCATCCATAAACCACGAATGGTATAAGAATAACACATCCACAGTCAAACACATCACAAAAACTTCAAAACAATATGGAATTTTTGTATCATAATAAATCAACTTCAACTAAACTTAAAATCAATCAAAGGATTTTGACATAGATGAAATCAAAACTATTTGAGAGAAATATCTCTTTTTTTTAAATCATTTAAAAGTCACACATTTATTAAGGAAGTAATTTAAAAGAGATTTTTGAATCAAAGTGTCCCATACCACTTAGAAACATTTGAAAAGAAATATCATTTCAAAACATTCACGCCCACATAAATAAATCCTTAAAATCATTTTGAAAACATGGACATTAATTAAAAAGATTTAGAAAGATAAATATTTAAAACATTTAAAATTATGATTTTGATAAAGAATACATTTCAGAAATTCATAAAATATTCATTTTGAAATCATTTAAAAGTCACATAATTATAAAATAAAACATTTACTTTGAAAATATCCTTATAAGCTTGTAAGGGAAGCTTTGAAAATTTTATAACAGCGGAAAATAGATGCACCCGCCGTATAAGTTAAAAAAACATTCTTACCTTAATTCTGTCGAAAAGGTTAAAAATGACCTTGTTTGGAAAACGACGGAAAGATTCCTTTATAAACATATTATAAAAATTCAAACAAGGGTATAAATGACTTTATCCCATATTCTGTAAAATAGTAAGAATGTTTTTAAACAATAATATCCATAATGATATCAAGTCCTTAGATACTATTATTAATCATCAAATGAGAATTAGACTTGAATGGATACGATGGAGAATGAATCTCATCGCGTTCGTGGAGACGGTTGTCCGTACGTACGCACGAGCGACAATATCATTCTGTTGATAATAAAATAATATGTAATTGGATGGTATATCATATATATACAGAATTATTATCATGTTATATTTATTATTTATATGAATTACACATCATTATTATACCCATCCAAATAATAATTTATTGAATAACAATTACACCATGACGTGGAGACGGTAAGCCGTACGTACGCACGTATGGTGACATGTTATTCAAAGGATGGATAGAATACTGAAATATGGTTGTAAAATGTTTATAATAACATCAAAGTTTATATAATATACTGGATTTATTATTTTAGAATGTTAATAACAAAGAAAGAAGAAGTGGAAGAAGAAAGGAAATTGAAAAAGGGTGGTGAAATCATTACCTCTTCTTTGGGTTCTTCCTTTTGATTTGATCAAAAGGGATCCTTAAGTTGGATTTATGACTAAAGTAAGGCCTCTAGGATTAAGTGAGGGAAGTTGAAAGAGTATTTGGGCAGAGTTTGGCAGAACCAAAAGGCTTTGAAGGTGTGAATTAATGAGAAGGGGAGTGCCCTTTTATAAGAGGGGTGAGGGGCACCTTTGGAAAAGATAGAAATATTAATTTATAATAAATTCATATTCGGTTTCTAATGGCTCCAAAGTGGATTATTTAATGGTTAAGGTGGGGATGGGTCTAAAACCAATCAAACAAGGAAATTTAGACAGGTTTGGGTTACTATATTAACCTTATCTTTAAGTATTAACTCTTAGTTAATTAGTTTCACTTTTACAATGTCTCTTTGTATTTTTATATTATATGGTTAATAAACTTACTATATACATACAAGATACCCCCAAGTGGTCCATTAATGATACAAATATCATGATATAAGTCTCTTGGCCGAAACTTATATTTTTAAGAATTTAATATCAATTAATAATATAATATTTGTTTTAAATATTCTTTTATGTCAATTTTGACACTATTCAATAATTGATTTTTTGTGAAAATCATAACAAAATGATTACTTCGAAAAAAGTTAATTAAGTCAATCCTAACATGTCATATTAACCTAGAAAATTAGTTTAATTCATAAAAAGTCTCAAATTATTTTTATTTGGGTATTTATAATATCAATTATTTTAATTTGTTCACTATTATGGTATTTACTGCATCATCATTGTGTCATAAATAAATTAACCACTTTAATGTCTAAAAAATATAAATAAAATATCATTATGTATGAAATCTTTTTATCTTTCTAATAAATATTTAAAATCAAATTTATCTTATGTATAGCCCTATATTAAAAATGTTTTAGTAAATAAACTTTGATTTTAACTCTCTTAACTCTTCTTTGAATTAAATAATAATAAATGTCCTAATCTAATCCAAGTGGACCTAAATGATAATATTTTATTCCTAAGGTTGTTTTTGGTCGAGATACACTTTTCCAATAGAATTAGGACATGTGTTAGGGTAATATTAATATCATTTTTACCCTTAATTACCCTATTTACTTTTAACCGTGGTAAATAAAAGTAAAAAGTTACTATTCACCAAAAATTATTTTCATCTCATTGAACCACATTTTACTACTTGATATTAACCATGTCTCTTGGATTTTCAAAATTTCTCTCACAGAAGTGGTAAAATTAAGTTTTATTAAAAATTCAATTTTTTAACTACCACTTAGTGGTTTCACTATTCATCAAAAATTGAAGTTTTTCAGAACAATGCCAAAATTTCACCCTAAGTTATAATTGATATTCTGAATTCAAAAATAGTGTCTATTTTAAAAAATTCCAAACATATACGTTGCATTAGTTAATTTTATAATTAATTCCCACTGTTACAACAAATATCCTGTTTTTAAGAAACAATATATATCAAAAGATTGACAGTTGTTTATGTCCAATTTCAAAGGGAAATTAATTCTAATGAACACCATTGGATAAAATGGTAAAAATATATTCTAATTATAATTTAAAACCACTAAATAATATAATTTATCACTATAAATTATTTTGATTAAAAAAAGTTGTTTTTAAGTATTTTTCACTATTCCTAAAAATTGGAAGTTCTCAGAAAAATACCAAAAATTCAACTTAGGATAATTTAAATATTCTGAATCCAAAAATGAAGTCCATTTTTAAATATAAAATATATACAATTTCAAAAGGTAGGTATTACTATTCATAACGGCTAGTTTGATTGGTTGTGGTGTATTAGAACTCGATGTTGCGTACAACACACGCTATCACATTATTCAAAGAGAAGCGTACCGTAGAAGTTTGGGATGTTTCATTGTAAATTTTTGATGTCCCAATTCTAAAAAGTAAATTTATTTAGTAAAATTGAATATATAAAAGTTTAAAATATTGGATTTAAAAAGGGTTCACTATTAAAAGTTTGTAAAAGTGAAATACTGAAAATGAATTCATTCTTACATTATGTCTAAGAAACTCATAATATGGATTCTAAAGATTATATAAAGTTTAAAATTTACTTAATACTATTCATAATCTCTTTTGAACGGCTTGTTTAGTAATTCATGGTGCGCTTGAACTCGGTGTTGCGTGTAGTGCAAGTTATTGAATTATTTTGAAGAAATAACACACTTTGAAATCTTGGGGTGTTACAATGGAGAAGTTCAAGTTTGTCAAGATCACTGCCAAAACCACATTCACCAAACCACCCCAATAAAATCTCACTATCGCACACCTTACCCTTAGGGTGTTTGCTGGTGTAATAAAGGTCTATGTATCTCAACCCTAATAGTATGAATATATATATATATATATATATATATATATATATATTTCAATAAAATAATGATGATATCTATTCCTTATTGTTTTTACTTTATAAATAAATAATAAATGATTTTTATAAAAATTAGATTTTGATATGATACAATAATAATTATAATTTTGGTTAATATGCAATTTAAATTAATACATTACTTTTGATGAATTCATGAATTTCTTAAATAAATTATATTTTAATAAAATATTATTACTGAATAGTGTATATTAAATATATATTATAATATAATTTTATAAAGTGAAAATGTAATTTGTATAAGGATCATACAATTATTAGCTTTAAAAAACCATTATTTTTCTATAAATAAGGATTTTAATTCAAAAAGTGTAATTTCTCATATTTAGAGAATTATTATAATAAAATAAATATTATTTTTGGAATCATCATATTGAAATTATGAAATAGAGAATTTTTAATAATTTTCTGAGATAGTCAAATTTTCAGGTAGAAATTTAATACGGTATAAATATATGTTATGTATTATGACATCACGATGACCCAAAAGTAATGTAATATGTTTAATAAAATGTATAAACGACCAAATATATGTTTCAAAATTAGAATAGTATTTCTTTGAGGTTGTTTTATTAATTTTATAAACCTTTTATGAATCCTCCAAAACCTATATTATATAAGGTTTTAAAATATTTTCTTTGTAATTATGACTCACTTCCAAATCACCATGGGTATAATTTTAATGTTATTAGTTAATATACTTATAAATAATGAAAATTATTCTTATTTGGAATAAAAAAAATTGTTAAAAACCTTAGGAAGGTTTTTTATTTTGATTATTTTGTTGTATTGAGTCTAAAACGTAAGTTTGAGAAATAATAAATAACTCCCCAATATTTTTCTATATAAACCCATAAAATATCCCATTTCCATTCACTAAAAAACATGTAATAACACCCTTACTCTACCCTTACCTCCCTATATCCCTCCCAAGGTGCCCCCAAGCTCTCAATAATACCCTCCCAATCTTTTGAGAATACCCTTTTAAGGTAATGGATCCTCTCTTTCTCCTCTTTATTCAAGCACCTCCTTAGTGTTATGCATTTTATTTTCTATATTTTCATGTTGGGGTATGTTATAAAAAATCCATATTAATTAAATTATTATTTAAAAGTGATTATATACCTCTTTCACTCTCATTAAGACCTCCCATGGTTCATTATGTACCCCAGTTATGCTGTAAAATTATCCTTTTATTTTTACTTTCCAAATTTTTATTCAAGCACACTTTTTGTCTTATTCCTTTTAATTATTATTTTTTAATTCTTTATTATGTTCTACCATAACCCTATTACTTAACTTATTATTTAATAGTGATTATAGAACCCTTTAAACCTCATTAATCCCTCCAATGAACCTTTATATTCCCCTGTTATGCTGCTAAAATTGTCCTGCAATTTTCCATGCCAAAAATTTCTGAAGTGTATACCCATACCCATTTACACCCAATTTTATTCACCAAGATGTACCTATATTTAATTTATCTGGGAATTAGATTTATTTAAACCATAATCCTTAATCATGGTATTAAATTCAATGAAATATGTTCTTAAGTTATATGATTTATGTGGCATACTTAATCATGCACATGGTATGATTATGATAGGTTCACCAAGATAGAACTTCAATACATTGGGTATTATTTTAGTCTCATGTGATGACATGAATGGCGCATGGGAGTTTATCCTAATAAAATTATATTATGATATTGGTGATTAACCTTGATTTATGCTTATAATGTCCTGTTTAACATTATTGCTACATTCCCATGTGCCTTTATGCTATCATGTTGTATCATGACTCATTATTCAAGATTATGATTATCACCACTTTTATGACCCATTTATATGACTATTGAATAAAATTTAATATTTTCATCATGTTATTATTTGTTTATTCCCTTATGGGTCTTTATGTCTGACTCCTTTTTTATATATTTCCCTAGGTTATCCCATGCAGTTTTAGAGGGGCGGTGGAAATTTAAGAGCATGTTAAGGAAGTTTTCAATAAATATATTGTATCCTAGTTTTATGATATTATTCTATGTACCTAATATCCCAAATACACTATTCATATTGATCTTATGGGTTGTATTAAGTGAAAAATTATGTAATAAATCATGAATTAATGTGTCATAAAGATATTGGTTGTCCTTGAGAATGTCCTAAGTTATATTAAAGAAAGGGTTGGGGTTTTCCTAGAAAAAAATCCCTATCTAGATAATACAAGTGGATTTTATTTTGGAACATATTAATCTAGGGGTAATAACCCCAAAAATATTTGGTCAATTATATCTTGTCCATCAATCTAGTATATAGTGAGTGGGCCCTTATTGTGCACCTGGGTTGACACTCTTGGGGGATATGCTTGGGTTAACCCATATTTTATTATGAACCATTATAAAGGATATGAATAGATTATGAACATTAATGACCTAGGTTAAACCTAAGGTTTCATAGATTGAAAATAATTTTTCATGATTTAGACATCCTATAAATTCTTTTTCATGATTTTTTTTGTTTCCTATTATGATTATTGTTGTTCACACTATGATTTTTTTCTTAGTCAATGGATGGAACCCAAAGGAACTATGTTAATAATTAATGTGACAAACAATTCAATAATTTTCCTCTTTATAACCAAATGATATGGTAGCTAGAATGAAAAATCTTGTTTCTATGATTATACAACTTTTTCAATCTATAAATCACATTAATATTAAAAACAAGAAAATAAGGGAATAACATTTTATTGATTCCTTCATGAGGAAAAATCCACCTTATTTTAGTGGTTCTATCAATACACTAGTTTTCGAGAAATGGATCATTACCATTGAAAATAAATTTTATGTTCTCTAGTGTTCAGAACATAAAAAATTTATTTTAGTTGTTTATAATTTTGAAGGTCAAGCAGATAAATGGTGAAATATTATCAAGAACATAAGCATATAAGAAGAAATTGACTCCATGTAGTGGGATGAGTGTAACAGATTATTTTTAATAATTAATTTCCATATATTCTTAATATGAAAATGGGGAAGGAATTAATTGAGCAAAATAGAAGGATAATGAATCTATTAGTACCTATGAGGGAATTTTTACAAGACCCGCAAGGCCTTCTTCTAGAATTTTCATACAATCTAAAAGTAAGGTTATTGATTACTCAGTGTCCTAAAACCAAGTCTCCAAAGGGTGTTAACCATAATATAATTTATTATCTATGAATAAATCATTAAATATGATATCAAGCTGAAAATGGAGATTAGAGTTCCATCAATATTATGGTTTTGATAAGAAAAACATATGGAATTAAAATGAAATATTGAAAACCATGGAGAGAAAAGGATAATATTTATTTTATGCTTGAAGTGTGGAAGGAAACATATAATAATTTTTTTAAGGGAACTGGTAAATGTTCTTAAGTGTGTAAATTAAGGTCATTAGGAAATAAAATGATGAAGTAGTGGGAAGAATTTATCTAATGATTAGAATAAATATAAAGATCAAAATAATGTACCATCCACATCCAGTGTTTCAAATTCAATGAGTTTGGGAATTATGATAACCATTGATCAAATCCAAAGGTTAATGATGATGATCGATGTCACCAACCTTTTAAGCCTAGGGAAAAAGTGAAATCTTAGGAAATCACTATTACCGATGTGGGGTATGATAATAAAGTGGTGAAAGCCACACTTACCATCTACTATAGAACAACTAATATCTTATTTGATTCTAGATCTATTATAACACTCACATGTTTTTAATAAATATTTTCTTTAAATAATTTTAATTCTTTAATAGATTTCATTGCATGCAGTCATGATTTTAAACAAACTACGAGATTCCATTAGTATAAAATGACCATTATAAACTATCCATTTGGTTAGCAAGAATAAATATAACTAACTTATGAAAATGTATGGTGAATTCATCGGCTACTAATTATTTATGAAAAATATAAATCAATTATATATTTTTAATTTTGTATTAATAAATTAATTTAATTGAAATTATAAAATGAAATTAATAAAATATATATATTTAATAAAATATTTTTTATATTCATCCAATAGATATTTTAGTCATAGGGTATGAATAAACCCTATTTGATGTATACAAACCTATATTTTTTCAAAAGGTTAATTTTAGCGCCTTTTAATGGAGAGCCATTTTTAAATTAAAATTTTGAAACATTAACAATTTTATATGAAAAAATAAACCTCTTATTTGGAATTGGGATATAAAAATTTACTTTGGATGAATTTTGTATATTTTTTTGATAACTTTCAATTTTGATGAATAGTAAAAATATACTAAATTTTAATAGAAAATAACTTTTTTATTGGAATAATTTATATGATTTAATTATATTGTTGAATTTTTTTAAAGTAAAAATAGATTATATTTTTATAATTTAATGTAATTTAGTCTATTTTATTTAATTTCACATTGAATTCAGATGTAAAATCATTTCAATCTTTTGCAATGTTTTAACTTTTAAAACTTGTTCTCTCATTCCAAAAATGAGATTAATTTTAATTAAATTACTACAAATTTTGTGTTTTGAATTTGGAAAAATGGATTCCATATTTGTAATAAGTAGGTCCAAATTATTTAAATAGATTTATTTTATTTCAGGCATTACAAATAGTAACTTTAATAAATTTTTATTAATATGGTAAAAGGGTAAATCGGGAAATTAAGGTTAAAAATAATATTATAAAATTACCCTAACACTTTTCCTAATATCATTGGATGAGTTTTTTTCGACCTAAATCATACTTGGGTCAAAATGGTATCTTTTGGAAGCCACTTGGATTATATTAGGACATTTAATTTATTTTATTTAAAAAAACATTAAATATATCATTCACAAATTTTAATAACTATATAATTTTTAATATAGGGTTATACATAAGATAAATTCGATTATAAATACTCTTTTGAAATACAATTTTCTTTCCCTTATCATGTTAATTTATTTTTAATTTTTAGGAAATAAATAATTACCATAAAGGTTTATACTTTGATGATGCAGAAATTATTTAACTGATGAAAAATCAATAAAATAATTTTTTCCAAAATGATAATAACCATTAAAAGACACAAACACTTGAAAAAATCTTATTTTTTTAGTATATATTTACCATAATCATCCAAGGATCTAGTTATTGACCATTTGTATCCATATGGAAAAGATTATGACATTTATATTATTTTTTTAAAGTGATGTTAAAATTGTCACATTCATGTTTTAATAAATATAACATTTTTTATGTAGGATTTTCCAGAAGATATATTCAACTATAAGTATTTTTCTTAAATATAAAGGATTTATTTTCTTCATATTATTTTATTTTTAATTTTTATTCAATAAATAATTGTTTTAAATAATTACAAAAAACTATTGTAGTAATTATTTTATTAATATAGATAACGAATAAATGTTATTAAAAATATTAAAATAAATTTAATTTGAGATAATTAATATATAAAATAATTTTTATATATTACCTTGAACTCTTAGTAATATAATAAAATATTTTATTTGAAGTAACTTGTTATCTTAATATTTTTGGAAATCAATGAATTAAATAGTATCAAAATTGACACTATTTATTGTTTATCAAAATAATGTTATATTAAATTATTTAAAAATCATAATACATTTTTTAAAAATATATAATAATTATGATATGGTCTAAAATTTTATAAATTATTCATTTGTGGTCTAATTTACATAAAATAAGTAAATTTTTCACCCTTTTAATATTGAAATATTTTTACCATAGTTAAAAGTTAAATATAATAACTAAGCGTAAATTAAAATGATATGGTTTCAATTGGAAAAAAACTTGTCTAAAATTTATTGTATTATATTATTATAACCATATATCATCTAATCTTCTAAATTATGGCATTTTTAGGGTTTTTGGATGTGGTTTTATATTTATTATAAATTAATATTTTTGGAGATTTCATAAGTGCCCCTCACCTCAATTATAAAAGGGGGCCTCCTCCCTCACTTATTAACTTTACTTTGAGCCTTCAAGATCATACATCCCCTAACCATTTCTATTCTAATATAACCTATTTACATTCTAGAGGTACTAGTCTTCTCAAAAGATCAACTCTAGTGCCTTTAAGAGGAGACCTAGAGGGAGCACGTCGAAGAAGAGGTAATCTTCTCTAACGATTCTTTCAAAATTATTTCTTATTCTAATTAATATTCATGAGTTATTTCCATTATAAAGTAATAAATTCAGTATCAATTATATACTGATATGTTATTATTTTTATGGAACAACCACATTCCACCTTTTATCCATCATATTAAAAATTAAATCACCACGTGTGCGTACATACGACTTACTATATCCACATCGTGGTGTAATCTATTTTTCACCACCACCTCACTTCGATGGGTATAATGATGAAAATAATAACTAAATGTGATTATTATAATATTATATTTATTATTTAATAAAATATATACCTTCCAATTCCATACCATTTCACAATTATGGGAATGATATCGTCACTCGTGTGTATGTACGGCCTACCATATCCACGATGAGATGTAATTCATAATACATGATATCTATTAAAGAATGATTATATAAATGTATATAATGTATAAATATATTATATATTATTTTAATATCAATTTTTTAATGATATAATTATGACCTAATAAGGATAATCGAAACTTATTCGATAAAACATACCTATGAAAATGAAGCAGTATATACCCAAATAACGACTAATAATGAAATGTTATTAACAAACGAATAATAATATAATCATATGATATCATAAAAATGACTATGATTCTGGAATAAGTCAATGAAATTATTTAAATCATTATATAGGAGGTTCAGAAACAGACAAAAGATATTGGTCCTATGGTAATGGTTATTTTTTCAATCTCATTATTATCCAAGATTGTTTATATGTATGTTTATACTGGGGTATATTTATAATCCATGTACATTTTTCCTAAATATGTATTCTAGAATATTCTTTCTATCCTTTTATAAATTTTTAAAGTCAATTTTACCCATTGGTGAATTTTTATTAAAAGGTATGAAAGGAATCTTTTGTCGTTTTCTATACGAGGTACTTTTTGAATTTCTAAGAAAAGTACAAGAAGAATGTTTTATTTTATCTTATACGACATGGAAGGATTTTTATGTTATCATAACGCCTTACTTCCATGAATATTCATTTACAATATTTCATGTTTATTTGAAATAAAAATATTTTCTTTTAAAATTGCGTGGTATTTTGAGAAAAGAAAACTTTTTTGAAGAAGAAAGGATATTTTCCTCAAAAAATAATTTCAAGTGTTCTATAAAAATTATTTACCATCTAATATAGAATTCCTTAATAGAGTTATATTTCAATTATATTATCCCTATTGTTTATATGGTTCTATTGTGTTTATGATGGAATTCTATTTATGAAATCTATTTGTTTTACATGGATTATATTGTTTTGGAATGAGGTTTAAGAAACCCATTTTATTCCTTTGGTTATGTTATGATGAATGATTTATGTTTTTGTGGAAAAAATAAGAATGATTTCATTATGAGATGGATGGGACATATATCTCTCTCAAATACATTGGGTAAAGATTTATATCTCATGAGATAGATGGGGATAGGACAGGAAATGATCTCGGTTTAGTAATACAGGGCTATAATGAGGAGTGATCTTGGCTCTGTAATGGACATTGTCCACTATTATGGTCTTGGAAATGAGCCTTGACTAATATGAAATGTTTTTATATTCTTATGTGTATGTCAAAAAAATTCATGTCTTATGTTATGACATTTTGGATTACTTTCAATGATTATTATGAACTTTTATGACTTATCCCATGACATGATATCATGATCATTCATATCCAGGATAAGATTTTCAAATTTTATGATTTTATGTCTTATGATTATGATATGATTGATATTTACCTTTTTTACCCTCACTGATCATATGAGCTCACCCTTTTTTATTTTTATTTTTCTTAGGTCATGAATATGGGTATTAAGTAAGATATATCAAAAGGGGGACTAGTTATGAAGAAATAAGTGGGAGACAATATAGATGTCTTATGAACTAGTTGTTTATGTTTCTCAGTTTCTAAAGACACTAAATTTATACAGTCCTATCTTGGTTTTTTTAATGAATATTCTTTAATTTTTAAGTAATATCTATTTATGTAAAGTATGTTATGTAATAGTTATTATCATAGTGAAGGTATATTTAGCCTTTTGAAACTAGGATGAGAAAACCTTAGTAGGAACCCTATGGATATGTCTAAGTATAGGTCACAATCCTAGTGTTATAGAAATGATCATGAATAACCTAGGATAAAACCTAAAGTGTCCTAAATTGAAATTTTATTCTTGATTATGTGGTTTTACCATTATGATTAGTGTTTCTCACACTATGATTCTTGGTTTTAGTCAATGTTTGGAACTCAAAGGAACAATGTTAATGCTGAATTGGAAGGGAAATGCGATGATTTCCCTCTTGAGAAACTGATTTTTATGGGATCTGGAATGAAAAATATTATAGATATTCTCACATAAATTTCCCATTAGATGAATCATGTTGTAATTCCAAACAAGAAAAAGAGGGAACAACATTCTGTTGAGCCCTTCATGAGGCAGCATCCCCCTTCTTTCAGTTGGTCTTTTGATCCACTAATGGTTGAACAATGGATTAGTACCACTGAAAAGATATTTTCAGTTCTCCAATATCCATAACATGATCAAGTCATCTCGGCATTCTATCATTTGGAAGGTGAAGTTTATCAATTGTGGAACCTTATCAATAATATTAGGAAAAGATATGAAATTCAATCCATGGAATGGGTTGAGTTCATGAACTTATTTTTCAATAAGTACTTTCCTCATATTCTTCGAACAAATATGGAGAAGGATTTACTTGATATTATGAAAAAGGATGATGAATATATTGGTACCTATGAAGAAAATTTTATAAGACTTACAAGGAATGCTTCTGAAATTATTATCCAACCTGAGAGTAAAATTTATCAACTCTTTAGTTAATTAAAAACAAGTCTCTAAAGAGAATTATCCATAAGGGGATTTAATAGCTATGAGTAAATCGTTCAATGTGCTCTCAAGGTTGAGATGGAGATTGAAGTAACCCATCAAGCTTATGGGTTTGATAAGAAGATAAAAATGTAATTCAATGTAAAATCTAAAGACCACACTGAAAAGAAGATGGTTTTTCCTTTACTCTCAAAGTGTGAAAATAAATATGGAGGAAATTGTCTTAAAAGGACTAGAAAATGTTTTAAGTGTGGTAGAGAAGGTCATTGAGTAGTTGAATGTCTAAGTGATTGGAAAAATATTTCTAATGATGAGAATAGAGAAAAGGATACAAAAAATGAACCTCTTACACTTCAATGATATAAGTAAAAGGAAATGGGTCATTATGCCAACCAATGACCAAATCCAAGGGTTATCAATGATGAATAACTTTAGCAAACTCTAAAGGCCAAAGACAAAGGAAAGTCATATATGATCACTATCGGTGATGTGGAATACGATAATGAAGTGTTGAAAGGTACAATTACCATCCACTCTAAAGTAAAAAATGTTTATTTGATTCTGCATCCACCCACTCTTTTATTTTTGAAGAATTTTCTAAGGGTGTCGTCGTATTACCTCAACAATTAGATATTGAGTTGTCTATGACAACTCCTAATGGCACAACATTCTCATAAAAAGTTTATAATTCTTCTCTAGTTGACGTTTGTATGAAATTACTTCCTACAAATCTTGTGATCCTTCATTTAGTGTAATTTGATGTGATTCTTGTCATGGATTGGATTTATCTATATGGATCTTATATCAATTTCCAAGGAAGTGAAGTCACATTTCATATTACAGATCAATCTATGATCATCTATTGATGAAAGGATGAGTAAGACCATCTAGTGGAAATTTCTTCCATATTATGGGTCTTGATTCCTATAAATTTATGTTATCTATCTCAAATGGATGGAGAGAAAATCACCATTAAGAATACACTTATTGTATAGGAATTTTTTGATGTCTTTCCGAAAGAGTTTCTCAGTCTTGCACTGAATCATAAAGTTGAGTTTTCAATAGAACTCATACTGGGTGATATGCCTATTTCAAATACACCTTATAGAATGGACTCAATTTAGTTATAGTAATTAAAGAAGAAACCCAAGAGAATATTGAAAAGGGATTCATAATCCCTATTATTCCACCTTTGGGTGAACCTATTCTATTTCTTAAGAAGAAATATGGATCAATAAGAATCTATATTGATTATCAAGAACTTAACAAGATCATTATCAAGAACAAATATCCTCTTCCCTACATTGATGAATTATATGATCAACTATGTGGATCTCAATACTTTTCCAAGACTGATCTTCATTCAGGATATCATCAATTAAGGGTCAAGAAGGAGAATATTCCAAATACAATATTCCGTACAAGGTATAGACACTATGAATTTATAGTGATGCATTTTGGTCTTACTAATTACCCCCACTATCTTCATGGATCTAATGAATATAGTATTTAGAGACTATCTTTATTAGTTTGTGATAGTCATTATAGATGATATTCTTTTATATTAAAAGAACATGGAAGAGAATAAATATCACTTGATAATTGTATTAAATACCCTGAGAAAGGATAATATTTATGAAAAAATTTCTAAGTGTGAATTTTGGATTTATAAAGTTTCATTTTTGGGTCACATAATCTCAAGAGAGGGGATATCTGTGGATCCAACAAAAACAAACGTTATTGAACATTGTCCTAGACCAATAATAGTAACTAGGATATGAAGTTTTCTTGGTTTGATTGGATATTATCGACGTTTTGTGAAATATTTTTCATGACTATCTAATCCACTCACCAAGTTGACTCAGAAAGTAGTTAAGTTCATGTGGATGGAGGAATGTGAAGATAATTTCAAAGATCTAAAAAGAAGGTTATCCAATGCACCTGTGCTCACACTACCCTGTAGTGGATAATGGTTTGTGATCTATAGTGATGCATCCAAAAAGTGGATAGGATATGTTCTCATGAAAAATGATATGGTGATATCTTATACCTCATGACAATTGAATATCCAGGAGAAAAATTACCCAACTCATTATTTGGAGTTAGCAGCGGTAATCTTTGCATTAAAGATATGGATGCATTATCTTTATGGTGAAAGGTGTAATATTTATATTGATCATAAAATTTTGAAAGTATATTTTCACACAAAAGTAGTTGAATATGTTCCAAATAAGATGGTTGAAGTTGATTAAAGATTATGACTACTCAATGCACTACCACCCTAGGAAAGAGAACAAGGTGGACGATGCTTTGAGTTGAAAGGACCATGCTAGCTTGTCTATGATGCGGGTCACAAAAGATCCAATATTTATGGATTTTTTAAGGATAGATCTTGAAATCTTAAAGGATGGGGAGAAATATTATCTTTATTAAATGAATGTTCAACCATCTATACAAGTTAATATTAAGGGGGTGCAGAAGGAAGATATAGAGATACAAAATAAGGTGAGAAATGTTCCTAAATTCAACCTTGATTGTGATTGAATAATAAGGTTCAGGAACTAGTTTTTTATTCCTCCCATACCAAAATTAATGGAGTTGTTGTATGAGGCTCATATTTATTCATTCTCTATTCATCCTTGAAGAAAAAATATGTGTAGGTACATGAAAGATTATTTCTGGTGGGATGGAATGAAAAGAGATGTTGCTGAATATGTCTCTCGGTGCTTAGTTTGTCAGTAAGTTAAGGCTGAGAGACAAAAGTATAAGGGGATGTTACAACCATTACCCACACCATAATAGAAATGGAAAAACATCACTATATACTTTTTCATCAGACTTCCCAAAATATCTAAAGGCCATAAGGTTATATGGGTTATAGTTGATCACCTTATGAAGTTGGCACACTTCATTGCTATTATAGAGGATTTCTCTCTTGATTAACTTTCCAGAATATATATAATGGTAATGGTAAGATTGCATGGAGTACCACTTTATATTATATCTGATTAGGATTTGAGGTTTACCTTGAAGTTTTGGTGAAGTCTTCAACAAGCTCTAGATACGTAGTTAAGTTTTAGCACTTCTTATCTAGCGGTGCAAAATGGGCTACTGGCCCACGGGTTAAGCGGGCTTGGGGCGGGTTTGGGGCGGGGCGGGTTTATTAAAAATAGCCCACATTTGAAACGGGCTTATATGGGCAGCCCGCACGGACATCCAACCCGTGCGGGTAAACCCGCACGGATACGGGCTGGCCCGCGGGTTAATGGAGTAATTTTTTTATAATAATTATATTATACTAACTTTAAATTTTGTAGCCCCTTCATTTCCCAACGCCATGCATGCCTCCCCTTAGCCGCATGCCTGCCTCCATTTCCCAACGTAGCGGCACGCATGCCTGCCTCCTTCACACACACTCACCTACAGGCTGCACATCGACTCCTCCGAGTCCTTCGCTACCCCCCGGCCCCAACCTCCTCTCCTACACCCCGACACTGGCCTCCTCCGCCGCTAACCCCCGGCACGGGCGTCCTCCGCCGCTACACCCCGGCCTACTCCGCCGCTACCCACCGGCCTCCTCCTCCACTGCTACCCAGGCCCCAGCCTCCTCCGTCGTGACCCCCGCTACCCCCTGCTACCCCCTGGCCTCCTTCGCCGCTACCCCAGCCCCGGCATCCTCCGCCACGCCGCGACCCCCGCTACCCCACGAACCGAGCCTCCTCAGCCGCGCTGCGACCCCCTCTACCCCCCGTCCCCGGCCACCTCCGCCGCTACCCACCGTCCCCGACCTCCCCCGTCGCGAGTCGCGACCCCCGCTACCCCCCCGCCCCAGCATCCTCCGCCGCTACCCCCGGCCCCGGCGTTCTCCGCCGCTACCCCCGACCTCCACCACCGTTGCTACCTCGGGCCCCGGCCTCCTTTGCCGTGACCCCCCGAACCTCGCCCCACCTTCACGCCTCCTCGGCAGTGACGACGACCCACTCTACCCCCGCCGCCCGGCCCCAGCCCCTCTCGCGCTCCTCCTCCACGGACCGCCACCCCCGCCCGACCCCGACGACCCCTTCCCCGCCTCCTTCGCCGCGCACGACCCCTACCTCTGACGACTCCTTCCAAACCCCTGGCTTTGACACCTCCTTCCCCACCCCAGCCTCTGCAACCACGACCCCCTCTCAGGCAACTCCTCCCCGACCCCCGACATCCCCAGCTCCTCCGGGATTGATTCCCCTCTCCGGCGGCTCCTTCGCCGCGTGCGACCCCCACCTTCGCCGCGCGCGACCCCCACCTTCGCCGGCTGGGCGGCTCCTCCTCTCTGCTCTCGGGTACTGCAGAAAGAGGTATGTTTTTTTTATTTATGTTATTTCATAAAAGTATTTTATTTTTTAGTTTAATTTTTAATATTTTCCACATTTTTATTGTGTTTCTCATAATAATTTAATGTAATTTTAAAAAATAACATATAATAACATCAATAAATATTATATCACATAAATCACACCCTTATTTTTTAATTTAAAATATAATTATTTTTTAATTTAAAATATAATTATTTTTTAATTTAAAATATAATTATTTTTTAATGCGGGTTTCCCGCGGTCTTGCCCGTATCTGCTGCGGGGCGGGGCGGGCTTGATAAATCCACCCATTTTTTATGCGGGCTTTTGCGGGTCTGGCCCGCATGGGCTCAAGCCCGCGCGGGTTTGGCCCGCCCCGCCCCGCCCTGCCCGTTTCGCATTGCTATTCTTATCGTCCTCAGATAGGTGGTTAGTCTGAGAGAACAATTCAAACTCTATAAGACATATTTAGAGCTTTCTCTATGGATTTCAAAGGTATTTGAGATCAACACCTACCTTTGGTATAATTTTCTTACAACAATGGCTTCCAATCAAGTATTTAGAGGGATCCTTATGAATCCCTCTATGGAAAGAAGTGAAGAACTCCGACTTTCTGGGATGAATTTCGGGAAAGAAAGATATTAAGACTTGATCTTGTTAATGAAATGGTAGATAAGGTCAGATCTATTCAACAACACATAATAGTATCTCGAAGTCAATAAAAAAGCTATACTGACAACCGAATAAAATACCTAGAGTTCAAAGTGGGTGAAAAGGTGTTTTTATGAATATCTCCCTAGAAGAGATTAATTATATTTGGAAAGAATGGAAAGCTAAGCACTAGGTATATCGGTCCTTTTGAAATTATGGATTTTTTTGGGAATGTATCTTATCAATTGGTGCTTACATTGAATCTCTTTGAAGTTCGTGATGTGTTCTATATATATCCTAAGAAATTACATACCTGATCCTTCACATGTACTAAATTCATAAGTTGTACCACTGACGAAAGAACTTTCTTATAAAGAACAACTGATAGAGATTCTAGATCGTAGTTAAAATGTTCTATGAAACATGACCACTTTCTTGGTTAAAGATTTATGGAAGAACCATCAATTTTAGGAAGCTGTGTGTGAACTTGAGGATGTGATGATCTAGAGGTATCCTCATATTTTTGTATCCAAGTGATTAATTTCTAGGTTGAAATTCAGTTTAAGGGGGGTATAATGTAACACCCTGATGTTTTTATGCAAAATTTTCTTTAAATAATTTTAATTCTTCAATAGATTTCATTGAATATAATAAAGATTTTAAATAAACTATGAGATGACATTAGTATAAAATGACCATTATAACCTAGATGTTAGGTTAGTGGGAATAAATATTACAAAATTATTAAAATTTATGGTGAATTCATCGGCTACCAATTATTTATGAAAAATATACATCAACTATATATTTTCATTTTTGTATTAATAAATTAAGTCAATTATAATTAGTAAATGAAATTAATAAAATATAAATCTTATATATTAAATAAAATATTCTTGATATCCATCCAATAGATATTTTAGTCATAGGGTGTGAATAAATCCAATTTGATGTATAAAAACCTATATTTTTTCAAAAATGTAATTTTATCACCTTTTAATGGAAAACCCTTTTTAAATTAAAATTATGACACATTAATAATTTTTATATGACAGAATAAACTTATTATTTACAATATGGATGTAAAATTTTACTTTTGATGAATTTTTGATATTTTCTGATAACTTTCAAGTATTGATGAATAGTAAGAATATACTAAATTTTAATAGAAAACATCATTTTTCATAGGAATAATTTATATGGTTAAATTATAATATTGAAAAGTTTTAAAGTATAAATATATTATATTTTTATATATTAATTTAATGTAGTTCATTGGAATTAATTTTACATTTAATTTAGATGTAAAAACATTTCAATCGTTTACAATGTTTTAACTTTTAAAACATGTTTTCTCATTCCTATAATGAGATTAATTTTAATTTAATTACTACAAATTTTGTGTTTTGAATTTGTAAAAATGGATTCCATATTTGTAATTAGTTTTTCCAAATTATTAAAATAGATTTATTTTATTTTTGGGCATTATGAATAGTAACTTTGGTAAATTTTTATTAATATGGTAAAAGGATAAATCGGGTAATTAAGGGTAAAAATAATATTATAAAATTACCCTAACACTTATACTAATATCATTGGATGAATTTTTTTTTACCAAAATCATCCTTGTGTCGAAATGGTATCCTTTGGAATCCACTTGGATGAGATTAGGACATTTAATTTATTTTATTTAAAGAAAAGTTAAATATGCCTTACTCAAATTTAAATAACTATATCATTTTTAATATAAAGTGATATGGAAGATAAATCAAATTATAAATAATATTTGGAAATCTAAAATGTTTTTATTTATCATGGTAATTTATTTTTAATTTTTAGGATATAAATAATTACCTTAAAGGTTTATACTTTGATGGTGTAGAAATTATTTAACTGATGAAAAATCAATAAAATAATTTTTATCAAAATGATAATAACAAATAAAAGACACAAACACTTGAAAAAATATTATTGGTTGAGTATATATCGACCCTAATTATCTAAGGGTCGAGTTATTAACCATTTGGATCCATATGGAAATGATTATGACACTTATATTATTTTATTTAAAGTAATGTTAAAATTGTCACTTTCATATTTTAATAAATATAACATTTTTATGTAGGATTTTCCATAATATATATTTGACTATAAGTATTATTATGAAATCTATAGGATTTATATTCTTCATATTATTTTATTTTTAATTTTTGTTCAACAAAGAAGTATATTAAATTATTACACAAAACTAATGTAGTAATTATTTAATTAATGGACATAATAAATAAATATGATTAAAAATATTAAAAAAATATAGTTTAGGATAATTAATATATCCAATTAATTTTTATATATTACCTTGATCACTTAGTAATATAATAAAATATTTTATCATAAGTTAACTTGTTATATTAATATTTTTAAAAAACAATTAATTGAATAGTGTTAAAATTGACACTATTGATTTTTTATCAAAATAATGTTTTATTAAATTATTTAAAAATTATAATTAATTTTTTAGAAATATATAATATTTATTATCTGGTCTAAAATGTTCTAAATTATTCATTTATGGTCTAATTTACATCAAATAAGTAAAATTTTTACCCTTTTAATATTGAAATATTTGTTACCTTAGTTAAAAAATTAAATAGAATAACTAAGTATAAATTAAAATGATAAGGTTTTAACTGACATAAAAACTTGTATAAAATTTATTATATGATGATATTACGACCTTATATCATCTAATATTCTAAATTAGGACATTTTGGAATTTTTTTTATATGGTTTGATTTTTATTATAAATTAATATTTTTGGAGATTCCATAAGTGCCTCTCACCTCAATTATAAAAGGGAACCTCCTCTCTCACTTCTTCACTTTACTTTGAGGCTTCAAGCTCAATAATACCCTAAAAATTTCCCTTCTCAACTTCCCTAGTTACATTCTATAGGTACTGGTCTTCTCAAAAGACCAACTCTAGTGCCATTAAGAGGAGATTTAGAGAGAGTACGTCAAAAAAGAGGTAATCTTCTCTAATGATTATTTCAAACTTATTTCTTATTCTACTTCCTATTCAAGAGTTTTTCCATTATAAAGTAATAAATAAATTATCACTTATATACTTAGATGTAATTATGATTATTTAACAACCATATTCTACCTTCTATCCATCCTATGAAAAATGAAATCACCACACGTACATACATACGACTTACCATCTCCACGTCATGGTGTAATGTGTTTTTAACCACCACCTTAATTATATGGTTATAATGATGGAAATAATTACTATATATGATTGTTATAACATGATATTAATTATGTAACAAAATATATACCATCCACTTCCATACCATTTCTCAATTATGGGAATGATATCGTTGCTCGTGCATACGTACAACCTACCCTCTCCATGATTTGTGGCCTTATTTCCCACTACATCCCACAAAAAACTATCCATAATATATTTCCAAACTATTCCACCCAATAACAACATCACAATAATTATATAACATCACATATCAATCAATTTCAACATCAACCACTTCCAAAATTCCTATATTAAGGCATGCTTCCTGATTAATTCACCTTTGATTACATGGATTTTAACACAAAAATTTCCAAATTTTAAATATCTGATTTATTACCATATTTATATTATTAGTGTGATTCCCCAAACCCATACACCCAGATCTGGTGTTAAAATCATTATTTTAACATTTTGGATTTAATACCAACTAAAGGGACCCAAATTTTTAACTTTTATAATTACATTTTCTATGAAAAATATTGATTCACTTACACTTATATGATATTTTCAGTTTAGAGTTTTATATAAGTAGGAAAATAATTACATAAAAAAGTGTAAACTTATACACAATATACATTTTTTCAAAAAAAAAGTACTTATGTTCAATCCCCAATTTCATTCATGACAGGTTTTCTTCATTCAAGACATGTCACTATTGACATTTCTATGATTCTTACACATCTTTAGGCCCTATGAAAAAAATGAAAGTGTATAATGAAAAAAGAATATCTTGTTAAGGTATATAAAAATAAAGGAAAACCATTAGTCCTTTGAACAACATTAAAACCCATATAAAATTTTTCCTCTTCTCGTAATAAACATTAAGGTCAAAATAATCACTTATATACTTTTTAAATCAACTTCTTTTTAAAATTTTTCCAAAAATATTTTCATAAACAAGAATAAAGGAAAATTCATAATTCACAGGGTTTTCTTCAAAAAACATGAAAACTTTTCTTTAAAAAAAACTTTCATCCATAAAATATAATGAACTTTTATTTAAATCATAAGCTTGTTTTCTTATCTTATGAAATCAAAAGATTCCCCCATCAATAGAATGAACATGAAATATATCCAAGTATAATGTAAATAATAACATGGATAATAATAAATGATTTCATAATGATGGAATGCATAATTTTGAACATTATAATATTACTATGACATATTTATTCCATGATATCAGAAACATACCATCAAGGCCTCATGCTAAGACATAATAAATAATTGGGTAGTCAAGAAACAAATACCCAGGATAGTTTGTATCATTAGACCTACCGATTCATTGAGGGGAAATCTAATAGAAGGCCACACCCCACCCATTCATTTTTTAAGTCTAATTCATTCATCATGTGAAATAAATTAATAACAATACAATAAATAATAAAAAAATATTCATATTGAAAAACTAGCTTATGAAATGTCAATATTTTCCCTAATAAATAAATAAAATAACATGATAATAATCCATATAGAGAAATAAGAAATATGGTTTCATTATATTATATCTCTGATGAATAAAGGGAATCATTAAAGAATTTTGATATAGATGAAAAACACCTGTATAAATACATTATAAAATTTCTTCGAAAGCAAGAAGAAATATCATTTTATTTTAAAAAAATTTAAAACTAAAAATTCCCATAATAGTGGGAATAATATTTTCATTGAAAAACTACGAAAAAATATAGATTAATCCTAAACAAATAATAGTTATGACTGTAGGAAAAGGTGGTCATGTGGTAAATGTTAAAAAAATAATCTTTTGTGCTTTTGTAAAAAAAATAAAAATAACCCATTTGGAAAATGTTGAAAAGATTCCTTTTAAAACCTTAATAAAGAAAGTAAAAATTAGTTTAAATTTAAATTTAAAAATATTTTAATCATAAATAATAATGTCCTATAAACATTTAAAAAAATATGTACATGGATTAAAAATATTTTAAAACATTTAAGACAATTGTTTTATAGAAAAATAAATTACCTCAAGTTCCAACTCATTTAATATGCTCTATAAACTCATAAATAATAAAATTACATTAATGTTTTACTTTATTAAAAACAGTTTTCATCTTTTATCACATTATATAATTATTTTTACTTGATTTATTATCTTGTTTCATTTATTTACTAAATTGGTGTAATTCCTATTGGTCGTTTTAGAGTCATTCGGTTCTTAATTTCCAAATCATCTTTGGTAGGTCAATGGTGGTAAAAATTTCATGGTTACATCACTAAAAAATATTAAAAGAAATTAATTATCATGTTTATATATTAAATATACTTGTATAACTATCCATCTTAGGTGTTCATGAAAAATTAATTACATCATTTCATGGAGACGTTTGTATACACTTATGAGTGACATTTTCATTTTTCTAATGGAAGGAAAGGAAATGAAGTAGATAAGGGTTTAAAATTAAAAAATAATAATAATTTTATAATTATCATACTAATTTATAAAATTTTTCATTATGACTAGCCATGTAAGGTGTAAGTGAAAAACAAATCAGATCGCTTCGTGGAGGTGGTAGCCAACACGTATGCAGGAGCTACATCATCATTTTTCAATGGATGGCAAGGTAAGAAGATATATGTTATATTATAATTAAATAATTATTATTATGTTATAATTATAATTTATATTCCTAAATTCCTTATTTATAATCATCCATGTTAGGAGATGATGAAAAACAAATTACATTGCTACGTGGAGACAATATCCCATATGTACGCACGAGTGATGTTTTCATTTTCCATTGGATAGAAATGAGATAGAAAATCATTGTACCATTAAGATAGAAAAATATTATTCTAGTAAATATAATTATTTAATTATATTAATATAGTTATAGAATATTTTTATTATTTTTAAGAAGAAATGTACTTGAAAAGGTTTGGTAAAAATATATACCTTTTCCTTGAGTAATCTTCTTTGAAAAGCACCTTAAGGCCTCTTATATGGGTATTTGGGAAAGAAAATAACCTATGAGTCATGGATAAGGTTATTTGGAAGTAATTTGGGAATATATTTGTTGAGATAAGGGGCATAATAAGTGTAAATAACTAAGGATATAATGTTCCCTTTTATAAGTGATGTGGTGGAGAACTTATAAATACTTGAAACTTTATTATATAATATATTTATTACTCGAGTCAAGTGGATCCAATTTTTCATATATTATAAAATAATAATGGTAATATAAAAATTCAATAAACCAATTAAATTTAATAAAGTTTTTTTTGATAATTTAAACCTTATCTCTTATCTTAACCCCCTCGTTAACTCTTTTTAACCCTTATTATAGTGATAAAGTTTTACCATTTTTACTATTAATTATGACTGAAAATGAAATTTAAATAATTAATGTATTATAAAATTATAATACCAAATATTGAAACCTTTTTATAATATTAAATTTCCAAATTTGTAAAAAATTTATTTTAATATATTTTCATAAAATGCAATGAAAACAGTTTTTTGAAAAATGCTCATTTTAAAAATAAAAATGATTTCATACTAAAATAAAGCATAATATTGATTCACATGGAATTAATTTAATTAATTTGAATAAAAATATAATTTTTTGATTTTGAAATCAAACCAAAAAAAAATTATACCATGATATTATTTAATTAAAATAAAAGAACCAAAAATAGTTTTATTTGAATAAAAACATTACATAGATTTTCAAAATGAAAAACATAGATTTATAAGTTTGAAATTATATTTTTAAATAATATATACTACTTATTAAATATATATTTATTCTATAAATTTTTTTAATAAAATGTTGATTAATTATTATATAATGATAATGTCATAAAATAACATTATTTATAAAATGGGCATTTTAATTATTCACCCAAAAATCAACTGTTTCTGAAAAATACCAAAAAAAACCCCTAAGTTGATTTTGATATGATGAAACCAAAAATTAAATCCTTTTTATCAAATTCAATTTCTAAAATTTATAAATTTATATTTTAAATAAAAATACAAAATATATAGAAAAACAACTTTTAACTATTATTAACCTTATATGATTTCATTATTATCATTCAAAATTGAGTACCTATTTCATATGTGATAATCAATAAATTTTTATTTGTAAAACTTTTATACATATATTTCATAATACAATTATTATTATTTAAACCTTATAATCTATCGGCTAGGTTATAATGATCATATTTAAATAATAATATTTATACGGTATATCATGGTTTGTTTAAGCTTGGTGTTACATGTGGTACATGATATCGATCATAGTATTATTTAAATAAAATACATTATAAAATATCAAGGTGTTACATTATTCATTTCTTAAATAAATTTTGACCTAAAAAATTTATCTCATGTCTGATGAAAATGGTTTAAAATATTTTCAAAATCAATTCTAAGGAGTGGAAGATAAATATACATAAGTGGAAAGAAATAATTTTTAATCTGCATCGATAACATTTCCTTTTGAAAATAAATTTAATACCTATGATAATACTATAAAACTTATCATTTACTAAATATTTCTTAAACCATTATTAACTATAATGAGACTCATACTTGTGTACAAGTTTCTAAAATCATACATTAATAATTGAGTGTTGTTTTATACATAATAATCAATAGATTTATCTTCTTCTTTTTTAAATTGAGGAATTATTTTACCATAAATATATAGAATATTATATAATATACTTACTTTTTTCCATTCTATAAGCACAATTTCATACTTCAGTTGTGTTTTGAGTAGTTTTCCACCTCTGCTCCATCTCATATTATAAATAATCATGATGAAACTTTTGTGTCTTAAGTGTTAAAATTAACATTCAATGGATCATAAGATCCATAAAAGGATAAAAAGTTATTCTTTTTGTCGCTATACATTTATGAAAACCAAAATGGTTATCTCAAGTTAAGATAATATCCAATATAAATTAAACTTTGTACATCAATATTCAAAACCTTAACAATAACACCCAAAGTTCAACTTAAATATTTCAATAAATAATTAACATTAACATTCTTTAAAATATTCCAGAAAAAATTGAAACCCAAAGAGTAGAATTATTTAATCACATATTCTTCCAAAATCAACTTAACATCTATCTCCTAAAAAATATTAATGACTTATAAAGTCACATTCAAAAAATGTATATGCCATAACGATATATTCTCTGAAATGCACTAATCATTTGCCAAAAATAACATGAGTCGCCATGAAATAAAACTAAATAAAATCTTATATACTTACAAAAAAAATACTCAATATTTATTTCTAAAATAAATTCACATACTAAACTTAATTATACATTCACATTAATCATATAATGTTCCCAAAAATAGAATAACATTATTCCAAAAATAACCTTTAAACTAAATCATATGTTAAACCTAATGTTTATATATACCTTAATCATCTATTAAAACTCAAAATAGTGAACTTGTTCAAAAATAACTTTAATCACTTAGTCACTAAATCATATTTAAATCCCTAATATTATCTGTATTTCTTTAAAATATTTTCTTAAAAAAATCTTCTAAAATAACCCTAATTATAACATCAAATCATATAACAACCTTAAAGTTTGTCTATACCATAATCATACATTTCCAAGAATATCATTAATCTCCTTAGAATAAATTATCCTAAGGCTTCAAAAAGGGTATTTATACTTTTGAACTTATGATCATCCATAAATTTATCAACAATTAAATAAAATACTACAACATCATAACTCTTTAAACCCCATATGTTGACACTTTAATCCTTCAACTTCCTTTATAAAACTTTAACCAAAATTTGTCATCTTATTCCTTAATACTACCTTCCTTAAATAAAAAATATGAATCATGTACTAAGATTCATCAAACACAATTTAATCACGTTTCCTACTTTAAACATAACAAAAACTGTTAAAATAATTCATACCTTCTATATGTTATACACAGTTTATTTTTTTCAATTTAATAGAATATTTCCTTGTTAAACCATTATTCATAAGATCTTGTTGATCTACTTCATGAGATTTCTTCCTAGTTCATTGATTTTCATAATTCCCATACTCCCCACATTTAAAATATTTAATTGACACCTTAAGAAGAACTTTATTCTAATTGAAGAGACCAAGTGAATGGTTAAAGAATTAATGTTTTATTTGTTTTCAATGTATCATAAATTCATTATATAAGGAAGAATTAAATTTTTATTTTATGATAGTTAAAGTGTTTTTATGGATGCATGATTTGGAATTAGATGTCATGCTTAATAATTAATCCAAATTCATAAGTTGTTTTAGGATAAATCTTTAGGAACTCAAGAGAATATTTTCATGAAAAATTGGTAACTATATTTGTGATGATTGTGTTCTTGGTTTTTATTAATAAAACATGTGTTGATGAAGCTTGGAGTAACACAGTTTTTTCAATATTAATTTTTTTAAAGTGAGCTATAAAATGAAAAAATTGATGATTACATACTTTATTCAACTAGGGAGAATATTTTTTGAAGAATAAAAAATGAATAAATCATTCTTTAATTGGATGAATAAATTTTTGACTGAGAAGGTAAATAGTTGAGTCTTAAATAAGGTGGAGCATATGATAAGGTCTTGGTATTTATGTATGTATTTAGAGTTCTTATACAATCTATTATGTGGTTTAGTAATTTTGTAATGAGCTTTATAAAAACTCTTTTTATGAGACTTTATCAAAAAAATCAAGTCTCTAGCCTAGCCCACCCAAGCCATCCATCCATCCCTAGGGATAGCCAACCAAACTCAAAGGTTAACCTATATAGAGACCAACCAAATAATATTTCATGGGTGATTCATAGACTTTACACAAGCAAGTGGGTGTTCATGGGTAAATGCTTATGTAGGACAGCAGGTCAATGTGGATAGGCACAACCCGTGAGCAATGTGTGAGTGTGTTTGGGAGGTAAACCCAGTGACATGGATGAGATATGTTTGATTTGGGATCACTTATTAAGTGAATTCCATACACTATTAAGAACAATGTGGGATTGATGCTATGCAGATCATTGTTACTCCACCTTAAAAACTTATCTAAATAATATGGGTCACTCAATCTGATGAATCCTCGTCATTCAATCAAATTGAGTATCATCTTTAACCTTCACGTAGGGTTTTTCATGCCACCAAACACTTATAAAATCAAACTCTATGAATATTTTTCATGATTTTGGAAAAATGTTGAAAATATTCTGAATATAGAATTTCTCATATCATTAATAGTGCTTTGAAAATAGAAATTCCATAAAAAGATGAGTTTGAAAAATGTTTTTTCGTGAAAATTTAGAATTTATGAATACAATTTGAAAAAAATAGTATTTATAAAATCCATTTGAATGAGTATGATAAATTAATGAATAAATTATATGTGTTATTAGTTTTTAGTAATTCTATGTGAAAATTCATTTAGATAATTCATTATAGTGAATGCAGTATAAAGAGGGAAAGAGGTTTGTAAAACACCGGAAAAGTATTTTTAAGAATTACATAAAAATGTTTATTTTACCATTATTTTTAGGATTATAATGTGTAAAACACATGAATTATATCCTATAATTACATATTTAACTCTTTTTCACATGTTTTTATGAATTTTTTAGAAGATATTATCGATAGGGAAAGAGTTTTCCTTCTATTTTGTTCTGCAAATAAAGTGTTTTCGTATATGAAGTATCAATGTTAGGAACCTATATTCCTTAGAAATTCATTAGTCCAATGTGAAGCAAAAAAATACTGTAAATAGAGTTACTATGTAAAGATAATGGTTCGTGTATGTGTTATGTGATTCAAGTGCTATGTGAAGTACATTTGTGAGAGAATGTGCCATGCAGGTGATGTGCCATGAAAAATGAAATGTGATATTATTGCATGATGGTAGTGACAAATACCATTTGTTACTCTAAGAATAATTAAATATTTTTAATTTTTTTATGAATAAATAGTAGGTTAAAAACCAAGTAATTGAAACAATAGTACACGGTGAGACACATATATTGTTTGATAATCATGATATGTGCATGGAAATAATTTCATGTACTATATGATAATCATATATTCAAGAAGTAAAAGTTATTTCATAAATCACATAGTTCAGAATTCCATTAAATTCTTATGATTTCATGAATAATATGAGTTTTTTGAATTGAAGAACACTGAGGAAACCAATAAACCATTGTATTGAGGAGAGGGAGGAGACTAAATATGGAAGATCTTTACTAGAGAATACTTGAATGTCTGAGTATTTAGTAAGTTCATATGATCCAAAACATTTATAATATTGGGTGAGGTTTGAGACTGAAATATATGTTCAAGCCACTACTAAGGTTCTTAAATACTATACATGAGTTAGACTTGTTGACCTAGTCTTTTTATAGAGGGAGATAAATTTACAAGAGGTTCTAAAGAAACTTGGTACAAATAGATATCTTTCCACCATTGTATTAAAGCTAAAGAAGGATCTTATTCATGAGGTGTCTAACCAATCAATTAAGAGAATATTTCAGTTGGGGTGTATAACTTATTTTTTCATAACAGTGTCTAACTAACTACCTTTTAAACACTTGTGATTATAGTGGAGAATCTATATTAGGGCATCTAACCAACATGGAAAGGAGTAATATTTTATACCAAACCTTGTAGATACCATGTACTATGATCTCTCTTATTATTTCTATATACAAGGTGAGGTTATGAGATATTATTAATAGGATCAATAACCTTAACAAGTTCTATAGGTTTACTTAAAAATTCATAAAAGAAACCCATTGATTCACCCCCCCCCCCCCAAATGGTCAATCCACCCTGGGGATCTATAAGTGGTCTCAAAGAGATATTCCCTCTAAATATCCAAGAATAATTTTGAGACATGTATAATCTTAACTCAGTCAATATTTTAGGTGTTCCCATATTCAATGGGAAGAATTATCACAGTTGGAGGAATAATATGCTACCCTACCTCTTATAAGTTGGAATAGAAGTCATATATTCAATAATATTTTAGTTTCAAATTATTTATAAATATTTTAATATGACTCAAAATTATAACAGAAATATAGATTTAGATGAGAAGGCACAAAATTTCATCTTGATGACTCTATCTGAGAAGGTCTACAGGAAGGTCATGGGTTTCCAGGCTGCCAAAAATACTTGGGAAAAATCGAGAAGTAGTTATGATATTAATATCAAAGTCAAAGAAGATAAGCTACAAGTTTGGAGGATTTAATTTCAAGATATAAAAATGACTACTTTACAAGGGCCAATGATATTGTGAGCAACATTTGGGGTTTTAGTGAGAAAGATTCCATTATTATTAAAATATTGTGATAAATTTTCCAAATCAATTTGATTCAAAGGTATTTGTACTAGTTTAAAGAGAGTATTTGACACTATATGAGTTACAAAACATACTATTAGATTATTATATGAGAAAATATTCATCTTTCAAGAATAAATAAAAATACGAAATATCCATTGAATCCATGATAAAAGTAAAATTCAAGGAAGAAGAGGTGGAAAAACCAAGTGATTCAGATACTGAAGGAAATGAAGATCTTGGTAAAATCATCCCCCTTATATGAATAGAATTAAAAAAGGGTAAATAAAGTGTAAAATGCAATAAATCATCAAAGTGAAGGAATTATGATGACATTGGACAATTTTCTTATGATTTTCTAAAGAAGAAAGGTGTTAAATCTGAAACTGGTGAGGAAAGTGAGAAAGTTTGGTAAAAGAAAAGGTATAATAAGAAAAATAAACATTCTAGTAGAAGGAAAAGAAATTTTATTTTAAATAATGATAAATATTATTCATCATTGATTAGATATTTATATGATGAGGTTAGATTTATTTCTAAAGTTCAAAAAGGGTTTGATTAATCAGGTGCTGATGATGATGGAGAAAAAATAACAGAGCTGTAATGGTATTTGAAATGTGAGTTCAAAGAATTTATTGAGGATATTTAAAAGATAATAAAAGAAAATGAAACATTAATTAAGTCTAAAAATAAGTCTATTGAAGAAAATAAATAATTGATCAAGAAATATAAAGACTATATTAATGAGATCATGAAGAACTACAAGGGAATCTTAACAAGAGAAGATTAAAATTAATCTTAAAGGTAACTTACTTCTATGGAAGAAGAAATATACAAGGAAAAATTATTTATATAGTAGCTCAAAATTATCTAAATAAGATTAGATAATATTTCACCAAGTCCACTAAGGTTAAAGTTGAACCTTCCCAAGCTGGTGAGATGCAGGGTCTAAATAGGAAAGTTAAATCTACACCTAATATATCTCAAAGTAAAACTATTATTTATAATAGTATAGTTTATAAAAATAAATTTAATCTTTCATGGACTGATAATATAAGTTATATACCCTCTCCTTTATCAAAGGGATAGATAAATATATCAAGAAAATCATTTTCCACTGGAAAAAATAAGGGATGATTCAAAAAAAAATATAGTAACAAAAAGGGTGTGGGGAGAATAATTATCAAGGTGGAAAATATGGGTTCGAGGGTTTTTTGTTAGTGTTGTGGTAGGTATGGGCATAAAGTCTACTCTTACTGTTATAAAATTTTATTGATGGATATGGGCATGATTCAAGATGAATCTATGGTGATCATATGAGAATAAGTTCTCAAAGAAATAAAATTGTGATAAAAAATCCATCAAAGCTGGAAACAAATAATTGGTATGAATACATAGAGAATATTTGGGGTATATGTGAGTTGGAGGGTCACAAATATAAGGAATACATTACTAGACTACTAATATGGGTTCTTTATATTTTAAAAGGGAATAAAATACATAAATCTAAAATAGAGGAGTCATGTAATATTAATCCTTTCAAAAGGATATATGAGAAGCCCAAAGAAGATGAGCAGGTTAATAAATAATGCATAGAGATATGGAAATATCAGTTGAAGATGACCAATACAATGGAGAAATAATAGATAGATGTTAGAGCTAAAGGAAAACAAGTGGATTCACATGAATAAGTTGGAATTCATGAGAATATGTATGATGATGATCATAAAATACATATGGAGCCTAAATTAAGTGGTGAATTTAATATTCAAAATTATTTCTATGAAAGGTGTGGAAAAACTAGGCATGAGATGAATGATTATATAAAAATCCTACTAGGTTAAGAAGAGGTCATGAAAAAATATGATGCAAGTAAAAGGTAATGAAATTTCCATGAATCTTGAGGTGATGAAAATTTATTCACACAAAGAAGTAGTTCAAGATGATAATATGAGAAATAAACCTATTAATACTATTGATAGGAAAAGAATTGATGAGTTCGGAAGAAAATAGAAGTTTGGGTTGAGAGAAAAATATCATCCTTAGTGATACTTATAAGGAATCGAAGAGATATCCCCTTATTCCCTTATTTATATACTTTATTTTATTTTTTTAAAAAAAATAGGGAATTGAAGGAGATGGATGCATCCCTTGATGGGGAGAAAATATGATTTTATGTTTTCAAGCCTTCACTACATAGTGAACTTTGAATTTTTGAAAATCAATGTAAAAAATGAAAGATGAGGTATGAAGATCACTACCATATCCTTATTCTAGAAAATTTTTATTTAAAAAAAATATCATGGTGGATTTTATATAGATATAAAAATGGGGATCTATGTGTTTTTCACTAGAATTTTGGGGTGTGTTTGTTCAGATGAGTGTAGGATAAATATATTTGTTGATTTTATTATTTTAGCAGTTCCAAAATATGAATGAATGATTTATCTGATTATGGTATCATATGTTTAGTTGTATATAGAAAGCATTGATAACCTTGGATAATACCACTTATTTTATAAATCAGGTTTTCCCAAGTAGACTTGGAGTGGAGTAACTGGAGACTCTTTCCTATGTAACATCATGTGATATTATCCATCTATCACAAGTTGTTCAATCTATGATGTTAAAATGAATAGGGTAGAAGAGGGTACCATGATGTAATGTGAAGTATAATTATATGATGAGAATACACCTAGTATACCTTTTAATTTATTTCCAACAAGGTGGAATAATATTGAATTTATAATGTAAATTAGTATTAACAACAAATTCAAAAGGGGGATTTAAGATCCCAAGTGAATAGTTGAAGAATTAATGTTTTATTTATTGTCAATGTATCATAAATTGAATATATAAGGAAGAATTTAATAAGTAAATGATGATTCTTGGAGGGTTGTTATGGATTCATGAGTTGGAATTTGATGTCATTCTTGATAATTCACACTAATTCTATAATTTTTTTGAGGCTATAACTTGAATAACTTAGAAGGAGATGTTTAAGGAAAAGTGGAACTATATTTATAACAATTGTGGAGTAGGTTATAGTTAATAAAACATGTGTTAAAAAAATTTGGCATAGAAATTTTTTTAAGAGTAAAAGTATTAAAGTGGGTGATAAAATGATAAGATTGAATATGTCATCCTTTGTTCAACTAGGATGAATAATTTTAGAAGAATAAAAAATGGAGAAACATTCCTTTAATTGGATTAATAAATATTTGATCAATAAGGTAATGAATTGAGTTTTGAAAAATGTGTACTATATGAGAAGGGCTTGGAATATATATACGGATTTGTAGTTCTTATGGAATCTATTGTGTGGATTAGTGTTTTATAATTATTTTTTGAAAAACACTTTTTATGATACTTTATAAAAAATCCAAGTCTCTAGCCTAGCCTACAAAAGCTAGCTACCCATCCCTAAGGACATTTGGACAGACTCAAAGGATAACCCATTTTGAGACGGGTTGTAGAGAATCACATGGGTGATGCATGTATTGCACACATACATGAGGGTGCACACGAGTGAATGTGAATTTAGGGTAATGGGTCAGTGCAGGTAGGTGCAACCCA
Organism: Viscum album; assembly: GCA_963277665.1. Classification (NCBI taxonomy): domain Eukaryota; kingdom Viridiplantae; phylum Streptophyta; class Magnoliopsida; order Santalales; family Viscaceae; genus Viscum; species Viscum album. Next base: position 1,254,838,734 of record OY728151.1, on the reverse strand, counting down.
TCAGAGGTGTGTGTGAGTGTGTTAGAGTACTGACTTCGGTGTCATGGTTGAGCAGTGTTTGATGTGGGATCAATAATTAAGTGGAGTTTTTCCATTTTGAAAACTGATATGAGATGGATGTTATGAAAATTACTATTACTCCTCCTAAAAAACTTACAAAAATAAAATGGGATTCCCAATATGATGAATCGTCATCGTCCAATCAAAATAAGTGTTGTCTTCAACCTTCATGTAGGGTTTTACATGTCATTGGCCGCATAAAAACTCATATGATATATGATATTTTTAGGGTTTGATAAAAAATTGAAAACATGTTAAGTACATAATTTCATATACCATTAACAATTGTTTGTAAATGAAAATTACATGTGAATATGAGTTTGAAAAATGATTTTCTAGAGTTTTCAAAGACAGTTTGTGGAAATGAGTATACATAAAAAACCATTTTAATGATAATGAAAAACAATTGAATAAATTTTATGTGAGATTGGTTTTCAATAAAACTATAAAAAATTAATTAAGATAATTCCTTATATTTAATGAAATATATTAAGGGAACTAGTTTTTTGGGACACATGCAACGCATTTTTCATCATTTCATTCATATGATTGGTTTACCATTATTTTTAGAATTATCATGTGTAAATAACATGCAATGTAGACTATAAATACCTTTTTAAATCTTTTATATGTGTGATTAATAATTATAGAGAAGATATTATCTAGAGAGAATGAAATTTTATCCTATTTAGTTCCACAAATCAAGTTTCTTCATACATGAAGCATCAATTTTGAGGACCTTTATTCCTTCACAAAGTATATGTCACACCCGGTTTTTCATGTCTTGGTTTTGATCCAGTGTGTTGTAAATCCTAATCCTTTTATTGGATTTTGGGTGAGATGAATGTTTATTTTTTAAGTTAAATATATTTCTAATAATCCTACCATGGGTTCCCAATATCTTGTTTGGGAGTTTTTGAAGAAAATGGTGGTTACTTCAAGATTTGTGGAAATCATGAGCCCATTTCTAGATTTAAAAACAAAATTTGTTTCTTTTATAACTCCTTAATTTTTCAAAATTTTTCACTCATTGAACTTACCACTTGGCCTCCCCTGACCTCTTAAAACTACCAGATCCATTTTTACCCCTCAGTAATTCATAATCATGGTGGATTTGGGTTATTTATTTAGGTATTGGGCCAACCCGTGATCTCATTTCTAGTTTTAAAAAAAATATTTTCATTCTTTTATATTTTATTCATTTTTTAACATTTTTTGGTTATTACACCTCCAAAATGGAGACCTAACTATTTGATATCAACTATAGGCGCCTCATCCGTCGTTATCATTCATTTTGGTCCTCGTTGTGGGAGATTTTTCACTAAAGGTTACTGGTTCTTCTTAATTTCTTCATCAAATTTTTCTCCTTTCTCTTCCCTCTTCCTTCTTATTTCATTTTTTCTTGGATTTATCTTCTCACCTAGTCATGATAGACCTAGGGTTCTGTTTTCACATCATTTTTTATGAGGTTTTTGTTTTTTTAGGGATGGTCTTCATAGATCTAGGGTTTTGGAACCCACGGCGGGGGTTTTCGGGTGTGTGTCTCCCTTCCGCCATGGTTTTGAGGTAGGTTCTCCCAAGAACTTGACTTTATTATTTAATTTTCATATTTTTCATGTTTTTATAACCTTATATACATTTTTACTATTGTTTTTCAACCTTTTGATGATTTATTTGGTGTGAAAAATTGTTATTTATGTCTTTTTTTGTGTAAAATGGAGTTGTTTTGTTATAAAAGTGCACACTACTTGTTCAAATAAGTGTTCCATTGGTTTTCACATATGTATTGTGATGTTCATGACCTTTTTTAACTAATTTAATAAAACAATTTCATGCACATTTGGGTTTTTACCCCTTTGGGTGTTAAATATAAGTTGTTTTTCTAAATGTTGCATGCCTGGTCTTCAGAAAAGTGCCTGGTTGGCCTTTGTGTGCTAAATATGATATAAAATAACTTTTTGAATTTATTAAAGTATTTTAATCATGAAATTTTATATTTGGGTGTCCATTTATGTCTTTAAAAAGTGTTTTTGGTTTTATAAATAGATGGGTTTTTGTTTTTAACACGTTTTGGCACGAGTTGTCGGTAAGTGGCTTGTTCAGCATTTTTATGAAAATGTTTGAGCTTAAATGTGTAACCTAAATGTTTTGAAGGGTTTATGTAAATATTTTTCTACTTCTAATAGTGTGTTCACACCTTTTTATGAAAATTGAAATTTTTACCATTGTTATACGTTGGTTTGGTAAAATGTTTAAAGGCCCGTTTGGCATTTCTCTTTTTAAAAAAGGGGTTTTCATGTTTATTACATGTTGTACCATTTGGGTTAATTTTAAGATTCATGAAATTAATTTATTAAATGGTTTTGGGGCTAAAAAATCTGGCTTGGTATGTAATTGGTGGGCGTTTGGCCTAAAAAGTGCATTTTTAGATGGAATTCATGTGTAATGCTTTGTTAAACTTCTTGAAATTGGTTTATGAAAATTTTAGATGGTTTATTAAGTTACATGAAGGGTGAAAAACATGTTTAGATACTATTTGGAGTGTGTGTGACTAGAACTGGTGTTTTTATGTGTAAATGAAATTTGATAGCATGTGGAACTTGTTTGAGCACAAAGAAGGAAACTCATGTATCTTGGTGGGTGGATGTGTACTAGTATGCTACTGATCCAGAGTGGTTTCATCCTTGTTTTACATAGAAATTTTGACTATGAAAAAACTAACTAAACTGTTATGATGATGTTGGGGACCACTAGGTTATGGGCATGTTCCCTACTAGTGGCTCGTGTAAGAGAATAGATATTTTTTATGGTTACTTTTCATCGAGATACGAGCTACCTAGGGCCCACAGTAAGCTAGTGCCTAGGGGTGTTCTTATGACTTGTGATCATTGGATATATTGTATTCACCATCGGTATATGGTGAGTTTGGTTGTAAAATTCAATATCATGTGTGTTTTATTTAAAGGTCTATGTTCTTTAAATCATCCCTCTTGAAAACCATTTTCACTTTAAAGTTGCATCACTTTGAAATTGTTTACTAGAATTTCTTGTTTATAAAAACTTGCAAGAATTTTTATTTTGTAATATTTATATCATGGAACCTTGTTTGGAAAAAACATTTCTACACATTTTATTTCATACTTTAAATTGATGTTTCTTTTATTTTAAAGGAAGTTCATTGGGAATAGAATATAGGGCTTACCTACTTAGTTTTAATACTCACACCTATAGTATTCTTCTGTTTTTATCCCTTGTGAAGGTTTCAGCGTGAGTCCAATTGCCTTGGGAGACATGTGATCATTGTGTTGGAGAGTGACCAGTGGGGTCACATGGAGTTATTTGGTAGTCATGTTTGGTCGGTTGAGTTGTTGGTTCAGTTGTACTTTTACTTTCATCTGCAAATAATGTTTAATTAAACTTTTATATAAATATATATTGGGTTGTCCATTTCTTTTCACTATTTATTCAATTGTTTATATTTGGGATAAATCATTCCCTTGTCACTCTACTAATGCCCTCGGTTCTTGTCACTATTCTGGGATAATCAAGAATGCCTCTTGGGACTTGTCGCAGAGCGGCCTGGGTGACTAGTTCAGGGTTGACCCGGGCTGGTTCATGACAAAATGGTATCAGAGCAGGTCAGATCTTAGAAAAACTTTCTTTTTAGAGCACCTTTGTTATTTGGGGGATGTCAAGGTAGATGGAGTAGGATTTTCGGAACTTTAGGGGTAGGTTTGAGAAGAGTGTCGTGAACTCTTGCTCATTCTGATCCTCAGGTGTCTATAGGATGTCCTGTTTTATTAGTTTCTTTGGTTCTTAAGGATTTTTTGGTGATGGGGATACAACAAGGGTAGTTGGACTAATGGACTCTATGAGATTGAAGGCCTAGTAAGCCATGTAGATCCAGGTCATGGTCCTAAGAAGGCTCTCAGTGTTGGTGGTTTTTTTAACATATGACCTCCATCCATATGGTCAAGTCACCCACTGACACTAGTTCCCTTTTGTGGGTCTCTTAGACCTTTCATGAATTATGAATTTTGTTCAGAAAATACATGTGTGAGAATTGTAGAAGTCGGTATTCAATTCTTAATATAAGAAAAAATTTTAGAATGTTGGTTTTTCTTGAAACAAATATTTGGGTAGAAATTGTAATGATTTAATGGGATTTAATTTCCTTAATCTCAACTTATGGTTTATTGAAATAAAATGGTTGGAAGACATGAATTATTTTAAGATGATTCTGAAAATTTGTTTAAAATGGGATGTTTTGGTCTATTTAAGAGTGTTTGAATCTAATGAATTGGTTTTGGGAATTGGTTTTGAGCATTTGGTGTTTTACTAAAAAGGTTTTTGTCCTTTTTTCTTGTTGGATTAAGAAAAGTGACCTTGCTGAATTTTCGAAAATGGGAAAGGGATATTTGAATGGATTTATTGTTTTGGTAGTTGTTTTAAAATAAATTAAATGGGTTCTAAATCAAATGGTTCTTGAAAAAGTGTGGTTTTTTGAGATGTTGGAAAATATTTAGAATAAAGGGAGAGTATTTTTATGGAGACCTATAGGGTTTCTTTTTCATGATTGGTAAAATGGTTTTTTGTGTGGAAATATGAAAATAGTTTTTGACTTGGTGGTTAGTGTGCCTATTAAAGGTACATGATATTTTAAATGGGTTGAATTTTCTTGGTGTCTAAAATGAGGATGTTTGTTTTAGCCTATGGTGTTTTCATGGGTGATCACGTGCATGGTTTTGTATAAATATGTTGATGCATGTCTGATATGGCATAGTGGTTGGATGCCTGTGGGGGCACGGGAATGTACATGTGAGTGAGACTTGATGAGACACCATTGGTTAATGTGAAAATCCACCAAGTTGGATTGTTTTTAAAATTTGTTTTAAGGTGAAAATTTATTGTGTTTTTGTAAACCGGTGTTTATGGGGGTTTTTTCATGTTTTAGAAATTTGGTTTGTTTGGTATGCTTCTTCATGAGCTGGAAGTGATACTCCTGGTGTATCTTGATATGGGATCTTGTTGGTGGATTGGTTTTGGAGTATTGTTCAGTGTATTTCTAAGGATATGTTAGATGTTGTGATGTGTCCATGGATGGTTCTTTATTGGAAAGACTTCCAGTTGATCATCCTAAGGATTTGTTTCAAACATTAAATCCACCTCTTCGGATGATGCCTAAACTCATTTTATGGAATAGAGAGCTGTTTGGGATTGATTTAAAGTGTTTTCCTATTGTGATAATTATTTTGGATATAGTAGTTTTGTTCAGTGATGTTGATGTGTTTCACCATATTCATTGTCCATTCTTCTTCTTGTTTAGAGTGAGAGAGAATGGTGTTATGTATCTATGATTTCCTATTTATATGAAGGTGTGTTGTTGAGAAAGTAAGTTTCTTGGGGTGTTGTGATATTTATCTCTTAGATGAAGTGAAACAAATACTTCAAACATCAGTGCTCCAACCAGAGGCCACAGAGTGAATCTTTTCACGTAGTCAAAAAATCGCCAGAGGTGTGGGGAGCTCGACTAAGCTCATGCCTTCACTGATTTGGTAAGGAAATTTTTAGATTTTTATTGTGTTTTCTCATCATTGTGATTTTCTTTTATTCGTAAAGAGCACGGTGGACTTACCCCTCATGCAGTGTCTATGGTTATACCATCTTGGATGAGAGCTTCTGGTCAGTTTTCTTGTGTGAAACACACATGTGAATCGAGTACGACCTTGTATTTTATCCATTCATAAGTGAAGAGTGGTGGCTGGTTTTCAGCTTTGGTTTCAGTGGTCTAATCATTGGGCCCCTTACCTCCCCTCCCAGTGTGGTGGTGGTTTTTTTTATACGAGAAGTTTGGATATGATCTTATCCCCTCCATTTGGGAGTGAGCAGTTTAAATGATCATGTTGTGTTTTCCAAGCCTGGATTGGTAGGCTGTTGTAAGTGAGTTTTGGTTGGCCTCTATGGTTGAGGCCCAATTCTAGATCATGTGGAAATATTATTTGATCACTGTGGGTTGGTTCTTAATGGTGGGGAGTATGTTCTAGACTCCCTTGAAATCATTTTATTTTATTATGTTCTTTGGTTTAAGTTGTTCATTGGGATCTTTGGGAGAAGTCCCATGAAAATAGTCTTGGATTGGTTGTGGATGAGTGTCGTGATTATTCCATTGATTTTTGGGAAGTGGTTGTGAGTTATTGTTTTGTTTCGAGAAAGAGGCGTAAGATCCATTTTGGTGGGTGAAATTTACTTGGATTAATAGTCTAGATTGTGTTGATGAGAAATCATTATGCATTGATCAATCAGTTGGAAAGTTTTATGGCTTCCTGGGGGTGGAAAGCTTTAATGGTGGGGAGAATTGTCACACCCGATTTTTTATGTCTTGGTTTTGATCTGGTGTGTTGGAAATACTGATACTTTTCTTGGGTTTTGGGAGATATGAATTTTGAGTTTTTAACTTCCATAAATTTCTAATCATCCTACCATGGGCTCCCCATAGCTTGTTTGGGAGTTTTTGGAGAAAAGGGTGGTTACTTCAAGATTTGGGCCAATCGTGAGCCCATTTCTAGATTTAAAACCAAAATTCGTTTCTTTTATAACTCCTTATTTTTTCAACATTTTTTACTCATTCCACTTTACAATTTGCCTCAACTAACATATTAAAACTACCATATCCATTTTTACTCCTTATTAATTCATAATCGTGGTGGATTTGGGTTATTAAATCAAGTATCGGGCCGGACCGTGTGCCCATTTCCAGTTTTTTTAAAAATATTTTGTTTATTTCATATTTTATAAAATTTTAACATTTTTTGGGGATTAAACCTCACAAATGGATCCCTAACTATTTTTTATCGACCATAGGTTCCTCCCCCTTCATTATCCTTCGTTTTCAACCTCTTTGTGGGATATTTCTCACCAAAGGTTAGTGGTTCTTCATAATTCATTCATCAAATCTTTCTCCTTTCCCTTCCCTCTTCCTTCTTATTTCGTTTTTTCTTGGATTTCTATTCTCAAATGTTCATTATAGACATATTTTTATATTTTACCATCATTTTTTGTGGGGGTTTTGTTTTTTTAGGGATGGTCTTCATAGATCTAGGGTTTTGGAACCCACAACAAGTGTTTTCTAGTGTGTGTCTCCCATCTGCCATGGTTTTGAGGTAGTTTCTCCAAATAAAATGCCTTTATTATTTAAGTTTCATATTTTTCTTTCTTTTATCACCTTATATACATGTTTATTATTTATTTTCAACCTTTTGATGATTTATTTGTTGTGCAAAATGGTTATTTATGCCTTGTTTTTGTGTAAAATGGAGTTGTTTTGTTATAAAAGTGCACACCACTTATTCAAATAAAAGTTCTGCTAGTTTTCACATATAAACTGTGATGTTCATGACCTATTTTAACTAATTTAACAAATTTTTGGCATTCACATATTGGTTTTTACCCCTTTGGGTGTTAAATAGAAGTTGTTTTTTGAAATGTTGTACGCCTAGTCTTCAGAAAAGTGCATGGTTGAATTTGTGTGTGAAATGTGATATAAAATAACTTGTTTTAATTTATTAAATCATGGTCACCATTAAATGTGATATTTTGGTATCCTTTTATGTCTTTACAAAGTGTTTTTGGTTTTATAAAGAGATGGGTTTTGGTTTTTGACACGTTTTGGCACGAGTTGTCGGTAAGTGGCTCGTTCGTCATTCTTATGAAAATGGTTTAGCTTAAATGTGTAACCTAAATATTTTAAAGGGTTTATGTAAATTTTTTATTTCTTCTAATGGTGTTTTTACACCTTTTTATTAAAATTGAAATTTTTACCTTTGTTATACGTTGGTTGGGTAAAATGGTTAAATGCCCATTTGGAATTTCTCTTTTAAAAAAGGGGTTTTCATGTGTATTTCGTGTTGTACCATCTAGGACCATTTTAAGATTTATTAAATTGATTTAGTAAATGGTTTTGGGGCTTCAAAATCTGGTTTGGTATGGAATTGGTGGGAATTTTTCCTTAAAATTCCATTTTCAAATGGAATTCATGCGCAACGCTTTGTTAAACTTCTTGAAATTGTTTTATGAAAATTTTAGATGGTTTATTGAGTTACAAAAAAGGTGAAAAACATGTTTAGATACTATTTGGAGTGTGTGTGACCAGAACTAGTGTTTTTATGTATAAATGAAATTTGATACCATGTGGAACTTGTTTGATAACAAAGAGGGAAACTCAGGTATCTAGGTGGGAGGATGTGTACTAGTATGCTAGTGATCCAGAGTGATTTCATCCCTGCTTCATATAGAAAGTTTGACGATGAAAACACTAACTAAATTGTTATGATGATGTTTGGGACCACTAGGTTATGTGTATATTACTTACTAGTGGCTCTTTCATAAGAACATATATTTTTTATGGTTACTTTTCACTGAGATACGAGGTACTTGGGGCCCACATCTAGCTAGTGCCTAGGGGTGTTCCGGTGACTTGTGCTCATCGGATATATTGTATTAACCATCGGCATACGATGAGTTTGGTTAGAAAATTCAGTAGCATGTGTGTTTTATTTAAAGGTGTACATTCTTTAAAGTATCCCTCTTGAAAACTGTTTTCACTTTGAAGTTGCATGTCTTTGAAATTAGTTACTAATATTTCCTATTTATAAAAACTTGCAAGCATTATTATTTTATAATGTTTGTAGAATGGAACCTTATTTGGAAAAAATATTTTTATATATTGTATTTCAAACTTAAAATTGATGTTTCTTTTATTTTAAATGATGTTCATTGGGAATAGAATATCGTGCTAACCTACTAAGTTTTAATACTCATGCCTATAATCTTCTTCTATTTTTATCCCTTGTGTAGGTTTCATCTTGAGTCCAATAACCTTGGGTGATGTGTGATCATTGTATTGGAGAGTGACCAGTGGGTTCACATGGAGTTAATTGGTTGTCATGTTTGGTCGGTTTAGTTGTTGGTTTAGTTGTACTTTCACTTTCATGTGTGAATAATGTTTAGTTAAACATTTATATAAATGTATATTGGGTTGTTCATTTCTTTCCACTATTAATTCAATTGTTTATATTTGGGAAAAATCATTCCATTGTCACTCTACTGATTCCCTTAGTTATTTTCATTATCCCAGGAGGATCAGGAACACCTCTCGGGACTTTTCGCGGAGTCGCCTGGGTGACCAGTTCAAGGTCGACCCGGGCTAGTTCGTGACAACATCAGTCCTATGAAAAGAAATAAAATACTATGAAGATAGTTCCTAAGTGAAGTGAATGATTCATGTATTTTTTATACAATTCAAGTGATATGTGAAGTGAATGTGTGAGATAATGGTTAATGTGAGTGATATACCATGAAAAATACAATGTGATATTATTGCATGAAGGTACTCTCTTGTACAATCTATTACTCTAAGAATAATTAAATACTTTGATTATTTTTTTAAAAAGAAACAATATTAAAAGCACTAAGTAATTGAAGAAAAAGTACGTAGTGAGGCACATATACTATGTGATTACCATGATATGTGCACGAGAATAATTTTGTATACTATATGAGAATCATATATTCTAGAATTAAAATTTGTTTCACAAAGCTTAGAGTTGAGAAGTCCATGAAATACTTATGATTACATGAATAATATAAGTTGTGAGAATTAAAGAACACTGGGAAATTGATACACCGTTGTATTGAGGAGAGATAATATACTAAAGTTAGAAGATATTTACAAGAGAATACTTTTATATCAAAGTATTTAGTAAGATGAGAAGATCCATGTCATCTAGAATCAAGAGTGAGGTTCGAGAATAAGAGACCATTTCAAGATAATACTGAATTTATTAAAGATTATACATAAGTAAGGCATGTTGATCTAGTCTTTTTATGAAGGTATATCAATTTATAGGAGATTTTAAAGAAACTTGGTTCATATCGAGATATTTTCATCATTATATCAAAGTGAAAGAAGGAGCTTATGATTGGGGTGGCTAAAAAATCATTGAAGAGAAGATTACTATTGGGGTGTATTAACCAATTATTGTGGAATTATAGTTGGGGTGTTTAACCAACTAATGTTGTAGAAACCTGTGATTATATTATAGAATCCATGTTTGGTAATCTAACTAATATAGAAAAGAGTGTGATTTTATGATGAACCTTGTAAATACCAAGTTCTTTGATCTCTCTTATTAGTTCTATGTTTAAGGTGAGGATGTGAGATATTATTGAGAGGATCAATAACCTTAACAAGTTTTATAGGTTAAATTAAAAATAAAATAATTCATAAAATTAAACCACTTATTCATGCCTTCCCCTTCTTAGTGGTTAATCCAACCTAGGGCTCTATACCCCTCTATAGATTTAACTAAAATCATCACTTTTCCTCAGTGGTTTATTTCTCTATTCCATCATTTACCACATATAAAACATCTTTATATTACTTTTAGATATTTCCCTTGGTTCTTCTTACCACATTCTTTACATTTAGAAAGTTAAATATTTTAACCTTCATGATCTTCATAACCTAAACTTCCATGAAACTCCATTTTCTCTTATTTAGTGAGTTGGGAAACTCACCTAGGTTCAGGTTGTTAATCATAACTCAAGATAGTTGGTTAAGCATGACCATAAGTGTTTTAAGTCCATATCATATCTTGTTTAGTTTCTCATTTGGTCAACCACCGCATTGTCCTTCACATCCATTGTTAACATGGTTCTTACTAGTTCCAACCATTTAAAAAAGGATAAAATGGTTAGTATATTAAATAAAATCATAACAAACCACCTTATGAAGAGGATAAATTCTAAGATATCCTTAAACATTTCATATTCTATTCAACACCTTCAATTCAATAAAAAATAACAATAATTCCCCATAACATACTAACCATTATATTTATAGAATACTTTTAACTTTTCATCTTAGACTATCATATTAACCCCAGAAGTTTTCTTATCAAACAACATCCTAACCTCTAAAGTTTTACAAACCTTTTCTCAAATAAAATTGTGATTTCTTAGACCAACACACTCAGATTCAATGCTAAAATCACTATATTGACATGTTAGATTTGATAACAACTAAAGAGACCCAATTTTTTTACTTTCATAATTACATTGTCAGTGAAAAATAATGATTCACTTACATTTTTAGGATATTTTATGTTTATATTTTTATAAAATTAATATAAAATTACACAAAAAAGTGGACACTTATACACAGTATCAATTTTTCACAAAAATAAGTTCTTAGGTTTAATCCCTTATTTCATTCATGACACTTTTTCTTTATTCAAGACATGTCACCATTGACCATAATATAATTATTAAACATATTTTTCCTTATGAAAAATATTTGAAAACATGGGATGAGAAAAACAATCTCATTAAGGGATACAAAAAATAATGGAAGGCTATTATTCCTTTGAAAACATGAAAACCAATATGAAAGTTTTTCTTTTCTTATAATAAACATTAATCTAGAAATAATAAATTATTTACTTTTGAAATAAAACTATTTTCACAATGTTTCCATGAAATATTTCATAAAAAATAATAAAGTAAAATTCCAAATTCATAATGGTTTATTGAAAAACATGAAAAAATTTCCTTAAAAAACATTTTTTTATATGATCATGAAATTTCCATTAAATCGTAATATTATTTTCTTACCTTATGAAATCAAATTATTTCCATAAAAACCCATTAGTAACATGAACATGAAATATATCCAAAGACAATGTAAATAATCAAAAGAATAATAATAACTAATTTCATAATTATGGAATGCATAATGTTAGATACTATATTCTTATCATCAATTCCTTGGGCCAATATATCATAAACACACCATCAAGGCCTCTTTCCAAGACATCATAAATAATTAGGCAGGCATACACTAAATACCCAAGACATTTTGTCTCATTATACCTACCAATACTTTGAGGGGTTATTTAAATAGGGCCCCAACCATTCACATAATAATTCTAATTAATTCATCATACGAAATAAATGAATAACAATACAATACATGATCAACATAAATATTTGTATTGAAAAACTAGCATATAAAATGTCAATATTTTCCCCTATATATAAATAAAACAATAAGATAATAAGTGATATAGAGAAATAATGTGGATGTAATCATTATATTATATCCATATGAAATTATAATAACCTTTAAATTATTTTTGCATAAATGAAAAATTTATTTTATAAAGACACTATAAAGTTACATTGAAAACATGAAGAAATATCCTTTTCTTTTGAAAGAAATTTAGAATTAAAAATTACTAGAATAGTGGGAAAGGTATTTTATTTAAAAAAAATATGGAAACTGGTAGAATGATTTTGATAAAAAATAATGTCTATGAATTCATGAAAAATCAATCATGTGATAAATGTTAAAAAACATTCTTTTGTAATTTTGTAAAAAAATCAAAATAACTCATTCAATAAACATTGAAAAGATTCCTTATTAAAACTTTATAAAGAAAATAAAAATTAGTTTAAAATTCACTTTAATAATATTTTAATCATAAATAATAATATTAATAAAATATTTAAAAGTAAATGGATATGAAGTAAAAATATTTTAAGGCATTTAGAACAAAGTTTTAAAGAAAAATTCCTTACCTTGAGTCCCAACTCATTTTGTAAATTATCTACCCTCCAGAATAATAAAATTACATTAATTTTTTACTTAATTTATAAACATTATCATACTTAATAAAAATATATTTTTATTTTTATTGAATTTATTACCTTGTTTTAATTATTTATAGAATCAGTATAGTTCACATTGGTTGTTTTGGAGTCGTTTGGTTCTTAATTTACAAAACAACATCAGTAGGTTAAATGTGGTCAAAAATTTTATAGTTTAATCATATAAAAATATTAAAAAATTTATAATTATCATGTTTATACATTAAATATAATTTAATAACCATCTATGTAAGGTGTTTATGAAAAATAAATTACATTGTTTCATAGAGACGGTAGTCTATATGAACAAATAAGCAATGTTTTCATTTCTCAAATAGATGAAAAGAAAATAAAGTAGATAAGGGTTTAAATTTAAATAATTTTAATCATATTATAAATATCATATTTATTAATTATATATATCCTTATGACCAAAAATGTTATGAGGAAATGAAAAATGAATCACATTGTTTCGTGGAGGTGGTAGTCCACACGTATGCACGAGCAGCATTATCATTTTCCAATGGATGGTAGTGTATAAATATAGATGATATATTATATTTATAGAATAATAATTTTTTCATAAATATCATAAATATTCATTAATTATATCTTTATAACCATCCATGTGAGGCGGTGATGAAAAATGAATCATATCACTACGTGGAGACGGTCGACCTTACATACACACAAGACATGTTTTCATTTTCTATTAGATGGAAATGAGACATAAAATGGTTATACCATCAACATAAAAACATATAATTATATTACATATACTTATTTAATTATGTTAATATGGTTATAAAATATTTTTATTAGGTTTAATAAGAATGGGACTTGAAAAATCTCAGTAAGAAAATATACCTATTTCTTGGGAAATCACCTTTGAAAAACACATTAAGACTTCTTGGATGGATATTTTGGGAAAATAAAAACATATAGGTCATATATAAGGGTGTTTTTAAGGTATTTGGGTAAATATTAACTGAGATAATTGGATTAATAAGTGTGACAAATAGAGGATATTAGGTTCCATTTTATAAGTGATGTGGGGGGGGGACGTTTAAACACTTGAAACATTATTATATAATATATGTATTACTCAAGTGAAGCGACCATGAATTATCATAATTTCAAATATAATAAGGTTAAGGTCTAAATAAAATTAAAAAATAAAATTTAATCAAGTTTTTTATGATAATTTAAACCTTATCTCTTAGCTTAACCCCCGTGTTAACTCTTTTTAACCCTTTCCATAGTGATAACTTTTTAACATAGTTACCAATCATTATAAACAAAAAATGAAATTGAAATCATTAATAAATTATAAAAAAATTATACTGAATATGGAATCAATTTTTTAATATTAAATTTTCATAAGTGGTAAAAATTACTTTTAATATAAATTCTCAAAACGCAATAAACAGCCATTTTTAGAAAAATGCTCATTTTAAACATAAAAATGATTTTACACCAAAATAAAGTATAATATTGATTCCCATAGAATTAATTAAATTAAGTTAAATAAAATAATAATTATTTTAATTTAAAATAAAACCAAATACAAATAATAACTTAAATTATTTAGTAAGAAGAAAAGAACTAAAACATAGTTTATATTTTAATAAAAACATTACTTAGATTTTCAAAAAGTCAAACATATATTTATAAGTTCAAAGTTATAATTATAAATTAAATATACCAATTATTAAATATTTATTATTATAAAAAATGTTTCATATTCTTTTAATTCATTTTTATATCATGATAATGTCACAAAAGTGACATTATTTGTAAAATCTGCATTTTTAACTATTCACCCAAAAAATCAACTATTTCTGAAAAAAACCAAAAATTCACCTGAAGATGATTTTGATATGAAAAAACAAAAATAAATAATTTTTTTTAAATTAAATTTCAAACATTTATAAATTTATCTTTTAAATAAAAATATGTAATATAAAGCAAAAGTGCTTTTAACAGTTCTTAACATTATATCATTTCATTCTTATCATTAAAAATTCATTATATATTTCCTAGAAACTAATAAATATTTTGTTATTAGGAAAAATTTTCTACATATATTTCATAATTTGATTATTTTTATTCATACCCTTCATCCAATGGCTTGGTCATAATGGTTATATTTAAATAATAATATTTCTGTAGTATATCACAATTTTTTTAAGATCGGTGTTATGTGCGATACATGATATAGAACATTGTATTATTTAAAGAAAATATACTCTAAAATATTAGGGTATTATATTCTCCTCCCCCTAAATAAATTGTTTCCTCATGAATTTATTTTTTTATCTGATAAAAAGGATTTAAAACATTTTCAAATTCAATTCTAAGAAGTGGAAGATAAATATATATAAGTATCAAGAAATAAGTTTTAATAAACATAGATAACATTTATTTTTTAAAATAAAATTAATGTATATGTTAATACTAAGAAACCTTTAATTTTCTAAATATTTATTAAACTATGAATTTTCTATTACAAGACTTGTACTTGTGTATGAGTTTCAAAAAGAATACCTTAATAGTTGAGTGTTGTTTTAAACATAATACTCTATATATTTATCTTTATCTTTCTTGAATTAAGGTATTATTTTACCATAAAAATAGATTCTATGAGATAAAATACTTGTTTTTTTCCATTCCATAAGCGCAAATTCATCCTTCAGTTGTGTTTTGACCAGTTTTCCACCTCTGCTTCATCTCATATAATAAATAACCATGATGAATTTTCCATGACCAATACACTAAAATTAACATTTAATTGATCATAAGATTCGCAAACGGATGAAAGGTTATTCCTATTGTCTCTAGAAATTTACTAAAGACAGAATAGTTATCACAAGTCATGATAATATCCAATATGAATAAATCTTCTTACATCAATATTTGAAGCCTTAACAATAAAACCCAGATTTAAAATTAAATATTTTTATAAATGATTAATCTTAACATTATTCAAAATATTCTAGATGAAATTGAAACCCAAAGATTAGAATTATTTGATCACATATTCTTACAAAATAAACATAACATCTATATCCAAACAACATTAATTACTCATAAAGTAACATACAAAAATTTTATATTCTCTAACTATATATTCTATAAAATAGACTAAAATTTTCCTAGAATAACCTAAGTCACATTGACATGTCACATCCATGTCCTTATTTTTATTCATTTTACCTCTTATATTCTTGGCCTATTTTTCCCTCCTAGACTCCCCCTTAAACCCCATTGAATTTTGAAGAAAATGGACAAGTTTTGGGTGGCTAGAACAGGCTACACGATTTGGTCACATGGTTTACTAAACTGTGCAGACAAACCATACACAATTTCAAGGTCATGAAAAAAATTGTTATTAAAATTTTCCCCTTCCAAAATTAAATATATATCACCCCATTCTTCCCCATTCTACCCTAGCAGCCATAGAAGGATCCCAAGCTCCCTCAAGCTCCCTTGGAACCCTTTTTTTAAGGTGTTTTTGGTGGAGAAACTTCAAGATTATTTAAGTAAGTGATTCATTATTTTTTTTCTTCCTTATATATATGGTTTCTTCCCTCCTTGAAGTTCTAAAATTCTAGAAGCTAAGGTTTTGTCCCTAGGGTTTAATATTTATTTTCTTGGTTCAATCTTATGGATTAGGGTTCTCTTTCACTCACTTGCAGTGCGGTTGAAGTTTCACACAAAGATTTGGGTTTTTTAACATCTAAGGTAGGTGGTTCCATGTGCACGCATTCTTTGATGAGTTATATTTTCTTGATTTACCTTCTTAGCATGTTTTTTACCTATTGTGTGTGGTACAAAAATCATTTTTTATATAATTGGTTAAGTGTTGGATTCTAAAGTTTCATTTTTTCTTGAAATTGTGTTTCTTTCTTCTGTAACTCATGTGGTATCATTTGAGGGAATTGTATAATATAATAAAGTGGTTTATTAAATTTTTCTAGGGCTTACAATTCTATTTTTATGGTAGTGGGGTGTATTTGGTTTTGAAAGAGGGGTTTTCAATGGATTTTGTGTTCAAATCTTCATTTTACTTCTTGAAATTGTTTTATGGAAATTTTAAATGGTTTGTTGAGTTACACAAAGGGTGAAAAGAAATTTTGGGTACTTTTTGGTGTGTGTATGATTCAGAAATGGTATTTTTATATGCAAATTGTATTTTATAATGTGTGGAACTTGTTTGAGCACAAAGAGGGAAACCTAGGTATCTATGTGGGCGGAATAGGACTAGTATGCTAGTGATCTGGTAGTGGCCTCGTCCCAGTTTCACTTACCAAGATTGACATTGATAACACTAACTAAAATTTGATGATGTTTGGGGACCACTAGGCCATTGGGGTTTCCCCTCCTAGTGGATCATGCATGAGAATGTTATTGGTTATGGATACATTCACACCGAGATACAATGTACCTAGGGCCCCACGGCCAGCTAGTGCCTAGGGGTGTTCCTGTAACTAGTGATCATTGGATATATCATACTTACCATCGGTATTTGGTTTGTTTTTCTGGGAAATTTAGTAGCATGTTTGTTTTATTTAAAAGTGTACATTCTTCCAAGCTTCCCTCTTGAAAGTTGTTTTTAGTTAAAGTTATACCATTTAGAAATTGTTCTAGCATTTCTTATTTATAAAAACATGTAATCTTTTTTTCATAAAATTTTTATCACAAGGAATCATTTTGGATGACATCCTACTGGGATTATGTTCACACTCTACTTACACCTTTTGGTGTAAGTAGACTTGGTAATGTTTGACATAGGTAAGGGAAAGGTCTTTGGAGATGGTGGTTCAGGTTGTTAGCTTCCTTCATTGGTATGGTGTTGTGGAGATGGCTTGAGGGAAATGTACCTTTTATGTGTAGTGTTTTTGAGTAGGAATTTTTGATCCCTTTTAGTTGTGGCCCTCTTGGAATTTGTTTAAAACTATATAGTTCAATTCTGGATTTTTGTTAAGAATTTCTTGTTGTGAATTTTCATATTCAGTTTATTTATTATTTTTGGTTGTTTTATGTTTCTAAACTTGGGTAAATAATTCCCAAACCTTTATTTATGATACCTGGGAACTTTTTCCAGCCTGTGGGGATAGGTAACACCCTTCAGTCCTTATCATAGACTGGGTCAGGTGCCAGTTTGGACGGCGACCAGATCCAGTTCATGATAAAATGGTACCATAGCACGGTTAAGCTCTTTGGATCATATTATTTGAGATAAGTTTGGCTAGATAGGAGCTATAACTATTGGGGCTCATATTTAAGGATGCGAGTAGGGTGCCTAGCCTACACCTCTTGTGACAGACCTTGAGTTTCCATGGGATATTGGTATTCTTGTTTGACTTCTCTTCTAGGTGGGACGTGCAGGCTACAGACTACATGTGTACATTGCTTGTGGGTGAAGTAGTTGTTTATTTCATTATCATGATGAGTTTGATTTATTTATATTTTATTTTGTTGATGAAATTTTTCATAACTGTTGTACTACTGATTTCTCTTGTGACTGTTACTTTTTTTGTTGCAACATGCCTCCCTAGAAAGCTCTCATTCACCCACGAGAGGAAGTGAGAGAGAGTTATCCCTCACCACTTGATTAGAGGTTGATAGAAGTTATGGTTCGGGTTGTAAAGGATCTAGGGTAGGGAGTGGGTCCTGCTCCTACTCTAGTTAGAGAAGATGAACATGGTCCTAGGAAGGAAAAAGACCAGGAGTTTCTAAAGAACAAGATTCCTAATTTCTGATGTAGCACAGAGCCTCAGTAAGAATAGGGGTGTATTGAGAAGATAGAGCACATTTTAGAATTCCTTGAAACACCTAAGGAGGTCAGGGTGAAATGCACCTTGTTTCTACTAGAAGGTCTCAGTCATAGGTGGTGTGAATTAGTGCTTCAAGCTGGGAAGAATGAGCTGATGATCTGTAAGGATTTCAAGACCATTTTCAACTAGAAATATTGTCTTGAGGTCCTGGATTATTCCAAATCTCATGATTTCGTGGATGTTTCCCAAGGAGATCATTCAGTGATGGAATATTCTAACCATTTTGTTGAGCTAGTGCAGTATGCACCTAAGATTATTTCTAACAAATCTATGAAATCTCGGAAGTTTGAGAAGGGGATGCGATCAGAAATTTACTCTCAAGTCTTCTTATTCAAGATGGGAACTTATGATGAGGTTTTTAATCATTATTACATAGTTTAGATTGATCAAAAATGAATGTATGTTTTCTCTAGGGTAGTATCAGTGATGGGAAGTGGTAGTTCATCAAATAAGAAAAGGAAGTTAGAGGAATAGGGGAAGAAGGGAGGTGGTAGTTTAGGCATTCCTCCTAGATAGTTTTCATATGTGGCTTATGATGCAAGTTTTGTTGTGTGCCACTAGTGTGGGAGGCCAGGGCACACCCGACCTGCATGTACATATACTCTGAGGCCTTTTTATCAGTGTGGAGCTATGGGTAACTTGCAACACTTTTTCAACGTGATGTGTCCCCTTCAGAGTGGGGTAGGATCTGTGGCTTCTAGGGGAGTGTTAGTTCAGTTAGAGCCATCTAGTACAATGGGATCTTAGTTTAGAGGACATGGAGGTAGGGCTAGATTATCTTCTTGGAAGATCCATTTTAGGGTAGATCCATAGGCGAGCAGTCATTCCTAGGAAAAGAATAGACATCTTCATGTTGTGGATCAGGCACCAACGGGATCAGATGTAGGACCTTTGACAGTTTGAGGTACCATTTTGATTAAATCTTCTATAAATGATGTTCTCTTCAATACCGATGCTTCTATTTCTTTTATCTCTTCCCATATTGTGAATCTTATGAATTTTCCAACCGAGTTGTTATCTTTTATGATGGATTTTGTGATGTTATTGGGTAAGAAGAAGGATCAAGGTATCAGGTTCCCATCATGTGCGCTTTCCGTGCTAGGGGTTGAGATGTAATGTGCTCCTGGTCTTGTATATGGAACTTTTTGATGTAATTTTCAACATGTATTGGCTGGTGAATTTATAAGCGCATATCGATCGTTATAGATAGCGGGTGAGTTTCATGGCACTTGATGGGAGTCCTCGGGTTTTTCATGGGGACTGGGATCCTTGGTTGGGTCATGCAAGACCTCCACTCCTAGAATTTGGAAACTTTATCTCCCATTTATCATTGCTCATGCTATAGGATAATACTCATGCTCCTGAGGGTAGATTACCTCATGTAGTTTATGAGTTACTAGAGGTATTTCTAGATGATTTATCAGGCTTTCCCCTAGAGAAGGACGTGGAGTTATCGATTGATTTAGCATTGAGAATACAGCTGATATATATTCCCTCGTATCATATGGACCCCACAAAGTTGAGGGAATTAAATATACAATTTTACTATTTGGAATCCAAAGGATTCATTATCCTGAGAGTCTCTCCTTGGGCCACTCCTTTTCTTTTTATGAAGAAGGTTGATGGGTCCCTTTGGTTTTGCATTTAATACCAAAATATAAATAAGGTAACCATCAAGAACAAATATTGGTTTCCACAAATATATGACTTGTTTGATCAGTTGAAGGGGCCAAATTGGTTTTCCAAGATATAATTATGTTCGGGTTACCACCAAGTTAGGGTGAGAGAGGCAGATATCTTGAATAAATCCTTCTAAATAAGGTATGACCACTTTGAGTACTTGTTCATGCCCGTCATATTGACCAATTCTCCAATGGTCTTTATAGAACTCGTGAATAGGGTGTTCCACCAATATCTCTACTCTTTCATCGTGGTATTCATGGATGAGATCCTGGTTTACTTTGGATATGAGGCAGTGCATGAGCATCATTTTCGGATCATGTTGGTCACTCTGTGAGATCATTTCCTTTATGAAAATTTGTCTAAGTGCACTTTTTTGGATTAGGGAGGTGAATTTTTTGGGTCATGTCATCTCAAAATAGGTGGTTTCGATGGACCCTGAGAAGATCAGTGTAGTTATGTCATGGGAGAAACCGAATAATGTGTTTGATATTAGGAGTTTCCTGGACCTAGAAGGTTACTACAGGAGGTTTGTTTGGTATTTCTCCCATCTTGCTTCGCCCATGACCACGCTCACCCGAAAAGGAGTGAAGTTTGGATGGGGCCCAGAATTCCAGGAATCCTTTGAGTAGTTGAAGTGGTGGTTGACTACTGCCCCCATTTTGATCTTTATAGAATATTTAAAGGGCTATGTGGTGTATTGTGATGCTTCAGGTATGGGTCTCATGTGTGTGCTTATACAGGGTGACCACGTGGTGGCATATGACTCTCACCAACTCTGACCACATGAAAAGAGTTACCCAACCCATGACTTGTAATTATCAGCAATTATGCATGCTTAGAAGACTTGGCATCACTACCTCTTTGGGAGAATTTTTTTAGTCTACTCTGATCATAAGATCTTAGCTTACATTTTATCACAAAAGGATCTTAATTTGAGGCAGCGTCATTGGATCAAGTATTTGCAGGGTTTTTACTTTGATATCATCTATAACTCAAGAAAGGGTAATGTGGTAGCTGATGCCTTAAATAGAAAATTTCCAGTGCAAGCTTTGAGTAAGTCCATCGATGAGTGGACTCTGATGGGGCTTTTTTCCTAGATGCATGTAAATACCAAGGAGCACAGGGGAGATACTTTTCTATAAAGTGTGTAGTTGACTCACTCTCTTTTAGAGTTGATTCAAGGGGAATAGTCTTGTGATGAGTTTTGTTAGAGGTCTGTGTCGTTTCTTCATGGTGGGGAGACATCTTCTTACTGGTATTCATCTCCTGAGGGTATCTTTTGATTCAATGGAAATCTAGTTTTCTTTAGCCGTTAACCATTCCTACATGTAAGTGGGACAAGGTCTCCATGGATTTCATTGTTGGCTCACCTCATACACCTCAGGGTAAGATCATTTTTTGGGTAGTGATTGATTGTATGACCAAATCATCCCACTTCATTCTAATCAAGGATACAACTAAAGTGGATGAGCTAGACCAATTCTATATTCAGGAGGTGTTAAGGTTTCATGGTGTGTCATTAATAGTTTTATCAAATAGATACCCTTATTTTACCTCTCAGTTTTAGGAAGAACTTCAAAAGACCTTGGGATCATAGATTAATATGATCACGATATACCATCCTTGAACAGATGGTCAGACAAAGCATTAAAATCATATTCTGGAGGACATGCTTCATGCATGTGTATTGGATTTTGTTGGATCGTGGGATATCCATTTGGGATTGGTCAAGTTTTCTTATAATAATACTTATCAATCCTCTATTATATTAGCTCCTTTTGAGGTGATCTATAGTTGGCCATGTCAGTCCCCCATGTGTTGGGATGAGGTAGGTGAGACCTTGCTATTGGGGCAGAGCCTTGTACAAGAGACATCTAAGAAGGTCAAGTTAATCAGTAAGTGGTTATTGACAGCTCAGATTCACCAAAATCTTATGCTGATCAAAGGCATCGGGATATTGAGTTCTTTGTGGGTGATTAGGTATTCTTGAAGGTGGCCCTCGTTTGGGCCATCGTTATTTAGGAAAGTAGGGAAAACTAATACTGAGGTATGTGAGACCTTTTGAGATAATAGGGAAGATTGAAAAGGTGGAATACAGGTTATCTTTTCCTTATCAATTTTCATCTATTTATGATGTATTCCATGTCTCCCAATTGAATAAGTGCAACCCGGATCTATCCCGCATGTTTAATTGGGAAGAGTTTGAGATAGATCCCGATTTATTAGTGTTTGAACAGTCGATGTGAATAGTATATTCCCAAGAGAAGGTGCTTCTGGGAAAGTTTATTCCACTGGTCTAGATCCTTGGTCAGCATGGTAATGATGTGCACGAGACTTGGGATTGTAATTCATGGGTGGAGAAAGAGTACCCATTCCTATTTTCTGATCAAGCTTCAGGTTGACTTTCCAGGGCGGAAAGTTTTCATGGTTGAGAGAATTGTTACATCCATGCCCTTATTTTTAGGTATTTTTCCTCTTATATTCTTCCCCTGTATGTTTTCCCTAGGATCCCCCTTGAACCCCCTTGAATTTTGAAGAAACTGGACAAGTTTTTGGTGGCCAGAATAGGTCATACGGTTTGGCCTCACGGTTTGGCCGCACGGTTTACTAAACCATGTGGAAAAACCATGCACAGTGTCTAGGTTATAAAAAATTTGTTATTCCAATTTTTCCCTTTCATAATTAAACCTATCTCACCCCTTTCTTCCCCCATTTGATCCTATCATCCATAGAAGGCTCCCAAGATCCCTCAAGCTCCCTTGGAACCCTTTTTTAAAAGGGTTTTTGGTGGGGAAACTCCAAGATTCTTTAATTGATTCCTACTTTGTTTTTATTCCTTCTCTCTAAGGTTTCTTCCCTCCTTCTTGAAGTTCTAAAATTACAGCATATAGGTTTTCATTAATAGGGTTTAATATTGAGTTTCTTGGTTCAATCTTGTGGATTAGGGTTTTCTTTCACTCATTTGTGGTGCGGTTGAAGTTTCACACAAAGATTTGGGATTTTTGACATCTAAGGTAGGTGGTTCCATCTGTAAGAATTATTTTATGAGTTATATTTTCTTTCTTTACCTTCCTAGAATGTTTCTTACCTATTTTGTGTGGTGAAAAAATCATTTTTTATAAAATTGTTTAAGTGTTGGATTCTAAAGGTGCAGTTTTTTCTTAAAATTATGTGTTTCTCATGTGTAAATCATGTGGTATCATTTGAGGGAATTTTATAATATAATAAAGTGGTTTATTAAATGTTTATAGGGATTAAAATTCTATTTTGGTATGGTAGTGAGGTGAATTTGGTCTTAAAAGAGAGTTTTTGAATGGATTTTTCATGCAAAGATTCGTTTTACTTATTAAATTTGTTTATGAAAAAATTTAATGGTTTGTTGAGTTACACAAAGTTTGAAAAGACATATTGGGTACTATTTGGTGTGTGTATGATACAGAAATGGTATTTTTATGTGCAAATGGTATTTTATAACATGTGGAACTTGCTTGATCACAAATAGGGAAGCTCAAGTATCTAGGTGGGCGGACTAATACTAGTATTCAAGTGATCTGGTAGTGGCCTCATCCTAGTTTCACTTAGAAATATTGATGTTGACAACACTAACTAAACCTTTATGATGTTTGGGGACCACTAGTCCATTGGTTTTTTCTCTCCTAGTGGCTTGTTCATGATAAGTTTATTGGTTATGGATACTTTCACACTGAGATATGATGTAACTAGGGTCCCATGGCTAGTAGTGCCTAGGGGT
This sequence comes from Viscum album, assembly GCA_963277665.1. Classification (NCBI taxonomy): domain Eukaryota; kingdom Viridiplantae; phylum Streptophyta; class Magnoliopsida; order Santalales; family Viscaceae; genus Viscum; species Viscum album. The sequence continues at coordinate 1,254,814,695 of OY728151.1, read as the reverse complement.
GTTCCTATGACTAGTTTTTATTGGATATATTGTACTTACTGTCAACATATAGCGTGTTTTGATGGAAAATTAAGTATCATGTGTGTTTTATTTAAAAGTGTACATTATTCCAAGTTTCCCTCTTAAAATATCTTTTCATTTAAATTTTTACCTTTTAGAAATTGTTCTAGCATTTCTTTTTTATAAAAACTTGAAATATTTTTGTCTTAAAATGTTTTTCACATGGAATATTTTTGGATAAAATCCTATTGGACTTATGATAACACCCTACTTACACATTTGGGTGTAAGTGGACTTCGTAATGTTTGACATAGGTAAGGTAAAGGTCTTTGGAGATAATAGTTAGGGTTGTTAGCTTCCTTCCTTGGTGCGGTGTTGTGGAGATGGCTTAACGGAAATGTCTCCTTTCCGTGTGGTGGTTTTTGAGTAGGAATTTCTGATCCCTTTTGGTTGTGGCCCTATTGGTCTTTGTTTAAAACTATATAGTTCAATTATCATTTTTTTAAACTTTTTTTGTGTGAATTTTTAGATTCGGTTGATTTATTATTGTTTTTTTTATGTTTCTAAACTCGAGTAAATCATTCCCAAACCTTTATTTATGATACCTAGGAACTAGTTCCAACCCATGGGGATAGGTAATGCCCTTAAGGACTTGTCATGGACCTAGTTAGGTTCCGGTTTGGATGGAAACTAGATATGGTTCATGATATGACATAAAATTAAAAAAAATCATATATATTTCCAAAATATTACTCAATATTTATTCCTAAAATAAATTTTCATACTGAACTTAATTTTCCATTCACCTTAATCATATAATTTCCCCAAAAATAAAATATAATTATTCCCTAAATAACTTTTACACTAAATTATATATTAAACCTAAGATTTATATATACCACAATCATCAATTAAAATCCAAAATAGAAAAATTCTTCAAAAATAACTTTAATCACTTATTCACCAAATAAATTTTCAATCCCCAAGTTTAATTTTATTTCCTAAATATATGTTCTTAAAAAAATTCTTTCAAAATAACCATAATTATAAAATCAAAGAATATAACAACCCTAAAGGATATCTATAATGTAATAATATATTTAGAAAAATAACATTAATCACCTTATAATATAATCTCTTAATACCTCAAAAATGGAATTTATACATTTTAACTTATGATCCTATTTAAATTTATCAACACTTAAAGAATATAATACTATATCATAACTCTTGAAACCCTATATATAGAAACTTCAATCATTTAATTTTCTTCATAAACCTTTAACCATGTTTTTTCATCTTATTCCTTAATACTCCCTTACTATAATAAAAAATATGAATCACTTCCTAATATTCATAAATCTCAATATAATCATATTTATTACATTAAACATAATAAAAACTAATAAAATAATCCATACCTTCTATATGTTATGCGCAGTTTATTTATATTCATTGTAATATCATATTTTCTTAATAAAACTTCCTTTGTATGATCTTGTTGATCCTCTTCGTGATATTTCTTCAAAGGGCATTAAATTTCATAATTCCCATACTCCATAAATTTAAAACATTCAATTGATAACATAGGAATAACGTTATTCCCTTATATTGAGTTAACTAAACTTTTCCCTTTTCCTTGGTAGTTTATTACTCTATGATCTCTTTAACACATATGAAACATCTGTATATTCCTTTCAGAAATTTACTTGAGTGCTTCTTCCCACATTCTTGACATGTAGGAAGTTGAATATTTTTACATTCATGATATTTATCACCTGAACCTCAATGAAACACCATTTTTCTCTTGTTTAGTGATTTGGGAAACTCAACATGGTTTCGGTTGTTGATCATAACTCGGGATGTTTTTTTAGGCATAACTATAATAATTTTCACTCAAGACCCTATCCAGATCGATTTCTCATTCAGGAAACTACCACATTATCCTTCAAATCCATTTTTAATTTGGTTCATATTGATTCTGTCCATTTAATAAAACCAAAAATGGTTAGAATATCACATAAAATCATAATAAACAATATTATAAAAAGGATAAATACTAATATGTTCTTAACCAATTAATATTCTATTAAACAATTTTGGTTCAATTAAAAATAACTACAATTCTCTATAACATACTAATCTTTACCGTTATAGAAGACTTATAGCTTTTTATCCTAAACTATTATATTAACCCATAAATTTTTATCATCAAAAAACATCCTAACCTCTAAATTTCTCTAAACCTTTTCTCCAATACCAATTGTGATTCCCCAAACCACTAAACCCATATTTAGTGATAAAATCATTCTCTTAACATTTTTTATTTGATACCAAATTAAGAGACCTGCATTTTAAATTTCATAATTATATCATAAATGAAAAATAGTAAGTCACTTAAATTTCTAGGATCTTTTGAGTTTAGAGTTTTATAGAATTAGGAAATAAATTACATAAAAAAGTGGACACATCTACACAATATCCATTTTTCACACAAAACGTTCTTATGTTTAATCCCTAGTTTCATTCATGAAATTTTTACTTCATTAAAGGCATGTCACCATTAACCATGATATAACTATTACACATACTTAGGTCCTCTAAAAAAAATTGAAACATTGGATGAGAAAAATAGCATTTAATAATGGGTATATAAATAAAGGAAAAACATTTTTCATGACCTGACCTACTCAGATCATAATCCTGGTCATCTAAACCCATGGAAACCCTATAATACCTTGGTTTTCTTCTAAACACACCATAGTATATTACCGACCAGGGTCACTTATCATACTAATGATTTTCCCCATATGCCAACACATGTTCTTTCAATTTACTTTTTTCTCACTCATAAACACCTTGGAAAACTTCTTAGGTGTTCACCCATCCTAACACTATTTTAGTTTAAGCCTCACTTAAATGTGGAGTTCTAATTTGGTATGCTCCCAAAAATAAATGTTTTACTTGTTTACATGGGTAGTAAAATTTATTATTTTAAGTCTCAATTTTCCATGGGTGTTTCACTCTCCCCATTTAAATCACAATGCCCTTTTTGTGGACCCCACACCTTAAACCTATCCAGTGACATTGCACTTTTGGATGGGTATTGGATCTGATAACATTTTTTATATCCCAACCTCCCTAGTCCATGATCCTAGTCATATAACCTTGTGGATCACTTGTAATACCTTAGATGCCTTCTCATCACACCATAAGATATTACCCATCATGTTTACTTATCAAACAAGTGAATATCCCCATAGACCAACACAAGTTATTTCATTATGTTTTTCCCTCACTCACACACACACTTGGAAACTTCCCAAGAGGTCACCCATCCTAACACTACTCTAGGATAATCCTCACATAACTTTAGAGTTCTAATTAGGTGGGATCCTGAAAATAAAGGTGCACCTTTTTGACATGAGTAGTAAAATTTAGCCTTTTAAGACTCAATTTTATAGGGGTGTTACACCATTATTCCTTTGAATAACATGAAAACCTATATTAATGTTTCCCTTTTCTTGTGATAAACATTGAGATTGAAATAATAACTTATTTTCTTCTTAAATAAACTTCTTTTTCCAATTTTTTACAAAAAAAAATCATAAACAAGAGTAAAAGAAAACTCATAATTCGTAGGGGTTTCTTGAAAAGAACATGATAACTTTTCATTAAAAACAATCCTTTTGTCCATATAATATCAATAACTTTTATTTAAATCATAATATCATTTACTTACCTTATAAAATCAAAATATTTCTATAAGATCGCATCAATAACATAAACATGAAATATATTAGAGTATAAAAATAATTTATTTCATAATGATTGAATGCATAATTTCATACATCATAATCTTATTTTCATGTCCTTACTCCAATAAATTGTAAACCTATTGTAAATTCTTCATGCCAAGACATCATAAATAATTAGATAGACAAACACCAAATACTTAGGATAGTTTGTTCCATGAGACCTATCAATACATCAAGGAAATACACTAGTGATATCCAATCATCCACTTACTAAGTCTAATTCATTCATCGTATGAAATAAATTAATAATAATACAATTCACAATCAATATAAACATTTGTATTGAAAAAATAGCTTATAAAATTTCAATATTTTCCCTGATCAATTAATAGAACAAAATGATCATAAGAAATATAGAAAAATAAGTTGGATGGTATAATTAGATTATATCCCTAGTCAATTATAATAATATTTAAATATTTTTGAAATATATGAAAATCACATTTATAAATACGTTATAAATTTGATTTGAAAATAAGAAATAATATATTTTTCTTTTAAAAAAATATTAAAACTAAAAATTTAAAAAATATTGGAAATGAGATTTTATTTTAAAAACTAAGTAAACTTGTAAAGGGATATTTATAATAAATAAAATCTATGATGGTAGTAAAATTTGGTCATATGATAAACATTAAAAAACATTATTTTGTGCTTTTATAAAAAAATCAAAATAACCCATTCAAAAAATGTTGAAAACATTCCTTTTTAAAACATTATAAAAAAATTAAAAAGTAATTTAAAATTAACTATATAATAATTTAAATGATATAATAACATTATTGAAATATTTAAAAGAACATATACATATAGTAAAAATATTCTAATTCATTTAAAGCAATGTTTTAAAGAAAAATACATTACCTCGAGTCTCAAATTGTTTCGTACATTCTCCACCCTCATGAATAATAAAATTACATTAAATTTTTTTTATTTAATCATAACATATTTTATATTTAATCCCATTATATTATTCCTTTTACTTCATTTATTATCTTTTTCATTTATTTATTAAATTGGTATAGTTCACACTGGTCGTTTTGGATTCGTTCGGTTCTTAATTTACAAAAACAAATCAGTAGGTTAACCATGGTCAAAAGGTAATGCTTGAATCATCTCTAGAATATTAAACATGATATAATTATCATTTTTATAAATTAAATACACTTTTATAACCATACATGTAAGGCGTTCATGAAAAATTAATTACATCATTTCGTGGAGATGATAGTCTATACATACGCATGATCGACGTTTTCATTTTTTTAATGGATTAAAAGAAAATGAAGTAGATTAAGGTTTAAATTTAAATAATAGTAATAATATTATAAATTTAATAATTATTTATTAAATTTATCCTTATGATCATCCATATAATTTATAAATGAAAAATTATTCACATCTCTTTGTGAAGGTGGTAGTCCACACGTAAGCATGATCGACATTATCATTTTCCAATAGATGGAAAGATAAGAAGGTGGATGATATGTTATATTTATAGAATTAGAATTATTTCATATATATAATATATATTCATAAATTACATATTTATAACTATCCATGTGAGGCGGTGTTGAAAAAAATTGCATCACTATGTGGAGACGGTAGTCAGTACGTATGCACAAGCAGTGTTTTCATTTTTCATAGGATAGAAAGGAGATAAAAAATGGTTATAATTTTAACATGAAAACATATAAGTTTAGTAAATATACCTATGTAATTATGTTAAGATAGTTATAGAATATTTTTAGGAGGTTCAATAATAAAGTAACAAGAAAAGTCTTGGTAATAACATATTCCACTTCCTAGGGCAATCTTCTTTAAAATACACCTTAAAGCTTCTTGGATGGATTTTTTGGGAAGAGAAGAAACTTTAGATCAGGGATAAGGGTTTTGGGATATTATTTGGGTATATATTGGTTAATATAATTGTATCAATAAGTGTGAATAATAAAGGAGAGTGGGTTCCCTTTTATAAGTGAGGTGGGTAGAAATTTTGTAAATACTTGAAACTTCATTATATAATATATGTCTTATTCAAGTAAAGTGACCCAAAATTATCATATTTAAAAATATAATAAGTTTATTTAGAAATAAAATCAACCAATAAAATTTAATAAAGTGTTTTTTTATAATTTAAACCTTATCTCTTAGCCTAACCCCCTTGTTAACCCTTTTAAACCCTCAATATAGTGATAAATTTTTACCATGGAAACTATTAATTATGAAAAAAATGAAATTGAAATTATTAATAAATAAGAAAATGTGGATCCAAATATTTAATATATTTTATAATATTAAATTTATATAAGTAGTAAAACTTAATTTTAATATAAGTTCTCAAAACACAATGAAAATTCGTTTTTAGAAAAATGATCGTTTTAAAAATAAAAATGATTTTACATGAAAATAAAGTATAATATTTATTAACATGGAATTAATTGAATTATTTTCAATAAAATTATACTTATTTTAATTTAAAACCAAACTAAAATTGAATCATACATTTAAATTATTTAATTAAAATAAAAGAACTAAAAATATTTTTTATTTGAATAAAAACATCACTTAGATTTTCAAAATTTAAAACATAGATTTCTAAGTTCAAAATTATATTTTTAAATGAAATATATTAATTATTAAATATATATTTGGTCTATAAAAATATTTCATAAACTTTCATGGCATTCTTATATCATGATAATGTTATAAAAGTGACATTATTTATAAAATCAATAGTTTTTACTATTCACTCAAAAATAAATTATTTTTAAAAAATATATCAGAAAACACCCTAAGATAATTTTGATATGATAAAACTAAAAATTAAATCCTTTTTATTGAATTAAATCTCTAAAATTTAGAAATTTAACTTTTAAATAAAAAATACAAAATATACAACAAAACCACTTTTAATTGTTCTTAACCTTATATGATTTCATTCTTATCATTAAAAATTGAGTACATATTCCCTAGGAATTGATCAATAATTTTTTATCATGAAACATTTTCTACATATACTTCATAATTATTTTATTCATACTCATACCCATCAATCTAGTGGCTAGGTTGTAACTATCGTTTTTAAATAATAACATTTTTATTGTATATTGCGATTCTTTAAGCTAGGTGTTGAGTGTGGTACACACTATTTAACATAGTATTATTTAAATAAAATGCAGTCTAAAATCTTGAAGTGTTACAATTATCCTTTTATGAAAGTTGATTCAAACCACAAGTTCACATCAACAACCCTCAATTCACAACAATATCAATGATTTTCAACAATGATAGTAAACATGCATCAAGAACATGATAAATATCATTGAAATGAGTAAAAAAATGTGAAACAATCCTTTACCATCAAGGAAAAAATAATTATAAACTAAAGAACCACATGGAATAAGGAAACCCTCAAATTAACCAAGATCACAATAATCTTCATCAAAAATATGACCCAAAAACCATTAAATACAACCCCCGAACCTATTTCCATAGTCTTCCAGGAAAATAAAATGAAGAAACTCAAAATAAAATAAGGGTAAATCACATCATATTGAAGGATCCTTAGTATTGGGAATCCAATGATCAAAATATTCTATAGGTGGTTCAATAGTCTCCAAAGACTCGCCTCTGTTTGTTGGTGGTTTGAGAAAAATAAAAGAAAATAAGGGAAAATAAAAGGGGATTCCAATTTATATCTGTATAGAAAAATATGTAATCATGGCATGGTATAACCTCATCACACAATGTTGAGTTGATTTTACTGATCATCTAGAAACAATTTTATTAATCCCCTTAATGTATCCTTCATTAAAGACTTAGACAAATTTCTAATTTGATACAATCAAACACTAGTCATATCATAACCCTAAGCATCATATAACCTTTGAACTGTGGATCTTATGCTACATGTCATGATGAACATTGTCACACCATAAATTCCATCCATATAAAAAACTCCACCAGTACCAAGACACGTCGAGCTGCAAACTCAACCCTCACATCCCAACTGAGAAATCAGAAAATCCAACTTTGTAAGAGTCATCCCCTTCTACATAAGTACCCATCCCTTTAAATACCTCATTCTATGAAACTCCATGTCGTGCCATAGACAATTTACCAGTACCATAACTAACTCTATTGGCCCATGAATCAAGTCCATGACTCCTCCTTTATGCCATGATTCTCTAAAGACAATCCTGGACCTCCACTGTAAACAACCCTCTCAGACCATAACCCAAACGTTCATTCCATGAATTACTGGTCCCAACAAAAATTTCAGTTCCAATGGTACTCTTTTTCCTCCAAAATCCTCTCAAGACCTTCAACACCCAAATATTATAAAGGATTGGGGTTTAAATTTCAGGTCACTACATCAGCTACCTCTCAAAAATTTATCATCCCTAAGAATCAAAACTAAAATAGTAGGGAAGAAAACCCACTAATACTACCAACTATAAATGAAAACCAGGAAAAAATAACTCAATAAAAAACATACCAACCATCTCATAAAATTTAATACAAAATCAATCATTTCATCAAACAAGAAAAATATAGCTCAAAAAACATTGGATAATATTCATGCATATGAAACTCATGTTCCCACTTAATCTCCTCTATGATATCATGCTTTTATAAGATGAAATATATAAGAATAACATGCCCAAACAACACCTTATTTTTTTGATATTGAATCTCAACTAGTTGTTCCATGAACTTCCTATTATCCTAAACAACCAAATATACCCAATCTGTAACATCCCCGGCCTAGAAGCCACTAAATCGGTGCCTCGATCCGGGTCACCACATGACCTCAAGCGTGCATCCCCATACACTAGAGGTTTTTGAAAAGTAGTGAAGATATAATAGATAATGTGGGGAGACTATACCCTCTTTACTAGAGTAAGCCACAATAGATAATATATTAAATAAAGGAAACAATAAACAATAACTCAAAACCATTCATTACCAAACAAATCCCAAACAGGGTACAAGCACAACCAAACAATAAATATCTCATGTCATTCTAATAGTTCCAAAGTTAAGTAAAACTCCAAATAAAGTACAATAGTAGAATACTCAAAATGATTCCTGAGTACAAGTAAAAATAATCATCCATGCACATCCCAAGCCCAAATCAACTCTCTAGAATAGGTCTTTTTCCCTTTTCCTGACCCGAAACCGTGAAATCTGTGTAGGTACCCAATGGCGGCCTGAGCAGGGTGTGAGTATAACTCAGTAGCCCACCACCAATGGTGTCTAAAAAATATCTACTCTAAACAGATAGTGTATGGAAGTAATGAATAAATGAAAATATAAAAAACATATAACTCAGGTGCCATTAGTTAATAATATTCACTTATAATGTTTCAATCACTTGTTACCTTTTCATCACTTATACCATCTTCATTAAAAAATTCATTTTCAACACTTGTTCCATGGGTTAGCCATTTACATCATTTACCCAATGGCCTAATCCAGTTAGTTATCATGCATAAGAGGATCAATAAAGTTTCTTATATCACTGGGGATAGAAATTTCACAAAAAAAATAAAACACACTTACCTTGGAGCCTTGGTCCAAGTAGTTTCATCAAATGAAACTGTTAGAGGTATAGAGCCTCAATACCCTTCCCTAACCCATGCATTATAGGGTGGATTTTAGAGCCTTATTCTAACCTAACCTGTGGGCATAGATCCTCAATTACAATACCCCACAACTACCAATCCATGTGAATATGCTTATTTATCCATTTACCACATATACCATACCACAACCATTAACAACTAATACAAAAAATAGTCACAATTCATATTCATTCACAAATGACTCAATATCATGCCTTAAACCATTAGTACATTTATCATTTATATCACATAGCCCATTTAACCCATTCCCCTTTTCATATCGTAACCCATTTAGTATATTCAACAATTTCTATACAATAACCCATTTCACATAATTTATCAATTCACATACATTATCCCATTTGTGCAATTCAATTACAACTCATAAGTCATTTTACACATTCACTTTATTACATTTAACCCTTTTTCATGTTTTTCGAATAATTCCTTATTCCATTTCCAGTGACTAAAAACAACTACCATTAGTTCCCCTTTCTCTACAATTAAAACTAATATGTCAACACATTTATCATGGGATATATTTGAACACATGTGAACTTTGGGCTTATCATTACAATTTTCAAAATTTGGGAAAATTGGAACACCCCATGGGTGGCCCTAATATGGTATATTCATCTTTAATTCATCCCAAGTGGATCATGAGGGGTTAATTTCATCATTTGGAAAACCATTTTACCAAATCTCACTAAGGGCGTCAATTGCACAATAAGAGAGAACCAATAACATGACCACAAATTCAAAAATCAATATCAATATAATGGGATATAACTTATAGACCACCTACCTCAAATAAAAAATGAACTCACCCTTAACCTTAGCCTTAGATCCATATTCAATCACCCTTTGAATCCCTAACCTAATATCCACTGGAAAAAAAAGTTTTTAGGGCTTCGGAAGAAGTAGAACAGAACCACATTCCCTAATTCAGAAAAGAGTAGTACGAGGAGCATTAGTCTTCTGAATATTCATTTTTATTAGATTTTCAAAATCCACTTTAAGGATGAGTGGGAACCAGAAACAAAGGTAGCCCCATTAAAAATTTCAACATTCAAAAACATCCACAATACCCAATGAGATCATTTCAAAATTCAAAAGCATCCTAATACCTGATGAGGTAAAGATCTATCGCCTATGTTATATTGTTTCTCACTAGTCATCATCATCATGAGTACCACTTTGTCATCACCATCCATCACCACGTCATCACCAGAGACTGTCGAAGTCCATCGGTGCCACCATAAACATCGCACCACAGCATTGTACCCAACACCCACTCCATCTTCTTCACCCTCATCATCATTATCCATGCTAACATCTAACACCACAATAGAAATGAATAAAACTGAAACTAGATACCAAATTGAATTTTTCACTGATAGAACAGTAAACAGATCAAGCACTCCCAAAAAAATACCATAAACCTTTACCAAAATCTTTGAGGAAGAGTCACCAAGTATATCTGAACAACTAAAAACCATCTTCACCAGAGGATATCAACTCATCCCACGCATGGAGCACCAAAGGCCTCTGAACCACACATCCCAATACTTTATAGTTACCCCCATTCCATATTCGACTGGAAGATACATAGAGTAACTTGAGGTTAGAGAAGGGCTTTGAGATCTAGAGGGATCCAAACACCAGTAATGTTGAAGAGATAGAAGGCCAGAAAAACTGACTCCAGTAGTGCCTAAAAAACTATCATTCACTGAACCAAAACCCAAATCCTATTTTAAACCTCTAATCTAGTTTCAACCAGGAGAGGTGTAGAGAATCATGATACTTGATTAGGATTAGGGCATCTGAGGGATTCCATGTCACATTACCTTCAATGTGGAAGAAAACCCATGGAAGTGAGAACTAGAGAGAGGAGTAGGAAAATAAAGGAAGAAAGAACCACCATATGAAAAATGAGAATATAATTAGAAAGGATCAAGCCCAAAGGAGTAGGAGAGGGGAATATCCATCACACCGAGAGGGTGTAGGAAACCCTATGGGAGTATCCAAGAGAGAGAGAGAGGTTAGGTGAATGGGGAACCATTTTTTTAGGTATTTTTCAATAAAGAGTAGAATTAGACTTACCTATAGCTTCAATTCGCAACCAATAACACTAAAAATAACATAGAAATATACGAGGTCAACCCTTGGGAAGATTGGGGGAGTTTGGTTCATCACTAGGGTTGTAGGATGAATAAATGGTCATAATATCGGGTGAGTAACTTAAAATCCTGAGGAGTAAATTTGGTAATTTTTCACTTTTTAATGGGGCACACGGTTTGGTCACATGGTTTAACAAACCGTGAAATTTCCTCTATCCAAGAGGATTCTAAGTTGCATGGTTACCTGGGTATTCCACACAGTTTGAAAAAACATGTACCAACCATGTTAAATAGCTATGTCCAAGGTCGTGCGGTTTGGATTTCCCCCTTTCATGGTTTACTCTAACCATGCGCCAACGATGCAACATGCACTGTATGTCCTGAATTCTCCTTTTTTTTGTGTCCCAAACCCTCAAAACACTTCTAAGATTCCTTATACACCTAATAAACATTTAATTGACCAATTTTAAGGGATTTAAACCAAAATTTAAACAAAAACATACCTCTATGAAGTATGGCTTCTTACAACCTCCTCACCTTATAACGGCTCATCCTCAAGATGCACTCTTAAGCATCACTAAGATTTCAAAGTAAAGATATTGGGGCACTGGTCCCACAAATCTGACTATCTTTCCCAAGTTTCTTCATAAAAAATACCATGCTAACACAAAACTCAAACCAAGGGAATATTCTTTCCCTGTAAGACTTTATCACTATGATCCACAATACAAACTAGATGCTCCTAAAATGATGCATCAACCTCAAGCTCAACATCCTCAAAATCAATCACATGAGATGTGTTAGGGTGATACTTTAAAATTTGTGACTCATGAAAATATCATGCATACCACCATATCACTATAGAAGAGCCAATCAGTATTCCAACGGTCTGATCCTCTCCACAATATCAAACAGCCCCACGTACCTAGGTTCCAACTTACTCTGTTTCTGATTCTGATGGTAACCCAACCTTACAAACATCCAAAGAAACACATGATCACCCAAAAAAACTCAAGAGGTCTACAATGCCGATATTCATATGAATTCTACCAACTCTGATCCATTTCTATACTTCTCTGAATCAAATGAATATGTTATGATGTCTCCTTTACGAGACTCATTACCAAAAACTCTGATTCCCTAGCCTCTATCCAACATAATGGAGATCTACATAGCCTACCATAGAGTGCCTCAAATGGTTCCATATGAGTAATTTCTTAGTATATATTTTTTTTAGGAAAACTCAACAAGTGCCAAATTATTTTCCCACAATACATCAAAATCTAGGACACATTCCTTCAACATGTCCTCTAGTACCTGAATAGTATGCTCTGACTACCCGTCTATATATGGGTGGATAGCCTTACTCAAAAGTACTTGGGTATTGAGTGCCTTCTATAACCCATTCCAGAAGTTAAATGTGAAATTAGTATCATGATCAAAAACTATATTCTGAGGTACCCCATGCAACCGTACAATATCCTAAACATATAACTCACCTGACTAGTCCACGGTGAAAATCTCTCAAATCGTAAATAAGTGATCTGCCTTAGTCAATAGATCCATGACTATCCAGATCACATCATTCTTACGAGGTGTACTTGGGAGATCCACCATGAAATTCATTGTCACATCATCTCATTTCCACTTTGGAATAGTCAATGGTTTTAATAAACCACCCAGTCGTTGATGCTCAGCCTTTACCTGCAAACAAGTAAGGCATTATTCCATGAAACCTGCAACCTCCTTCTTTATCCCTAGCCACCAATACAGCCTCCAAATATCATGTTACATTTTGTTCAAAACAATATGTACTTCCCACTTCGATGCATGAAAATCATGAATCAACTCTTTTTATATACATGTTGGCACAAAAACATAGTCACAAATATAAATGACTCCATCGTCTCCAATGGACCAACTAGAAGGTGAATCCCCAACTTTTAATACTTTCCCTTAAGGCCAAACATTCTAAATATTCATGTTTTTTCTCCTTGATTCAGCTCAAAAATGTGGACTCAACAGCCAAGGATGCAAGGTTCATCAACCCCAAGCCATTCGGCACCTCCAGATGCATCTTAGCAAACAATGTCATCATCCAACACTCTGAACTAGATTCCTAGAATACCTTATTTTGAGCCTTCCTAATCAAAAAATCTACAACATTATTTCCCTTTACTGATGCATAAACCATATTGAAGTCAAAATACTTCATTTACCTGACACATATTCATTGCTGAAGATTCATGTCATACTGGGAGAAGATGCAACTAAGGATTTTATGATCGGTATTTATCATGAACCGCTCTCCCAACAAGTAATTCATCCACAATTTAAATAATAGACTACTATAGATAATTCAAGATCATGAATAGGGTAATTTCTTTCATGAGACCTCAACTTCCATGAACCATATGCTACCACCCAATAATCTTTCATCAATACTTCTCCAAGCCCAACACCAAATACATGAAAAAACAAGGTATACCCCTTACCTAGATTGGGTAAGATCAAAATCAGTGTGGTTGTTAACCACATATTTAAATCTTGAAAGGCATTCTCATATACCATAGACCATTAAAACATGATGACCTTCTTGGTCAAGCCTGAAAGTGGTTCTTCCAAACAAGAAAAGTCTTTGATGAACCTTAGTAATAACCTTCTAATCCTAGAAAACTTCAGACACCGTAGACAATTGTGGGCTACTCTGAGGACACAACTACTTGCACTTTCTCCAGGTATACTAGCACACCATCCTCAAAGATGATGTGACCAAAGAAATTCACTCTATCGATATAAAAATGACATTTTTATAGCTTGGAGTATATACTATGCTCTCTTAATGTACTCAGAACGATGTCATGATGCTTGGAATGATCTTCATGAGTCTTAGAGTACACCAAGATTTCATCAAAAAATACAAATACAAACTGATCTAGTTATGGATAAAATATTTGGTTCAATATGGCCATAAATAATTCTGGTTCATTTGTTAGTCTGAACGACATCACAAAAAAACTCATACAATTCATACATGCTTCTGAAAACAGTTCATGGTACATCACAAGGTCTCTACCTTAGCTGATGATATCCTGATCTTAAGTAAATATTAGAGAACACTAAAGCACCCCTTATCTGATCAAAGAGATCAATAATTCAAGGAAGAGGGGATCAGTTCTTAACTGTCATCTGATTCATCTTCCTATAATCGACACATGATCATAATGATCCTTCATCCTTCTTGACACAAAACACTAGAGATCCCCAATGTGATGTACTGGGATGGATAAACATTTTATTTTCAAATTCCTCCAACTATGTTTTAAGTACTTGGAGTTATTTAGGTGTCATTCGATATGGTGGAAAGAAAATTGGTTCTTCCCCTGGTATTAACTCTATCATGAACTCAACATCTCTCTTGGGAGGCATCCCCAAGAAGTCCTCTAGAAACACATCCTAGAACTAATCCACCATAGGAGGAAAAAAATTCCACTCCCTCGTCATCAAGAATGAGATAAGCCACTTGGGATGTGAGTTCACCCCACTTCTAACAAACTGGACATGAACGGCCTATCCGGACATCCCATTCACCATGATGGACATATGTGTCTCCCTCAAGTTTTGTGAACATCACCCTATGATAGTAATAATAAATATGGTCTTGGTATAACACTATCTAGTTCATACCCAAAATTAGGTCAAAATATGACATCTCGAGGATAAATAAGTTCCATAAGAAATGGTACCCACCAACCTTGAGGGAACACTCCTTACACAACCATGTGAGTTCTTCTCACACCCCTAATGACGTATCAACTGACATAATCCCACACACATGTTCCAATGCTAGTTTCAACACACTCAAAAACTGAGGATAAATAAAATAATGTGACGAACCTGTATAAAATAGAGCACTATAAAGAGTATAATCTACAAGGATCGTACCTTGAAAAGTTGATGGTCTCACCTCGCCAACTCTAGGTGTGGACTGAATTGCATGAAGCTAACCTTCCTTTTTACCCTGGGCCTCATTCTGAGTTCATGGTGCTGCAATGACCTACAAATATGGATGCTCTCATCCCGGAGTACCACATATTCCACCTATACTAGTATGGAAAGTATATCTCCAAATTCCTTCCTGGTATGCGGTAACCAACCCCCTACCTCCACTCAACATCAGTCTTGATCCTCTCATTATGCTCAGCTGTCAAGGGTTCCTATAGAACCTATTCACATGAACCATTCTTCCACATGCTCATCACTCAAATGGTGGTCGGTGGAACTAACCACGCATGTGACCTGACCTTTCAAACTAATAGAAAAACACCTAGTCATCACCATGAGAGTTTGATCCTCTCTTCTGACTACTCTACACACTACCAACTTGGTGGATATTACCAAAACAATGATTCCTACCCTCAAAAGTCACACCACTGGTCTATCCAACTGGAACAAAAAATCCACTAATTGGAGAATCCTTTAAGTTCCCTTCTAAGATAAGGACATGTTCCACCACTTGTGTAAACCTATTTAAATGAAAGATATTAAAATAGGACTCAATATCATGATTATGTCCATTCTGGAAGCATCGTGTCATGGTGGCCTCATCCCCTGCCAATGATGGAAAAATGTGTTGCAAGTCTGTGAAGTGGTTCTCTTAATCCATCACTAAAATATTCCCCTAGTTCAACCTCATAAACTTTATATTCCACTCTTGTATCAAGTTCCCTGGATATAAATTCTCTAAAAACTTTTCCTAGAAGTATTTCCATAGCATACTTTCAGCCTTCTGAGTCTGAACTGGGATATACCGCTAGTTCTTTGTTGGTCCCCACAACATATATGTCTCCAACTTGAATATCTTCTCTGTAGGAGTCTCATAGTGATACAAAACAATTTGTATGGACTCTATCTAGAACTCTTTTACCTCAGGTCTACCCTCCTCAGCAAACGTTGGAGGGTCCTGCAACTAAAACTCTCTAATCAGATCAAACATACTCATTACAACCTTCCCTGGGTCCTTTTACATCACCTTTATAAAACAATAAAATTTTCATGGAATTTATCTTCTCCTATGTCCCCTTGAACCATTGGAGCCTCTTTCCCTGTATCTGGAGGAGAATTCTTGGCGATGTCATCTTATCACCCAACCAGCACATGTCATCGTGGTGACATTTCTCTACAATTCCAAACATGATTATTAGAACACATAACATAAAGCTTCCACAATTTAAATAAAATAAGGCTATCCACTATCCATAAACAACCTATTTCGCATACATTATCCCAACGTAAATCGTCACACCTAGGAAACTACCCTCAACCATCCCTACCATGGGTCATGGTCAACAAGGGGAAAACCAACTTACATAGTCATGAGTATTTCTTTAGACTCCCTTTTTAAACCATTCCACTTTCACAACACAAATATTTATCTTTTATACACATTTTTACATTTTGCAACTTGTTATAACCAAATTTTTAACTCATTTATAACCTTCCATTGAGAACAATTATTGAACCATTATTTCAAATTATTTACATGTACGCATTTAGATCATCTTTTTTAGAAATTAATTTCTTTGAATTCTTAAGGAATGTAAAATGCATCCTACCCTCCATGTTCCATACACCCTTCCCATGTGTGATTACCATGATGCATGTCACTATATTCTCAGGTGCCTATAATGATGCATGAATTCAAAACCTCGTGTTATTCCATCAATAAGAAAAATATCATAAAATCATCATATCACACAATAAGTGCATCTCACAATGGTGAAATATCATTCAACCGTAACAGCACGCATCAAAAACAATGATTCCCACACAGGGTACTTGGGTTTTCCATCATACATGGGTTATTTAATCCCATGCATGAGATCATTGTCAAGGCCCAAAACTTATTAATCCCCCTTATACCATATCAATTAGTAATTTCATACAAAAAACCTTCTCTGATACCACTTTGTAACATCCTCGATCCAGAAGCCACTAAACTAGTTCCCTAAGCCAGGTTGTTGCATGACCTCAAGCACGACTCCCCATAATCTAGAGGTTGATAAATAATAGTGACAGTCTAATGGATCACATGGGGATACTATATCCTATTTTCTAAATTAATCCAAAGTATATAATATATGAAATAAAGGAAACAATAAACAATAACCCAGAACCATTCATTACCAACAAAATCCCAAACATGGTACAATCGCAACCAAAAAACAAACACGCCATGTCATACTAATAGTGAAAAAGTGAAGGAAACACCAAAATAAAGATCAAAAGACGAATCCCCAAAATGGGTCATGTCTATAAGTCTGAATCCAAAAACATACACATCCCAATCCCAACTTAACTCTCTAGCATAGGGATTTTCCCTTTATCCTGACCTACAACCATGAAATCTCCTCGAGTACCCAACATTGGCCCGAGAAGGGTGTGAGTAAAACTCAGTAAGCCATCTCCAATGGTGTTTACAAAAGATCTAGTCTAAATAGATATTTCATGAAATTACTTAATAAATGAATAGATAAACAAAAGATAACTTAGGTTCCATTAGTTAAAAATATTCACTTATACCATTTCAACCACTTGTTCCATTTTCATCACTTATACCATCTTCATTACTAAATTCATTTTCAACTCTTGTTCCATGGGTTAGGTATTTACATAATTTAAACAATAGCCTAAGTTTTTCAATTATCATGCATAAAGGTATAAATCAAGTTCCCTATCTCACTAGAAATAAATAGTTCCCAAAAAAATACAATAAACTTACCTTGTAGCCTCAGTCCAAGTAGTTTCATCAAATGTAACTGTTAGGGGTATAAACCCTCAATCCCCTTCCCTAATCCTTACATTATGGTGTAGGGTTTAGATCCTTAGTCTAACATGTCCTGTGGGCGTAGATACTCAAGTCCAATACCCCACAACTACTAATCCATTTTTACATGCTTATTTATCTATTTTCCATATATACCATACCACAAACCATTCACAACTAATACACGTAATAGTCACAATTTATTTTCATTCACAAATGACTCAATATCATACCTTAACTCGTTATCATATTTACCATTTATATCACATATACCATTTAACATCCCATTTTCATATCTTAAACCATTTATTATATTCAACAATTTTTGTATGTTAACCCATTTTTCATAATTCACCAATTCACATAAATTATCCCATTTACGCAATTCAATTAAAACCCATAAGTCATTTGACACATTCACTTTATTCCATTTAACCCTTTTCTAGATTTTTCAAACAATCCCTTATTCCATTATTAATGACTAGAAACAACTACCATTAGTTCCCCTTTCTCTACAATTAAAACAAACATTTCAACACATTTATCATGGGATCTATTTTAAAATATATGAACTTTGGGATTATCATTATAATTTTAAAAATTATGGAAAATTGGAACACCCCATGGGTGGCCCGAATCCAGTCTATTCATCTTAGATGCATCACATGTGGATCATGAGGGGTTAATTTCATCATTTGGATAACCATTTTACTAAATCTCACTAAGTTCATCAATTTAAAAATAATATAGAATAAATAACATGACCACACATGCACAAATAAACCATAAGACTATGGGATATAATTTTAGACCACTTACCTCGAATCTGAATATGAACGCACCCTTAACCTGAGCCTTAGATCTAATTAAATAATCCTTTGAATCCCCAACCTAATATCCACCAGAAAAATAGGGTTTATGGATTTGGAAGAATAATAATAGAACCACATGCCCTAATTTTGAAAAGAGAGTCAAGAGGAGCATTAGAATTACTCGGAGCTTCGATCCACAACCAATGAAACTCCAAAAATCCTGGAAATGAAGGAGATAAACCCTTGGGAATATTGGGGGATTTTGGTTCATAACTTAGGATATAGGAGAAATAAATGGGGATAAAATAAAGTGAGGAACTTAAAATCCTAATGGGGAATGTGGTAATTTTTTTCTTTTTAATGGGGCACATAGTTTGGTCGCACAGTTTGTCAAACTGTGCACTAATTGTGCATCTACCTCTATCTAAAAAGGGTTAAAGTCACACAATTACTTAGGGATTCTGCACCATTTGACAAACCATGCACCAACCATGTGAAATTCCTCTGTCCAAGGTCACACAATCTATCTTACCCCCTTGCACGATTTACTCTAACCATGTGCCAATCGTGCAAGATGCACTAGATGGTCCCAATTCCTCTTTTTTCATGTCTTGAACCCCCGAAACACCCTTGAGATTCCTCATACACCCAGTAAACATTTAATTGACCAATTTTAAGGGATTCAAATCAAAATTTAAATAATAACATACCTCCAAAAAGTCTAGGATCTTACACAATAAATGGAATGGGATTTATTGTGAAGATACCAACAAAGTTGTGATATATGGAACACATCTTGAACCCAGTCCAACTATGTTGGGAGTGATTACCAATACCCAACCTCACCAACACACTACAGGTCCTCGAAAGGATCGATAAATTGGGGAGATATTTTACTCCCCCAACCAAAAATCTACTTCCCAAAATGAATGGAAATCCTTATAAACATATAGTCTCTAACCTCGAACTTCATAGGTCTCCTCTGATCTGTATAAGACATTTTATGGTCCTATGTTTCTTTCATCCACTCCCAAACCATCTAAATCTTCTTGATCATACTCTGTACCAAATTCGGACCAATTAATTCCAAATCCCCAACCTTGTTAAAACATAATAAAGATTGATAGGTTCACCCATAAAATACCTAAAATGGGGCCATGCCAATGGAATAGTGGAAGTTGATTTTATAATCAAAATTAACCAATGACATGTTACTTACCCAAGATCTTCTAGAATCTTATACAAAATATTGAAACATATTCTAAAATTTCTAAATGTTTTTTTTCATCTACCCATATGATTGAGGATAAAAATTTATACTAAGATGTATTTAAAAACAAAAATCATGTTGGATACCTCATAAAATGCATCAGTTAAATTAGGATCCCAATCAAATATGATGGTCCTTGACACCCTGTAGAGCCTCACAATCTCATCCACATACTAACTTACCCAATCCTCAAAAACACTCAATTCCTAGATCACCAAGAAGTGATCCAAATTCATCAACTGATCCATGATTACCTAAATAACATCACATATTCCCTAGGATCATAGAAACCAGTAATGAAATCCATCGATATGCCCTCCCAGTTCCACTTAGGGACATCCAATGGCTATAGTAAATCACTTGGAACATGATGATCTACATTCGCCTATTGAAATACTAGGATTCATGACATGAACTCTGCTACTGACCAATTCATCATGGGATGCCAAATCTAACCCCTCAAATCATGGTACATCTTTGATACATTAGGATGTACTACCACTATTGAGATATGGAACTCATGGATAACCTCCTCATGCACTGCCAATCGAACATACAACCTACCTCAAAATAATATTTAATTTTGGTCATCCTATAACCATCCATATAAAGAAATATCATTTATAAAATGTTCTTATATTATCTCAACCTCTAAGTCTCCCCATCAAGACTCCTCCACCCACTACATCAAGGAGGATTACACTGCCATATGGAAAAAAAACCTCTCCCAATAACCTTATCTGCATCAAGATGTATCATTGAGAGCTCCTCTATCCCTATACAAGTGTCTACAGATTCCTAAAAAATATATCTCTTTAAATTTCTACTAAATACGTTAGAAACTATATTACACTTTCTCAAGGTATGGGAGATCTCAAATTCGCAGTCCTACAAGAACTCTATCTACCACTATTAACACAAATTAAAATTATATTGAAATAAAATTTTAATTTCCCATACCTTTTTTCTCATTAATTTATGGTAAATATAGTGATTGAGGTTCCTGGGGAAATTTCAGAGGATTTTAGTGGAGGAAGGGAGGAGTTTTGAGGTGTTTTAGATGAAAAATTGGTGTTTTAAAGGATGATGATAGATCTTGGTGGTAGATCATAAAAGTTAGATAATCTTGTAAGTATATCTATAATGGTAGATATATGGTATTATATCAATAATGTTAGATCTCAGTGGTACATCACCAATAGTAGATCATCCTGGTGGTAGATCACCAATTGTAAATCATCCTGGTAGTATATCACAGAAATGGTGGTAGATCACTGAATTGGAATGAGAACAATGAACTAGATATAGATCACCGAACTAGTGGTATATCAATAAACTAGATGTAGATCACTAAACTGGAGGTGTATCACTAAACTATCAATAGATCACTAAACTTGTGGCAGATCATTGAACTGGCGGTAGATCACTAAGATGGTAGTAGATCACGGAGCTGGCAGTGGATCACTGAATTAGAGAAAGATCGCTAAACTAGAGATATATCACTAAACTGGTGGTAGATAATTGAATTGTTTTTATATCACTAAACTCATGGTAGATCATAGAACTGGTGGTGGATCACTAGCAGTAGATCTATAGTGAATCCAGTCTTCCAGAAATTTCTAGTTTTTCCCTATTGGTGTTTTATTTTATGAAAAAATGGATTCAATACCTTAATTAATGTATTTTAAATAATTTTTAATTAGTTTAATTATATCCTATATTTATAAAAATCTTGGAGACTTTAAAATTTTTTGTACTATGTGTATTTGATGAGATCTTCCTTTAATGGTCAACTAAAACCATATCAAGCCTCGCTAGTTTTGGATCTGATCATTCTAAATAAAATATCTTTTATTTGTTCCTTTGGTATTACTTTCTCATGATATGGGAGGTTCCAAATCCTTATTTAATTATAGTCATGTAACCTTGTTTACACAATTGGTTTTAGTTTCTTCCAGCATGATTTAACTTGCGCTCACCCCCTATTTTAGGTGTAGTGAGTCTAATGAGGATTCTTTCTTCTAGGTAGGGAATTACTTAATCTCTCTATTATGTGTATCATGTGGGGAAGTTTGATTATGTTTATCTATGTGAAAATGGTTGAATACAAATTAAAAAAGATAAATTAATTATTTAAATTCATTTAATAAGGGTTAGGGGAAAGCAACCATGTTTTTACTATTTTGATATGGTTTTGTTATTGAAATTTTATGGGCTAAATGTTCGCTGAAAATTGTGGTCATTGGGGTTCCTTTATTATGATGTTATGATGTGATTTTTGTAATTAATTTTGTGTGGTCGTTTACATCACTTAAAATTTAATTGGATAATTACGTATATTCAGTTAATGAATTTGGTTCCTGGGATCTGATGGTTTTTGTGATAACGCCCTTAAATGAAGAAGTAAAATTGAATAAAATCCCTTATGACTAATCTAGAAAATGTAATGTGTGTATTTAATAGGATTTTATTTTTTATTGGTTGTGTTGATACAAAACTTGGATAGTGGATATGTTGTGATGTGTGTGCAGTAGGTTTGCAATGGTGGTTGTGGTGCGGTTGTTCATCAGTGCTTAAAAAGTGGAGTTCATCTTGTTGGTATATGGAAGTTGGGTTTTCTATTTTTGTGATATGATGTGTTGCGATAGTTTATTGAGTAGAATTGGAATTAACATGATTTTGGATAATGGGTTTGAAATAATAAAATGAATTGAAATAAACTGTAATGTGATATGTGTTTAAATGGTGGGTTGTTAAATATAAATTAAACCGGCTGGAAATAATAGAATATTTTGGGTGTTTGAATTAAATTGGATTATAATGTGAAATATTGAAAATGGAATAATTTTTAATGGATTTTGGATTGTGGAATGTATCTTGTGGCTTGTTGTGTAGTGTTTTTAATTTATAAGTGGAAGTAGAAGTTTCAAAGGTTAGGAGGTGATGTGGTGACATTGTGATATGGTTAGTGCCTCACTTGTGAACCCATATGATTGGTTTTTTGTATTTAATATTATATATATACCATCATATACCCCCTATTATTTCTATACTCACCCCACCCATGTCGATCACCATGTGTTGAAACCCATATATATATATATGGGGGTGTTTTTTTCCAACATCCCAATGGGAGGATGGATGGATGGCTACCCACTCTTCCCCACTCCCTCTTCTTGGCATTGTGGCATGGATCGACTATGATGGATAGAAATCAAAATTGTCATTATCTAGATGTGATGTGATGATATGTAATAGTTCGGGTGTCATTGGGTGAGATGTGATGATATGGATTATGGTGGGGGTCATGAATGGTAAGAGGAGGGCATGAGGTTGATGTATTTCATGTTCATGATACCTTACTACACTGGTTATGAGACGTGATGTGATGTGATGGTCTAGGTGTATTCAGGTGTGATGTTATGTGATGTTATGGACTAGGTGTATGTGGGTGGGATGTGATGTGATGTGATGTGATGTTATAAGAAAGGGGTGGGAGTGTCAGGACATTTTTCATTTGGGTGTGAGGTGGACTTTTTTTTAGGGTAAAGACCTAGGAGAGTTACAAGAATCATGATGACTTGTGATATTTTTTGAGTTAGGTTATTTTAGGAAGTTTAAATGAATAAATAAAATTAAAATGAATCTAAATAAAATTCCATACTACTAGGTTTAGGAAATATTTTTCCCTTTTAAGTTATGTCTCCTAGTCATCATTCATGTGTGGCTCAGAAAGTGTAGGTTCAGTGAGTTGACCCAATTGATCCTTAGAGGGTTGATCCGGTTGAGGATGATGATTAGTGGCAGACGACATTGAGAGATTTTTAGTGATAGTATTTGGGGAAGTATGAGGGAATAATTTCTGATTTGGAGAAAAAGAGCTGGATATAGGAGCTAGAGATCACTTTTAGTTTGATCTAGGTCCAAAATATAGTGACCATAACCTTTTACACATATTATTACATTATTTTAAGCATAAGTAACCATCAAATACAAACCATGGATTTTAAATTCAAGTGTCTTCGAAAGATTAGGTACATAATTAGAAAGTATGAAACCAAAATAAATATATCTTTTATATAAACTCAATAATGAGATCCTAAATTTCTTTGAGATCTTACATCTACATAGGATAACATGAGGAATACCTGAACAAAGGTATATGCTAAAAATCTCAGTAAGGGAATAAACATAGGAATAAATAATAGAACATGAGTTAGAAGGCATCACATAATGACATAAAAAGGTATGACACGTGAATAAAAATATGTAAGAATAATATATAGAACATGGTATCATGTAATCATGGAAACATAGGAATTTTTTAGTAACATACAACATGACATAAACTTGATTCAAGGATATCTTCCAAGACTACATCACATGGTGGACAAAGTCCCAAAAAGGAATTAGGTTTACTCCCTATCCTGACATGACTTCTCATGAGACTAAACATTACCCAATTCATTGTATTGATATATGGGTGCACCCATCATAACATGTTCATGAATATGTATTCCACATGAATAATCAAACATAAGGAATAAACATTAGGGTTATCCATGAAAAGAAATGGGTATCATAACCATGTCATAAAGCATAACCAAAGGGAATATCATAATGGTTTCCATGAAATAATGGATTTAAATAATAAATGGACATTAATAAGATAAAATAGGCATATATCATGATAAATTATGTTCAACTTAATTTAAAACATGTAAAAAGAGTGTTTAAGATACTTTAGAAATGAACCACTTTAGTGCGGTTTAGGGGAAAATATATTAAAGAGTCTTTAAAGAGGACAAAAGGATAATTGTTTGTATAAAACAAAAAATGAGCTAAGATAGTTTTTCATGATGAAATGGTAATTTTATAATAAATAATATTTTATTAAAATAGATTATGGAGTGTACTTGAAAATGGGTAAGAAATTGGAAAGTTTCCTTTAATCGGGATTGCATATCGGGGGGAATTAAGAAGGGAACCTTATAAAATGTGTATTTCCCCATAAAATAAAGAATAATTGAGATAGGTACATATTTTTGGAATATTAAAATATAATTTAGGATTATTAAATAAGAATAATTAATAATTAAATTGGGGTAAATAGAGAGAAAGTGTAACCCAAATGAAAAATAGAGGTTTGGAGAGAATCACATACCTTATGTTCAAAAGTGTTATGCACTTGTAATTAATGTCCTAGATAAATAAATTAGATCCATTAATTACTTAAATAATAACCTATTAAAAATATATTTTATTTATTATAATTTTATTAAGTTCATTTATGTCCATTTCTATGAGTTATAAAGTTTGTTTTTATTGTTTTGGGAGCGTTCATTTCATGGTTTCATGATCGGTTTTCTTGTGTATAATTATGGAAGTTCTTGTCAAATTGTAATAATTATCCAAAAGTGAAATAATATGGTATTAATTCAATTCCATAAATTTAAAATGTCCCATATATCATTTTATTTTTTACATGAGGATGATTCATTAGATAAAACATTAATGAAAAAAATGATTAGTTTATTTTGAAGGTTTTTACAACCATCGAGAAATAGTTTTGTTTCATTTAATACTATGTTTATATAACAGTTACAGAACATTAAATAAGTTTTAATACACATATTATAATATTTTTTTACCATAAAAATTATTTTATGACCATCCTTGAAGGTGGTAATGGAAAATGAAAACTTTTCATCCATGAAGGCGGTGAATCGACACCTCACGGACGATGTTTTCATTTTTAGAATTAAAAGGAGAGGAGAAGGGATTTGATGATGGATATTAAATTAATACAATAAAATTATAGTATATTTATGATAATGGAGTTATCATGTCACTTTTTATAGGTAGGGTGAGGGGAGTATAATAAAAGAAAAGAAATTAAAAGAGAAAGGAGGGTTTTACCTCTTGAATATCATCTCCTTAAGAACCTCCTTAAGGCACTTGGAATTGGTCTTTTGGTGAGACCAGAAAGACCATGACATGGGGAAGAGGCTTAAAATAGTAATTGGAAATAATATTATCAATAAACTAGTCTTATAATGTGTAAGGATAAAAGTTGTTGAGGGGTGGTATTTATAGTGGGAGGAGAGGGGTGTTTTTGATTATTTTATTAATTTGTTTATTATTTTAGCTCAATACTATCAATAGTATTGATTATTATGAATAAGTACAATAAATAGTGCATTTAAGTTTGAAATAATGGTTTTTTACATCATACATGACTCCAAAATTCATATATTTGGCTTAAAATGTTAAATGCTATAAATTATCATCTTTCACTATTAACCAAAAATTCAACTATTTTAGAAAAATCCCAAAAAAACACCCTAACAATTTTTTGATGTGTACATTTCAAAAATGGAATCCATTTTATAAAAATAATTTTCTAAATATGTTCAATTTAATTTTAAATTAAAATCATCATTTATTCAAACAATACCAATTTTAATATTATAACTGATTTTATGACACTTTAAAAAATTAACTAAGGTCTCATAAAATTATATTATAATCCTAAGACAACAAAATATTAATTTATAAAAAAAATTATAAAAAAAATTCTTTTAAATCGTTATATTAATTATAAAATTTTAAATAAACATTTACATTTTACAAAAATATCAACACTTAATTTATCATTTTTAGAACATTTATTTACTTATGTCATTATATAAATATGTCATATTTTCATTTATAAGATACCTAAAATTTATTTATAATTTAATAGGTAACGTTACTATTATATTGGCTAGATTACTATTCTTAATGGTCATATTACTATTCCAATGGTTATGATACTATTCATCAATATAGGTTCCTTAATTTCTATGAATCTCAATTATTTCATTATTAATTTATGAGAATAATGTTTTTATTATGTTATCTATGTGATTTATGTGTTTTATACTATATAGCATAATTATAAGAAGGGAAATTTCATTGATAAAATTTTGGGTCGTTATATTCTTCCCCCCTTATGAAATTTCACCCTTAAAATTTCGTTTTACATTCTAAGTTGAAAACATGTGAGGGTACTTCTCCTTAATTTCTTCCTTTGGTTCCCATGTCTAATATTCATATTTATGATTCCTACACAACAATTTTATGATATGATTCATCTTGTTGTGTAAGAAATTTTCTCTACGGTCTAAGATCATCACCAGCTTCTCTTCATACAAGAGGTCTTTCTCCAGTTATACCACCTCCAGATTCAGTACATGTGAGGGGTTAGTTTTTTTACTTCCTCATGAGAGATTCATGGAACACATCATGAACTTGAGCCATATTTTGTGGAAGTGAAAGCTCATATACCACTACTCCTATGAAATCAAGGATCTCAAAGAGGACAATGTACCTTGGGATAAGTTTCTATTTCCTTCCAAACCATATGACTTTATTCCATGGTGATATTTGAAGGAATACTTTGCCTCTAACATCAAAATCTAAATCCCATCGATAGTTTTTAGAATATATCTTTCCATATCTGATCATATTTGATATGTTTTTGGATGTCTTGAAACTTCTCTATCATCTCTTTAACAATATCATGTCCAAGTAACTTTCATTATCTAACTTCATCCCAATAGTTTGGAGTTCTATATCACTTCCCATATAGATCTTTATATGGATCCATCTGAATACTAGAGTGGTAACTATTTTTGTATGAGAATTCAACCAATGGGATATGTTGATCCCACCCACCTTTATATTCCATTTAGTAGGCTCTCACCATGTCCTCAAGCTTATGAATAGTCCTTTTATATTGTCCATCAGTTTAGGGGTGATAGGTCGTGCTAAAATTCAATTCAGCAATCAAATAATGTTGATGAATTCTATATAATTTAGATGTGAACCTTAGATCATGATCAGATATGATTTAAAGTGGTACCCCGTGTAGCCTCACAACTTCTTTCACATATAACTTGGAATGTTGTTCAAGTGATAAATCTTCCCAAATATAAATGAAGTGGGAAGTCTTGGTGATTTGATCCACCACAACCCATATCACATTGTTTCCTTTAGAAGTTTTTGGGAGACTGATGAAAAGGTCCATAGTGACATTCTCCCATTTCCATGTGGGTATAGGAAATGGTTGCATCATCCCTTTGGGGTTTTGTCACTCTACTTTAACTTTTTTACATACTAAACACCTTGATATATACTCCATAATATTCCTTTTTATATTGTCCCACCAGAAGTGTTCTCAAAGATCATAGTACATCTTAGTACTTCTAGGATGGATGGAGAAATATGAGTTATGTGCATTATCTGGTAGCTCCTTCTTTATCTCATGTGATGAAGGGACACAAAGTCTAGTTCTAAACCAAATCACACCACCATCATAGATGTGGAACTCATGTATATTCCCTTCCATTACAGCTTTCACCATCTTTTGAAGCTCCAAATCATCTATTTTTTATTCTTTGATCTTCTCTTATATAGATGGTTGGAAAATAATTTGGGTAAGGTAGAATTTATTCCCTACTATTATGATTTCTAGATCCATCCTTTTCATTTCCATGAATATAGGTTCTTTCTCAATTCACCCCATGGATAGAGTATTAGGTTTTTTTCTTCTAAGATCATCATATACCTTGTTTTCCATAACAAGATGATAGTGAATATAGAAATAGTAGTCCTTGATTATCTCTAACCATTTCATTTGATGCATGTTGAGTTCCATTTTTTTGAATATATATTTTAGTCTCTTGTAATTATTATATAGGTCACACTTTTCACTATAGAGTTAGTACCACCATATTTTCAAGGAAAAAATCATAGATAATGGCTTCATATTAGGCATTGGGTAGTTCTACTCATGGATCTTAAACTTTTGGGAGGATTAGGCTATCACTTTATCATTATACATGAGTACACAACCCGTCCTTTTTCAAAGAATCAATGTATATCACAAAACCTTCTCCACTTTTTAGTAGTGCAAGTAGAGGTGAGGTGATTAAACTCTTCTTTATCTCCTTAAATATTTCATCATCTTCTTAAATTTAGACATACTTTACCCCTTTCTATGTTAACTTAGTTAGCAGGTTATACAATCATGAGAAATTCCTCACAAAACATTGGTAGTACCCAGTTAAGCCAAGAAAACTATGGATCTTCTTTACAGATGTTGGTCTGGACCACTCCTCAGTTTCCTTTATTTTATAAGGGTCTATATATATCCCTTTACTAGTGATAACATTCCACAAGAATGATACTTACTCTATAAATAACTCACATTTACTATACTTTGCATATAGTTTCTCTCTTCACAAATTCAATAGCATGGTATTCAATTTCTCCTCATGTTCCTCCTTTCTCTTGGAGTATATTAGAATATCATCGATAAAGGCTACCAAATTTTTTTGAGGTAATATCTAAATAATCTATTCATTAAGCCCATTAAAATAGTTATAGAATTAATGATTCTGAAGGGAATCACTATGAACTCATAGTATCCATACCTCATTCGAAAGTAAGTCTTGGGAATATCTTCCTTCTTCACCTTTAATTGGTGATATCCTGACGGAAGGTCCATCTTAGAGAAATACTTGGCCCTGCATAGTTGATAGAATAAGTCATTTATCTATGGTATAATATACTTATTCTTCATATTGATTTTTTTGATCTCATGATAATAAATGTAGATGTACTTTGATCCATATTTCTTCTTAATGAAGAGGATTGGTGTACCCCACAGTGAAGCACTCAGGTGTATGAAACCCTTTCTAGATTCTCTTATAACTACTTCTTTGGTTCTTCTAACTCAATGGTGGTCATTCTGTAAGGATTATTTGATATATATAGAGATCCAGTAATAAGTTCAATTGAGAAATAAACCTCTCAGTCAGGAGGAAGACTAGTGAATTCTTCAAGGAACACGTCATTATAGTCCCTCACAATGGGCATGTCTTCTAGCATGATTATCTCCTTTGTCTTAATCATTTGATCTAGATATTATTACTCATATAGAAATAATATCCATAATTTAGATGATGATTATGAAGGATATTCATCCTCATACTTACACTTGTATAGAATTTTAGGATGTCTCTGGATGTGAAGAGTGATCACCCTTTCTCAATATTCGA
Source organism: Viscum album (assembly GCA_963277665.1). Taxonomy (NCBI): domain Eukaryota; kingdom Viridiplantae; phylum Streptophyta; class Magnoliopsida; order Santalales; family Viscaceae; genus Viscum; species Viscum album. The sequence continues at coordinate 1,254,784,113 of OY728151.1, read as the reverse complement.
TGTTAGCTTTGTATAAGGATATCCATTCCATTCCCAAAAGTCATCAAACTCCACTAAAGTAAGAAAAGCTTTTCTAGGAGGTTTAGTCCACAAAAATTAATTAGGGAGGTGATATATACTTTAGATTCAGTAATTTCCCCATTTTTTATTCTCATAGATAACTCAACCTCTATATTTTTAGGTGTTGTTTCAATAGTTCTACTAAACTTGCAAGATATGAAAGAATGTGTAGAACCAAAATCAAATTGTATGTTCATTATTATTGAATGAATAACTAGAATAACTATCACCACATCATTATCGGACTCCACCTTAGTAGTATTGATGGAATATTACCTTCCTTATTGCATTATAGGTTGTTGTTGATTTCCTCTGACAACCCTTGGCATAGGGAATTGGCTCACATAATGCCCATATTCCTTGTAGTTGAAAAACTGCACTGCAGGTCGAGTTTTGGTATGAAACTTCATTTCTTCTTCCACGTTAGTGGGTTTATTTAAATTCCTTCATAAAAAATTGTCTTTATGGATCTCTCTTCCACATTTTAATCATCTCCTGGTTCCTCTTAGGCAGTTTCTATAATGCTTCTTTACACACTTTTTACACGTGGGATGTTGGGTTTTCTTTCCATCATGGGATTTATCTTTTTATCCTCCCATATTAAACTCCATTTTCCACTTTTTATCTCAAGTCCCATGAGACCGCTGAGATTCTCCAATATCCATTTAAACCTTAAGGGAACAACAAACAATCTTCTCATAGTTGTCAAAGTCTTGAATCTATAATGTTTTTTGTAGAATTGTATTTAGTCTTCAAAATAAGCGATCCACCTTGCTTTCAGAGTTCAGGAAAAAGCCAAAGGCATATCATGTAAGACTAGTAAAATTTTCCCCATATGCCCCAATAGACTCATCTTCATTTTGTTTTAGTCTAAGGAACTCCCTTTCCATCTTAAGATGTAGTGTTTGGGGAAGATATTTATTGAAAAATATTTTATTGAATGCTTCCCACTCCATGAAATCAATTTACTCCTTAGACTTTATGTTTTTGATCAGTTTCCCACACTGATTTGCTTCACCATTAATATGATATACTTCCAGTACAACTTTCTCTTCTTCTGAGGACCAAAGGACAGATAATATCTTCTCAATGGATTTAATCCATTATCCTGTGATGATGGTAATATAAGATCCACTAAATATAATAATCCTTTTCAAATAAATAATTAAACTGTAACTTTCTCTTTCTTAGAAGGAGGGTGTTCCACTCAATTCAATTTATTATTCATAACTTAGTCTAGTTGAGCAAGTACTGTCATGAAATTTTGAGCTCTTGTTCCAATCAAATTTTTAATTTCTTAAGGGAAATCTTCACATTTCCTATCACATTGATTATTGGCATCGGTTCTCCTATTTCCCACCATTAACAAAGAAAAATAAAAAATACAATTAGAGGGGATTGAATACTTATCTAATAACCATATAAAAAAGGAAACATTAAACATAGAAGGATATACTTGTAAATGAAAAGTATATACTATCTTGTGATTCCCTAAGTTTCAATATATGTTATTCATGGTGATAGAATTATCCCTAGGGTTATTACTCACATTTTATAGTCCTAATATCCAAAAATAAATATACCATACTTTCATGCCAACTATATAAACCCTAACTTTTTATACATATTATTACTTGATTTTAATCATAATTAACTATCAAATACAAACCAAGGATCGTAAAGTCTAGTGTATTTGGAAGATCAGGTACATAATTAGAAATAATGAAACAAAAATAAATAAATATTTTATTTAAACTTAATAATGATCTCCTAAATTCCTTTAATCTCTTACATATTCATAGGATAACCTGGGTAATAGATGAACAAAGGGGTGAGCTAAAAATCCCAGTAAGGTAATAAACATAGGAATAAATAATGAAACATGAGTTAGAAGAAATAACATGATGGCATAAAAAAGGAAAGTAAAAAAAGAATAAATATATAGAAGCAAAACATATATAAAATGATATCATTTAGTCATGGAAACATATGAATTTGGGAGAAACATACAATATGACATAAAAATGATTCAAGGATAACTACGAAGACTATATCACATGGTGGACAAAGTCCCATAAAGGAATTAGGTTTACTTTGTATCCCCACATGACATTTCATGACACTAAACATTACCCAATGAATTGGAGTGATATATACTCACACACATCATAACATGTTCATGCATATGTGTGCCACATGAAGAATCAAACATAAGGAATAAACATAAGGGTTACCCATGGAACGAAATGGGTATCGTAACAATTTCATAAAGAATAACCAAAGGGAATATCATAATGGTATCCATGAAAGAATGGATTTAAATCATACATGGAAATTAATAAGGGAAAATATTCATAGATAATGGTAAATATTGTCCAATTTAATTTAAAACATGTAAAAATGTGTTTCAAAAACATTAGAAATGATCCACTTTAGTGCATTTTAAGGGAAATATTAAAGAGTATTTAAAGAGGAAAAAGGAATAATTGTTTGTATAAAACCAGAAATGAACTGAGATATTTTTTCATGATTAAATTTTCAATTTTATAAAAAATAATGGTTTCTTAAAATAGATTACGGAGTTTTCTTGAAAATAGGTAAGAAATTGGGAAGGTTCCTTTAATCGGGTTAGCTTATCAGGAGGAATTGAGAAGGGAACCTTATAAAACATATATTTACCAATAAAAGAAATAATAATTGTTCTAGGTATATATTTTTGTAACATAAAAATATAATTTATGATTATTTAATAAGAATAATTAATAATTACCTTGTGGTAAAGAGAGAGAAAGTGTAACCCAAAGGGAAAATGGAGGCTCGAAGAGAATCCCTTACCTTATGTCTGAAAGTTTTTTTCACTTGTACTTAATGTACTGTATAATAAAATTAAATACATTAATTAATTAATTTAGAACCTATTAAACATATATTTTATTTATTATAATTTCATTAATTTCATTTATAACCATTTCGATTAGTTATAAAGTTTATTTTCATTGTTCGAGGAGTGTTTGTTTCATGGTTTCATGATCGGTTCGCTTGTGTATAATTACAGAAGTTCTTTTCAAATTGGAATAATTATATAGAAGTGAAATTATATGATATTAATTAAATTATATAAATTTAAATTTTTCCATATATCATTTCCATTTTTTACATGAGGATGATTCACTGGATAAAACGTTAATAGAAAAGTGATTAGTTTATTTTGGCAGTTTTTACGACCATCACGAACTAGTATCATTTTGTTTAATATTATATTTATATACTAGTTTCATAATATTAAATAAGTTTTAATACACAGATTATAATATTTTTTAACCATTAAAATGGTTTTAATACCATCCTTGAAGGCAATAATGAAAAACAAAAACTCATTGTCCACTAAGGCGGTGAATCGACACCTAACATATGATGTTTTTATTTTTAGAATTAAAAGGAGAGGAGAAGAGGTTTAATTATGGATATTCCATTATAAAAATAACATTATAGTATATTTATGATATTTTAGTTATCTTGTCACTTATTATAGGGGATTTGAATGGGGAAAAGAAAAGAAGATAAATTAAAAGAGAATGAAGGAAGGTTTTACCTCTTGAATATCATCTCCTTGAGAACCTACTTAAGGAACTTGGAATTGGTATTTTAATGATACCATAAAGACCAAGGAATGTGTAAGATTATTTAGAGAGTAATTTTGTAGAATATTAGAAATAAATAATTCTTTTAAGGTGTTAGGAGAAGAGGTTGTGAGGGGTGGTATTTATAGTGGGAGGAGATGAGTGTTTTTTATTGTTTTATTCATTTGTTTATTATTTTGTCTCAAGAAAATAAATAGTGTTGATTATTATAAATAATTATATTAAATATTTCCTATGATTTCAAAATAATGTGTAATTACATCATCCATGACTCAAAAAATCATGTATTTGGCTTAAAATGTTAAATACTGTAAATTATCGTATTTCACTAATCACCAAAAATTCAAATATTTTAGAATAATCCCTATAATTAACCCTAACCATTTTCTGACGTGTATATTTTAAAAATGGACTCAATTATATGAAAATTATTTTCTAAATATGTGAAATTTAATTTTTAATTAAAATAATCATTTATTCAAAAAAAATACTGATTTTAATATTATAACCAGTTTTATGACACTTTGAAGAATTAACTAAGGTCTCAAAAAATTATCTTATAATCAAAATAAAACAAAATATTAATTTATGAATCTATTTTAAAAAAATAAATTTTCTTCTAAATTGTTATATTTATTATAAAATTGTAAATAAACATTTACTTTTTATAAAAATACCAACACTTAATTTATCATTTTTAAAACATTTATTTACTTATACCATGATATAAATATATCATATTTTTATTTATAAGATACCTAAATTTTATTTATAATTTCATAGTTTAGGTTACTATTCTTTTAGATTGATTACTATTCATAATGGTCATATTACTATTCCAACGATCAGATTTCTATTCTACCAGTATAAGTTTCTTAATTTCTATGAATACCAATTATTTCATTATTAATTTATGATAATAATATTTTTATTAGGTTCTCTATTAGATTTATGTGTTTTATACTATATAAAATAATTATAATAATGGAAATTTCATTGATAAAATTTTGGGTCATTACACTGATGGAGCATTGGATCTCCATGGTAGTTAGTCAGATGTGAGGAGATGTCACTAGTAGAAAAATGGTCTTTAACATCATCATTTTAATATTGGTTCTTTGAGACCGATGTTAAAAGTCTTCTAAGATTAATTTCAAAAAACTTTATTTAGGAATTGATGTTAAAATCTCTCTTTTAACAGTGGTTCCATAAAAACTGATGTTAAAAGTTCTCATCAGAGACTTCTAAAGTCAGTTTTTTTCAAGAACAAATGTTAAAAGTAAATTTTTGATGTTTTTTTTCAAATAACCAATGTCGAAAAATAATTACCAAGTTATATAAAATTTAAAAAACTTCAATTTTAAACATTTTAGTGCTAAAACAAATTTATGGATCAAAATTTAAGGACATTGGAAGTTGTATAGTATAAGACTTTTAACAACGATTTTTTTTTCAAAAACTGATGTTAAAAGTATCTTTTGTGTCAAATTTCAAAATGACTAACATTAAAATGTTTAAAAATATGTATATAATTTTATAATATTTTATTTTACTGGTCTTTGAGCTCAAACAGAGTTATGGATCAAAATTCATGGCCAATGAAAGTTGGACTTCTCTAAGACTTATCTTAGAGAAGTTCAATTTCTGATATCCATAAATTTTGATCTGTAAGTCCATTTTTACACCATGACTGGTCAAATAAAAGATTTTTAAATTATATACAACTTTATAATGATTTTTAATGTCAGTTATTTGAAAAAATTATGTCATAAAGTGACTTTTAACTTTAGTTTCTGAAAAAAAAACGAGCATTAAAAGTCCTCATAGAAAACTTTTAATGTCGGTTTTTCTGGAACTGACATTAAAAATGAGATTTTAATGTTGGTTATTCAGTAACCAATGTTAAAAGTGTTTTCAAGATCCTTTAATGTTTGTGTATAAAAAAATTATGTTAAAACCCCAATACATGAAGGTTTTTAACTTTTCTTATATATTTAACCGATGTTAAAAGTAAAATTTCAAATACTCGGGATTGATATTTCAATTTTTTCACAACACGCATTTAATTTTTTACAATACTACCTAAATTTTAATATAGCGCCATTTAAAATATTTTTTTTCTATATATATATATATATATATATATATATATATATATATTCTCTGTCTTTCAACATTTTCGACTTCTTCAATTCAAGAAAATTTTCAACACATCTTCAATCGATGATTTGAACAAGGTATATATTCTAATCATGTAATTTATTTATTATAATTTTCATTCATTGATAAACATATTTATAAATTTACTTATAATGATGAATTATTCTTATGATGGAGTTTTGAAGATAAAACATCTAGATGAGATTTACCAACAGAGGAGTAAAATTAATTATCGATCACATTTTTCATTATCACTTGAGCTCTACCCTAAAAAGAAGAGAAATTATGATAAAAAACATATCAATTTTAAGAAAAATCATAAAATCATTGAAATATATTCAAATACTTAAGATTATTTTTTTCATTTGGTGTATATAATTTTCATTCATGTTTCTCATTTTTTCTTTGAAATGAGTTGTATCTATCAAAAATTAGACAATTCCAAATTATATTGGCCATAAATTTGATCTGTAACTGCATTTTAGCTCCAAAAACAGTCAAATAAAAGATTAGGAAATAATATAAAACTTGGTTTATATTTTTAACATTGGTTATTTGAAAAAATGACATAAAAATGTCTTTTAACATTGGTTCCTGAAAAAAAAAATTGATTTTAAAAGTATTATATGAATGATTTTAGCATCGATTTTTCATTAACCAACATTAAAAGACTTCCATGAGGAATTATAACATTGGTTTATATAAAAAACCAATTTTAAAAACCATATATAATCATACTTTTGATGTCGTTTTCCCAAAAAATTGTTGTAGAAAGGTAAACATTTTACCTTTTGATGTTGATTTATAAAAACTGACATCAAAAGTCTCACTTTTAATGTCAGTAGGTTAAATTTCTACTAAAAAATGATGTTAAAGACCATTTTTCTACTATTTTTTGCATTATTGGTGGATGTTGTACCTTGGTGAGAATAAGGATATAGATGTTTCATGGGTTGACTTTCAGAAGGAGTTTTAATAATAGTTTCTTTCATCGACCATGAAGGCTATGAAGAGGTGAGATATACTCTTCCTTCAATAGGGGGGGTATGTATGTGTGGGATCTTGAGATCATTTTCAAGGATATTCTTTTTTTTCTTGGATATTTTTCCTAATGAGGTGTATCATGCGAGGCATCTTGAGGAGGCACTCCATCCTTTGGTCTAGTATGAATTTTCTCCTTTTAAATTTCCAAAGTATCTAGAGGTTCATAAGAAGGTGGATGTGATCGAGTGGATTCACTAATGAGGAGGTTTATCAAGAGAGGGTAAATATTAAGGTTCCTTCAAGAGTAGAGTTTTTATCGGTAGGTCCCAAGTGTTATGTCCTTCAAGTTTTCGACCAGTAGGGAGACGACCTTAGCAAATTCCCTTCTGACCTTTTGGGGATAGTGGTTTTCATTCTCTTCTTGGGGACTTCAAACCAGTGTTATTCATCTATGGGGTTCATGGACATCATCCGGATTAGTTCCTAGTGGCTAATCGAGATCATTTTGGTAGGGGTGGATAGGTTCAATATCAACCTCAACAACAATTACTAGTGAGGTCATTTTAGTAGAAGGGGCACTATGTTTATGAACCAGATAGATTGGATGGGTCACTAAAGGTCAAAATCAGGATGTTCCTTGAGTTTAGGGACCATGACTAGAGCATATCCATGAAGGTAGCCATCAGCAGAGATGTAGAGGATTTGGGAATGCTCAATTTCATGAAACATAGGTAGCAGCGCTAGAAGGGCCATAGATCTTTCAAGGTATGATCATTTTATCATCTACCCTTATGTGTTCCCTATTTGATTCAGGTGGTTCACACTCCTTTTTTATACCTAATCTAGTCCTTTCTCTAGGACTATATGTAGAGAGGCTTCCCATGTACCTATTTTTGACTACACCAGTCAGAGTCCAGACGATCTTGTTTGATGTGTGATGGGGGTGTAGACTGATGATGGGGCCACATCATCTTCATGGAGATCTTTTCTTTTAATAGATTTATTCATATGATGTCATCCTAGGAATTGATTAGTTTTATTCTATATTTTCTTTTATTGATTTCTTCTGGAGGCGAATCATGTTCTCGAATGTAGATGGTTAGCATGTGGTTTTTTTTTTGTGAGAGGGGTTATCATGTGTGTAGTCGGTGTGTGGAACACCTTCCTTCTTTGATGGATGATATTTTTTGTGAAATCAGTGGATGCAGGGATAGTGGGGGTCCCCAGGGTTATTGGGTAGTTTCTTTATGTTTTCCCCAAGGTGGTTGTGGCACAACCCCCTTGATATAATTTTGATTTCGAGATAGGATTGCAACCTGATGCTTCTCTAATTTCAATGGATCCTTATCAAATAGCACCATACAAGTTGTGAGATTTGAGGATTCAAATATATGATCTAATGTAAAAGGGCTTTATCCAGTTGAGTGTGTCATCATGGGGTGCTCCAATGTTATTCTTTTAAAAAGGAATATAGTATTATGATGTTGTGAATAGACTAATAGAGGTTGAACCAGGTGACAATCAAGAATATTTATCCACTTTAAAGGATTTATGATTTTTTCAATAGCTTAGGGGAGAAATTTGGTTCTCCAAAATTGATCTACAGTCTGGATATCACCAGTTGAGGTTAAAGGATGGATATATCTAGAATACTTCCTTTAAATATAGGTATAGGAACTTTGAGTTTGTGGTCATGTTGTTTACTGTCACAAATTCACCATCTTTGTTCATGGGGATCATGAAATCTATGTTCCATGAATTCCTAGACAATTTTATAGTCATTTTCATCGAAAATATAATGATCTACTCAAAGTCATAGGAAGAGAATATTGATCATCTTAGAATCATCGTGCAGGCTCTTCAATGCCACCAGCTTTATGGAAGGTTGTCCAAGTGTATGTTTTGGACACGATAGGGAATTTCCATGGGAATGTGGTGTCTCTAAAGGGTGTGTAAAATATTCCCATTTAAGTTTGTGGTAGTTTTTTCTCGGGCATCACCCAATAATGTGGCAGATTTTTATAACTTCCTAGGTATTCTAGGCTATTTTTGGAGTTTTTCCCCAATTTCTCTCAAGTTGTAGCCATGTTGATAGTATTTACTAAGAATAGCCAGGATTTCATGGGGACTGATCAGTGCCAGGAAGTGTTTCGTTACCTGAAGGGAAAGTAGGTCATTGCTCTGGTACTTTATTTTTTTAGGGAGGGTGTGATGTTTGAGGTGTTTTATGATTCTTCCCATATAGTATTGGGGTGTATGTTGGTGAATAAGAGGGTATTTGTCTCATACAGACCTAGTAATTTATTCCCCCATGATTGTAAATACGACACTCATGATATAGATCTAGCAGCGGTTGTGTTTTTACTAAATTTTTTGCAGCATTACTACATTGGGGAGTGCTTTGTGCTCTTCACGGATCACAAGAGCTTAAGTTATATCTTTCTTAGTGTGAAATGAATCTAGGACAGTGGAGGAGGATAGAGTTTATTTAAGATTGTGATTTTTAGATCTCATACACCTTAGGAAAACAGAATTTTTTGATTGATGCTTTGAGCGTAAAGTCACATAAGGATATTTTTCTGGAGTTTGCAGATGCTTGGAGAGAAATAGAGGAGTTGGAAGCCTTGAACTTAGATGAAAGGGTGGATGATGGTAAAGGCCATTTGTTTAAAATTATGGTTTATTCTTCTCAGATGAGGAAGGTGGGGGATTCTTAGTGGGGATACTCGGTGGAAGAGGTGATGTGTGATCATGTTGTCCATGGTGATGCTTCAAAGGGATGTTCTTAGGATGGTTAGAATCAAAAAAAACATGGGAGTTTTTTTGTTCTAATGGAAATGCATGAGTTTTTCCTTCATGAGTTTTATATCTCACCTTTAGTACTGAACCTAGGAGTATCTAAGATGTACCATGGTCTGAGGACACAGTTTTGGTGGCCCGAGATGAAACGAGCAGTGGTAGAGTTTATGGCTCAATGTCTAGTTTTCCGGATGGTAAAGTATGAGGACCATATTCCTGATAGTTTATTGCAACCATTAGATATTCCTGAGTATAAATAGGATTAAATATCAAATTGTTTCATCATAGGGTTACCCTAATCTCAGGGAGGTTGTGATGCTATCTGGGTAATTGTGGAAAGGTTGAAGAAATCAAATCACTTCTTATAAATCAAGGATTCAGGCATGGTGGATACTTTAGCTAAGAGGTATGTGGATGATTTGGTGTGTGTAGAGACTCAGTTTTTTCCTTCTAAGACTTTTAAATATTTCTATATATATTTCTAGATCTTAGAGCTAAAAAGTAAAGTGATCTTAAGGCCCATTATGCCCAGAATTAATTTTATAAAAATATTAAATATATTTTTTATTGCGCACATGAAAATTCTTAAAGAAAATGGGATAAATATTAAATGGTAGCATAGATCAAAAATCTAAGACCATGGTTTTTACCCTAGGCATGGAATTAAATGAGTCAGCATGGGGAGTTCGGACCCTTCCCTCGGTGGCAATACGTTAAGTGGATTAATTAATTATTAAATTAATTAATTAATTTCTTTTCAACCTAAATGATATATTATAAATATATCATTATGGAAGAATATTCAGGTTTAGCCTCATGATTTTTAAAATTTTGACGAAGCTCTCCTTCTTCCTTCCTCTGGTATATCATCTCAGATGACGATGGAATGCTGAATCAGATCAGATTAGGACACAACAAACGCAGCAGCTCCTCTCGAATTTTTTGGCGGGTGTGTTCTTCATCAATGATCGATCCATAATCAAGTTAGTACTCATAAATTGGTGTTTTTACACCCTTTATTAAATATATTGATTATATTTATTCTTGTTCTATGATCTGCGCCTCTTTAAATCCCATGCATGTGCCCGTGTACAGAAATTAAATCATTTTCAGTTGTTTTTCTAATTGGAAATCCCTATTCTTGATAGATTGGATAATAACTCCTATAATTGATCAATTTAAACTTGTTCTTGTGCTTTTCACCCCATTTTTATCCATGTTATTCTTTGGTTAGATCCACATGGTCCCGGTTCGACCTTTCTGGGAGGTATCAAGCTCGATCAGACCCACAGATTCGTAGAGAATCAACAACACAAGAACGGTTTGAAGAAGCAACCATAGATATAGGATCATTGTGATTCAAGGATGATTGATTTTATGGTTTGAGGGTGGATATTCAATTTTTTAAATATTGGTTGTGTGCATAACGAATGTTGGATCAACTAATGAACCAAACATAGCCAATTTCCTATGAGTGATGGCCATAGGTGATAGATCAGGTCCAGGTCCATAAGTCTTGAATGGATTAAAATATGGAATCAAAGGGATATGATATATCTACCATGAGGATTGTGAATCTGGTTTTTTTTTCAAAAATCATGACTACAAGCTTTGTTCTAGTATAAACACATGACATGCAGCCCCCTCAGCGGTGGTGCTAGGGTTTTAGAAAAATTAAGGTTGACATGGCATGTAGTTATACCTTACACTCCATGTACTCTATCCCAATTGTACAAGATGTGTGATGAGTCACATAGATGGGAACCTGTGTGGAGGTACATAGGGTCTGGTACACAGTCGTTTACTTCGGTACATGAACACGGTGAGAATATCACGGTCCCAGTCTCAGTTAGTTAGGACATGGCTTATAGTCCACCCACACGGTGTGTACTACTACATGGTATGGAGCCATGTGTCATCCAGGGACATGGCCGAGCAATGGAGTAGGACTGCATGTTGTGTGGGTCCCCTCACACATCTTGTACCCCTTGAACTCTTTTGATCAAACTTTGATCACCCGTGTCTCCTTCCTTTGAACTCAAATTTTGGCCCACTAGTAGCCTATACTGAGTGTTTTTTCACATAGAATGTTATGATTCCCTCAGTTGAAAATTTAGAGATATGATGTGGATTTTTATGGGAATGGAACCTTTTGAGGTGATTCTTGATGGAGTCAGTGATCAGGTGAGATCACCAAAGGTTTCTTTCAGAGTGGAATCCTCCTGCGGGGCAGGGCATGGGTCCTTGATGACCTCGAGTGGAACCCTCCAACCAGGTTGGGCATGGGTCCTCAAATTTCTGAGTGGAACCCTCCTTCAAGGAAGGGCATGGTTACTTGATGACATAGAGTGGAACCCTTCAGTAGAGTAGGGCATGGGTCCTCGACTTCCTGAGTGTAACCCTCCTGTAGGGCAGGGCATGGGTCTTAGATGATCTAGAGTGGAACCCTTCAGTTGGTCTGGTCATGGGCCCTCAACCCACCAGAGTGGAACCCTCCTATCATACCAGCTCATGGTTCCTCTAATTAGAACTTATTATCCCTTGAATATGAAAAACAGTGATGAGGCATGGATTCACATAGCTTTGGAATCATGAGTAAGAGGAACGCTTTCCCCACTGAGACATGTTTTTGAGACATGACCAAAATTGTGCGGGTGAGTTATTTCCACCCAAAGGAGATGATATTAAGGTTTGGTAAATGATTTCCTTAAACTAGTGTGTTTAGGTCAGACATGTGAGATTATAGGCATAATTGTTGGACTTTTGGAACTATTGGTTACTCTTCTTCTTAGGTTGATCTATGAGATGGATATTATTTTACTCTCTCATTTGGGCTTCTTTGACTAAGAATATGTATATACCTTTCTTCTATATCCACACCTTATATTTAGATAATCTCCTTCCAAAATAGGTAAAGACACATGGGGTATGCCACATGATTTACGTGTTTATATACTCATGGTTGGATGAGTCTACTCTCCTACTATAGGTAGAAAATACTTGATGGGTAGTTTATTTACTCACTGTGTTTATCCCCTTATGTTTGGACGATCTTACATTCACTCTTGGTTTTTTTTAACCTATACTATTTCACTCTACCTTGTTATATCTAATGTTTTCCTATTCTATTGTATCTCTTATTTCTCCCCCTTTATAATTTTGGGTGTCCTACTAGGTATGCTTATACTCACCCCTATATGGGATTTCCCCTGCACGTTGTGTCTTATGCAGACAACAGATAGGTTGACCATGACTATAGAGATTCTTAAGGATATTGGGTTCTTGGACCATGTATAGTGGTTGTAGCTTGTGATTCAGGAGTTGATCTCTCTTAGCTATTTATTTTTCTATATTTCTATCAGTTTGGTACATATTTTTGGTTGGGCATTTATTTTTCCCCTTTACTTTTCAATTTACACTACCATAATTTTGTCTTTTCTAGAGGTTCATGCATGCTTGGTTTAGTTTATAACATTAATTCATCTTTTCTTCTTTCCCTGTGTACTTTTTCATTGAGTTGGTTGTGTACATGTGTAAAGGTTTTTAGGAAAAGGCCTCCTTGAGTTAGTTATACCTTCAGCGCTTGTCTCCAACCCCTAAAATATGGAGCCAAGCTTGGTGTAAGATCTCAACCTATTCTAGAGTTATCTCATGCTAGTTTACAGGTACTCTTTTGTTTATTGTTTATTACTTTTCATTTGGGTTTTTCCTTGGGGTGTGTTTGGTTGTAAATTTGAGAAAAATTAAAGAAAATGGGGTTGTGCATGGTTGGAGCACAGTTAGAGTAAACCATGTGGCACATACCAACAAACCACGAAACCCTGAATAGTGGGTATTTTCACAATTTTCGCATGCTTTTTCAAACTATGAACCCTCTAATAAGTAACTATGCACCCCTATAAATGAGGCACATAGTTTAGGCACATTGTTAGGGGAAATTGTGCACCCTTTCCCAGCAAACCATGAGCGGGAATTAAAGTCTCCAAAAAATTAATTTTAAAAATTTGAAAACATCCTTTATAATCCCAAATCGACCCTCATTCAACCCTAGGCCCTATTTCACAATTTTGGATCTCTCTGGATGAATTTCAAGCCTTTATAACCTTCTTTATTTACAATTTAAATCCCAGATCTAAGATTTTCACCTCTCTCGGTAAGTGAATCCTATCCTAGTTATTTTTCATTCTTCTTGATTTATTTTAGTAAAGTAATCCACTATTTTATTAGAACTAAATCTATTGGTTGTGATCTAGATCTATTATTATAGATCTAGATCTATATTTCTAAGATCTTGATTTATTTAATCTTAATTTAGGGTTTTGAGATTCGGATCTCATTTTATGTCGTTGCACCACTCAATTTTTGGGGATTTCCATTAGGTGATTATTAGTCAATGAATTAAGGTAGGTGGTATAACATTCAATCCACATAGTCATGATTTTGATGAATGTATGAATTTTTTTAATTGTTATAGTTGTTAGAAATTAGAATTCCTAAATTGGGTTAATTAATGTAGAAAAATGATTAATTGAAGTATTTTTTAAATAGATAATTAATTTGGGAATTAATTATGAGATTTAGGAGCTATAGATTTAGATAATTAATTAGAGGATTAATTATGAGATTTAGGGATTGTGATTTAGATAATTATTTGTGAGATTAATTATGATATATTGATATCACGAATTGAGATGATTAATTGGTGAATTAATTATGGGATATTGAAATTATGAGTATGATTAATTAATTGGTTAATTAATTAATGGTTTTTTGAGATATATATAATATTGTGATGTTTTAAATTATTTTTTATTAATTTTTAAATGGTAACATGGAAATTTGACCAATTTTTATGAATGGTAACATGCTCATTTAATTATGCATCGTTAAAGGGTAAATAGTAACATGGAAATTCATCCAAGTATTATGAGCGGTAGAATTCTCATTCAATTATGTGATATTAAATCATGAATGTTAACATGGACATTCAACAAATTATTAATAATGGTAACATGGACATTCAAATGTGATATCCCTTAGAGATAGATCGGACTCTGGCACAGGCCGAAGTAGGTATTGAGGTTTGGGTGTCCTTTGGAACCTGAGGGTTTATGTGGTTAAATAGAGAATATTTAATTATGTGATAAATTTTTTATTTATACATTGTACTTATTCTATATATAACTCTATACACTTTTGTTGACTGGATTTGTTTTTAGACACCATTGATCATGGCCTACTGAGTCGTATTCATACCCTACTTGGGCTACCTGATTGGTACCCAAATAGACTTTATTGTTGTAGGACAGGTTAAGGGAAAAGGCCCTAGGTTAGATCTATGAGTTGGAGATGGAACTTGTATAAGGGAATTGGACGTGGTTTGAAATCTGTTTGGGAGTTATCGGTGTCTTTATTTTCAGTTTTCATTTTAGACACTTGACACGAACATTAGTATGGCATGTTTTCTTCTTTAGTTGGATGTTTTATTTCCTTCTTTGATTATCTTAAGATATTGGTATTTTTTATGGTTATATATTCTTCTGCTAGTGTTTATTTATTTCCTCTTGTGTATCACTCTAATAAAAGAGGGTATATTCCCCCCCATGATCGACTTATCAGACCCTCATTGCTTGTTAGTAACCTCTAGGTATGGGAAGGTGTGCTTGAGGTCATGTGGTAGTCCGAATTGGGGCACTGTGGTGTGGAACACAGGTCAGGACATTATAAAGTGGTATTAGAGGAGTTTTATTTTCTTTTTATTTTGTCTTACTATTTAGGGAAAGGTATATGGGAGACTAGAAAGATTCAGGTCTTAGAAATACACTCGTGCATGGGATTTTCAAAACCATGTATGGGAGAAAACCCAAGTACCCAGGGTGGGATTATTATTATTGTTATTTGCTGTTACAGTTGAATATTATTTTACCTTGAGTGACGCACTTCGGTGGATGATTTTATGATCTTTAGACGTCTTCGAGTTGAGGCCATTTTCTCGAAACCGTTCCGCACTCTTGAGGTTTTTTGGAGACCTCCCTTTCCAGGTTGGATTAAAATTAATGTGGATGGAGCCTCTAAAGGAAATCCAGGTCCTGCGGGTTGTGGATCTGTCTTCAGAAATCATCATGGTAATGTTATGGGATGATTTTTTGGAGGCTGCGGTACTGCAACCTCTCTGGAAGCGGAGATGCTAAGTGTTATTCATGCCACTGCTTTTGCTCTTCAACGTGGGTGGAAAAACTTATGGATTGAAAGTGATTCTACTACTGTTGTTCAAGCCATTTGGAAGGGAGATATTCATCTTGCTTGGCCGATTACTACGCGCTGGATGAATTGTCTTCAATCTCTCCATGACGTCAGTTTCATTGCAACTCATACTTACCGCGAAGCTAACATGGTTGCGGATTCTCTCGCTAATAAAGGCATTGCCCAGAATCTAACTTGGATGGAGGAGCTCCCAGATAACCTGATGCCTTTGCATCTTAAAGATTGTAATTTGATCCCGTCTTTTAGACTCTTGTAATCCTTGTTTTATTTTTGCTAATAAATTTTCTTTGGTCCTTTGACCAAAAAAAAAGGGAAAGGTATACGGGAGACTAGAAAGATTCAGGTCTTAGAAATACACTCGTGCATGGGATTTTCAAAACCATGTATGGGAGAAAACCCAAGTACCCAGGGTGGGATTATTATTATTGTTATTTGCTGTTACAGTTGAATATTATTTTACCTTGAGTGACGCACTTTTTGTGTGATGTGAAAATTACTTTTTTTTCTATTTTCTGAGAATTGATTCGTGGCCCAGAATGGCATGAGAGTTGAGTCTGCATGCATCATTCTAAGCACTCTAGATTATTTTTTGACATGCATCATTTTAGGAATAAATAGGAAAATAGGGTTTAGGTAAGTTGTTGAAATTAAATTGTTTTCCTTGTGAAATAAAATTGAAAATAGTGCCTAATACAGAATTTAAAAATTTAAAAATGATGAAAAATGTAAAATAATGGGTGTTTAAATGAGAAACATGATGTGAGAATGTATTTACCCTAGATAACCAATACCTATGAGTAGGATGGTTAAGGGTAATAATAGAACCTTAGTTTTTACTACTTGTAGAGGTTTGGGGAAAATAATTTTTGTGACTTTTTATGATTAATTCATCTTATGTAAATATGATAAAGTTGTGTTATGAGTCCTAAGACATGTGTTTGGAATTATATAGTTATTCCTCCATGACTATGCTTATTGAGAGGAATAACGAAAGATAGGTGGAGATGATATACCGGTAGTGGAACCTAAGGAACTGATAGTGCCTAGTGAGTAAGTAGGGGAGAAGTTCTGAGAGAACTTTTCTCGCTTCATGTAATTCATGGAAAGAGACCCAGGGTGGGTTGGGAAGAGTATGTCTAACTTGACTACGGAGTTTCAATTGCTTCACCCTCTGACTTTTACTAGAGAGGGTGGACCTGAGGGAGCTGATTTTTGGGTTGAGTCCATCAAGATGATACTTGACTAATTGGAGACTCCTTCTAAGTAGAGGTTCAATTTTTCCACTTATATGCTACAAGGATCAGCGAAGCATTGGTGGGACATTAATTCTCAAACTAGACATGATTTTTTCATGCTATATAAGGAATTTTTAGAGAAGTTATTGGATCACTTATACCTAGAGATGCTGATATAGGAGAGATCAGTGGAGTTCATGTGGCTGGCTCAGGGGATCATGTTCATGATGAACTATGCTAGATGTTTTATAGACCCATAGTTTTTTTCTCTAGCATTGTAAGGAGATGATACAACTATGAATATACAATTTCAAGATGGACTTAAGTGTGATATTAAATCCCAAGTTAACTTCTTTCAGTTAAATAAGTTTGATGAGGTTTTGGATAAGGATCTCATAGATGAGGGGAACCTGAAGGAGGATTCCAATGCAGGACAAGTGGTTTCAACTGGACAAACAGGGGGTATGACTTCAGAGAGTATGAAGCATCGTTATGATAATTTTAACCAGGTTTGTGGTGAGTAGAGTACTTGAACAAAGGTATTAGTTACACAGGATCTTACTAGAGTGGTATGTCACTAGTTTTGTAGGTTGGGACATTATCGTGGGAATTGTTCCTAAACACCAATAGAGTATTGATCTTGAAGCAATATGGGACATATATAGAGATTTTGCAGGACACAGTGATATATAGTTAGTGATGGATGATCTTGAAAGAACTAGGGTGCATGAAGGGGATCTTATGCACCATATCAATCTGGTAGTCGGAGTTCTACTAGGAGAGGCAGTAGAGGCAGTGGACGTGGCACATATGGTAAAAATCATCTATATTAGCAGAGTGGTTCAACTCAGGGGAGTGAGACTGTATCACATGGAAGAGGGGAAGGATAACTACATGCATTACAACCTACACTTTTGGATAGTGAGGTTGGAACATTGATAGTGAGAGGTACTATTCTTGTAGCTTCTATATTATCTAGTTCCTTATTTGATATCGGTTCCTCTCATTCCTTTATATCTTCAAAACTTGTTAATGATGTGATCTTGGTAGTGGAGTTTGTGAGTGGGGTAATTACTATAGATATACCTTTGGGAGTATGGTCTAGATACATCTTTTGTGTAAGGGATGTTCTCTCAAAGTTGGGGAGTATTGTTTTCTATAGGATATATAAATCCTTGACATGTCAGGATTTGACCTAAATATGGGTATGTATTGGACAGTCACATGTCAAGCCCACATTGATTTTTTACCATAGGAGAGTGGAATTTACGTCTCCTAAGGGTAACCATTACATTCACCATGGAGAATAGAATATCCCGACAGGCCGAGCATGGCTAATTACTCATCAACTAAGAGAGATCATAGCCCAGGTTTCTAGTTTATTGTAGGATGATAGAGGTTTAAAGCATGATATCTTTCCACTAGTGGTGGAACAGTTTCAAGATGTTTTCCCTTAAAACTTCTTAGGGCTTCCACCTAAGGGAGATGTGGATTTCATTATTTATCTCATGTCGAGATCTAATCCAATTTCTATTTCAATATACAGAATGGAAATGATAGAGCTTCAACAGCTTAAGAATCAGTTGGAGGAGTTATAGGATTATATATTTATCCATCTGAGTACATTGCCTTGGGGTTCTCTAGTGTTTTTTGCTAAGAAGGATGAAGGGACTCTACTCTTGTGTGTTTATTACTAAAATTTGAAACAAATGAATGTGAAGAACCAGTATCATATTCTGTGTATTGACGATCTATTTGACTAATTAAGAGGATCGTGTGAGTTATTGAAGATCGACTTGAGATTAGGGTATCATCAGCTAAGAGTTCAGACTTCTGATATACCAAGGACTGCTTTCATAAGCAGGTATGGCCTATATGTGTTCTTCGTAATGTATTTTGGATTAAAAAACACACCATCAATGTTTATGGCCTTGATGAATATAATATTCCACTCATACCTAGATCAGTTTGTTGTAGTGTTTGTGGATGATATCTTGGGGTACTCCAAGACTCATGAAGGTCATTACCAACATCTTGACATCATCCTAATTACACTGAGAGAGAATCAGCTATACTCCAAGCTATCTAAGTGTCATTTTTAGATTGTTCAAGTACACTTCTTGGGACACATCATCTCAGAGGAAGGTGTGTCAGTGGACCCAAATAAGGTTCGGTAAATGGTTTATTGGGAGTATCCTAAGATTTTTTTTGATATCTATAACTTTTGGGGTTATTTGGATATTATCAGAGAATCATCCGAGACTTTTTTTTTATTTGGAAGCATCACTTTTGGGCTTAAACAAAAGGGGGATAAAATTTTATTAGTCATAAGCATGTGATAAGGCCTTCTAAGAGTTAAATAATTGTTTGAAATCGGCCCCAATCTTGATCCCACCCAATCCAAGTGAGAAGTATATGGTGTATTGTGACATTTTTGGGATTGGACTCAGATCTGTATTGATTTTAGGGGATTGATTTGTGGTATATGGGTCTCGGTATCTAAGGCCACATGAATGGAACTAACCTACATACAACCTTGAGTTAGAAGTAGTGGTTTATTCTATAAAGTGTTGGTGGAATTATTTATTGGGAAAAAATTACTATGTATACAGACCACAAGAGATTGAAGTATATCTTTTCACAATGATATTTTCATATTCGGTAGTGGAGATGGATTGAGTATATATATTCATTCTACTTTGGTCTAGAATATACACCTAGGATGGGGAAAAGTGTGTCCAATTATTTGATTTGGAAAACATAGGCTCAAGCAGTTTAAGAATCTAGTACTGAGTGAAAGATGATGAATTTGTTAGCTAAGATGCATGTGGTGTTTCAAGAGAGTCAGGATGACATGAATATCGTATCAGTTTCAGTGGATTCTACACTTTTGAGCTGGATTAGAGATAAATATGATGATCTAGAGTGTTTTACATTAAGGTAAAGGCTTGAAGGTAGGGATTCACCTTTATATTGGAGCATAGATGTGGACAAGTTCATCTATATTAAGAATAGGGTTGTTGTGCATATGATCATGTGAGAGGATCTCATACAATAATTTCATTCCTTGAAGTGAGTGGTACATCTAGGTGTGAAAAAAATTTACCATGACCTATGATGATAGTTTAGGTGGCCAGGAATGATAAAGGAGATGGCATGGTTCATGAAATGATGCTACACCAATCAGCAGGTGAAGCCAGAGCATCAATTACTTGGAGGTTTGTGGTAGTTTTTGGCCATTATAGAATGGAAGTGGGATGACGTGAAAATGGAATTTGTGGTGGGTATCCCAAAGAAAACAAGGAAGAATGATGCTATCTAGGTTATTGTGGATAGACTAATGAAAGTATCACATTTATTTCCTATATGGGATACTTTCTCAATGAAACAGTTGGGATAATTGTATGTTTGGAAGATATTCTATCTGAACAGGGTTCCACGAACTATAATTTCATATCATGACTCATGTTTCGCTTCATTATTTTGGAAGGTATTGCTGAATTATCTTATTACATGGGTATTATTGAGTATGGTCTTCCTCCCATAGATAGATGGACAGTTGAATCATATTATATAAGTGCTTGAGGATATGTTGTGGGTATGTGTTCTTATCTTAAGTGGGTCTTGGAAGAAGCACTTGGGTTTAGTGGAGTTTTCTTATAAAAATATTTATCAAGAAACTATACATATGGAACCATACGAGGCTCTTTATGGTAGGCCATGAAGATCATCACTATGCTAGATGGAGGTAGGTGAGTCAGAATTGTTGGGACAGAGTCCCATGCAGGAGACGTCAGATCAGGTGCAACTAATTCAGAAGCGTATGGCTATAGCTCAGAGTAGATAGAAGTTGTATGCTGATAGACATCAATGGCCCCTATGGTTTACATAGTGTGATCTTGTATTCCTTCATGTGTCACCAATATTGGGTCCTTGTAGGATGTGGAAACATAGAAAGTTGGAACTCGGGTTCATTGAATCATTGGAGGTTATGAAGAGAATCGAGTCGGTGACATACTGATTGGATCTCCCATAAAAATTCAGCGTTATGCATGATTTTTTCCATGTATCATAACTTCAATAGTATCACCTCAAACCTTCTCATGTAATCAAGGTGGATGACGTTGAGTATGAGGTAGATGAATCCTTTAAGGAGCATCTGCTATGTGTGTTGGATCATAGTGAGAAAGTGTTGTGGGGGGAGAATGTGCTGATAGTTCATGTATTGTTGAAACATGGGTGTGTTCTGAAGGAAACATGGGAAAGGGAAGAAGATATGAGGTCTCAATGGCCCAATAATTTTTACTCAAAATCTTATAGAATCTTGGGAGTGAATCTTGAGGATGATTTGTTATAAGGTGGGAGATTGTAAGATCACAGCCTTTTCTAGATTTATCTTAGGCTAGTTTATAGGTACTCTTTTATTTAGTGTTGAGTAATTTTAATTTTGGTTTTTCCTTGGGGTGTTTTTGGGAGTAAATTTGAGAAAAATGAAATAAAAATGGGTTGTGTATAGTTGGCTCATGGTTAGAGAAAACCGTGCACCACAACCTAGTAAATCGTGCAACCCTAGACAATGGGGATTTACATAGTTGGCACAAGGTTCTTCAAACCATGAACCCTCTTAGAAGTTAACTTGAACCCATGTAAATGAGGTTCATAGTTTAGGAACACATTTAGGGAAAATTGTGCCCCCCTTCCAAGAAAAACATGTGTAGTAATTAAATTCTCTCGAAAATTAATTTTAAAAATTTCTGAACCCCCATTTTAATCCAAAATCACCCCCCATTTGACCCTAGGTCCTCTTTCATGATTTTGGATCTCTCCATAATAGTTTCAAGCCTTCCCTGGCCTTTTTTATTTTTGATTTGAAGCTCTTATAAAATATATGGACCTCTCTTGATAAGTGAATCTTATCCCGGTTCTTTCTCATTCTTCTCCCATTATTATCGGTTTCTTTCAATGAAGTAATCCACTATTTTGTTAGATCTAAATATTTTTGTTGATATATATATATATACAATTTTAGATCTATATCTATATTTAAAATATCTTGATTCCTTTAATCTTGATTTTGGGTTTTTATTCGAATCTCATTTTACATCGTTGGGCCGCTCAATTTTTGGGGATTTCCATTAAGAGATTATTCATCAATGAATTAAGGTAGGTATTCTAACATTCAATTCCCATAATTGTGATTTTGATACATGTATGCAAATTTTTTTATTTTTAGAGTTTTTAGAAATTGGAATTTCTATATTGGGTTAATTAATGTGTCCAATTAATTAATTTAAGTATTATTGAAATAGATAATTAATTGGGGAATTAATTATGAGATTTAGGGGTTTTCAATTTAGATAATTAATTGGGGGACTAATTATGAGATTTAGGTATTGTGATTTAGATAATTAGTTGGGAAATTAATTATGAGATATTGATATCATGAATTGAGATAATTAATTGGTGAATTCATTATAGGGTATTGAAATTATGAGTATGATTAATTAATTTTTGAATAAATTAATGGGTTGTTTAGATATATGTAATATTTTTAATGTTGTAAATTATGTTTTATTAATTGGTAAATGGTGACATGGACATTTGGCCAAGTATTATGAATGGTAATATACTCATTAAATTGTGAATTGTTAAAGGGTGAATGGTAACATGGAAATTCGACCAAGTATTATGAGTGGTAACATGCTTATTCAATTATTTGATATTAAATGGTGAATGGTAACATGGAAATTCGACAAAGTATTAAGAATGGTAACATTGAAATTAAAATTCGATATCCCTTGGGGATAGATCAGACTCTGGCACGAGTCGAAGTAGGTATTGAGGTTTCGTTGTCCTCAGGAATCCAGGGGTTTATATGGTAAAATAGAGAATATTTAATAATGTGATAAATTGTTTATTTATACATTTTACTTATTATTTATAAAATTCATTACACTAATATTGACTGTATTTTTTTAGAAACCATTTGTGGTGGCCTACTGAGTCGTACTCACACCCTACTCTAGATTCCTGATCGATACCCAAATATACTTTATTGTTGCAGGATAGGTTAAGGGAAAAGGATTTGGGTTAGATGGCTAGGTTGGGGATGGATCTTGGATGAGGGAACCGAATTTGGTTCGGAACCCACTTGGGAGTCGTCGGTGTATTTATTTTCAGTTTTCATTTTAGAAACTTGACATATACATTAGTATGGAATGTTTTTTTCTTTAGTTGGATGTTGTATTTATTTCTTTGATTATCTTGAGATATTAGTATTGTTTCTATTTATATATTCTTTCACTGGTGTTTATTTATTTCTTTAGGTATATTACTCTAATAAAAGAGGGTATATTCTCCCCATGACCAACTTATCAAACCTTTGATGTTAGTTAGTAGGCTCTGGTATACGGGGAGACATGCTTGAGGTCATGTGATAGTCCGGCTCAGGGAACTGTTGTGTGTAACCCAAGTTGGGACATTACACTTGGGGTAGTTATGGCTCAAGACCTGACTTGGGTCGGGTCGTGAAAGATTAGTATTAGATAAATTTCATTCCTTAGTATGTTCTTCAGACGTATCCCCTTAAGAGAATTTTGTTGGGTTTAGGGAAATAGTGTCAAAGTGTCTTGAGTGCGGCTCTCAGGAAAGGGAGTCTAGTGATGGTGCAGCGACTAATGTATCCATTCACCATGATCTTGACTACCAGCTTGTCGACTCGGTATGTCAAGACATTTGTTGCAGGGATTAATGGTACACGCATCATATAGGATTGATTCTTTGACTATCCTTCTTGAGTCAACTTCCCATTATTGTTGATATATATATATATATATGCTCATCTGACTGTGGTACTTATTAATAAGTTTTAGGATTCCTCTGTGATGGAAACCATCCAAGATATCAGCTCTGATTCATGACAACGATCTAATAATTGATGATGCCTTAGTTTAGGGTCCATCTCACAAGCCCCTTCCTCCAAGTGGGAACGTAGTTGTGCCACCCCCTATTGAGTAACAGATCATTCCAGTAGATAAGGTTTAGGATGCACACAGTCTTAGTGTGCTTTGTAAGTTCCATCATTAGAGACCACTTAGGTTCTACGACATTCCAGATCCTAAGGTAACAGATGATTAGCTAGATTCGATGGTCCATATATTTATGATTTTTCAGACCCTGACAAATCAAGTGGTTACAATAGTATCTAGCCTCTTCCATAATGTAGTTGGGAACTAGTTGAGCCTTGTTACACAGATTCACGATGGTTCAACACTCTCATGTATAGACTTCCAGAAGATACTTCATGAGGATTAATACTTCTAGTTCTTATGATAAGTCTAAATCCAGGAGATTTTGTGTAACAACCCAAAGTTTCATTAATGGAAATTCCTCTTGATCTAATTAAATGTCTCTTTATGTTTATATAAAATTTCAAATTCTTTGTTTTTATGTTAAGAATTTTGACCGTTGCTAATATAGTCATTGAACAGTGATCACATGATTAGTATAAATATAGGTATTTAACAAATCCAATTTACTCAGACAAAGGAAGCGATGGCCTCATCTAGTAGAATTGCCCCATACAAAGCCCATTTGTCTGACCTCAGAAAAGAGGTGGCATCCTTGGGCTTCGATCTTGACCAATCCCAAGCTGAGATTCAACATGTCAAGCTCGAACGGGACCGTCTAAGGGAAAAGTGGAAGTTGATAGAAATTACTACCTGAGCGATGTTATCTGAGCCACCCCAAGAGTCTGTCACCATCGCACACCTTACCCTTAGGTCTTATGCGGTTGTTTTAAGGGGTTATGTAACAAATCGCAAGTACTATGTTCATATATATTATTTTTGTATATAATAATGAATATACCCCCTTGTCATTTTTTTATACATTGTAAATAGTTTTTAAAGTACAAATAGTGTTTTTAGTTATTATGTAATTAAGAATTATATTTTTTAAAATTAAGGGATTTTTGAATTAAATAATATTTTAATAAAATATTATTATTATTATTAAATTAATTTTTATTAAATATAAATGATCTTATAATTTTATGAATGCAATTATAATTTTTATTAAGGTTTGAAAGCCATTTCTGTCAAAACCCGTGAATTTTCGATAAATGTCGGTTTTTATTTTAAAAGTGAAAATTAACATATTTATAAAATTATTTAGATAAAATAAATGTTATTTTTGGAATCAGGACATCAAAATTATCCAACAGTGAATTTTTCATAATTTTCTGAGACAGTCAAATTTTTGGGTAATAATTAAATACCGTTTAAATATATAATGTGTTTTATGACATCATAATGACCCAATAGTGATGTAATAAAATACTATAATATTTATTTTCGGCCAATATATGTTTTAACATTAAAATAATGTGATTTTGGGTTTGTTTGACTTACTTTTCAAAGAATTAATGGACCCCTCAAGACTTATTAAACACCTTGTCTTTTTAAATTGTTTTCCATGGGAGTGTGACTCACCTCCACATAAGCAACCCTATTATTTTAAGAAGTTAGGACTTTGTCCTTATAAAATATTGTTTTCCTCCTCCCTTTTCCAAAAATCATGGGCAAAAACCATGGGATGGTTTGTGGTTTGGATTAATTTAATATAAGGGGTCCCAAACCTAAATAATAAAGAATTCCCTCGCCTTTCCTATATAAACCCACCCAAGCTCCCAGTTCCTCCTCACTAAAAGCCTTTGGAGTTCGACCAACCTATTCCCTACTCTCTATATAATCTTCCTAAGGTTCCCCAAGATCCCAATAAGCCTCTCACAAGCCTCTCTCTAGCCTTTGGAAGCACACTTCCAAGTAAGGGTTTTTTCTTCCTCTCTTTTTTTTTGTCTAATTTTCTTTAAGTTGTTTTTCCCTTTTAATTTCAATTATGAATATCGGGGGTATGGTTTCACACCTCCCTCATACTTTCTTATTTATGTTTGAATGATGGGAGACCTTTTCTCTCTCATTAAATTCCTCCCATGTACACCTGTTACTATGCCGAAATTCCGAAAGGAACTTCTCTCTCCTCATTTACATTCAAGCAATACTTTTGTATCATGAATCTAAATTCCATTAAAATTGTTGGGAAATGTATCTATATGACCTTATTACTTTAAATTAAATTTAAATATGATTAGGAACCCCTATCTCTCTCATCAACCATTTTTTATGAATTCTTACGTCACGCCGTTACGCTGCCGAAATCGCACCGATTTTCTAAGCCAATGCCATTGTGTAGTGAATACCATGCCCATTTCTCCATCAAGGGTATTCACCTTTATGCACATTTACTTATTGATTATAAATTTTCATGTATTAATTACACATTCCTTTATCGTCTAATAAATGATTATGTTTTATGAATCAATGTTTTATGATCCATGTGGCAGACTTATGCATGAAATGAAATGTTTAAGAAGGGTGCGCCCTTATAGCGCTCCAATGCATTGGGTAAAGTATAGTATCATGATACGTCATGTGCAATGAGTGTTGACTCATGAAAATTCAAGTGCAACGAGGGTTTACTCGTGCTTTATGTTCAATTATTTTTTACTCATGCTCCATGTGCAATGAGCCTTGGTTCATGCTAATTCCATGTTAAGTGTTATTGCCACATTTCCATGTTATGATTATCATGCTTTATCATACCTTTATGTTCATTTTTCTCTTATGATCTATTGATATGCCTATTGTCTAACATTTATTGTACTCCTCATGTTATTCCACATGTACTCCCTTACTGGGATTTATAGCACACCCTTTTTTTATGCATGTCCTTAGGTTATCTCATGCAATGCTAAGTACGAGGGAATGTAGTGGTCATGTAAAGTAAGTTTTCAATAAATATGTTGCATTTCATGTTTTATGTTTCTATGTAATGATCCTAAGACCCAAAGACACTAAACCTCTCAATCTTCTTTGTTGTATCGAGTGAAGTTTTATGTAATAAATCATGTTTAAGTTTGTAATAAAAGCAGGGTTGTCATAGTTGGTATCAGAGGATAGGTTTAGTTATTTTTGGGATTAGGATTAGAAAACCCTAGTAAATCCTTAGAGACAAGACTAAGTATAATAAAAACATCCCTAAGTTTTGGTTAGTATTGAGTAAGTGGTTTATCAAGCAAATACATACATGTCTGGATACGAGCAGGTAGAGGTGGCTCTGGCACAGATGTATCCTAGGGGTAAAACCCAAAAACACCTCTTTGAGCTAGACTCGAACAGGAACTGGTGCACGACAATGGGCCTTGTTGCACTCTTGGTTACGACACTCCCGGGGGATATGCTTTGGTAAATTCACAAGCTTAGTATGAACCCTTATTAAGGGAATTAAAAAAATTCCCCTAAGAATATATGTTAGAAAGTAGATCATGAAAAGACTAGATTGAAGCCTATAGACTCATGAGTTAAGGAAATAAAATTTTATTTATAAGTCATCAACTTTTGTATTTGGATTACCCTTTATGTGTTACCCCAAACTTTCCTTTTATTCCAGCCAATGACCGGTAATAGGAGGACTCGGGCTAACAACCATTGTGAAGATCAGTGTGATGATTGTACTAATGAGATGTCCAATCCAATGGGAGTGGGAATCGCGAACTTTGTCATGCTTATCTCTCTGATAACTCAAGTTTTGAATAGAAACATGAGTCAAGAGGAACGTTAAACCCCCCATAAGAAAGAAAAAGTTGCTATCAAGAGCTTCATGAGACAAAGGCCTACTACTTTTAGTGGATCATCTGATCCCACGATCGCTGAACAATGGATCAACTCCATTGAAAAGATCTTCTCCATCCTTCAATGATATGAACAAGAGAAGGTTCTCCTGGCTTCTTATCGTATGGAGGGTGAAGCTAATCAATGGTGGAAGTTGATCAAAAATATGAAGTCTGAGGAGGAGATCGAGGAGTTAGAATGGAAGGATTTTCAGAAGATGTTTTTCGATAAATATTTTCCGCGCACCCTCCGACTTAAGATGGAAAGGGACTTCCTTTCCCTCAAGAAAAAAGGCGAAGAATCAGTTGGAGCATACGAGGAAAACATCACAAGGCTTGCACGATACGCTTCCGGCTTTGTCATTACCCCAGAATGCAAGGTTGATCACTTCTTTGGTGGGCTGAAGCCTAGCCTGCAGAAAGCATTAGCGATCCGTGACTTTGACATCTATGAGGAAATTGTCCGATGTGACCTCAAGGTCGAAATGGAGATCCGGGAATCACAGGGGTATCAAGGGGATAAGAAGCGTAAGGTGTACTTTAATGCTGGTGGTCTGATGGATAAATCCAACGGTGCTAAGAAGATCCAGCACCCCTCTTGCCAAAAGTCCGGAAAGAAGCACCCTGGAAATTGCCTTAAGGGGATGAGAAAATGCTTTAGGTGTGGAAGTGAAGGGCACCTAGCTGTTAACTGTCGGCAAGAAAGACCCGAAGCTGCGACAGAAGAGAGGAACTCTCTGTTTGAACCTCAACGCGTTGTTCAATGCTACAAATGCAAAGAACCGGGGCATTTTTCAAATCAGTGCCCTAATCCAAGGGTTTTCGGAGGCAACCAACAACCTCCAAGGCAGCAAGGAAGAGCTTTTTCCATCACTTCTGCCGAAGTGAACCCCGACAACGAAGTGGTGACAAGTACGCTAGTTATTCATTCAATAATAGAAAACGTACTTTTTGATTCTGGTTCTACGCATTCTTTTATATCTCAAAATTTTAGTAGAACAATCCCAGCACCACCACAAATCATGGAAGTGAAGATGTTGGTGAGTACAGAAAATGGGTAAATCATTGCATCCCATGAGTATAAGTCCTCCACTGTTATAATTTGTGGATTGAATTTCCCGGTGAACCTTTTCATACTCCCTCTGGTGGAATTTGATGAAATTCTTGGCATGGATTGGCTTTCCTTATATAGAGCCAACATAAATTGTCGGGAGAGGGAAATCACACTCCATATGGAGAATCGACCCCCGATTCTTTACAAGTGTAAGGAGGAAGATGAATCTCTTTTAGCTCCATCATCTCAAGCATGGATATTACTGCCCTATGAGAATGCGTATCTGGATCAGATGATTGATTCCAAGGAAGAAACTATCCTTGAAGAAATTCCTATTGTGAGGGAATTCGCGGAAGTGTTTCCCAAGGAACTGCCTGGCCTTCCTCCTAGAAGATATGTTGAATTCTCAATTGAACTTATACCCAGGGCTTTACCAATATCCAAGACTCCATATAGAATGGTTTTTGTAGAGCTTGAAGAGCTGAAGAAACAACTATAGGAGAATCTGGATAAAGAGTTTATATGCCCAAGTGCTTCACCATGGGGTGAACCAGTCCTCTTCGTCAAGAAGAAGGATGGGTTAATGCGGCTTTGCATCGATTTTTTTGAACTTAACAAAATCACGATAAAGAACTAGTATACTCTCCCACAAATTGATGACTTGTTCGATCAGCTTCATGGAGCACAATACTTCTCCAAGGTGTACTTGCGGTCGGGATATTATCAAGTAAGGGTGAAGAAGGAAGATATCCCCAAGACTGCTTTTCGCACAAGATACGGGCACTATGAATTCATAGTAATGCATTTAGGACTCACCAATTCTCCAACAATCTTCATGGACTTGATGAATAGAGTATTTAGAGATTACCTCGACAAATTTTTGTTAGTCTTTATAGATGATATTCTAATATACTCCAAAACCAAGGAGGATCATGAGGAGCATTTAAGAACTGTACTGGAGACTTTTCGTAAGGAGAAGCTCTATGCAAAGTGCAGCAAGTGTGAGTTCTGGTTGAAGGAGGTCTCATTCTTGGGCCATATCATCACAAGCAATGGGATATCTGTGGACCCCTCCAAAAAAGATGCAATTGAGGGATGGATGAGGCCAACATCGGTAACGGATATCCGTATCTTCTTGGGGTTAGCAAGATATTATCGACGATTTGTGAGAAATTACTCACGATTGTACAACCCTCTTACCAAGATAACTCGGAAGGGATTAAAGTTTTCTTGGAGTTATGAATGTGAAGAAATCTTCAAGGAGTTGAAAAGGAGGCTTATCACTACGCCCATTCTCACTTTACCCACAAGTGGGGAACTTTTTGTGGTATTCAGTGATGCTTGAAAGAAGGGCTTAGGATGTGTGCTGATGTAGAATGATAAAGTGATATCATATTCCTCAAGGCAGTTGAAAATCCATGAGCGAAACTATCCAACACATGATCTAGAGTTGGCGGTTGTGATCTTTGCCTTGAAAATCTGGTGGCATTATCTATATGGAGAGAAATGTGAGATATATACTGACCACAAGAGTCTTAAATATATATTCACACAGAAAGAGCTTAATATGAGCCAGAGAAGATGGATAGATCTCATCAAGGATTATGACTGTTCAATACATTACCACCCTGGGAAAATGAACAAGGTGGCAGATGCCCTAAGTAGAAAGGACCCAGCGATTCTATCAATGATTAGAATTGAGAAGGATCCAATCTTCTTAGACTTGATGAAGATGGACATGCGAATCATAAAGAAGGGAACATCACCAATCCTTTCACAAATTATTGCTCAACCGTCTCTTTTGGAAAGGTTAAAGGATGCTCAAAAGGATGATGGGGGAATTCAGGAAAAGGTGGAAGCTTTCAAGAAAAGTAAATCCTCAAAGTTTAATGTTAATGAAGAAGGAATTGTGTGGTTTGGGAAAAGACTATGTGTTCCATCAAGTCCGGAACTGAAGAAGGAACTTTTGGATGACACACATAGTTCAAATTTCTCTATTCAGCCAGGGAGCACAAAGATGTATCGAGATCTCCGAGAAAACATTTGGTGGGATAATATGAAGAAGGAGATCGCTGAATATACATCAAAGTGCCTGGTGTGTCAGCAAGTGAAGGCAGAGAGGCAGAAGTCTAAGGGGATGATGCAACCATTGCCCATACCATAATGGAAATGGGAGAACATCACCATGGACTTTGTCACTAGACTTCCAAGGACATCCAAAGGCAACAATGCAATCTGGGTTGTTGTGGATCATCTTACAAAGACTTCACACTTAATTGCTATTCGGGAGGATTTCTCATTGGATAAACTAGCACGGATATATATCAGGGAAGTGGTAAGGTTGCATGGAGTACCACTATCTATTGTGTCTGATCGAGATCCAAGATTCACCTCCAAGTTTTGGAAGAGTCTTCAACATGCTCTGAATACTAAACTGAACTTCATTACGGCCTATCATACTCAAACTGATGGCCAATCCGAGCGGACTATCCAAAAACTTGAGGATATGTTGAGATCATGCTCAATGGACTTTAAAGGAGGATGGGATCAACATCTTCCTCTGGTTGAGTTCTCTTATAACAATAGTTTACACTCGAGCATCCAAATGGCACCATATGAATCCCTGTATGGGAAAAGGTGCATAACACCAGCGTGTTGGGATGATGTCGGTGAACGTAAGCTGATTGGACCAGAAATGGTCGAAGAAATGGTGGAGAAGGTGATAACCATTCAGTATCATATCAAGGCAGCCCAGAGTCGACAGAAGAGTTATGCAGATAACCATCGATGAGACCTTGAGTTTAAAGTTGGAGAGATGGTTTTTCTACACATATCTCCGTGGAAGAAGGTCATGAGGTTTGTAAAGAAAGGGAAGTTAAGTCCAAGGTACATCGGCCCCTTCGAGATTCTTGATCGTATTGGGGTTGTGGCCTATCGACTAGCACTTACACCTACCATGGCCAAAGTACATGATGTCTTTCATGTATCCCTCTTAAGGAAGTACATAACGGACCCTTCACATGTAATCTCTTCTGAGGTGGTACAGTTTGAAGATGATCTTTCTTATGAGAAGAAACCAGTGAAGATATAAGATCGTAGAGAAATATTTCTACGAAATAAAACAATGCCCCTCGTCAAGGTGTTATGAAGAAACCAAAAGTTTGAAGAAGCGACTTGGGAATCAGAGGAAATGATGAAGCTGAGTTACCCACATCTGTTTTAGTGTGGGAAAAGGAAAATTTCGAGGGTGAAATTTCTTAAGGGGGGAATATTGTAACGACCCAAAGTTTCATTAATGGAAATCCCTCTTGATCTAATTAAATGTCTATTTATGTTTATATAAAATGTCAACTTCTTTGGTTTTATGTTAATAATTTTGACCATTGCTAATATAGACGTTGAATAGTGATCACATGATTAGTATAAATATAGGGATTTAACAAATCCAATTTACTCAGACAAAGGAAACGATGGCCTCATCCAGTAGAATTGCCCCATATGAAGCCCATTTGTCAGAGCTTGTAAAAGAGGTGGCATCCTTGGGATTCGATCTTGACCAAGACAAAGCTGAGCTTCATCATGTCAAGCTCGAACGGGACCATCTACGGGAAAAGTGGAAGTTGATAGAAATTACCACCCAAGCGATGTTATCCGAGCCACCCCAAGAGTCTGTCACCATCGCACACCTTACCCTTAGGTCTTATGCGGCTATTTTAATGGGTTATGTAACAAATCTCTAGTATTATGTTCATTTATATTATTTTTGTATATAATAATGAATATACCTCCTCGTCATTTTTTTGATACATTGTAAATAGTTTTTAAAGTACAAATAGTGTTTTTAGTTATTATTTAATTAAGAATTATATTTTTTTAAATTAAGGTATTTTTTAATTAAATAATATTTTAATAAATTATTATTATTATTAAATTAATTTTTATTAAATATAAATTATCTTATAATTTTATGAATGCAATTATAATTTTTATTAAGGTTTGAAAGACATTTCTGTCAAAACCTATGAATTTTCGATAAATGTCGGTTTTTATTTTAAAAGTGAAAATTAACATATTTAGAAAATTATTTAGATAAAATAATTGTTATTTCTAGAATCAGGACGTTGAAATTATCCAACGGTGAATTTTTCATAATTTTCTGAGACAGTCAAATTTTTTGGTCATAATTAAATACCGTTTAAATATATAATGTGTTTTATGACATCATAATGACCCAATAGTGATGTAATAAAATACTATAATATTTATGTTTGGCCAATATATGTTTTACCATTAAAATAATGTGATTTTGGGTTTGTTTGACTTACTTTTCAAATCATTAATGGACCCCTCAAGACTTATTAAACACCTTGTCTTTTTAAATTGTTTTCTATGGGAGTGTGACTCACCTCCACATAAGCAACCCTATTATTTTAATAAGTTAGGACTTTATCCTTATAAAATATTTTTTTCCTCTTCCCTTTTCCAAAAACCATGGTCAAAAACCATGGGATGGTTTATGGTTTGGATTAATTTAATATAAGGGGTCCCAAACCTAAATAATAAAGAATTCACTCACCTTTCCAATATAAATCCACCCAAGCTCTCACTTCCTCCTCACTCAAAGCCTTTTGAGTTCGTCCAACCTCTGCCCTACTCTCTCTATAATCCTCCCAAGGTTCCCCAAGCTCCCAAGAAGCCTCTCACAAGCCTCTCTCTAGCCTTTGGAAGCACACTTCCAAGTAAGGGTTTTTTCTTCCTTTCTCATTTTTTTATCCAATTTTCTTTAAGTTGTTTTACCTTTTAATTTAAATTATGAATGTTTGGGTATGGTTTCTCACCTCCCACATACTGACCTATTTATTTTTTAATGATGGGATACCTTTTCTCTCTCATTAAATTCCTCCCATGTACACCTGTTACTATGCAGAAATTCCGAAAGGAACTTCTCTCTCCTCATTTACATTCAAGCAATACTTTTGTATCATGAATCTAAATTCCATTAAAAATTTTGGGAAATGTATATATATGACCTCCTTACTGTCCATTACATTTAAATATGATTAGGAACCCCTATCTCTCTCATCAACCATTTTTTATGAATTCTTACATCACGCCATTACGTTGCCGAAATCACACTGATTTTCTAAGCCAATGCCATTGTGTAGTGAATACCATGCCCATTTCTCCATCAAGGGTATTCACCTTTATGCACATTTACTTATTGATTATAAAGTTTCATGTATGAATTACACATTCCTTTATCTTGGAATAAATGATTATGTTTTATGAATCAATGTTTTATGATCCATGTGCCACACTTATGCATGAAATGAAATGTTTAAGAAGGGTGTGCCCTTATAATGCTCAAATTCATTGGGTAAAGTATAGTATCATGAAACATCATGTGCAATGAGTTTTGACTCATGCTAATTCAATTGCAACGAGGTTTTACTCGTGATTTATGTGCAATGAGGATTTACTCATGCTCCATGTGCAATGAGCCTTAGATCATGCTAATTCCATGTTAAGTGTTGTTGCCACATTTCTATGTTATGATTATCATGCTTTATCATACCTTTATGTTCATGTTTCTATTATTCTCTATTGATATGCCTATTGTCTAACATGTAGTGTACTCCTCATGTTATTCCATGTGTACTCCCTTACTGGGCGTTATAGCTCACCCTTTTTTATGCATGTCCTCAGGTTATCCCATGCAATGCTAAGTACGAGGGAATGTAGTTGTCATGTAAAGGAAGTTTTCAATAAAGATGTTGTATTTCATGTTTTAAGTTTCTATGTAATGATCCTAATCCCCAAAGACACTAAACATCTCTATCTTCTTTTTTGTATCGAGTGAAGTTTTATGTAATAAATCATGTTTAAGTTTGTAATAAAAGCAGGGTTGTCATATTTTGGAGCTACAAAAGGGAAGGATGGTGGTGGAAGAGTATGTGGTCAGGTTCACTGACATTACACGTTGCTCTCTTGATATGATCTGGGATGGATACTTTCAAGCACAGAAGTTTGAGTAGGGACTTCGTATAGATATCCAAGCTAGTGTTTTACCCTTGTGCATCCCCACCTATTCCAGGGTGCTAGATAATGCAATGGTGATAGAGATATTTCTATCAGAGGGACTCCAATAAGTTGGAGCTGGAAATGGGCACCAAAGAGCTAAGTCATCTGCAGTAGCTAGCAGACGTCAGGCTCTAGGATCTAGGACTAGGAGATCCTTCCACGATTATACTCAGGAATGTATTCGGAGGTAGTGTATAGAACCAAATCACCCTAGAGAGGGGAATTGTTTTACTTGTAATGAGCGAGGTTACATGGCACAAGACTGCTCGACTTGACATGCTGACCAACACCGACAGATAGCTGATGGACCACCACGGAAGAGGCAGTGTTGTGATCAAGGATCTCCAAGGCATGGATAGGGTGGTCCCCATGGAGGAGAAGCTTGAAGAGGTGAAGGAGGAGCTATATATGGATTACAATGCTATGATATCTTACTTCCACTACCACTAGGAGGCCCAATTCAGGCTTAGGGAGCTAGCAGTCAGTGCCGCGGACAACTATATGCTTTGGATGTCTATGATCTTGCAGTGCACAAGATGATAAGAGGTATGATCTATGTTTATTCTAATATTTCTTCAATACTAGTAGACATAGGTTCTAGACATTCCTTTATATCTATACTCTTGGTGTGAGAGATAGAGCTCCTAGTTGAGGTGTTATTACATCATATTTGTCTTAAGCTCCCTATAAGGAATGATTCTTATGTATCTTTCATTTTTCGGTAGTGTGAGTTGTCTCTTGGTGGAGAGAGGTTCGCATGGGATATTTTGGCCATCATGATGGAACCTTATTATATAATATTGTTAATGGATTGGTTTTCCATGGTCTGATCCTAGATCAACTATCACCACAAATAAGTCAAATGCCTACATGTCGATGGGATGAGATTCTCCGTTTTTGGAGAGAGAGATCTCATGGAAGGAAAATTGAGTTCTGCAAGAATGACGCTAGAACCTATCACCCATTAGATATCAATTATTTCCCTTAGTGTAGTGGTCTCTTCAGACATCTGGGTTCCTTCATTTGTGAAGGATTCCATGGATGAATTCACTGAGGATGTTTTGGGACTACCTTTACAATGAGAGACAAATTTTTACATGTACTTGAATCCTGGGACCACTCTGATATCTTCTATGGCATATTGGATGTCCCTTATTGAGCTCTAGGAGATTTAGTTGTGGTTGGAGGACCTTTGTGATAAAGGTTTCATCAAACCCAATCTTTCCCCTAGGTAGCTCCAATCATGTTCATGAAAAATTAAAATGGGAGATTACAAATTTGTGTGGATTATCATCACCTGAACCATGCCACGATAAAGAAAAAATATACCTTTACAAGGATTGATGACCTCTTTGATCAGTTATGTGGCATGAGATGTTTCTCGAAGATTGATCTTAGGTCTGGCTACCACTATTTGAGGGTTGGTGAGACTGATATCCCAAAGTTGGCATTCTAATGTAGTGATAGACACCATGAGTTCCTAGTGATTCACTTTGGTGTGACGAATTCCCATGCCATGTTTATAGATTTTATAAACCATGTCTTCTAGCCATACTTAGACCAGTTTTTTGTTGTCTTCATCGATGACATACTCGTCTTCTCTACATCAAATGAGGATCATGTAGAGCACTTGAGGATGGTCCTAGACTTGCTTTGAGAGCACTAGATTTAGGAAAATCTATTGAAGTTCTAATTCTAGATGCATGAGGTTCATTTTCTTTGGAATTTTATTTTTGAGCATTGTTTTGGCCATTGATCCAGCAAAGATCGATGCAGTGATTTCTTGGGATCCACCTAAGAATGTGTTAGAGGTACAGAGATTTATTTTCTTATCAAGGTACTATAGGAGGTTTGTAGATGACTCTCCAGAATCAAATCCCCTTTGACCACCCAGATGTGGAAAGGGTGGTCATTTACCAAGTTTGAATAGTTTTATAAGTCCTTTGAAGAGTTGAGGAAGAGTCTGGTGATCAATCTAGTGTTGAGGCTACTAGAGGAAATTGTGGAGTTTGTAGTTTATTTTGATTCCTTAGGAGATGGGCTTAGTTGTGTGTTGATACGGTGGAAGGTAGTTATCGCATATGGGTCGAGTCAGTTGAGACCCCATGAGAAGAACAATGCGACTCATTACCTAGAGCAAGCAGCGGTAGTCTTAGCCCTAAGGATGTGGACACACTACCTTCTGGGAGAGTGATTTTGGTTTACCCAGACCACCAGAGTCTCAGATATGTCTTCATTCAAAGAGACCAGAACCTAAGACATTGATACTGTTAGGAGTTCATATAGGACTAATACTTAGAGATAGTCTATACTCCATGTAATTTCAACGTTGTAAAAGATTCCATTAGCAGGAAGTCCCAGGATTACTTAGTGTACAAAGATTTTAAGTAGTTAGCTTCCCTATAGCTAACCCTGGTGGATTAGGAGAGTACAAATTTTATGCAGTCGATGGTGTTGATTCCTTCACTTCTTGAGTGTGTGAGAGAGTCCTAGCTGGGGGAAATGAACCATAAGAAATTACTTGATCAGATATCCATACGTTAATCACCAGATTGGTATTCTAAAGGAGGGAATCATTTCATATTGTTCCAAGGGTGAACAATGGTTCCAGACATGTTATGGGAGGAGGTGATGTGGGAATTACACACTTCTCTCCTAACTGTACATCCCATTAGAGACCTTTAGTGGAAGTTTTGTTGGTTTTTCATGAGAAAAATCATAGCTGATTTCATATCTTGATGCCTCACCTATCAGCAGGTGAAAGTAGAGCACCAATTTTTGGTGGGTTTTTTGCAGCACCTTGAGATCCTGAAGTGGAAGTGGGAAGGAATATCTATGGACATGTTGGTCAGATAGGAATACTCAAGATGGGGTGAATTGAGTTCCTATTAAAATTTCTATTTTAAAAGATTTATATTAAAATCCCCCAATTTAAATAACAAGCTAAACTGTAGTGAATTTCTAATACAGTAAAGGTTCAGTTAGTTTCTCAAGAGATTGATTAGTTCTTAGTTAATATAATCTGAATATTAGATTATCTTTTGAAACTAACCTACTGGTTTACAATAAATAAAAACACTTGCTATTTTAACTATCAGAGTTACTTTAAAATAGATTTATATTTAAAATACTTAGAAACAGAATATTAAAAATAGTATTAACTAAAATAAAAAATGCACAGCTATTTTAAACAAGAGGTTCAGTCTCAAGAAGAGGCATATTCCTCTCAAACATTTTTATATAAACTATGATCCACACCCTAGATCAGGGTTTTACAACAGTGCATAAACTGTCCAGGTCACACTTGACCTCTACCAAAGTTCTACGTGGGAAAATTAAAAAACATCACACAGGATTTCTAGGTCACACTTGACCTCTACCACTATCCATAGTGGGATACAAGAGTGTAAGGAAAAGATTGAGTGAGGATTTAGAAATCCTCCAGTTCAGCACAGGAGACATTGTGTGCTTAAAATACAGAGCACACACACTGCTCAAAATGTTAATAAATGAAGTACAATAGGTCTAAATAAATAGAGATGAGTTTATAATGCTCTCGGTGTTTTCAGTGAAGCTCTAGATTCCTTTGGATTGAATCGGATGAGGCTTGAGTCCTTTTATAGAAGTTGTTTGGAAAATAGAGTATCGTGGTTTTGTTCCTTCACTTCCAGTACAGGTGTTCAGTTTGAAATGTGAGAGTTTTCCTTGCAGCACTTGAATCTCCTCTTTGAACTTCTATTCTTGAGTGTTCTTCGAGTTCTTCGTTTGTTTTTCTAGTATGTGTCTCTCTTTCCATTCTCTATGTCCTTCTGTATATCTAGAAACTTGTTTCATATGTGCATTGAATGACCTTGTTCTCTAGTAGCTCGAGGTTTCCTTTTATATTTTCCTTGATATCTGGAAATAGGAATGATTTGTACGAGGTACGGTTTCCTGTCATCCAACAAACAACATTAATTAATATAGGTTTCATTAAAATTACAAAATATGATCATTCCTAATAAACAAACAGAGATAGAGTTTAGAGAAATAGTGACTGGTTTCCATCGGTAGCTCTTTGTATTCATTGAACTTGTAGCGGTGAACTTGTAATGGTAGATCTTGCATTGGTAGTTGTTACTATCTATAATGGTAGCTTGCTTGTATCAGTAGCTGTTTGTGTGGTGGTAGCTCCTTGTATCGGTAACTATATGTATTGGTGACTATATGTAGTGGTGACTTCCTTTAGCGGTAGCTCTCGGTAGCGGTAGACTTATGTACCAGTGACCCATACTAGTGAGCTTGTAATGGTAGAATTCATAATAGTATATGTCACTCTGTATTGTTCGACTTGTGCATACCAGTAGACTTACTCTATCGGTAGCTCAGGTGTAACGGTAACTATCTGCATACTAGTGACCTTTCTGTATCGGTAGCTCATCTGCATACCGGTGACCTTTCTGTATTGGTAGATCATCTGCATACCGGTGAACTTTCTGTATCAGTATCTTTTAGTCTGTTTATGAAAACTATCCACAGATTAAGTTAGGATAAAACATTACAAAGTAAATGAACATTTGATTAACCGAATGTTCTTGAATGAAAGATATATCATTTGAACATATTCAACAGTATTTATATTTTGACATTAAGAACTTTAAAGAGTAACTAAATTCATGAAAAATTTAATCAATAAACATAATTTGGGATTATCAAAACATAATTAATCATAATTGACATTATCAAAATAGGTGAGTCCAACAATATCCCCCTTTTTGATAATCACAAATTATGGCAGGTAATCCAAATGTATTAGACTAAAATACAGTTGTTCTTATTTGTCAGTGTGTTCCAACACAGTTAAAATATATTTTAGAGATAAATAGAGATTCTCAAGGTCAAATGTATCAGAGAAAATTGATTTTTTAAAGAAAATAAAATACTAATAGCCATGAACTTTTAATAAATAATCCTCCCCCTTTTTCATTGCTCCCCCTTTATCATTTCTCCCCTTTTATCATTTTTCCCCTTTGGGATTAGCAAAAATAAGGGATTTAGAAGATAAATATGTAAAGAAGGTATCAAATAACATAAAATATTGGGAATCAGAGTTAAAGGATAAGAGATAAAGTTGTTTATCAAAGGGAAATTAGACAATACAAGTATGGACTAGAGGTAAAAACAAGAGTTTAAAAAATAAAGGAGAAATAAATTAAGCAGGCAGTATAGGTAAAAACTGAGACAAAGATAATGAAAATAAATATATATTAAGGAGTAAAAAGTACATAAGGATTACAAAACAGTATACAAGGTAAAAATGATCCCTATCAAATTCATCCAGACCCACTCAATCCACTTCCTGAATGTCCACTTTGTATTTTACTTTGGGATCTAAGGTAGAATCAGGCTGGGTAGATACGGTTGAATACTTGAGAACTCCAGAAATGACCACTGGAGGTTGAGAAACTGAAACTATTCCTGGCCTATAGTGAGTACTCCTCTGAGTAATCATTGGTGTCAAGTTTCTGATAGCTTAAGCTGGGGTCATCTGAAAAGTAGAAGCAGTAGATCCAGATGCAAGTAAAGATGGAGGTACAATTACTGGCTGAGAATCAACATGAAAAAAGGGTAGGAAGAGATTTCTGAAATCCATGATAATCCCTCCTCCTCTCTCCATAGCAGAAATGAAGTCATCCTTTTTTTCTAGGAATTTTTCCAAAGCTGGAGTCAGCTCCCTGAGCTTACTCACTTGCTCTCTGAAGGCTTGAGTCATAGGAGGCAATTTCAAATTTTCTAATAAAAGTTTGAAGTGATTGTTCAACTGATGTTTAGTGTATACCCTTTGTAAATAGTAATCCACCTTGTCCTTTACTTCTTTTTGAGAAGCAGTGGCCTCCCTCAGAAAATCCTGAACAATTTTTCCTATATCCATGGTGGTAGTCACCACTTGGGTCAAGGCAGCAGAGTCTACAGAGCCACTGGTGGAAGACTGTCCAAGCTCTTCTCTCATCATAGCTCTAATCTGATCAACACTTAAAGAAGTCTTGGGAGCACTCAGAGGTGCAACAGTAAAATCTATTGTTTCCTTAAAAGATTTAGTTAGCCCACTAATGAGATTTTTCATAACAAGGTCCTGGGTGCTGACATGTTATTTCGTGGAATTCTTAAATTCCTCAAAATCTGATACCATCTGGCCAACCACACTCTTCACAAATGTCAAATCCTTGTATGATTGAGATTTAGAACTCATATAAGGTTCCATAGAGACAATTGATTTCTTTAGAGATTCAACATCCTCTACCACGCTTGAAACTTGACTCTGGTAGGTCTTGACTTCATCCAAGATACTAGATATTGATTTAGTCATAAAAAAATTGAATGGATGAAATTAAAGATGTTTCCATTCTTCTTATTTCTTGCACAAAACTGTACTGGAGATCAGACTTCAACTGGTCTAGGTCAGATTTTATTACTAAGTCCTTAGGTAAAGTCTCATAAAGGATATCATAACTGACATGTGGTCTTCTAATGGGTGTCTCATCTTCAGAATCAGGATAGTCCAACCCAAAAACTACAAAACCTGGGTCTCCTGCCCAGTCTTCAATCTCATGAGCTACTGATACAGTACCATGTCTAGTGGAATGCTCCCCCTCAATTTGTGCATTCTCTTGTACATGTACATCAATAACATCCTCAGCAGGCAGGTCTTCCTCAGAAGAATCAGCCACAACCATCTCCATTTCAACAACATGAGGCTTATCAGGGATAGGTGCAGGTTCAGGCATCTCAACTGAAACAGCTTCTATAGGCATAGCAGAACTCCCAATTACTAGACTCAAACTCAAGGTACTCTCATCAGAGCTATCATAATCATATTATCTTCTGGGTAAGGTAGCTGGAGAACTAGATTCTCCATAAGAAATACTCTGAGGTGTAGGGCTAGGAGGCAGGTCATGGTATCCTCCTTCTTCCACTGAAGTCTATTCATCCTCATCATAAGCAGCATCCTCAACATCACTATAAACAGGTTCATCTTCATCAAGTCCTAGACTTGGAGCCCTCTCATCCTTAGGCCTAGAAGGATGGTCCACAGGATTAAATTTATCATACAATTTACCATCATCATTCACCCATTGTTTCTTCCAAGGATTCCAACTTACATTCATATACTTGAAGATAGTCTTAGTAATGCAGAAAGTTTCTCTAACAACAACAGTTTCATCCCCAGATTCAGAAATACCTTTGACTTTAATCATGATGGAAATCATCTTAGCAAAGAACAAAGTATTTGTCTTTGATTTAGGTCTGGTCATATCTTTTATCTGTATCATCAATAATCTGCATAGATTGACCTTCACTCCATGCTTAAATAAGTACATCAAATATATATCCTGAAACTTCTGGGTTTCAAAATCTCCTCTTCTAGGACTAATCACATGTTGAATGAACTTAAACAACAATCTTTTTTCTCCTTCCATTTCAGCAGCAATCACTTTTCTAGGTGATCCATTTCTAGTTAACTCAAGAAAAGCAGCGTCATACTTAAAAATGTCACTAGCTGTAGGTACTGCTTTAGAAAAATATCCAATATCACCCTCGTGTGGAACTTTTAAGAACTCAGCCCATTCAGCAGATGAAAAAGATATCTCCCTATCATTTACCATAGAAATCATTTTGTTTTCATCTTCATTCATTTCAAATCTAACAAACTCATAAAATTCCTTAACTATTTTCAGGTAATAAGGCCCATTGTTGTTTCCAAAACAATCTAGCCATCCTTTATCTTCTAAAACCCTCAAAATCAGAGACTTTCTTGACATCAACCACTCAGCACAAAGCTCCTTCTCAATTACTATTTCCCTATTTAATAAATACAGATTCTCAGACTTTCTATTCCCTTTACTAGTACCACTAATACTTCTAGAAGCTCCAGAACTGACTTTTTGTCGCTTCGCACTCGGCTCATTACCTTCATCAATTATCGGTCACTTAACTCGGGCCATTTCCAAATCAAGAAACTTAGGGTTCGCAATATTTTAGAGGCTTGTTTAGGTGATGACTTGGAAGGGTGGAGTTCATGGTGGATTGTGATTTAGACTCAACTTATATCATTTATTAATTGAAATATAATAAAAATATATATACATTAAAATGATAAAGCGTCTCGGCTTAAAACACAAAAATTTAAAACAACACGATATATCGGTAACCATTCTACCGGTGAGGATTATAATGGTAAGCACTACCAGTGAGGTATCCTAATGGTGAGGATTGTCTAACGGTGAGGTTTGTCTAACAGTGAGTTTTGTCTAATGGTGAGGTTTTTCTAACAGTGAGGTTTGTCTAACAGTGAGGTTTGTCTAACGGTGAGATTTTTCTAAC
Source organism: Viscum album (assembly GCA_963277665.1). Classification (NCBI taxonomy): domain Eukaryota; kingdom Viridiplantae; phylum Streptophyta; class Magnoliopsida; order Santalales; family Viscaceae; genus Viscum; species Viscum album. Next base: position 1,254,740,745 of record OY728151.1, on the reverse strand, counting down.
AGTGAGGTTTGTCTAACGGTGAGGTTTGTGGATAGTTTATCATTCTTAATTCATGTCTAATGTAACTTAATCTCTCTGAACTTAAAGGCTTTGTAAATATATCATCTAGTTGACGTTCAGTGCCTACAAATTCAAGAGTTATATCACCCTTTTGATAGTGATCTCTTAGAAAGTGGTGCCTTACATCAATGTGCTTAGTTCTAGAGTGAGATACAGGGTTCTTAGAAATATTGATTGCACTAGTATTATCACAATTAATAGAAACATGTCTAAAAACATATCCATAATCCAACAAAGTGTGTTTGATCCACGGAATTTGTGCACAGCAACTACCAGCAGCTATATATTTTTCTTCAGCAGTAGACAATGCAACTGAATTTTGTTTCTTACTACACCAAGATACTAAGGATTTTCCCAATAAATGACACGTTCTAGATGTGATTTTTCTATCTAACTTGCAACCAGAAAATTAAGCATCTAAATAACTTATTAAATCAAAATATTTTCCTTTTGGGTAAAATAAACCTAAATCAGTAGTATGTTTAAGATATTTGAAAATCCTTTTATATCAAGTAAGTGTGATTATTTTGGATTAGCTTGAAATCGTGCACACATACATACATTAAACATAATATCAGGTTGACTAGCAGTAAGGTAAAGTAAACTTCCAATCACACCTCTGTAATTGGTTTGATCTACGGGTTTCCCAGATTCATCAATATCCATCTTACAAGTGGTACTCATAGGTGTATCACTTCCCTTATTACTATCCATCCCAAAACATTTTAATAAATACTTTTTGTATTTACTTTGATTTATAATAATACCATCCCTAATTTGAAAATTTTGAAATCCAAGAAAATATTTGAGTTCTCCCATTAAGCTCATTTCAAATTCATTTTTCATAATCTTTGAAAAATCAGTACATAAAGAATTTTTAGAAGATCCAAAAATAATATCATCAACATATATTTGTACTATCAAAAAATATTTGGAAATATTTTTGATAAAAAGAGTGGGATCATCAATTCCTTTAGCAAAACCTTTTGAAATAAGAAAATTTGTAAGTCTATCATACCAAGCTCTTGGAGCTTGTTTTAAACCATATAAAGCTTTAAAAAGTTTATAAGCATGATTTTAAAAATGTGGATTTGTAAATCCAGGTGGTTGTTTAACAAAAACATCTTCAATTATATAACCATTTAGAAAATCACTTTTAACATCCATTTGATATAACTTGAAATTCAGATGAGATGCATAAGCAAGTAAGATCCTAGTGGCTTCTAATCTAGCTAAGGGTGTAGAGGTTTCTTCATAATCAATTCCTTCTTCTTGAGTGTAACCTTTTGCAACTAACCTATCTTTGTTTCTAATGATGTTTCTAGATTCATCAACCTTATTTCTAAACATCCATTTTGTGCTTATGGTCAAGGTGTCCTTAGGTCTTTTTACTAATTCTCAGACTTTGTTTCTTTCAAATTTATTTAACTCTTCTTGCATAGCCATTACCCAAAATTCATCATTGATAGCATCATTGATATTTTTAGGTTCTGAATGTGAAATAATGGCTTGATGTTCAGCCTACTTTCTTAGAGAATCTCTAGTCTATGTCCCTCTATCAAGATTACCTACAACAAAATCTAAGGGATGATTCTTTAGAATCCTAGTTGATCTAGTAAAGGTAGAACTAGAAATTTCAGGTTCTTCTCTAGGTTCAGGTTCACCAGAAGTAGATTCTAAAATATTTCTAGAACTATTTGTCTTCACAACAGGTTCACTGATTTTATCATTAAGGTTCAGAATAGAAAAATATTCTTCAAGATTTTCAAGAGAAGATTTAGATTCATGTGGATCATTTTCATCAAATTTGATGTGAATAGATTCTTCCACACATTTGTTTCTTTTATTGAAAACTCTATAGAATTTTCTAGTTAAAGAATAACCAAGAAAAATTTCTTCATCACTTTTAGATGAAAATTTATCCAGATTATCTTTAGTATTCAGAATTAAAACTTTACAACAAAAACTCTAAAATAACTAACTTTAGGTTTTCTATTATTCCAAATCTCATAAGGGGTATTTTTAAGAATTGTTCTAATCAAGACTCTATTGATAATGTAACAAGATGTATTGACATCTTCAGCCCAAAAGTAAATAGGTAAATCATATTCATTAATCATAGTTCGTGCAATTTTCTTAAGAGTTCTATTTCTTCTTTCTACTACACCATTCTGCTGAGGTGTCCTAGGGGCAGAGAAGTTGTGACTATAGCCATTATGTGAGCAGTATGATTCAAATTCATGATTTTCTAACTCACGACCATGATCACTTCTCAAGGTTTTAATATTAATTCCACTAAGGTTTTCTACAGACTTGGAGTATTTAAAAAAATATGAACAAGATTCAATTTTGTGAGATAGAAAGTATACACAAGTGTATCTAGAAAAGTCATCTACAAGGATATACACATAATGATTCCCATTTAATCTAGAAACTCTAGATGGTCCAAATAAATCCATGTGAACTAACTCGAGAGGTTGAGAAGTAGAAACTTCTTTATTTGATTTAAAAAAAACTTTATGTTGCTTTCCCTTTTGATAGGGATTACAAACTTTTTCAGCTATGAATTTAAGTTTAGGCAGGTCTCTAACTAAGTTCTTCCCAGTTAGTTTTCTAATTGAGTGTATATTGCAGTGTCCTAATCTTCTATTCCAAAGCCAAGATTCTTTATGAAAAGCATTTAAACAGGTAATATTTTTCTTAGCTAAAGAATTAAAATCTATAGCATAAACATTTTCATTTCTTAATGCAGTAAATACCAAAAACATTTTTAGAATTAAAAACATTACATGAATCATTTTCAAACTTAACATTAAATCCATCATCACACAACTAAGAAATGCTTTACAGATTATACTTTAGTCCATGAACAAATAAAACTTTAGAAATTAAAATTGAATCAGTGTTACCAATCTGGCCTAATACGATGATCTTTCCTTTTGAGTTATCCCCAAAGGTGACATATACTCCATAAACTTTAACTAAGATTTTGAAACATGAAAATTATCCTATCATATGTCTTGAAAATCCACTGTCCAAGTACCATGTATTCCTACTGAAACTTTTTAAGCAGGTTTCCTACAACACAATTTTAGATAGAAAGTGATTTTGGTACCTAGATTTTCTGGGGTCCAGACAGGTTAGCAAGCATAACTTTTGGTACCCAGATTTGTCTAATGGGTTTCATATAATCAATAGATTTAAAAGATTTTGAAAGATAAACTTTGTTTGATCTATAACCATGTAAGTACCTAGTTGATACATAAGAATTTCCAAAACTAGAACTAGCACCATACTGTCCAGATTTAGGAATAAATCTATTCTTTGTAATCTTTCTCTATCCAGGCTGATAGCCTAAATCAGTTGTATACTTTGGTGCTACTTGTTTTCCTAGAATTTTTGTAAGAGTGTCCTTTCCATTAGTAAATTTTTCTAAATTTTTTCTGAGTTTCTCATTAGAAAATTTCAGTTTAGTATTCTCTTTGAGTAGTTGAGCATTCTTTTATTTTTCTACTTCTAGAGCATATTTGACATTGCTAGTTAAAGCATGCTATTTCTTTAAGGCTTTATACTTGTCTTTCAGCTCATTACAGGTATCCTCTAGCATGTTACAGTATTTAAATAATTCTTTACTAGAAATTTTTTTAGAATCATCTCCAGAATAATATGAGTTTAAAGCAGGAGTATTCAATGGTACCTTAGATGTGTTTGTCATGAAACACGTATTAGCTTTTTGATATTTTTCATCCTGAGTGGAATTAGAATCACTTAAACTGTCTTCTAAATCACTCCAGGTTGCTTTCATAGCTTTCTTATATTTTTTGTCCTTGTACTCATATTTCTTCTTGTACTTTAACTTCGAACAGTCAGCTTTCACATGTCCTTTCCTATTGCATTCGTAGCAGACTATGTCATCACTTTTATCACTCCTTTTCCAATCCTTCTTCCAATGACCTTTATTTTCATACTTTTCCTTATAATTGGATTTTCTGAAAAACTTTTTTTCCTATAAAACTTCTTAAATCATCTGGCTATCTTAGCTATTTCAGCATCACTGTCAGATGCACTCTCTTCACTACTTGAACTATCACTTGCAGCTTGAATTTTCTCTTTGTCCTTGATTTTTGAAGTAGAGGTATTAAAGGCTACTGATTTCTTTCTTGGTTCATCATCTTCTTCTTTGTTTACCTTCATCTCTTCTTCATACATCATCAACTTACCAATCAGCTCTTTAACAGGTAGTGAGCATATGTCACACGATTCTCTTATTGAAAATGATGTGCCTCTCCATCTTTCTGGAAGACATCTTAGTATCCTCATGATTTTCTCTTTTGCTGGAACAGTTTTTCCCAATGATCTCATTGTATTGACTATCTCATTAAACCTGAGATACATATCAGAAATAGATTCATCAGTTTTCATTTTAAAATTATCATACTTAATAGTGTAAGTGTTTAGTCTCATTTCTTTAACATTGGTTGTTCCCTCATGGGAAACATCCAGAGTATCCCATATTTCATAAGTAGTCTTACAAACAGATATTCGATTAAATTCTTCATCTCATAAAGCACAATACAGGGTATTAATTGCTTTACAATTATTGTTTTAAGTAGCTTTCGTAGGTTCATCCCAAGTAGTTATAACAGTTTCTAGAATCTTATACTGAGTCTCTATAGAAGTCCAGATGTCAAATCCCATACTTTCTAAATGAATTTTCATTTTTATTTTCCATTGGGAATAATTAACACCATTAAATAAAGGTGTATTGTTGGTATCTACACCTCCTAATCTATTATCCATAATTAGATTTTAGAAAATGTATTTAAAGAGATAAAAATTTAGAAATAACAGAAATTTTAATATCTTTAAGATGCAACTAAAATCACAGTTGAAAACTTTTCACAAACAGAGTGTTTTTTAAAAACATTTTATCTAATCCTCTAATAACAAATTTTGGTCGGAGATGAATACTCAAGAGGGGGGTGAATTGAGTTCCTATTAAAATTTCTGTTTTAAAATATTTATATTAAAATCCCCCAATTTAAATAACAAGCTAAACTGTAGTGAATTTGTAATACAGTAAAGGTTCAGTTAGTTTCTCAAGATATTGATTAGTTCTCAGTTAATCTAATCTGAATATTAGATTAGCTTTTGAAACTAACCTACTGGTTTACAATAAATACAAACACTTTCTAGTTTAGCTATTAGAGTTACTTTAAAATAGATTTATATCTAAAATAATTAGCAGTAGAATATTCAAAATAGTTTTAACTAAAATAAAAAATGCACAAAAGTTTTAAACAAGAGGTTCAGTCTCAAGCAGAGACTTAGTCCTCTCAAACAGTTTTATATAAACTATGATCTGCACCCTAGATCGGGGTTTTACAATAGTGCATAGACTGTCCATGTCACACTTGACCTCTACCATAGTTCTACGTGGGAAAATTAAACAACAGCACATAGGTTTTCTAGGTCACACTTGACCTCTACCACTATCCACAGTGGGATACAAGAGTGTAAGTAAAATATTGAGTGTGGATTTAGAAATCCTCCAGTTCAGCACAGGAGACAGTGTGTGATTAAAATACAGAGCATACAAACTGCTCAAAATGTTAATAAATGAATTACAATAGGTCTAAACAAATAGATATGAGTTTATAATGCTCTATGTGTTTTCAGTAAAGCTCTATATTCCTTTGGATTGAAGCAGATGAGGCTTGAGTCCTTTTCTGGAAGTTGTTTAGAAAATAGAGTATCGTGGTTTTGTTCCTTTACTTCCAGTACTGGTGTTTAGTTTGAAATGTTAGAGTTTCCCTTACATCACTTTAATCTCCTCTTTGAACTTATATTCTTGAGTGTTCTTCAAGTTCTTCGTGTGTTCTGCTAGTATGTGTCCCTCTTTTCATTCTCTATGTCCTTCTGTATATCTAGAAACTTGTTTCGTATGTGCATTGAAGGACCTTGTTCTCCAATAGCTCGAGGTTCCCTTTTATATGTTCCTTGATCTCCAACAATAGGAATTATTTGTATGAGGTACGGTTTCCTGACATCCAACAAACATAATTAATTAATATAGTTTTCATTAAAAGCACAAAATATGACCGTTGCTAATAAAAAAATAGGGATGGAGTTTAGAGAAACAGTGACTGGTTTCCATCGGAAGCTCTTTGTATTCATTGAACTTATAGCGGTGGACTTGTAATGGTAGATCTTGCATCGGTAGTTGTTACTCTCTATAATGGTAGCTTGCTTGTATCGGTAGCTGTTTTTGTGGTGGTAGCTCCTTGTATCGGTAACTATATGTAGCAGTGACTATATGTAGTGGTGAATTCCTTTAGCGGTAGCTCTCGGTAGCGGTAGACTTATGTACTAGTGACTTATACCGGTGAGCTTGTAATGGTAGAATTCATAACAGTTTCTATCACTCTGTATCGGTCGACTTGTGCATACCGGTAGACTTACTCTATCGGTAGCTCAGGTGTAACGGTAATTGTCTGCATGCCGGTGACCTTTCTGTATCGGTAGCTCATCTGCATACTGGTGACCTTTATGTATCGGTAGCTCATCTACATACCAGTGACCTTTCTGTATCGGTAGCTGTTAGTTTTTTTATGAAAACTATCCAAAGATTAAGTTAGGATAAAATATTACAAATTAAATGAACATTTGATTAACCTAATGTTCTTGAATGAAAGATATATCATTTGAATATATTCAACAGTATTTATATTTTTACATTAATAACTTTAAACAGTAACTAAAGTAATGAAAATTTTAATCAATAAATATCATTTGAGATTATCAAAACATAATTAATCATAATTGATATTATCAAAACAGTTGAGTCCAACAGGACTTTATCATAGGGATTCTTTGCATAGTTAAGATCCATGATTACATCTGGGTGATAGTGGACTGGCTCACAAAGTCAGTGCACTTCCTTACTATCGGGAAGTAGAGTTTGGTGGAGAGTTTGGTGCAGTTTTACATACGGGAGATCATCCTCCTTCATAGGGTGCCTTCGATGATTGTCTACGATTGTGACGTGAAGTTTACATCATGATTGTGGAGAGGCCTACATGAGGAATTTTGGACTTACATGAGTATGATTAAATCCTTTCACCCCCATATCGATGGAAAAACCGAGTTCACTATCTAGGTGATGGAGGATATGTTGAGAGCTTGTGTGTTGTACTTAGGATAGAGCTATGAGGATCACCTTCCCTTAGTATAGTTTTCATACAACAACATCTACCACCCTACCATTTACATGACACCTTTTGAGGCCTTGTAAGAGAGACCTTGAAGGTCACCCTTGTGCTGGAAAGAGATTGGTGAGTCATCTCTTATGGGCCCATAGATGGTACATGTGACGACGAAGAAAGTCCAAGTCATCCATGAGCAGGTGAGGATGGATTAGAGTAGATAGAAATATTACATAGATTATCATCATAGGACCTTGGAGTTCAAGCAGGGAGACCATGTTTTCCTAAGAGTCTTCCAAAAATGAGGACTATGGAGGTTCGGTTGAGGTGGCAATCTATCCCTAAGTTTCATCAGGCCATTTGAGATAGTGCAGAGGGTTGGTGAGGTTGATTACCACCTCTACCTACCCCCACAGCTAGAGCGGGTGCACGATATCTTCCATGTGTCATAGCTGAGGAGATACATGCATGAAACTATACATGTTGTCAACTAGGTAGAGTTGGATATCGAGGATGGATCCACCTTTACAGAGCATCCGATGGAGATCGAGGACCGATGGGAGTGGACTCTTCATGGATGGACCATCCCTCTAGTTTTCATACCATGGCAGCAAAAAAATGTGCATGATAGTTCCTAAGAGTAGGATATCTAAGTGTGGGATCAGTACCACAAGTTGTTTTCCTTGATTTTTCTTTTTAGGGAAGAAAATATTGAAGTAATTGAATGATTTATATGCATATTTTTTGCCTTGTAAGACTTTAAAATATTTCTATATATATTTCTAGAGCCAGGAACTGAGACGACATTAAATTCTAAGACCCGGTGTGCCTGGAATTAAGTTTATAAAAATATTAAATATATTTCATATTTCATGAACACATATTCTTAAATAAAATTGGATAACTCTTAAATTGTAGATCTAATTAGAAATATGAGACCACAGTTGAGTCTAGAACATGGTTTTTAACCTAGGCATGACATAAAATGAGTCGGTGTGGGGCATTTAGACCCTTCGCTCGGTGGAAGTACGTTAAGTGGATTAATTAATTATTAAATAAATTAATTAATTCCTTTTTAACCTAAATTATATATTATAAATATATAATTATAGAATAATCTCTAGGGTTAGCCTAATAATTCTGAAATCAATGGTGAATCTCTCCTTCCTCCTTCCTATGGCGGATCATCTCAAATAATGATGGAATGCCAGATCAGATCAGATTAGGATGTAACAAATACAATAGCTCCTCACAAATTGTTGTCGAGCACGTTATTCATCAAATATTGATTCGTAATCGATGTAGGACTCATAAATTGGTTTTTTTCCCTTGATTAAATATATTGATTATTATGATTATTTTTCTTCAATATGCACCTCTTTACAGCCCATGCATGTGCCCATATACAAAAATTAAATTGTTTTCAATTGTTTTTCTAATATGGAATCCTTGTTCATGATATATTTTCCAAGAACACTTTTCCTTGATCAATTGAACCTTTTTATTGTATTTTCCCCCTTTTTTCTTCGCATTATTCACCGGTTGGATCCCCACAATCCCAGTTCAACCTTTCCAGGAAGAACTGAGCTCAATCGGACCCCTGGATTCATGGTAGACCAACAAAAAAGAATTTTTTTTACAAACTGAGAATAGATATAGGATCATTGCGGTTCAAGGATGATTTATTTTATGGTTTGAGGTTGAATCTTCAATGGTGTAAAGCTTGGTGCATGCATAATGAATGATAAATCCACCAAAAAACCAAATAGAGCCTATTTCTGATGACCAACAACTAGAGGTGATAGATCCATTCCATATCCATGAGTTTTGGAAGGATTCAAATCTAGAATCAAAGTGATAATCCAAATATACCATGCATATTGCAGATCTATTTTTCTATAAAAATCCTGAATATGTGTCATTTTCTAGTATGAACACATGTCGTGTAGCCCCCTCAGCGGCGATGCTGGGGTTTCAGAAAAATTATGTATGACATGGTGTGTAGTAATCCCTTACAATTCATGTACCCTATCTCAATTGGACAACCCGTGTGATGAGTCATATGAATTGGAAATAATGTGGAGGTACACAGGGTCTGGTACATAGTTGTGTACTCTGGTACACATACACAGCGAGCAGCAAATGGCCCTGGTTCTAGATAGCCAGAACATATTGTGTAGTTCACCTACACTTTGTGTACTACTAAATGGGATGGAGATAGTTTCGGGATAGGGACACAGCCCAAAAGTGGAGCGGGACCATAGGTCGTGTGGGTCCCCTCACACGTCATGTACCCCTTGATCTTTTTTGAGAAAACTTTGATCACTCATATCTCCTTCATCTGAACTCATATTTTGGCCTTCGAGTAGCCCATCCTAAGTTTTTTTCCATGTAGAACGTAATGGTACCCTCGTTTGTGAATTTTGAGATAGGATGTGGAGTGTTCTAGGCACGAAACCTTTTGAGGAGATGCTCGATAGTGGTAGTGGTCAGACAAGATCACCAGAGGTTGCTTTTTTAGTTAAACCCTCCTATGGGGGTAGGTCATGGGTCCTCAACTTTCTAAGTGGAACCCTCCTACAGGGTAGGGAATGGATCCTCAATGACCTAGAGTGGAACCCTCCAGTTGGGTTGGGTATGGGTTCTCAACTTCCTAAGTGTAACCCTCCTGTAGAGTAGGGAATGGGTCCTCAACGATCTAGAGTGGAACCCTCCATCCATAATGGGAATGGGTCCTCCACCCACCAGAGTGGAACCCTCTTATCATACCAGGGAATGTTTCCTCTAACTACAAATTTTGACCCCTTGATTGTCTAGTATAGTGATGAGACATGACTTAATTTAGCTTTAGAATCATGAGGAAAAGGGATGATTTCCCCACTGAGATGCATTCTTTAGATGTGACCAAAACCAGGTGGGCAGGTCTGTGGCGCCCAAAGTGGATAGTGTCAAGGTGTGGTGAATGAGTTCCTTAGACTTGTGTGTTCAAGGAAGATGCATGAGATATTGGGTATTGTTTTTATACTTTTTGAAATGTTGGTTACTCTTCTTAATGGGAAAATCTGTGAGATGGAGATCCCCTTACTCTCTCATTTGGGATTCTTTAACTGTGCATATATATATACCTTTCTTCTGTATCCACACCTTGTATTTTTATACTCTCCTTCTAGGATAGGTGAATACATGAAGGGTATTCCATGTGATTTCTGCTCTTATCTTATCATGGTTGGATGATTCTACTCTCCTACTATAGGTGTCAAAGACTCAATGGGTAGTTCATCTACTCAGTGTGTTTAGCCCCTTGTGTTTGGATGAGCTTACTTTCACTCTTGGTTTAGGTTGAGCTGTAATATTTTATTGTACCTTATTCTATCTACTATTTTGATGTTATTCATTTATTAATATCATTTTATATACTCCCTCAACTGATTTTCAATTAAATGTGCATAACTTATGTGAAATACTCATGCTTTAATATTAAATATTATTTTGGAGTATTATTTCGAATAATACAGATTCATGTCTGTTTATTATTTTAAACATAACTCTCACCCTACTAATCCAAATTGTGTGATTATAGTCTTTTAGGGTTCTAAATTCAATTTCCTACAAATCACTCAACTGGATCATTGGCTAATTCGGCCATTTGAAGGGCCATATGGACCACACAAGATGACCCACCGGATCTGCCTAATTTCTGGACCAGCCTTGAATATTTCATTACTGGGCTCAATTTCCCAGCCCAAATGAGTGGATATTCTTTTTCAAGCTCGGTAATTTCCTAAGGAGTCATGGATAAAAATTTAAAGGCCCAACTCTACCATTTTGGGGCCCAATGGATCCATTGAAATCAAGCCCACCATTCTGTCTGGGATTTTAAATCATCCCACCATTCTTGACTTTTAAACTTATCCACTTGTCCAAAGAAGCTCATATTTTGTGGTGTGAAAGATAAGATATTATGGATCAACGTTCCAGAATAAATGGTTAGGATTTGAAGGCATCTCCATAGCCATAAATGTATTCACATTTAGGCCATGGAAACTTTCTGGATAAAATTGGACAGTAGAAAGGTTTTTAGTAATCCGGACATAACTTTTTCCAAAAAAATCCAATGACAGCCAAATTTTGAGGGTCACTAGTCCACATCCATATCTACAATATTGAAGAAGGATATATCTCGAGATTCAGCTGTATAAAAGGTCATATTGGCGGGCCAACTTGAGGGGCAGTTTGGGAATGAAAACAGTCCACTACCTTTGGCTATAAATACACTCCCCTCTTCTCCTTGCAAGAGGTTGGCACTTTGGAACTTAGGAGGATATATTGGCATGAACAAGTCATTTCCAAGGGATTGGGAGGATCTTCCATACTCAAGTTTTTACTTGAGAAACCTTTCCTCCTTCATTTCTTTCCATGTATTTCATGCTCTTTCCTTTGTAATTGTTTTAGTGTACTTGTAATTTCTTTTGAGTTTTAATGCAAGTTTCTCCTTCATCACTTCTAATTATCATACACCTTCTGTAGTTTAATATTAATAGTTTCTTAATTGTTAAAAATCAATCTTAAAACCATTTCCTTTAAGTGATTTCTTATTCAATCAAAACACGTGTTTCATTCACGTTCTTTGTAGTTCGTGTGTGTGTTCGGCACACCACTCTTTTCTTGTCCAATTCTTCTTCCTCTTATTCTCATACCCTAATACTATAAACATCCCTACAAGATTAATAACCATCCTAATGGCTGATTAAATCTCTCATTGGGGTGAGTTATAATTTAGATATGTTAAGCGATGGAGATCTTTTGCTCAATGTGTATTCTTTGAATTAACATTGCGTATGTTGGACTTAGCATGTCATGGATTAATGACTTGTTTTGTTTAACATGTGGTTTCCATGGATTATCGGAACCATAAATATGCTACCATAAACAAGATATTATTAAGATTAGAACCCTGAGTTAAGTCAAGGCTTGGATTAACGCCTTAACACTTGGGAATTCTAATCAATGTGAACTTGTGACATGGGTGTTAATTTAATGCAATATAAAGCAAAGCTCAAGGATATCACAAGCTTAACTACCTAATGATGAACTCACCCCAATATTTATCAAATTGTTAAATCAATATTAATCAATCAATCATTTCAATTAAAGCTCTGCAAACAAACCCCCAAATCAAAACACAAATCAAAAACAATCAACTATAAAAAATTGTACCATCACCGAGGATTCGACCCGAGTGCTGCTATACACATTAGCAGAGCACCGAAACCTTGAACGGTCGATAGGCGACAATCGGCCGCGCTTTCAAATGGCGCCGTTGCTGGGGATGGTGCATAATTGTAGTTGATAGTTTCTGATTTTTGAAAAAAAAAGACCAAAAAAAAAATCAAATAACCCACAAAAAAATATCAAAAAAAAATTACACAGAGAAAAACCCTCCATCATCTTCAAGTCTTACTCTGATCTTGATGCCCCGTATCCTCCCAAACAATCCCTCGGATTTGTTTGATCCTGAGATTGAGTGAACTATTCTCCGAATTAGGAGGAACCTTAGGGACAATCAAAACAATCAAGGACCACTCATTCCTAGACCAATTGATTTAGAGATGGCCAATCCTAGGGAACAGACCCTTAAAGAACTCGTTGCCCCCGATATGAATTACCAACCTCTTGGTATTCAATATCCAAACATCGAGGCTGATTTCGAACTCAAATCGGGTTTGATTCATCTTCTTCCTCATTTCCATGGGCTAGCTGGTGAGGATCCTCATCTTCACCTAAAAGAGTTCCAAGTGGTCTTCTCAACCATGAAACCTCAAGGGGTTTCTGAAGAACAAATCAAGATTAGAGATTTCCCATTTTCCCTAGCGGATTCTGCCAAGTCTTGTCTCTAATACCTCCCACCTGGTTGCATAGACTCATGGGTTGACATGAAGAGACTTTTCCTTGAGAAGTTCTTTCCCGCTTCCCAAACATCTTCTATCCGAAAGGAAATAAGCGGCATCCATCAATTCCCTAATGAATCACTCCATGAGTATTGGGAGAGGTTCAAAAATCTTGTGGCAACTTGTCCACACCATCAAATCCCTGACCAACTCCTGATCCAATACTTCTATGAGGGGTTATTGGCTATGGAGCGAACTCTCATTGATGCCGCAAGTGGCGGTGCTCTTGTTGACAAAACTCCTGCAGCTGCACGAGAACTCATAAGCAACATGGCTGCAAACACGCAGCAATTCCATACTCGATCACATGCTCAAGTGAAACAAGCCCAAGAGAATCAATCCATAGAGCCCAACAAAATGACTGAGTGGATGAGTGAACTTACAGGTCTTGTGCGTCAACTAGCTGTGACTTCCAAAGCCCCAAACTCCTCTCCTCAACAATCTCTTTTCATTGGGCCTGTCAAGAACTGTGGAATCTACAACTCACCAACTCATCCGACTGACACATGTCAAAAACTTCAAGATGATCCATCTGATTCATCTAGTCCAATGGATCTCAATGCGGCATATGCTCAGCGAAACTTCAACCCTCAACAATCATGTCAGTTTGTTAGAAAATTCAACCAACCCCACTCTGAGCCCTTCTCTTCTACCTTTAACCCACCTCTGAGGTATGGTAATCCCATTTCTCGTCCTCCTCAGTTCCCTCATCAAAATCCAAACTAGTTCCAATATGTTCAAAGTGGTGGTAACATCCATCAACCTTATCTTTTTGTTCCTCAACCCCAAAGGAACAATCCTCCTCCTGGATTCCACTATCCTAACGAGCCTTCCTAATTCCCCACCCAATAAAATCGCTTTCCCAAGAACCAAAATCAAGGCCAACCCAATTTGGGACAAGCCTCTTCTTATAAACAACCATGGGAAAGTGATATAGAGGATCTTTCTTCCTTCACCCGTTCTAGCCTCAAGAACATTGAAACCAAAATAGGTCAACTTGCATCCCACCTTATCCAGCAACAACCATCCAATTCATCCCAACTCCCAGCTCAACCATTACCCAACCCTAAGGGTAATCTAAGTGCAATTGCACTTAGATCAGGAAAGCAAATTGCTATGCCCCATGCTGATTCCTCTACCTCCCCTTTCGATGTTGATCTAGAAAATGAAAAGAACAAAAAGATGGAAAAGGAACTTGAATCCACTCCTTCACCTCCTTCCATTCCTCTAAGGAACCCAATTCCTTTTCCTCAAGCCATCTCCAAGCCTAAGAAGTCCTTTGAACCTGATCCTGAAATGCTTGACATGTTTAGACGTGTTGAAGTGAACATCCCCCTCTTAGATTCCATCAAACAAATCCCTAAGTATGCCAATTTGCTTAAGGAATTGTGCACCCATAAGAGGAAACTTAGGAACATTGAAAATATTTCAACCCAACAGTCCATTCCCATGAAGTGCAAAGATCCAGGGACCTTCACGGTTCCATGTCAAATAGGGAGTTCCAACTTTGATGATGCACTCATAGACCTTGGAGCCTCAATAAATGTCATGCCCAAATCCATTTTCTCCAACCTTGGTCTAGGTCCCTTGCACCCAACAGGTGTTGTCATTCAATTATCCAATCAAAGCACTTCCAGTCCTGAGGGGATAATTGAGGATGTTCTTGTTCGGGTCAATGATGTTATCTTCCCAGCTGATTTCTATGTCCTTGACATGGAAGGTGAGATGACCTCTTCTCGATCTCCCCTAATTCTAGGAAGACCATTCCTCATGACTGCTAGAACCAAGATCGATGTCCATTCGGGCATCTTATCCATGGAATTTGGTGACCAAGTGGTCAAGTTCAACATTTTTCAAGCCATGCGATACCCATCAGAGAATCACTCTGCATTCTCTATTCATGCATCTGATGAAAATTATAAGAGTCAACTCACCTCCGTTTCTTCATGCTCATCATGTTCTAATGATAGTGGAGACTATGAAATCTGCTCAATGATTAACCAAGTTATAAATGGAGAAGTTTATGTTGACCTTTCTTTCTTAGACTCCATCAATCAAAGTGAACTTGAAAACTCCCTTGAATCCCACATCAACTCTGATCTCTACTGCTCTACCTTGGAAAATGTTGAGGAAAATGACCCAAACCCATCTGGAATCTCTTCTCCTGCTCCTAACTTGTCTAGCTCTCAAATCAAGGCTGAAACTGATCTAAAACCACTTCCTTCACACCTCAAGTATGCATTCCTTTTCCATGATCCCTCCTACCCTATCATTATCTCTGCTTCACTTTCTGAAACTGAGGAGTCCCAACTTGTTCAAGTGTTAGAGGAAAACAAAAATGCCTTAGGTTGGACCCTAGAGGATATTCCAGGAATCAACCCTGCCCTTTGCATGCATCACATCCATCTAGAGGAATCATCCAAACCAATTAGGCAACCTCAAAGAAGACTCAATCCACTCATACTTGTGGTAGTTAGGGAAGAGATTACCAAGATTCTTCAAGCTGGTATTATCTACCCAATTTCTGATAGTGAATGGGTTAGTCCAATTCAAGTCGTTCCTAAGAAGGCAGGATAACAGTTGTCACAAATGAACATGGAGAAGTGGTCACAACTCGAGTGAAAAACAAATGGCGTGTGCGCATCGATTATCGCAAATTGAATGCTGAAACACGAAAAGATCACTACCCACTTCCTTTCCTTGACAAAATGCTTGATAGATTGGCCGGAAAGTCACACTATTTCTTTCTTGATGGTTACACCGGCTACTTCCAAATTCCAATCGCACCTCAAGACCAATAAAATACCACATTCACTTGCCCCTTTGGAACCTATGCCTATAAGCGAATGCCTTTTGGACTTTGTAATGCTCCTGTAACATTCCAGTGGTGTATGATGAGTATCTTTTCTGAATTCATTGAGAATTGCATGGAGGTCTTCATGGATGACTTTACCATTTATGGCGAGTCATTTGAATCTTTCTTACATTCACTCTCTTTGGTCCTTCAAAAGTGTGTCAAGTGCAACCTTGTGCTGAATTTTGAAAAATGTCACTTCATGGTTTCAAATGGGATTGTTCTAGGGAACATAATTTCTCAAGAGGGTATCCAAGTTGATCCAGCCAAAATTGAGGTGATCCAATCACTTCCTGAACCCAAATCAGTTCGAGACATTTGGTCCTTCCTTGGTCATGCCGGTTTCTATCGGCGATTCATTCATAACTTCAGCAAGATTTACCTCCCACTCACTCGTTTACTTCAAAATGATGTCACACTCAATTTTGATGAGTCTTGCAAGATAGCCTTCATTGAACTCAAATCTTCTCTCACATCTGCTCCAATAATCCAACCCCCAGATTGGTCCTTACCATTTGAATTGATGTGTGATGCTTCTGATAGGGCCATTGGGGTTGTTCTTGGTCAAAGAAGAGAAAACATTCCTCATGTCATCTTTTATGACTCAAAAACAATGGATGAAACTCAATCACACTACACTGTGACTGAAAAAGAACTTTTAGCTGTGGTTTTTGCCTTGGATAAATTCTAGCCCTATCTCTTAGGTGCCAAAATCATCATCTTCACAGACCACTCAGCATTAAAGTTCTTACTTAAGAAAAGTGATTCCAAACCAAGGCTAATAAGATGGATTTTAATGCTCCAAGATTTTGACCTTGTGATAAAAGATAAACCTGGAAAAGAAAACTATGTGTCTGACCACATGAGTAGAATTTATAATTCTTCTCATTATGAAATAATTGATCCTGAATTTCCAACTGAACACCTCTCATCTCTCACTCCAAAGTTACCATGGTATGCCCCAATTGTAAATTACTTGGTTTCTGGTGTTTTCCCTGAATATTTTTCAAAAGAACAAAAATAAAAGATGAAAATTGATTCAAAGAATTATTTTTGGGAAGATAATAAACTTTGGAAAACTGGGGCTGACATGGTAATTATGAGATGTGTTGATGAAACTGAACAATCCTCCATCTTGGAATTCTGCCACTCAATGCCTGGAGGTGGCCACTTTGGACCACAAAGGACTTCTCGAAAGGTCCTAGATTCTTGATTCTTTTGGACTTCACTCTTCAAGGACTCACACGAGTTCTTTCAATCATGTCCCACTTTCCAAAAGTTTGGCACAATTTCTAAAATAAACGAAATGCCTCAAAATCCATTAATCTTCTGTGAGCTTTTCGATGTTTGGGGCATCGATTTCATGGGACCTTTTCCCCCTTCCAATGGATTATCCTACATTCTCCTTGCTGTTGACTATGTTTCTAGGTGGGTCGAGGCCAAACCCACTAGGAAAGATGATGCTCAAACTGTGATTGAGTTCCTCAAAACCCATATCTTCCATCGATTCGGAACACCACGTGCTTTGATAAGTGACTTAGGAACTCATTTCTGTAATAGAACCATGGAGTCACTTTTGAAAAAGAATGGGGTTGTACATAAAACATCCACTGCATATCACCCTCAAACAAATGGAATGGTTGAACTTTCTAAAAGAGAAGTGAAAAGAGTGCTTGAAAGAATTGTTAAGCCCACAAGAAAAGACTGGCCCGATAGACTTGGTGAAGCACTTTGGGCCTATCGAACAGCCTATAAGACACCCATTGGGATGTCTCCATTTAGGCTAGTTTTTGGTAAATCCTATCATTTACCAGTTGAAATCCAACATAAGTCATTTTGGGCTGTCAAAACTTGTAATTTTGATTGTAAAAAATCTGGTGAAGAAAGATTGTTGCAGTTGACTAAATTGTAGGAGCTTCGACTCGATTCGTATGAAACTCCATTCTCTACAAAGAAAAGGCAAAGTCACTCCATGAAAAGCACATTCTTCAAAAGGTATTTCATGAAGGTGAAAAGGTAATTCTCTTCAATTCTCGATTTCGACTTCACCCAGGTAAGCTCAATTATCGTTGGGATGGACCTTTTATTATTACTAATGTTCACCCATTTGGTGCAGTGCAAGTCCAAGACCCTTCTTCAAAAAGAAAATTCATGGTAAATGAACACCGGTTAAAGCATCACCATGAGAGGCCATTCACTTCAGGTTCCACATCGACTTCCATTGACCCACCACTAGATGGAAACGGCGACCCACCAAATCCAAACCAGGGGGCACCTCTTTCCCTTTAACTCTCTCTCTCCTCAATCTCTCTTCCCTCTCTTCTTATCTCTATTTATTCTTCTTCCTCTCTCCCTCTCATTTTTTTTACAACATTCTTCCACAACCTTTTTTCTATTTTCTCTTTTGTGTGGATGTGTCATTAAAAATAAAAAAATTAAAAAAATGAAAATTAAAAAAAATGAAAATTAAAAAAAAGGGGTGTCATAATTACTCATCATCCAATATTGAAATTCTGTCCAACCATTTTGGGGAGTCAAAAGACTTGTTTTAAACTCAAATATATTGAATTTTTATCTCAAACTTGGGTAAACAATTTTGTGTTAATAACAAACATTTTGAATGAACAATTTTTGGTGGAAAATGATTCTCCCCTACCGTGAGGAATAACATTAGCCTTCATGCCAAGGTCATCTATGGCCATATTTTTCATTGTGTGTCTTCACCACTAATTGTGAGTCCTGATTTTGTGGACCTTCGAGCTGAATTTCCATCTTTTGTGTGCATTAATATGATAGAGGCATTTTCTAAGCCACATGAGAATCAGAATAGCCAAATAGCCTCTTGTTACCCTTACATTGATCCTACTTTTGAAAGCCACTTTGATCCTATGAAAACCTTTCTTTTTATAGCCACATTACAAGCCTAATACCTTGTCCCACCCAACATCTTCATGAATTTTCATTGTACAATTTATTGAAATTTAAGTGTGGGGGGAATGGACTTCATTTTTGGGCGTACTTTCATTGATTTCCAATGTGTCATCATATGCTTGAGGGAAAGCATCCATTCAAGTGTGGGGGAGAGGTTGTAATTCTGTGAGCTTTGGGGTGTATATGTGTAATTTTCATTTGTACAAAAGTCATTGAAAAGTGTTCAAAAAAATGAAAAAAAATTATATTAAAAAAAATGAAAAAAAATAAAAAAATGGAATGGGTTGTGTCTTGGGTGGGTCAAAAATCATTCATCATAAACCTTTGATCTTGTTATAACTACTAAAATTAGTTCCATGAGGAGATCAAGCATGGGTTGGGAGATGACTGTGAGACTTGTTTCAATCACAACTTTCGAAAAAAAAAGCAAAAAGAGAGAAAAAAAAGAACACTTGAATCATCTTGTATTGTGTCATTATTGGAAGTCTTCCATGTTGTACATATTCCATCATCTCACCCTATTACATTTTCTATCTCCCTCACTTTTCATTCATCACACATTCATGCCCTTGTAAATATGTTTTTCTATTTCCTTTCAAATCAAATTTCAAAAAAAATGTGCATTGATTTTTCCATGTTGGTGTTTTTAACCCCTCTTTTCCTTTGGACATTATATACCTACAGTCCCATAGCCACTGAAAAACCCCTTAAAAGACCTCTTTATTCTTGTACACATTAGATTTGGGAATGGAAGCTGAGAGCTCTTACAAACTCTTGATTTTCACTTTTTGTTGGTGAATGAGTGAACCTCCTTAAATACATTTTTATTATCTTGAGAGGAGTAAGTTTTGAGTGCCTACATTTTCCAATTCAAACCTTGAACATGAAAAAATGAATTGTTTCTGATGCATTATTGTGAACCCAATTTGTGATGGAATTCAATACGGATGAGTGAAATAGTCTAAACCTTCCCTGATTGGTGAAAACAAAATTTTAATATTTGTTGGTGAATGAATATGGTTTTGTTTTGATTTTCTTTTGTGTTTATTACACATGAGGACATTCACAATATTAAGTGTGGGGGAGTTGATGTTATTAATTTATTAATATCATTTTATATACTCCCTCAACTGACTTTCAATTAAATGTGCATAACTTATGTGAAATACTCATGCTTTAATATTAAATATTATTTTGGAGTATTATTTCGAATAATACAGA
Organism: Viscum album; assembly: GCA_963277665.1. Classification (NCBI taxonomy): domain Eukaryota; kingdom Viridiplantae; phylum Streptophyta; class Magnoliopsida; order Santalales; family Viscaceae; genus Viscum; species Viscum album. Next base: position 1,254,720,526 of record OY728151.1, on the reverse strand, counting down.
TTCATGTCTGTTTAGTATTTTAAACATAACTCTCACCCTACTAATCCAAATTGTGTGATTATAGTCTTTTAGGGTTATAAATTCAATTTCCTACAAATCACTCAACTGGATCATTGGCTAATTCGGCCATTTGAAGGGTCATATGGACCACACAAGATGACCCACCGGATCTGCCTAATTTCTGGACCAGCCTTGAATATTTCATTACTGGGCTCAATTTCCCAGCCCAAATGAGTGGATATTCTTTTTCAAGCTCGGGAATTTCCTAAGGAGTCATGGATAAAAATTTAAAGGCCCAACTCTACCATTTTGGGGCCCAATGGATCCATTGAAATCAAGCCCACCATTCTGTCTGGGATTTTAAATCATCCCACCATTCTTGACTTTTCAACTTATCCACTTGTCTAAAGAAGCTCATATTTTTTGGTGTGAAAGATAAGATATTAAGGATCAACGTTCCAGAATAAATGGTTAGGATTTGAAGGCATCTCCATATCCATAAATTCATTCACATTTAGGCCATGGAAACTTTCTGGATAAAATTGGACAGTAGAAAGGTTTTTAGTAATCCGGACATAACTTTGTCCAAAAAAGTCCAATGAAAGCCAAATTTTGAGGGTGACTAGTCCACATACATATATACAATATTGAAGAAGGATATCTCTCTAGATTCAGCTGTATGAAAGGTCATATTGGCGGTCGAACTTGAGGGGAAGTTTGGGAATGAAAACAGTCCACTACCTTTGGCTATAAATATACTCCCCTCTTCTCCTTGCAAGAGGTTGGCACTTTGGCACTTAGGAGGATATATTGGCATGACCAAGTAATTTCCAAGGTCTTGGGAGGATCTTCCATACTCAAGTTTTTACTTGAGAAACCTTTCCTCCTTCATTTCTTTCCATGTATTTCATGCTCTTTCCTTTGTAATTGTTTTAGTGTACTTGTAATTTCTTTTGAGTTTTAATGCAAGTTTCTCCTTCATCACTTATAATTATCATAAACCTTCTGTAGTTTAATATTAATAGTTTCTTAATTGTTAAAAATCAATCTTAAAACCATTTCCTTTAAGTGATTTCTTATTCAATCAAAACACGTGTTCCATTCACGTTCTTTGTAGTTCGTGTGTGTGTTCGGCACACCACTCTTTTCTTGTCCAATTCTTCTTCCTCTTATTCTCATACCCTAATACTATAAACATCCCTACCAGATTAATAACCATCCTAATGTCTGAGTAAATCTCTCATTGGGGTGAGTTATAATTTAGGTATGTTAAGCGATGGAGAGCTTTTGCTCGATGTGTATTCTTTGAATTAACATTGCGTATGTTGGACTTAGCATGTCATGGATTAATGACTTGTTTTGTTTAACATGTGGTTTCCATGGATTATTGGAACCATAAATATGCTACCATAAACAAGATATGATTAATATTAGAACCCTGAGTTAATTCAAGTCTTGGATTAAAGCCTTAACACTTGGGAATTCCAATCAATGTCAACTTGTGACATGGGTGTTAATTTAATGCAATATAAAGCAAAGCTCAAGGATATCACAAGCTTAACTACCTAATGATGAACTCACCCCAATATTTATCAAATTTCTAAATCAATATTAATCAATCAATCATTTCAATTAAAGCTCTGCAAACAAACCCCCAAATCAAAACACAAATCAAAAACAATCAACTATAAAAAATTGTACCATCGCCGAGGATTCAACCCGAGTGCTGCTATACACATTAGCAGAGCACCGGAACCTTGAACGGTCGATAGGCGACAATCGGTCACGCTTTCATATTTTCCTCTTTATATTATACTCACCCCTACATGGGATTTTCCCCCACATGTTGTGTCTTATGCAAATGATGGATAGGACGACCACGACTATAGAGGATCTTAGGGATACTGGGTGTCTGATTGCATGTGGTGGTCATAGCTTGGGATTTAGAAGATGGGCTCTCTCGACTATTTACTTTTCCATTTTTCTATCATTTTGGAACATATTTTTGGTTGGATGTGTATTTTTCCCTATACTTTTTAGTTTATACTACCGTAGTTTTATACTATCTAGAGTTTCATGCATGCTTGGTTTACTTTATAGAAGTGTTGCATATTTTCTTATTTCCCACTACACTTTTTCATTAGGTTGGATATGTGCATGTGTATAGGTTTTTAGTCAAATGCCTCCCTGATTTAGTTATGACTTCAATGCTTGTCACCACCCTTGGCCTATAGAGGCTTACTTGGGGTAGTTTCAACTTGAGCCCCATCTTGGGTCAAGTCGTGATAGTGTGGCTAGATGGAGTCGCGAGATCCATTATCTCAAATTGGTATGCACATTTTACCTCATAAGTCTGTAGGGGATTTCATCATGATTTTGGCTATTAATTATTCCTTAGCACTGCTTTCTATCCTCATACAGATGGGCAGACATAGTGGATTATCCAGACACTAGAGAAAATGTTACAGGCATGTGTCTTGGACTTCAGTGGATCGTGGTAATGAAAAATACCCTTAGTTGAGTTTGCTGATAATAACATCTATCACTTATCTATTGTTATGGCCTCATTTGAGGATTTTTATAGGCATCCATGACACTCTACATTATGCTAGGATGATGTTTTGGAGTTATTATTTTTTGGTCCTGATGTGGTGCAGAGCACAATAGAGAAGGTTTAGTTGGTTTGATAGAGGATGAAAGTAGTGAAGGATAGGAATAATTCATATGTTGATTGAAAGAGGAGGCCCTTATAGTTCTAGGTTGGAGAACATGTGTTCTTTAGGGTTTCCCATCAACATGGACAGTGGAGGTTCGGTAAAGAGGTAAGATCTCATCATGGTTTTTTATTCCCTTCGATTTGAGGCACGTTAGTGGGGTGGATTACTGGTTGGAATTTCTGCCACAATTGGACCGGATCTACAACATCTTCCACATCTCTCAGATCTATTAGTATCATCATGATGAATCTCATGTCATTTACTGGGGATAATTTGATATCAAGGATGATGTGATGTTTGTGGAATATCCAATGGAGATCCAAGATTATCAAGAGGAGTTGCTATGAGGATGAACCATTCTTTTGGTATGTGTGTTGTGGAGGCATGGTAGCTTGGAAGAGAGTTCATGGGAGTATGAGACGCATATGCATGCTCATTACCCAAAGTTGTTTTAATTTTTTCTTTTCTTTTTATTTCCTTTTGATTTGATGTTTGGATCCTTCTGTTTTATGAGATATTTGTTTTCTTGATGTATGATGCGTGATAATGTTCAGACATATGAAAAGGGGAGGACCCGGTTCCTAATAAAGATGCCTTAAACTATGATGTGATTAAACTCGTGTGGTAAATTTAGTGATACCCAGAGAAGTTAGTATCTTTAAATAAAGGATGTAATTTCATAATTTGTATTTTTGGGGTAGTATAGTTTTTTGGGATGTTGTGGATGCTTGGGTTGGAAAGTTTTATTTGTGGTGTTGTTTCATATATAATGAGATCTTTGAGAGTTATCTCAAGGGATGGTTGTTTGGACCTTTTCTCTATTTTCTTCTAGGTTGGTTTTAAATTATTGAGGTAAAGAATAGTTTTAAAGTTATCTAATGTAACTTTATAGACCTTCTATATCATCACTTTGTGGTAAATATGGTGATTGGGGTTCCTAGGAAAATTTTAAAGATGTTTGGGGGAGGAAGGGAGGATTGTTTTGGTGTTTTGGAAGAAAAAATGGGTGTTTTAGAGGATGATGATAGATCTTAGTGGTAGAACACCAATAGTAGGTCATAATAGTGGTGGATAACCAATGGTATATGTATGTAATTGGATTACTAATGGTAGATATTTGGTGGTTTATCACCAATGGTAGATCACCAATATTATATCATCCTAGTAGTAGATCACTGAACTAGCGGTTGATCACTAAACTAGTGGTAAGTAATTAAACTAGAGTTAAATAATTGAACTGGAGGTAGATAACTAAATTATTGGTATATCACTAAACTGGAGGTAGATCACTGAATTTGTGGTAGATCACTGAACTAGAAATAGATCACATAACTGGAAGTAAATCACTGAATAAGAGGTAGATCACTAATCTAGAGGTAGATCACTAAACTGGTGGTAGATCACTGAACTGGCAGTAGATCATTGAATTGGTAGTAGATCACCAATTATAGATCTATAGTTAATCTAGTTTTCTATAAATTCCCAATTTCTTCCTTTTGGGGTTTTCTTTAATGAAAAATGGTTTGAATGCCTTAATTAATGCATTTTAAATATTTTTAAAGGAGGATAATTATATCCTCTATTTCTTAAAACTTTGAATACTTTTTAAATGGTTATACCATGTGGATTTGATGAGATCCTCCTTCAATGATCAATTGAAAGAATATAAAATCCCACTAGTTTTGGATCTGATCATTCTAAAGTTATGATATTTCCTTTGTTCATTCAGGATTACTTTCTATTGATATGGGATGTTGCCAATAATTCTTTCCTTGGAGTTGTAGAACATTGTTGCTCCAGTTGGTTTTAGTTTCTTCTAGCATGATTACATCTTGCACGTGCCCCCTGTTTTAGGTGCAATGAGTTGAGTGAGGCTTCTTTATTCCAAGTGGGTAATTCCATCATTTCTCCTTTATGTGTATCATGTGGGGAGGGGAGTTTGTGTCTATCTATATGAAAATGGTTACATCTAAATTAACAAAGATAAATGAAGTGGTTAAAAGAATTTAATAAGTGGAATAGTAATGAAAGAATATTTTTATCATTTTGATATGGTTTTGTTATTAAAATTTTATAGGCTAAATGTCTCCTAAAAATTGTGGTTGTTGGGGGTCCTTTCTTGTGTTGTTGTGATGTTATTTTTGGAATTCATGTTGTTTGGTCATTGACATCACTTAAACTATAATTGGATAATTAGTATACTCAGTTAATAAATCGGATTCTCTAGGATCTTATGGTTTGTATGATAACACCCTTAAATGGGGAAGTATAATTGAATAAAATCCCCTATTCCTAATCTATAAAATGATATGTGTTTTTGTAAGAGGATGTGTGTTGTGGATCGATTGTGTTGATGTAAGGATTGGACAGTGTCTATGTTGTAATGTGTGTGTAGCGGGGTTGTGATGGTGGTTGTGGTGTGGTTGTATGCCAGGGCTACAAAAGTGGAGGTTGGATTGATGGTATATAGAGGTTAGGCTGTCTATTGATGTGATACGATGTGTTGATATAGTTTCCCAAGTAGTATTTCAATTAACATGTTTTTTGGATAATGGTTTGTAAATAATAAAACAAATTGGAATAAACTATAATGGGTTGTGTGGTTAAATGGTGGACTGTTAAATATAAATTAAATGGGCTAGAAATAAAGAAATTTTTTGGGTGTTTGAATAAAATTGGATTATAATGTTAAATATGGAAAATGTCATAATTTTGGAAGGGTTTTTTTATTGTGGAATGTGTATTGTGTCTTGTTGTATAGTTTTGTACATTTAGAAGTGGCGGTCGAAGTTTTGAAGGTTGTGTGGTGTTGTGGTGACATTGTTATATTGTTAGTGCATCGGTTTTGAACACATAGGATTGGGTTTATGTGTTTGATATTATATATATACCATTGTATATCCCCTATTATTTCTATAGGCACCCCACACACATTGAGCACCATGTTTCAACACCCATATATATAGTTGGGGGTGTTTTTTCCAACATTTTAGAGGGAGTATGGATTGTTGGCTACATGATCTTCCTCATTCCCTCTTACAAACATTTGTGATGTGCATGGGTTGTGGTGTATAGAAGTCAAAATTGTCGCTATCTAGATGTTATGTGATGAGATAAGATGCCACAGGTGTCTTTAGGCGATATTTTATGAGATGTATTATGGCAGGGGTCATTCATAAAAGGAGGAGGGTACAAGGTTTGTGTCCTTCATGTTCATGATACCCTTCTATACTAGTTATGAGATATGAATTGATGTGATAGACCAGGTGTCTTCTAGAAAGATATGATGTGATGTGATGACCCAGGTGTCTATAGTTGGTGTAACACCCTGAGTTTTTATGAATTATTTTTTTGATTTAATTTAATCTGTTTATATTTTTCATTTCATGCAACACTAAATATAGCTTGTATTATATGAAATCACCAAGTTATTCTTTATTTGACCCCAAGAACAAGTTGAGATTATACTAAATGAAACACTTAGATTAGTTTGCAGTATATGCAACACTATATGTTTGTATTGTGTTATACACAATGTTGAGTTCATTCAATAACTTTTTTGACACACAAGACCAAGTTTTTACCAAACTACAATATACTATTAATATTATTATTGAAATATTATTATAGTTATCACATAATTGTTGGAATGGAAGTTATGAATAAGATTAAATAAATTATAAAAATATGGTTTACACATGTATATAAAATGAATTATTTGGTTATCAATTTGTTATAAATGAAGGTAAGAACTATTTGAAAATAAAGAAATTCTTTTTATAAGAAAACCATTTTCTATATACAAACATTTTTTATCTAAATAAATTAAAAAACTACTTTTGATGGATGTTTTTAATAAAATTTATACATTATATATTCAATAAAAATTTTTGACACTCATCCAATAGATTTGATAGGCAAAAGATAAGAATAAATCCAATTTTATGAATTAAAATATGTATTTTTTCTAAAAAGTAATTTTACCACCTTTTAATGGCGCACCTATTTTAAATATAATTTTTGAAACTTTTATAATTTTTATTTTAAAAAATGAACTTAATTTTTGAAAATGTAATATCAAAATTAGAATAGAGTTAATTTTTGGGATTTTTCTAAAATATTTCATTTTTGGATGAATAGTGAAAAATAATGAATTTTAATTGAAAATTGCATTTTCGTCTAATTTATTTATATAGTTGAATTATATTTTAAATTGGTTTTAAAATATAATTAGTTCAATTATAAATCACTCAATATAATTTAGTTCATTGTAATAAATTTCACATTGAAATTGATAATGAAAACATTTCAAACTTTTAAACTTTTTCAATTTAAAAACTCTTTGTTTCATCCCATCTGCAGGATTAATTTTAAATTAATTTATTCCACTTATGTGATTAGAATTTTTAAAAATGGATTCCATATTTATAATAATAATAATTTATAATAAGTTTAACTTATTTTTTTACCAAAAATATTAGTGAAATTAATTAAAATTAATTACAGTGATTAAGGTAAAAACAAGATTACTTGGTGGTTAAACTTAAAAATTAAGGTATAAAAAATGGCCCTAAAAATGTAAAAAATACATTTTATGGCCATATTTTGAACTTAAACTCTCTATGATTGAATTTTGTATGTTTTTGAAGCCTCTTGTTAGGTAAAAACGTGGGTACACCTAACTTTCTTTTCAAAAATACCAAGTGTGTCATCTCCTTCCCTTATAAAAGGTCACCACCTCTCCCCCTCTCTTCACACCTCTCAAGAAATTTTTCTTAAAAAAAACACTATCCAAATATACTCCCAAATTTCATCCCTCAATATTATATGCATCCCTTTGGAAATAAATACAACCAAGGAATCCCTTTGGTGAAAACCAAAAGGAGTTACCCAAAGAAGTGGTAACATCCTTCAACAAGAACTTTTGTTTTATTTCTTTCTCCACCCCCTAAATTATTATTATTCCATGATTATATAATATATTCAGTATCTTATATATAATTAGATGTTTTTATTTTAAGTGTATGACCTACACTCACACACACATCCATCAAATGGGATACGTAATCATCGTTCATGTGTACGGAGGACTACCACCTCGCGAACCGATGTCGTTCGTTCTTCTATTACCACCTATAATGGTTGGGAATAATTATTTAATTACTATTTTTATATGATATATATTATATTTATGATGTATTTATTCTTATTTAATTATTATATAACACATACCTTTGTGATTTTCATTTTATGAGAATATGATAACTTCGTTTGAGGACGTGTGGACTACCACGTCCTCAAGGCGATGTGATTCATTCACACTTTACATGGAATGTATTAAGAATGATTTTAATAAAAATATTTGATATATATGAAATAATAATTCAACTATAATTATAATATGCATATATATATATATATCATTTACTCTTCTTTCTTTAAAAATAATACAAGAAAAGTAAAATAGCGTTCAGGTGTATGTATGGCCTACCATCTCCATGAATGGTGTATATCATATTCTATTTCTATCTTGTATAGATTATTATAGATACATATATAATGAATATATATGATATTTAAATCATTTTTATAATTCTAGATATTATGAAATTGTGATCTAAGTAAGAGTACCAAAAATATAACAAATCAAAACACGTGTGAAAAATAAAGTGGTTATTACCCAAAACAAAACTTTAACATGAATTGTTAATAAATGGATAATAAAAGGTAATAATAAAATCACATATGGTAATATATAAATAAATATTTTTCTATAATATATGTATAATAAACTTATATTTATTATATAGGATGTTGAAAGATTATGACGAGAGCTAAGACATAAGGTAAGGGAATCTCATCTCACTTTTTATATCCATGAGATACATGACATATTCACCACTCGCTTATTTTTTGAGGTGTATATACTACCCTATTAAATGTTATATCATGAATTTAATTTATTTAATGATATTAAAATATTTAAATTATGTTATTCTTTCATGGGTATCACAATTTAAAATTTACTCATGTAGTAAGGGGATTTTCTGTCTCATTTTTATTTCTATGAAACTTATGCCGTATTCACCACTCATTTATTCTTTTGTGGTGTATCTACTACCCATGAATGTATTATAAAATTATTATCCTTAAATTTATAGTTATATAAATATCCATTTTATGATCTATCTTTTATGGGTTTTATAGTAAAAAAGTTACCAAATTGATAAGGTAATTTTGTCTCAATTTCCGTTCTTTGAGACACATGTATGTTATGCACCTACATTCTTTTATGAGGTGTATATAATGGCCTCTGACATGTTATATCATGAATATAATTCTTTTAATGATATTTTAAGCATAATTTAATTTTATTATTTCATGTTTATTTTGATTCAAAGTTACCAAAGAAGTATGATTTTATTGCTACAATATCATCATTTATTAGGATTATTTACAATTATGATTCCATTGATGAAATATTATGATCTGTCTCCCAAGAAATCTCATTAATTTTCTTCTAATTTGTTTATTCATGATATATTCATGTGATGGTATCATTTTTTCACTCTTTGGTACTTAATATAATTAATAAAAAAAATTAAGAAAATTCAACTTAATTTCTCACTTTGGTCGGAAATCTGTTTTCTCCCAAAACCATGTTTTCTAATATTTTTTTCAAAAATGTTTTACTATGATTTTTAAAATATTTTTTTAACCATATTTAACCCTTTTAATAAAAAATGTTTTTAAAATTAATCTTCATGTCTTTTTCTGATCAAGGCACTTTTTGAAACTTTTTATGGTGCAAAAGGAATGTTTGGAATCTACAGATTTACCTGCCATCATGAACATCCTTTACTAAAAGCTTACTTTGAAATTTTACATGGTTGTTTTTAAAGAATTTTTTTTCCTAATATTATAGAAATTCTTTGTTTTAAATTGGTTTTCAAAGAAAAATCTTTTCAAAAAAATTGTGTTTAAAAAGTGTTTTAAAATATTTTCAAAGATTCCTTTATATGTTTTAAAAGGTTGTTTTTAAAGAAAATGATTTCAAATATTTCAAAATTTCCTTTATAACTCTTCAAGGTTATTTTAAAATAAATGTTTTTTCAAAAAAATTATGTTTAAGAAAAGTTTTAAATTATTTTTATAGAATATTTTGTGGGTTTTCAAAGGTTATTTTCAAAGAAAATGATTTCAATTATTTCAAATATTCCTTTATAAATTTGAAAATATATTTTCGAAGAAAAATGTTTTCAAAAAAAAAATTATGATTTAAATATAATTTTTGAAAGTGGAAAGGATATTTTCCTCAAGAAGTTTTTTAAATTAATTTTAAAGCTTACTTCATAAGTTTTTAAAGCGATTTTCAAAGAAAAGGATTTTGAAAATGTTTTATGTTTTAAAAAGTGATTTTTAATGAAATTTTATTTTCTTTAAGAAATTATCCAAGGATGTTTAAAAATAATTCTCCATCTAATAGGAAATACTTCAATATAGTTTATTCTTAATTGGGGATATGATCTAATAATACAATTCATATTCTTTCTATGAATGGTTTATGTTTTGAAGGAATTATGCCGATGAAACATGTTTCTATTTCACAGGGGTTTTTTTTGAAAAGGTGGAGGATATGCCTCTTTTATTAAAATAAAATAAAAGATAGTAACCAAGGAGGGAGTATGGGAAAAACAGGGAAAACCCAAAACAAAAAACTATTTTTTTATCTTTTTCAATGGTCTCTCAGTTAGCCTTCGTTCTTCTTCTCTAATTGCATCCAACTCCGCTCTTCCACGCCCTTGTCCCCAACCTCTCGATCTACCTCTTCTTGCACTTTCCCTACTTGAGATAGATTTAATTATTTCATAAATTGTATCAACATCAGTGCTCTATGAGCCTGATATATCCTCTATTTCTTCCTTGTTTTTGTTAAGAGAAGCCTCTTTTTTCACTGGCATCTTCATTTCTTCTGCAATCGGCAGGTCAACCACCATTGGGGAAACAATTAGGGGTTGTGTCTTCTTATAAGAAAAAATATATAAGCCTTATTTATCCACAATTATCTTTTAAAAATAATGGAAAGCCTTATATATGAATGGGGAGTTAGATTATAAAGTTTGTTTACCTTTTTGATTCAATGAGGAAACCATCCTTTCCTGTAAGAGTTGTTGATCAACCTCAAAATGTGCTTCTTCTTCTATTACTTTATATTTTCCTTTTCTAGTAACATAAACATGGTGAACATTTTCCTCTTCTATACAAATATCAACCCAAGACTTATTTTTGTTTTCAGAGGTGGAAGCACATACCTGGGGAGAGTCTAGGCGGTTTCCCTTTTTATCAACTTTATACGCCTCTTCATGAGCGGCACCTTGCACCTCTTTCTCAGTAGGATTATCAACAGTGACCAAATCTTCCAAACTCCTACAAAAGTTTTTTTATCCTCATGAAACAACTATGTTTTGTTCTTCTTGAGACAATTATTCACATTATGACCACACAAAGCATAGAAGTTGCAAACTATAGAACTTCATTAAGAAGATAATTCATGACCAATAACATTGCAGTCTTTTCATAATTTAGAAAAAAATTTCATAAATGATCCTCAACTCAAAAATATCCTCATCATTTACAAGCATCACCTTGTCAAAAAGATTCAAACCTAGCTCAAACACAACCATAAACCTAGAAAAGTGGCCAAAATGGGAAACTTTCATTTCCTTATCAATTTTAATGGGTTATCCTATGATGAAATTATTATGTAACATGTCTATTTTTTCAAAGTTTATGATATGATTAAATGTTTATGTTACCCATTTTATTTCATGAGTTAAGATATGATTAATTTTTATAGTCTTGGGGTACACATATGTATGTTTTTATGTGATGGGTAGAACCTATATCTCCTTCTAATACATTGAGTAAATGTTTATATCTCATGAGATATAAATGGATAAAATGCGGAGTGAACTTGGTTCATTAAATGACTTTGTGTGATAAGATGGTCTTGGGAGTGAAGCGTGGAAACTAAGATAATTTAAGGAGTGAACCCATCCCACTATAAGTAAATGGATGCAACTAGGGATGGTGGTGTGTCCCACCCAGTAGGTGTATCCCCCCTAAAGTGACCTAATAAGTTTTGGAAATGATACTTGATTTATATGGAATGATTTTATATGCTTATATGTATGCCAAAAATTCTATGTCTTATTCCTATGTTATTCTCTCATGGATCATGCTATTGATTCCCTTATTATTCATGTCTAATGTCATCTTAATCTTTATGTCATGACTCGTGTGTATGATATTTGATATGTAGGGTATGATCTTCAAATGTTATAATCATGTTCTCATACCCTTATCTTTATATTAAGCTTATGTACCTCCTTTATTTACCTTGACTGAGTATTTGAGCTCACCCTTTCTTATGTTTCATTTTCTCAGGTTATGAAGATATGTATTATGTATGATGTGTCTAAGAAGGGTTTTATTCATGGATAACCAAGTGTTAAATAATATACCACACTTATATACCAGTGTTTATGTTTCCATGTTTCCAAAGGCACTAAACTAATATGGTCTTTAAGTGCCTGTTTGTGTGATGTATTAAGTATTCTAAAAAAATCATGTAATGTCAATGTATGAAAAGTGAGGGTCATTATAGTTGGTCTCAAAGGAAAGGTTTAGTAAATCTTTAGAAACTAGGATAATAAAACTTTAATGAGACCCATTGGTATATTTATAAGTATATATCTAGGTATGTATCTAAGGATAAGTATAGGTTTGAGTTAAAGTATAGGAAAATGTCCTGGAATTTTGGTAAAGGATGGAGTGAGTGGTTTCCTAGTAATATATCCATGTATAGATACTACAAGTGGATGTGGATCTGGTACAAATGTTCATAGGGGTAATAACCCTAAAAACATCATATTGAGCTAGACTCGATTAGGAACTGGTGCATAACAATGGTCATTACTGCACACTTGGTTTGATACTCTCTGAAAATATTCTTTAGGAATTCAAAAACACTTTATGAATCATCATGAAGGATTTAAATATAATATGACTATGAATGAACTAGGTTTAACCTAAGTAGTAATTTATTAAAGGTGTAATTATTTATACATCCTATAATTAATTTTTCACGATTATGTAGTTCTCTGTTGTGATAAGTATTGCTCACACTATGCTTTCTGGTTTTAGTCAATGGAGGGAACAAAAAGAACTGGATTAATATTGAATATGATGAAAAATTTGCTGATGAGTAGTAAAATGGGATGATCACTATAGGGAAGGATTTTTTTATCATGGCTAATCATTTTTCATAGAACATGATTAACAACGTGTACCTTAATAAACTATCAGACTCACCAAGTAAGAGAAGGAAATATTTTTATAATAATTTAGGTAATTGAGACCATGGAGGAAAGAAGATTTAGTTTCTTACATGTCAAGAATGTGGGAATAATCACCCAAGTGAATGTATTAGAGGAACGGGAAGGACTTTTGACTGTAGAAAATAAGGACAAAAAGTAAGTAATTGAAAAGGTAAAATGAAAAGTTTGGTTAATGAAATGGATGGGAATAATGGCCTCCCTAAAAAATCATCAATGGTTTAATTCATTAAATGTTGAAATAATGGGCATTATGAAAATTTATTTCCTAAGTGGAAATCTCACAAAGAGAATCAGTAAGGTGGTATGAGTAATGGTTATATTGGTGATGATGAAGAGACTACAGGTGAAATGTGAAAGGAAAGAGGTATTAAGGAATATAATGAGGAAGCCTTGTGAATGTCTTAAGGATGAAGTGGAATAATAAAAGTTTTTATGTATTTAGATTCGAAAATCATGTTATATGAATTGTGAAATATATAAGGGATATTTAGTTTAGTTTTTTTTTTCTAAGGATTTGCAGTAATATGTTAAATGGTTCTGATAGACTAGAAAAGTGATTTAATGGAAAGGTGAAATTTTGACTAAGGTAATATAAAACTTACTATATTCTATATTTTGAGTTAATATTGATGGTATAAAGATATGTTGGATGTGAATAAGTAAATTGTATGGTACCAATTACCTTGGAACTGATTAATAATTTGTTTAAAAAGTGGTTTATGCTATCATGGATGGATTTTACAATATTTTTGGATTTAAGGAATATATCCAATAATATGTGATTTATGTAATGAATGAAGAATCGTGTATTTTTTAAATAATTATTTATGGTAATTCAGGTTATTACCATGTTTCAAGAGAATAACTGATAAAGGTATTCACTTGTTTGGTATGTGATAAATAAGAGCTGATTTATAATATATGGGGGATCAATGTTAAGATAATTTTGATTAATTTAGTGACCTTATTTCCGAAGTTTTTTAATTTCATATTTCATAATGGTTACAAGTTTAACCATTTATGGAATGGTTTATGTTAAACTTAGGATTTAGTTTTAGAGATTGAAGTATTATCTCACAAAATGAGGATTTATGAATATTGGATAACTTTTTCTAACCATTTTTTTGTGATAATGATAGATGGAATGACTTTTCATTCTATTTATGGACCTCATGATCTACTAATTATTCAGGAATAAAAAATTCATCTTTATTTCTTATAATAATAGATGAAGAGGAAATTGATCAACGCACAAAAAAGGGTGAGATTGTGCTGAAATAAAGTAAGTATATCTTCTCATGAAAATTATTCAACTTTAGGAAAGGGTCTTGAAATAAAATTTTGTCCTGCTATCATCATTTTGATGATATAAATGACCCTTTTCAAGCCTCTTTGGGTTATGTATTTTTGATCATTAACTTTCTCCTAAACGTGTTCTCTATAACTCTCCATCAGAACATGATAGTTATATTTCTCTTACATGTCCATGTTTTCACTTGTCACATATGTTCTCCTATGTGGAAACCTAGTTATGAGTTACTTTGGGTAACCATTATGTTTCTAACTTTCCATTTTTAAAGTAATTTTTAGTATTCATTTTTACGATGTGGGTTTCTATAAAAGGAACTTTCAAGTATTAAACCTTTTATAACCCAGATGAATTTCGAGGGAGGAATTCATTTTTAGGGGGTTAGAATGTGACACCTTGAGTTTTTATAATTTTTTTCAATTTAATTTAATCTTTTTGATTTTTTTAATTTCATGTGACACTAAATATAACTTGTGTTATATGAAAGCGTCAAGTTATTCTTTCTTTGTACGCAACACCAAGTCGATATTATGCTATACACAAAACTTAGATTAGCTTATGGTATATGAAACACTATGTTTGGATTGTGTTACACAAAATGCCAAGTTTCTTTGATAACTTGTGTGACATGAAAGACTGAGTTTTTACCAAACTACAATATACTATTAGTATTGTAATTAAATTATTACTATAGTTATCACCTAGACATTGGAATGGAAGTTACGAATAATATTAACTAAATTTTGAAAATATGGTTTACACATGCATATAAAATGAATCCTTTGGTTATAAATTAGTTAGAAATGAAATTAAGAACTATTTTAAAATAAATAAATTTATTTTCTAAGAAAAATATTTTTTGATGTACAAACATGTTTTATCCCAATAAATTAAAAAAACAAATTTTGATGGATGTTTTTAATAAAATTTATATATTATATATAAAATAATATTTTTTGACATCATCCAACAGATTTTATAGGCATAATATAAGAATAAATCCAATTTTATGAATAAAAATTCATACTTTTCTAAAAGGTATTTTTACCACCTTTTAATGGAGTGCCTATTTTAAAAATAATTTTTCAAAATTTTATAATTTTTATTTTGAAAAAATTAACTTAGTTTTTTAAATCATAAAATCAAAATTATCTTAGGTTGAATTTTTGGCATTTTTCTGAAATATTTCATTTTTGAATGAATAGTGAAAATATTGTATTTTAATTGAAAATTGTATTTTTTATTAATTTATTTATATAGTTAAATTGTATTTTAAATTACATTTAAAGTAAATTTAGTTAAATTATACATAATTAGATAAAATTTGGTTCATTTTAATAAATTTAACATTGAAATTGATAATAAAAACATTTCAAACTTTTGAAC
This sequence comes from Viscum album, assembly GCA_963277665.1. NCBI lineage: Eukaryota > Viridiplantae > Streptophyta > Magnoliopsida > Santalales > Viscaceae > Viscum > Viscum album. Next base: position 1,254,704,714 of record OY728151.1, on the reverse strand, counting down.
TTCTTCAATTTAAAAACCCATTGTTTCGTTCCGTCTACGGGATTAATTTTAAATTAATTTTTTCCACTTCTGTGATTATAATTTAGAAATATGGATTAAATATTTTAAATCATCATAATTTATAACTTATAATAAGTTCAACTTAATTTTTTACCAAAAATATTAGTGAAGTCAATTAAAATTAATTACAGTGATTAAGGTAAAAAAAACAAGATTACTTAGTGGTTAAACTTAAAACTTAAGGTATAAAAATGGACCTAAACTTTTACAAACCCAATTTTATGGCCATATATAGACCTTAAATAATATATAATCTAATTTTTGTGTTTTTTAATCCTCTTTCTAGGTAAAAACATGGGTACACCTAACTTTATTTTCAAAAATACCAAGTGTGTCCTCTCCCTTCCTTATAAAAGGCCACCACCTATCCCCCTTTATTAACACCTATCAAGCCCTTTGTATCAGAATTGTTTTTCTAAATATCATCCCAAATTTTCTAAATTAATATTATAATCCTCTCTTTGTTCATAAATCCAAAAAATTAATCCCTTTGGTGAAAACCAAAAAGGATTTTCCTAAAGAAGAGGTAACATCCTTCAACAAGCACTTTTGTTTTATCTATTTCTACACCCCCTCAATTATTATAATTCAATGATTATATAATTATCTAATTATAATAAATATTATAATATTTTTATGTTAAGGTAATTACCTACACAAACACACACATCCATCAAATGGGATATGCAATCATCATTCATGTGTACGGCGGACTACCGCCTCACGAACCGATGTTGTTCATTCTTCCATTACCACATCTCAAGGTTGGTAATAATGATGGACTTAATGATTTTATATTATATATAATATTTATTATTTCTTTATTCTTATTTAATTATTATATAACATTTACCTTCATGATTTCTATTTTTTGAGAATATGATAACTTCGTTTGTGGATGTGTGGACTATTGCTTCCTCAAAGTGATGTGATTCATTCATGCTTTACATGAAATGTATTAAGGATGATTTTAATAAATATATGTGATATATATGACATAATAATTCTAATTCAAATATAATATATATATATATATATCGTTTACTCTTATTTCTTTAAAAGGATGACTAGAAAATGAAAATAGTGTTCATGCGTACGTACGACCTACCATCTCCATGAATAGTGTATCTAATGTTCTATTTATATCATTTATAAATTAGTATAAATAAATATATAATGAATATATATGATATTTATATCATGGTTATAATTCTTTATATGATGAAATCGTGATCTAATTAATAGGACCAAAAATATAACAAATCAAAACACATGCGAAAAACAAATCAGTTATTACCTGAAACGTAACTTTAACATGGAATTATTAATAAATGGGTAATAAAAGGTCATTAAAAAATAATATATAGTATTATATAAATAAATATTGTTTTATTATATATTTATAATAAACTTATATTTATTAAACAGGAGTTTTAATGAGTATGATGAGAGTCAAGAAATAAGGTAAGGGAATTTCATCTCACTTTTTATATCAATGAGATACACATCATATTCACTACTTTCTTCTTTTTTGTGGTGTATATGCTTACCTGTGACATGTTATATAATGAATTTAATTTATTTCATGATATTAAAATATTTAAATTATTTTATTCTTTCATGGGGATCACGATTCAAAAGTTACTCATGCTGTAAGGGGATTTATGGTCTCACTTTTATTTCTACAAGAATTATTCCATATTAACCACTCATTTATTTTTTGTGGTGTATATACTACCCATGAATTTATTATATTATTATTATACTTAAATTTATGGTTATTTACATATCTATTTTATTATCTCTCTTTCATGGGGTTTACGGTTCAAAATTTTCTAAATCAGTAAGGTAATTTTGTCTCAATTTTCCTTCTTTGAGACACATGTTATGTAATTCACCAACATTATTTTATGAGGTGTATATAATAACATTTGAAATGTGATAACATGAATATAATTATTTTCATTATAATTTAAGCTTCATGTAATGTTATTATTTCATGGTGATTTTGATTCAAATTTGTCAAAGTGGTATGAGTTTATTGCTACAATCTCATCATTTATCAGGATTGTTTACGATTACGCTTCCATTGATGAAATATTATAATCAATATCTCAATAACTCTAATGAATTTTATTCTCCTATATTTATTCATTATATATTCATTTTAAGGTACCATTTTTTCACTCTTTGGTACTAATTAAGAATTTTTTTTAATAAAATCTTCCTTCATTTCTCTCTTTGGTCAGAAATATGTTTTCTCCCGAACCCATGTTTTATAAAAATGTTTTAAAAAATGTTTTAATATGATTTTTAAAATAAAATTTTACCCATGTAACATTTTTAATAATTTTTTTTAAAAGTAATCTTCTTGTCATTTTCTGATGAAGATACCATTCTAAACTTTTTACGATATAAAAGGAATGTTCGACATTTTCAGATTTACCCGTTATCATGAATGTCATTTCCTTGAAAATTCCTTTGAAAGTTTACAAGGTTATTTTTAAAGAAATTTATTTTCTTAATATTATGATTTTCTTTAAAGTGGTTTTCAAAGAAAAAAAATTTCAAAAAAAATTTATGTTTAAAACGTGTTTTAAAATATTTTCAAAGCTTCTTTTATATGTTTTCAAAGGAAATTTTTAAAGAAAAGTATTTCAAAGATTTAAGAACTTCCTTTATATGTTTTCAAGGTTATTTTTATAGAAAAGAGTTTTAAAAAATGTTTTATGTTGAAAAAATGTTTTAAATGATTTTCAAATATTCTTTTATAATTTTTAAAATGTTATTTTCAAAGAAAATGATTTAAAAGATTTAAATTATTCCTTTATAAGTTTGTAAAACTATTTTCAAAAAAAAATTCAAAATGTTTTATGATTTAAAAATAAATTTCAAATTGGAAAAGATATTTTCCTCAAGAATTGTTTTAAATTATTTTTAAATATTACTCAATAAGTTTTCAAATTGATTTTTAAATAAAAGGATTTTAAAAATGTTTTGTGTATTAAAATGTGATTTTCAAAGAAAGTTTATTTTCTTTAAGAAATGATCCATGAGATCTTTCAAAATATTTCTCCATTTAAGATGACATCCTTTGATAGATTTTATTCTTTACTGAGGATGTGATTCAATAATACCATTCATGTTTTTTCTCTGAATGGTTTATGTTTTAAAGAAATGATATATATGAAAACTGTTTCTATTTTATAGGTTATACCATGATAAAATGTTTATGAAACCCACTTCTTTTCATGGGTTATCCTATAATGAAATTATTATGAAACCTTTTTTTTGAATAGTTTATGGTATGATTAAATGTTTATGTTACCCATTTCATTTCATGGGTTATGATATGATTAATTTTTATGGTCTTGTGGCACATATATGTATGTTTTTATGTGATGGGTGGGACCTATATCTCCTTCCATTGCATTGGGTAAATATTTATATCTCATGAGATAGATATGGTTGGAATGGGGAGTGAACTCGGTACAGTAAAGGACTTTGTACACTAAAATGGTCATAGGAGTGAACCTTGACTAATAAAATGGTTTGAGAGTAAACCCATTCCACTATAAGGAAAGGGTTGTGACTATGGATGGTAGTGTGTCCCGCCCAGTAGGTGTAGCCCCCATGAAGTGCCCTAATATGTGTTGGAAATGATCCTTGACTTATATGGAATTGTTTTATATGATTATGTGTATGTCACAAATTATATGTCTTATTCCTATGTTATGTTCTCATGGAACATGCTCTTTATTCCCTTATGATCCATGTCTAATGTTCTTCTAATCTTTATTCCATGAATCGTGTGTATGATCTTTGATATGAAAGGTATGATCTTCAAATGTTAAACTCATGTTCTCATACCCTTATGTTCATGTTAAGATTACATATCTCCTTTATTTACCCTTACTAAACATCTTATATCACCCTTTATTATATTTCCTTTCCATAGTTTATAAAGAAAGTTTTAATTAGGAGTACTAAAGGGGAAGATCTGTGTGGGAAACATTGAAGATCTTTCACCAAGTTAGAAGATTGTGTTCCAAGTTTCCAAAGACACTAAAATAATATAATCCTTGAGTATGTACTTTTCTAATGTATTGAATATTCATCTAAGATGATGTAATATACATTTATTTTAAGCATAATTAACTATAGGTGGGATATGATGTGATGTTTTTAATGTTATACAGAAGGATTGGGAGCGTTAGGAGTTTCCACAATTGAAAAATTGGTTATTTTCATTAGGGTATTTGCGATGGGACCCCATAAAAAATACCCCATTGTAGAAAATGGTGTCGTAAAAGACATTTTTTTAATGGGCCATCATAAAAGGCATTTTTTCGATTGTTCGTCACAAAAAAAATCTTTTTCGATGGGATGGCAGCCCATTGCAAATAGTTTTTTGCTACTCAGGTATTTATGATGAACCAAGTGACCCATTGAAAAAAATATTTGTGATGGGTAGGATTCCCATCAAAAATAAGTTTAAAAAATAAAAATAAAAAATAAATAGGATATTAAAAAATATCAAAATAATTTTAAAAAAATGTAATAACTAAAATTATAAACATCCAAAGTAATAAAATTATTAAAAAAATATTTACATTCAAATTTTAATATAAAAAAGTGTACATAACTATAGAGTGGGGAGGGGTAGGTTCATATGGAAGAGGAGGGAGAGGGAACTACATCCTTACACCCTGAGTCAGTTGTCACATGTACTCCATCATCTGATTTGGTTGCTCCTAGTGTTGTCATCATATCTCCTCCCACTGCTACTGGTGTTATCAATAGAGATCTACCTGTTCCCTATGCATAGCATCTATAACCTCACTCTGAGCTTGTAGTTGCTCCTCATACTGTGAGGCTAATGATGAAGACTCTCCACGAGATCCCCTCAATCTGGACATTGATCATGCAACAGTACCATAATAACTTTTAGTCGCTAATCGATAATTGATACAAACCACTCGGCCTTTCTCAAAAGAATACTATGTCACCTACATCCATGTTGCATCATCAAATCTTGACACACCAGTGGTCTAACTCTCAGTATCATCCTGGCTCTCATCTTGTTTCTGAGAATTCATAGCTTCATATGACTCCTTCAATTGTAATTTGAAATTAAAATAGTTAAAATATTATTTTCAGTTAATTTTAAAACTCAAAAAAATTATACTAACCACAATCTGATACTAGCGACCACTTGTAATTTCTTTGGTGAGAGGATCGATGTACATCCTATTATAAATGTTGAAATTTGTAATATCGAAATATTCAACTGCCTATATGTGTATAAAATAAATGGTTTACATTTACATTTATATAAATTATTAAAAAATTAATTATCATATGTCATTGATGAGTACTAAATGTACGACTACCATCTTGATGTGTCACCTCCTACCTCCCCCAGTTCTACTGACCTAATTATGTCCTCCTCTAAAAACTATCTCTCATATAGTATGAACATAATCCATTCTAAACCTGAGATGAGATGTAATCCTGTTAGTGAGCATAGAAAAACTGATCAAAATTCATGACTCATACTTTCTTCATGGATGGCCTCCTCATATTTTTAAAAAACTTATGACAGAGATCATGTATAAAGACCTCTAAGGCCTCCCAAATAGAATTCCACAAACTATCATTGATAGGATTCCATAAACCCTACAAATAATTAATAATATAATGTTAATAATTAAATAAATTTCAAAATAACTATTATTTATTTACGTATCATCCAATGATTAAACATGTGGTGTTAAGCTTCAATGGTAATCTAATCCCATGTCACCCATGCTCTAGAAAAAAGTTCTGAAAAATTGCACTTTCATGTTCAACAGCTATATGTGTAGATCTATGAATAAAACAGAAAAAATAATCAAACAATTAGTACATAAATAAATTAATGAAAATTATTGAAAACTAACTAAAATACACAATTGAACATACCTCTATGTGTGTGGATCAAAGTCAATATGTGGATGTTTCTTGAGAATAGGTTTAGGAATCATCAATATCACAAGACCCCGGCCCCTATGAGTTGAAAATTAATGGCTAAAAACTTGAGGTTCAAATGATAAAGCATTAGGCTCATCACCAAATAGTACGGTATCATCAAGGCTACAGAAGATATCATCATAAGTCTCATCATCCATATGAAACATGAAAAGAATGTTGTCAACAAATAATTAAAAATGAGTATTATATATATATATATATTGACTATAAATAACAAGTAATTGTGTTATTCTTCATATTCATCCTCATCTTCATATACAATGGTGTCAATATATTCATCTTCCTCCTCAGTATCATCAATTTCCATACGATTTTTAGCTTCATCATCACCAATTAATTCAAATTCATTTTTTACATTATCCAAATAATTGTCACCATTGACCCGTAACTGTGGGGTATCATCAACGATATTCATGTATCTTTATTAAAAATATTTATTTGGAGTTTTCTCTTGAAAAAATTCAATTCCTTTCACTTCAATAGAACCACATTCACTTTTCATAAACTTATTTTCATAGGATTTCAATTTTATAATGCTCCATCAATCAATTAACTCTCTTGAATCATCACAATAATTGGCATAATATATTTGGTGTGCTTAATGAGTCAATAAAAATGGTTTATTTACTACAATAAGTCTTTTATATATAATATCATTGATTCCATGGAATAGATGAATATGAAAGTCTCTATTAGTATCAAACTAATGACATTTAAACATTGTTACATAATTCCATCCTAAATAACAAAACTCAATTATTTCATCGATCATGCCATAAAATTCAACTTCACTTTCTCTATGATGAGATCCTCTCAATAAAACACCATTATTCATTATTTTTTATTCACCATATACACATGTATGAAATCAAAAACCATTCACCACATATGCATTATAATATTTAACCATTTTGGATGACAGTTTACTCAATACACACAATCGATTATCAATTTTATCAACATGTTGAAATACCTAAAAAATTGAAAAATAATTAACAATATAAGAAATAATAAATTTATTTCATATGTTAAACCATAAACAATTTACTTTACCGATATTTGAAACTAGAAGGAAAAAAATTATGTTCTCGACCTTCTTCAAGAGAATCTACTATAATTTTTGGAAACTGTTTCTTTATATGATCATCATATAATCTACAAATAAAATAACATTAATTTATTTTTTAAAAAAATTAAAGAATGTGTAGTAATATCACTCAATGTAAAAATCATTTCATTTCTTCACTGTTGAACAGAACATATATATGATCCATGTGATGTTCATCATCTAAAATCCATTATTCTTAAAAACTGATAATTGGATGTTTAGTACATCATTAACATTTTCCTCATTATAGCCCTTATATTATGTTTTGAAGGATATTCAGTTTGAAAATAATGAAAGAAAAAAATAAATTTCCTCCTATAAATAAGATTCTATAATTGACCCTTCAACTGATACTTTGTTGCATACCTTTTTATTTAGTTTCTGTATACATATTTTGTATGGATACATCCATTGGAACTATATCATCCCTCCACATTTTTCTTCATATGGAAAATGTAATATCAAATGTTCCATTGAATGAAATAAATCTAGAAAAAAAATTCCAATTTATATAAAATTAAAACAACATCTTTTTAAAGTCTACTAAGTGCATCATAGTCAGTTTTCGCCACACATATGTCTCAGAAAAGTATGATATTTCTATTTGAACATCCCAAATTGAAGAATTCAAAAAACCTCTAAATACAGTCAGCAGAAGTCTTTCCAATATAACATGAAAATCATGACTTTTTAATTGGTAATATGACTATTTTTTGACACATCTAACCAAATTGGAAACATAACCATCTAATAGTCTCAAATCCATAATCCATTGACAAAATAATAAATGGTTTTATTTGTAAATTTTGTAAGCTTCTTTTGGATTTATTAACTTCTATGATATTTCATTTTCAAACAACTTGAGTTATGGTCACCTACAAATTTGGGAAAGATCTAATCATTCCTTTAAATTATCTTTAGTCTTTTCAGGTGACTTAATAACTATAAAAAAATATATTATAAAAATAGTTCTTCCCAATATTTATGGCATCCAACATGTGATGTACCAACAAATCATACCAATATGGAAGATCCCAAAAAATACTTCATTTAATCCAATTATAATATTTACCAAATCCATCTATTTTTTTGGTTTATGATTAGTCTAAAGGTAATAGGAGGTAATGAAGAGACAATAGATTTTAAATCAATACCTAAGATCATTTCCGAAGGTCCATCTCTTTCAATTTCACCTTTTCTGAAATTATTTTTGCTTCTTCAAAAAGGATTATCAATAGGAAGAAATCTGTGATGACAGACAAAAAAACAAGGTTTTTTCCCATTGAAAAGAATAAATGATTTTTTGTCACTCATACAGTATGGACATGATTTTGGACCATGTGTACTCCAACCAGATAACATTTCATATGTTGGGAAGTCACTAATTTTCCGCATTAATGAAACTTTCATTAAGAAATTTTTTTTCACAACAACATCATATATACTCAAAACATTACTACACAATAAATTTAACTCATCAATCGATGGATTCAAATAAACATCGATATTATTTTTTGGATGTCCTATAATTAATAAGGTCAAAAATATATATGGATCATTCATCAATATCCAAGGAGGTAAGTTATACGAAGTTATAAAGATGGTCTAATAAAAATATTGACTACTTTAAGAACCAAATGGACAGAAACTGTTGGAAGAAAGAATCAATCGCATGTTATGGGATTCTAAAGAAAAATATAGATGTATCTCGTTAAAATGTTTCCATGAATCACCATCACAAATATGATTTAAGATTTTACTAATTGAAATATTGGTTTTGTGTCATGACATCAATGATGTTGTGTTCTGAGACATAAATAAATGTTTCAATCTAAGTGTGAGTGGGAAATAACACAATTGTTTAACAGGAATCAATCTAGACTTCCTTATCTAAGCCTCTTTGTACCTCAACTGTCCACATATAACACAACTAACTAATGACTCATTTTCACCATAATATAAGATAAAATCATTTAAACATGCATGAAACTTTTGATAATCAAGACCCAAATTATAAACCAGCCTCTTCCTCTCATAGAAATTTATAGGCAACATATTTCCTTCAATTAATAATGATTTAACCAAAGAGAATATCTAATCAAAATAGCTACATGACATTCCATTATCTGATTTAATAGCCATAAATTTTTCAATCACTTTAAATTTTCTTATCTTATAAATAGGATATAAGGAATCCTCAGAATATTTAACTAACTTGTAAAATCAATATGGTTCTAACTCAAGAGTGAAATAAATATCATCTTGAGTTTTAGTTTGTTGAAAATAAGGACCAGCAACATCATGTACTAAACTTTGAAATTTTGATAGATCTGGAACCAAATTATTAATATCTTCTCTAAAACTTCATTCACCATGTTGATAGAAAAAAACATAATATTTTTGAAAACCAAAATGAAATATATAACCTCCAACATTTTTAAATGTTTCAAACCTCTACAGATCACATTTCTTACATAGACACTTAATTTTCCCTTCTAAAACAAATTATTCTTTTGATGATGCAAATGAAAAAAAATCTTTAACACCCTCAATATATACAGGATTTATACTAAAACTATTCAGATTCCTATAATGATTTATCCAATCGTGGTCATGTAATAAATAATTTTTTCGACTTCCTTGTTCCGTATTTCTCTAAAAAATAGAAAAATTTATGATTAATTTGATATATGAAAAATATGATCCCAAAAAGAGTAGAAAATTGAAAAATTATAATTTACTTGTAAATCAATTTTATCTATTTATCACTTCTTTTTACTAATTAGTGTTGATTTTTACTAATTACTATTAATCACCACTAATTACATGTAATTTTTACTAATTAAAAATAATTCTTACTAATTTCCATTTTTTAAGTAATCACTGCTAATTACTATGAATTATTACTAATTACTGAAAATTATTACTAATTACTGATATTTTTTACTAATTACCACCATTTTTTACTAATTCCTACTAATTTTTAATGATTAACACTAATTTTTATTAATTATCTCTAATTATTACTAATTAATGCAAATTATTACTAATTACCATAAATTGTCACTAATTATTGATAATTATCACTAATTACTGCTAGTTATTACTAATTACCACTAATTATTACTAATTATCAATAATTATTAATAATAACCACTAATTATTACTAATTACCATTAATTAATACTTATTACCACTAATTAATACTATTATCACTAATTATTCCCAATTGCTGCTAATTTTTACAAAGTGTCACTAATTACTGATAATTTTTACTAATTATCACTAATTAACACTAATTTTTACTAAGTAATGCTAATGACTGCTTGTTTTTGTACCGCTAATTACCCCTATTTTTTACTAAGTATCACTAATTACCTCTAATTACAGCTAATTATTACTAATTGCCACTATTTATTTCAAATTACGACTAATTATTACTAATTACTGATAATTATTACTAATTATCGCTAATTTTCACTATTTATCACTAATTTTTACTAATTACCTCTAATTATTACTAATTATTGCTAATTTTTAATAATCACTGCTAGTTTTTACTAATTACCACTAATTATTACTAAGTACTTCTAATTATTAATAATTACTACTAATTTTTACTAAGTACAACTGATTTTTATTAAGTGCCACTTATTTTTACTAAGTGCTTCTTATTTTTACTAAGTGCTGCTAATTACAGCTAATTTTTACTAAATACCGCTAATTACTGTTAATTTTTAGTAATAATCGGTAATATTTAGTAATTACCACTAATTACCACTAATTACCACTAATTATCACTAATTTTTACTAATTACCGCTAATTCCTAATAATTGCCACTAATTTCTAATAATTACTGTTAATTTTTACTAAGTATCACTAATTACAACTACTTTTTACTAAGTACTGCTTATTTTTACTAAGTGGCCCAAATTACCACTAATTATTACTAATTACCGTTAATTTTTACTAATTATAGCTAATTATTACTAATTACTGCTAGTTATTACTAATGACTGCTAATTTTTACTAAGTACCACTAATTATCGCTAATTTTTAGTAATTAAAGCTATTTTTTAGTAATTACCATTAATTACCGCTAATTTTTAGTAATTACCAAAAATTATTATTAATTAATGCTAATTATTACTAATTACTGCTAATTTTTATTAATTACCACTAATTTTTACTAATAACCATTAATTTTTACTAATTACAGCTAATTTTTATTAAGTAGCGCTAATTTTTACTAATTATCACTAATTTTTAGTAATTACCGCTAATTGACCTAGATTATTACTAATTACCATAAATTATTACTAATTAGCACTAATATTTACTAATTACCGTTAATGTTTACTAATTATCTCTAATTATTACTAATTACTGCTAATTTTAAATAATTACGACTAATTTTTAGTAATTATAGCTAATTTTTACAAATTAACGCTAATTTTTACAAATTACCTCTAATTTGTATTAATTACCGATATTTTCTAATAATTACCGTTAATTTATGATAATTAAAACTACATACTAATAATTAAAACTAATTACTACTAATTTATACTAATTACATCTAATTAAAAATAATTATTATAATTAAAACTAAATACATCTAATTAAATAAAATTACTACTATTTAAAACTACTGCAAAATAAAACTAAGTAATTCTAAGTAAAACTAATTACTGCTAATTAATAATAATTATTACTAATATACAATAAAATAAATAAATAAAAAATAAAAAAAACATTAAATAAATACCTTAAAATTAAACTTTTTGTTAGATGCAAAGTGCAAAATTAGATTCCCTATAAAATTTAAAACTTTTAAAAGTTTAAGGAGAAGAAGAGGAGATCATATGAAGATAGGAGAGTTAGAATTAAGAGGGAATGAAAAAAAATATAGGGGTATATATAGGTTAGATAATTATCAACGAGACTATTTACAACGGGATTCTCATCGCAAATAGTATTATTTGAGACAGGTCCTATCGTAATTAGTACTCGCCATTAATAACCACACTGGTGGTAAATAAGTTATTTTCAACGAGGCTCGTCACAAATACTCTTCTACCGATAGTTTATTTGCGATGAGAATTAATTTCCATCGTAAATAACAATTATGACAAAAGGTATTTGCGATGGGGGTATATTTCTGTCGCAAATACCTTTCCTGTAGTTTGGCACACATGCTGCACCAAAGGTATTTGGGATAGGAATGTTTTCTTGTCACAAATAAATTTTTATCAAGGACTATTTGCAACAGGATTCATGTCTCATCACAAGCAGTCCCTCGGCAAGAACTTTTTGCGACAGGCGATAAGTCCATCTCAAATAGCCCGTTGCAAAAGACCTTTTTTCTTGTAGTGTTCTTCATTGGGGTGTGAAAGAAAAAAATCATTGGTAAAATGATGTGGGGTACCCAATCATCGTTATTCTTCATATTATGTTATTATTGGATGTGTTATTTGGTGAGTGAGTCATGGTGAGGATGGTTTCAGTTAGTATACCCTAATAGGTGTTGTTTGGTTCTGCTATTTTCTCACTGGTGCATTACTCTTTTCACATGTGCATGAGAGACCTTGGTTTTCCTACTATGTATACTTGTATGTTCATCCTATGTATATAAAAAAAATTCAGGTTTCCATGAGGACTATATGGACTGTGTTGGACCTTACTAGCTCGGATCATTGGATAGTTGTTGTGTTACTGTGTTAGTTTTACCTTTGGGTATTTACTTTAGAGACTTTTATCTATATTGGTTTTATTTATACATGTATTGTGTAATGACTTTTGGCTTTCTTTTATATTATGTCATGGAACTGCTTCCAGTTTATTCATCTTATCTCTCGATCCTATATATATTCTAGTGGGTAATGTCACTCACACATGAGATTTTTATACCCTTGGTGCTAGTCACCATCCTAGGGCCTACTGAAGGTGAGACTCAGGGGTTATTATCTCTCTCCCCTCATTATGATAGCTTTCAAGGTAGGGGGTCATGACACAAATATACCTTAGACTCTTGTGATCTATAAAGACCACAAATTGTTAACTAATGAGGTAATACTTCCACAACTTTATATAAAAACTACCACTTCCAACTCACGATCTTGGGTGGCATAGTTACACTCATGAGGACATAACTACCTAAACCCATATTATATCACTTCCCTCTGTTGTATTAAGATGCATCCCAAACTAAGATGGTTGGTATCATTGAAGACCTCAAACATCACTCCCTCCTTGGGCTGCCGAAGGATGGTAACACTAATCAACCTCTCCTTCAGGTAGTCAAAATATGCCTTTCATTAATCTGTCCATAATAAATCTTGGTCCTTTATCAAATCCATCATTGGGGATACAATCTGAGAGAAATTTTATAAAAATCTCTAATAGTAGCTCGTAAGTCCAAGGAATCTACGAACCTTTGTAACATTCTTAGAGGTTTTCTAAGAAAAAACTATCTTGATCTTTGAGGGATCAACTACCACTCTCTATCAAGAAACCACATTCCCAAGGAAATGCACTTAATATATCCAAAAAATACACTTAGACAATTTTCCATAGAGATGGTGGTGCTGAAGGGATTTTAAAATAGTCCTAAGATGCTCGACATGATCCTCCTATGACCTCGAGTATATGAGTATTTAATCGATGAACACAACCATTAACTAATCTAGGAACTCAAAGAATATAGATTTCATGAGTCCCATAAAATTAATTGGGTCATTCAAGGCATCAAATGCCATAAACATATACTCAAAGTTCCCATAACTACATCTAAAAGTAGTTTTTGGGTAATCCTGGTCATGAACCATCCTCAGACCACCCCTAAATCGGGCACTGGATCCATCCCACGACATACCTGAGGCACACGCTCAATCACCATGAATGACAAGTAGTTTTAGGGCATCACATGAGAATATGTGGTAATGATTTCACTTAATAAACAATAAGATACATGGAGATTCCACCTGGAAGTCTGTCATGTCCACCATACACTAGAGATCTATATACAGTATCAAATGAGAAAAAACAAAGAAATAATAATAAAAATTGAACTAAATATTACCAGAATAACATCTTGATAAACTTAATAAAAAGATACAACTACAATGGAAAGAATAACATCCAGGAAAATAGGAGGATGACATGGCTAATCTATTTATGATACAAAAAAATCAAAAATACAGGTAACTAATGCAATATCCTTATGACCCCCAAGGTCACCATCTATCCATAAAACTAACTCTCTCCATAAGTAACCAAGAACTGAACTTGAACCAACAAAAAAACTTGATTATAATAATGTCAAGTGGCACAAGTAGGGTGTGATCATAACATATCTCAGTGGGAAATCACCAGAGAGTCCATGCATTACTTTTTCTAAAACAGACCATCCATGCTAGTGTGAACAACAAATAGAAAGTATACGTTGGTATTTGAATAAAACCAATCATGATTTTTTGCAAAAAAATTGTTTTAAATACTAAAAAAATTAAAATGAAAAATATTTTTAATACATTTTATTTTAAAATACACCTATTAACAATACTATTTGAAATGATTCCTAAACTCACACCAAAACAACTCAACATAAACCAAAAGAAAAATCCACTACATAAATAAACCAAATCAACATATATGGAAGCATAGTGGATAAGTAGAATCAATAGTTCATACTATAAGTAAATAATAATACTAAAGTGAATAAGTGATGAAACTAAATGAAATAAAATAATAAAGGATATATAGTCATGGGAAATTCCTAAGCATCGTGTGAGGTGACCCGAGATGTACTTGGGTTGAAGCCATCTGAAAGATTATAGATGAATTCCTAATTCAATCACCAACTAGATACACTCAACTAGCTCCATCGGTGGCACTCCCCTATATCCTTTCCATACCATAGTGGATCTAGTACATCTAATTAAGACTAGGTTGTAACCACCACTCATCCCTCACTAAGATGCCTAGGATCCCCATGAATAATGGTGATAAGTGGTGAGGTACATCAATAAAGTTTCAAACATAAACAACGCATCACAATATCACAATTCTATCCCATATCCATACACGTACCAATATGAATCACCTCTAAATCCAATCCATTATAATCACATAAACACATGACGACATTCGTTGGGGTGTAGATAATTTATGAAAATGTTTTGAAGGTTCCAATCAAGATTTTTATTTGATAACTATAAATACCTTTTTAAAATATCTTTTAAATAATTCATAATTCAATACCATTTCAAAACTACTTTTAAAGTTACAATAAATCCTCTAGATAATGATTTAGAAATACTCTTTTGAAACCTATTTTAGAAAGTGTTTTTGAAAAAACAAGAGGCAATTTGAAACCCAAGCTTAAATAAAGATATCCTATGAAATCCTATATATATACGAATATATATACACCTATAAACATATATATGTGTGAAACTACATAAATTTTTGTGTGTGTGTTCACATCCACTTGCATATATATATCATCATTCATAGGAGGTACTAAAGAAACCAACAAGGAGACACATTTCAAGTCACACATCCAAATCAAAGAATTTCATAAGGTAAACCCACCAAAATCCATAAGAAATATAAAACCAAGTAAAATGATATATAAATTCCTTAAAAATCATATAGAATCATTTAAAACCAAAAATACCAATTAAACAATCAAAATCCAAATAAAATCCCCTTTAGTCATTTTATCAAACAAATAGCATACACCCACTTCCTTTAAAACTAAAAAAATAGTTTATATGTATTTTAAATCTATTTATAATTGAATCAAAAACCACTTAACAACACTAATTTTTTTTAAGGAAAACATTTGAAAATCTCAAGAAATAATGACATGTGAAGAAAAAGCAAAGGCACAGAACCACCTACCTCAAATGGGGTGAGAATGTGATGAAACTTCAAATACGAGAATAGGAAGACCCAAGAAACAATCCAAGCACCCTAAACCAATAATATTCACAATTAATTAGTGAAAATCCTCACCCTAGGGTTTTTTCAAGAAGGAACCAAGCCAAGGGGAAGAAGGAAAAGTGATGAGAGGGACAAAAGACCTTACCTCAAGGAAACCACCAATAACTGAGGAACAAAATCCTCAAAAATCAAAGGGAGGATCGAGGGAGGTGTGTACAAGAGACTCTTTGGGTGTCTTGGTTGAGTGGGGAGGGGGATCAATTAGGGTTTAGTTGGGGGAAGGGTAGAATATGAAAGTTGTTTTTTAAAAATTTTGGGTAACCTACATGGTTTGGTCGCACGGTTTACCAAACTATGCACCAACCATGTTCTCTTAAATGGGAGCACCAAGACACCTATATAGTTTGAATACATGGTTTTGGAAATCATGTGTAAACTATGTCAAATGTGTTCTTTAAAAATTACAAGCCTTTATATAGTTAGTATTGACCATGAACCAACTGTGCACCTGTGTTGAAACTTAAAAATTTAAAATTTCCACACAGGTTCAACCTAAAACTAAAGGAATAGACCAAATATCAATAAATGGAAAAAATAATAAATAAATTTAATATTGGGGTGTGATAATAATTTCCACCATATAACTTTATTACCCTATAAATTCATTGAGTACCAAAAGAAAAGAAAACAAGCCAAAGGATCTAACGGAGAAGAGAAAAACACTTTTGGGCCACTTTCCAAATTCCATCGAACTGATTAAAATCAACACAAATAAATCTATCTATAATATATAACTCACACCTAAATGAACCAACCAAGAGATAAATAAATGTAGACCCAAGGTGGGTCTACCCACCATTTAGTAATTTACTAATATATTGGATCAACACAGTATTAGGAGCCACCACCCAAATCACTAACCAAGGAGACTAAATAAATGAAACCAAATGAAGGAATGTCTATAAATTCACAATTGAATATTTATTCTATAAAACAAATTATAGAGATAAAAACTAATAACACGAAATAGAAAGATGAATAAAGGAAGGAAAATGTAAAGAGATTCATAAAAATCTTCTTAAACCACTATTAAAACCCCGAGGTTGATAAGGATTTATTCCCTGGATGATGCTTCTACTTACAGAACTTTTGGAGGTGTCCCAACCAAACACAACAATGATAAGTCTTTGTAACATCTGAGAAAGAGGTATTAGAGTACCCAATACAGCTGCATTATAAGCACACAAGGGATGGATTCTTCCTTGGGAAAGTAGCATCCAAAGAAGAAGAATCTCCTAGAATAGGTTCTTCTAGCTTCTCTACAATACCCCAGATTTTAAAAAACTATTCTCTCCATAATATATAAATATTTTTAATTATAATTTTTTTTCAATATGTTCAGGGAATTGAAATAGATTAGGAAATAAGTTATACAAGATAGGAATTGAACCAAAAACATTTAATTCAATCATAATAAGAAATTACAACAAAGGAACATGAAACTAAGTATTACACACCATGGATTATTAATCACCATGGACTAGTAAATCCATTAAAAGTACAAAAATTAAAAGTGGAAATGAATAGAAAAAATAAAATCTTCAACACTTGGATATATATTGGATCATATTCACCTTTGAGGATTTCCGATAGCCAAATAAAATCTATAATGAGTAAGAACATCATGAATGGAGAAATCATATTGTTATATCTAAAATGAAATCTATGGAAATGATAAGTGTGAATGGAATATGTTTAGTAAGACTATATATAGGAATGGAATATTTTCATTGTAAATATATTCATTAAAAATATGGTTGTTTCAAATAAGGTTGTTGTAGATATGGTCATTGGATATACATCCAATATGTATACTAAAGTCATGTATTATTAAAAACATAACTCACAATAAAATAAAAATATTATATTAAAATATTATATATATATATATATATATATATATATTTATGTGTTAAGTATAAATATTATTATTATTAAAATATGATACGATGTATATAAAAAATTCAAATAAATATTTCAATATCAATGGAGTTAAAAAATTAAATTTTAAAGTATAAATAATTAATTAATTGTATTTTTAAAGCATATTTAGTATAAAAGTATTATTTAATTTGAAATAAATATTTTATTAAGTATTGTATATATTTTACTAATAAATTAAATTTATAATTTTAAAATATTATTATATATATAATAATATATTAACATCACTTAAGTTATATATTGATATGAAATAATATTAAAAATGCATAATGTTTAAAAAAATTATTTTTTAGTAAAAGCAATTTTATTTATAATTTATATTTTTCATTTAATAGATAAATATATAAATATAGAATTTTAATTTTATAAAATAAAATTTGTTTTTTTTAATTTATTGTATCAAAGTTATCTTAGTACAGTTTATTGATATTTTTCTGAAATAATCTATTTCTAGGTGAATAGTAAAAATACTGATTTTGATAAAAACTGTCACTTTTATAAAACAATAATGAATTAAAATTTTAAGAAACCTTTTTTATATAAAAAATATATATTTAATAAGTAATATAAATCATTTAAAAATACTATGTTCAATTTATAAAACACATGTTTAATATTTGTGAAACTCAAGTAACATTCCACACTAAAAACTGTTTTTACACACTTATATTAAATATTAGATTTTATCACTTTCAAAAATTAAATATAACAAAAATTTATTTCATATTTGAGTTAAAAATTTCAATATTATTTAATAAGTTCAATTTTATTTTTAGTCATAAAGATAATATTAGTAAGATTAAAGTTAATTATCGCGATAATGGTAAAACGGATTTTTGTAAATGAATTGTTTTATTAATATCATGTAATTATTATCTAAAAAAAATATAATTTAAATTATAAATCTAATATGATTTTTAAACCTATATATTATTATATAAACACTCATTTTTCTACAAAAATTGTTTTTTAATATATTATATATTTTAACTTAAAAGATGATTTTATAATATTTAGAAGTAGAATTATAATAAATAGAGATTAAATTTAGGTTCAAAACATAAAAATTTTATAATAGTGGTAACCTTTTATTTTTAAATAAAATATAAATTATTTAGTTAAAAACTAGTTACCATGGTAAAAAATCAAAATGTTTAAATGTAAAAACCTGTGGTAAAAGACTTGAAACATGTTTAAAACATGTGTGTAAAGTATTGGTTGAGGCTTTATCGACCCAAGATCACCAAAAACTCCATTATTACCAAATTTTGGAGTCATTGAATAAGTAATAGTGTGATGATATCATGGAAGTGTAAAGGGTATTCCCAAAAGTACCATTTTATTCACTTATAAAAGGGGATCACTTCTTCCCTTCCATAGTTACAATTCCCATTATAATTTCCCTTGAAAATATACATAAATTTCCTCTAAAAGAAGGATTTTTTCATCCATATTCCCCAGTTCTCTATAAGTTTTATTAATTCCTTATTTTTCAAGAAGGTCACTAAGAGAAGATCAGGTCTCTAACGTAAGTATTACCTTCTTCGTAATCTTTTCTCTGCAATATTCCAATTCCAAATATATTATATAAATTAAAATATAATTAAATAAGTATAATTATTAAAATTATATGTTATTATATTAATTTAATAACCATTATTTATTTTTCTCCATCCACTGATAAAAAACAAAAGTGTTGTTAGTGCATTGTGCGAACTATCGCCACCACAAGGCGACGCCTTCTATTTTTCATCATCACTATCGATGGATGGTAAAAATTATGTAATGGATGAATAAATATGAAATATATAATATAAATATGATTATAAAATTTCAAAAATATCATTTACCCTCATTCCCTCTCATTAACTGAGAAATAGAAACATTAATCATGCATACGTGCAGACTACCGCCTCCACAGGCAATGAATTTCATTTCTGATCACCACCCATCATGGATGGATTTAAAAATATATTTAATATATAAAAATTATTAACATAATAATTTTAATATTCTATATATTATAAATCTATTTTAAAACACTTTGGACTATGGTCAACATACATAATGATTTATGGAAAAGTTGACCGAACAACCTCTAGTAATAGACATAGGCAAGAAAACTATGTTATAAATAAATAACATATGATGGTTAGAAGAACTCAGAATATTAAATATAGTTAAATAATGTTCTTAATTAAGTATTTAATAAACTTAATTTTTATATTTAGGAATTTAAGTTCAATTTTGGAGCACTTTCAGACATGAGGTTAGGGATCTTATGTACCACCCACATCACCATTAAGTTGCACGTTCTATTTCCTTTTATCCCTTTTTATGAAATATTATTCTCATAAACTTATTATATTTTTTATATATTTCCATTACATATATACCTATTTAAATATTATTTTCATTTTTTAGGTTATATGTGTTTTTAGTTCCCTTCAAAATTCCAACTTTAAAGTAAACTCAATTTAAGGGAACTTTCTTATTTCTTGTCTCATATCAAGAATCAACCCCATAAAATGTTTTTAAACTATGAATAATTTTTAAAAACCTTAATTATTTTATGTATAAAAATATTAGTTAAATTTTATTTTTATGAAAAAATAATAATGTATTTCCTTCTTTAAAATATCCTTTAGTAATTTCATAAAGCTCCACCCAAGCGGTTCATTTGTATTCTTTCTTCTACAGATCTTTATCATGAATTTTATATAATAAAATTAAATATTCAATTCCCTATTCCATTTTTAAATTATTAAAGTCAAAAAAATTGAATTTCTTATTCTCTTGGGAATCCTTATGATTTAGCCTTCGTTTATTCCTTGAATCAAAATTATGAAACCCACTTTATTCCCATGGGTTTGATCATGCTTATGATTTATGTATGTTTTATTTTCCTTATGTGGCATATATATATTTATGATTTTTATTATGTTATGTGTGATACTAGAATTATATAGCCCTCCAATTAATTGGGTAAATATTTAATCTCATGGGAAACCATGTATGGTGCACGAGCAGTTCCCCACTATGATGAGAAAATTGAAATGCTATGATTATATTCTTAAATATTTTTATATGGTTGAATAAAATTCTTTTATGGGACACATAGTATGTTTAATGTTAGGTGAAATTAATCATAATAGGATAAGACTTCATCTCATGATGTTCTCACTTAGTAATCTCTAATATGATAGATTATAATAACTAACCCACCAGTAGGAATTTTACATGTTTGCGTGTCATTAGATATTCCTATTGGTGAACAAGTGTAATGATCCTTATAATTTAATATTATTATTAATGAATTGCGTGATTCATGAAGTTAAACATATTTTCATAAAATTTGATGATATATATTCATAGTGAAGTTTGGTATGTTGGGTGTGTCATGAATGGCATGTTATTAATGAATAATTTAAGAAAGTATTTGTCTCTCCCATGTTTATGGAAGTTGAAATCTCAACCCTTTGATTGAAATGGAACCATCACATTAAATTAATGTTCATGGTGTATAGATGATTTAATTTTAGGTAGTCAAATAAATATGTATCAAGTATATAGGTTGATGACACAGGTGTGAAACCTAATTGATGAGATGTCACGAAGAAGAAATAATGTTACGCGGTGAGAATTTTTATATGGTTGTTTTCATTGTAATATATTTTATTTCTCTATGGGTTCCTTGAACCATTGTTAAAAAGTAATCTTGGACTTTAGTCAAACCCACCTAATGTCACTAAGGAAGAGTCCTATAGGTTCATAAACAAAGTGTGTAACAGCTCACCCCAACTCACTGGCATGAGATGATGCAAAGATGATATTAGCATTAGGTGACATCCCCAATGAACCAAAGGCTAACAATAAATTCCAAGGGCTTAAGGGAATAGTTGGGGTATGATTTTCCCAAAAAAAGGAAACAAACTGAAAACATAGAACATAAAAATCCAACCAATATATGATGCATAAATAAAATAATACAAATTTAATCTACAAAAATGGAAAAATTATATCATAGTGACAATAGAAACAAGATATAATAGTCTAAAAGACAAAAAGACTCAAAGAAATTAATTCAAAATCCCAAGTACCACTCGAACAATCTCTAACACCACTTGCTAATCCAAATCTATAAAGATGCATCATTAGAGAAATATAATAACTTTACCTTACAAGTACCTTGCTATATTACATCTACAAATTCACCAAATTACCCAATCAAGGGGTGAGAATAAACTTGGTAGGATTTCCCCAAAGAATTCCCAACTCATGCCATTGGGATAGAACAAGTTGGCACAATTTTTAATAAACATTTAGAAAACATTAAACACTTTATATAATTATTTAAGTAAAACTAAGTGAGAGAAACAATAAACAAGAACATTAATATTTCCCATGTTTGTTAGAATCATTCATGTGTTCACCCGTGCACACACACTTATCCATATACAAAATACCCTCAAAACAATCAAGATTGGTGTTACCATTAATGATGGTAATCCCTGAACACAACCCATATAACATTGATAGAATCACTTTAGACCTTATCTAACCCCTTGAATACACACCAACCCAATTATTCTCAATTTCCATGCCAAAACTTTTTTGAAAAACAATTCTTCCTTGAAAATATTTCATCAAACAATTTTAATGTGTGACACCACAAAATTTTAAAAGAGGAACATAATAACAAGAAACAAAAAGATTAGAAGATAATTAAACACCATAATACTTTAATATATATTTATTTTTAAATAAATTAAATCTTTTTGATAACTTGCGATATAAGAAATACTAGGTTTAAATGAAATGTGATACTCTATTAAAATATTATTATTTAAAATCTCTCATTATAACATATTTATTAAGTTGTATGATATGAATAAGACAAAATAAATTATGAAAATTATATTTTTTAAACATGTATAAAATAAATTCAAGGCTTATCTATTTATTAGAAACAAAATAAGAACCATTTGAAAGAAAAAGAAATGTTTTCTAAAAAAACTATATTTTTCTGAAAGGTTGTTTAGTTGCTCTTTGATCACATAATTTAAAATTAATTTTTACCAATTTTGGAAAATTTATTTGAAAAAAAATCACTTTTTAAATCAACATATCAAAAATTACTTAGGGTAAATTTTTTTTTTTCAAAAATATTTATTTTTCAGTGAATAGTGAAAAATACTGCGTTTTTATAAAATTCTCATTTATTTTAAATAAATTATGTAATTTAAAAGCCTCATTGTATTTTGAATATGATTTAAAGTAACATAATTATAATGTTTTCATATTTAATCCACTTAAATTATTTTTAATCAACTTTATATTTTATTTTAGTATAAATTTATTTTTGGGTTTAAAAACAAGTTTTTCTAAAAACTATTTTAAAGTGCATAATGTTTCTACTTTTTAATTAATTAAAACAACCCCAAATTGGGAGTTATTTAAATAAAATTTCTAGATTATATATCATTAAATATTAATTTTTATTCATACTATTAATATTATTAATCATAGAGTTAATATAAAATCATCTTTCTCTTGAAAAATACACTTCTTGAAAATCCGCTTTTTTGTCGCAGTTGCGGGTTTAATTTTTAAATTAAAAAATTCCAATTATGTGAATTTAATATGGTAAAATGGATTATATATTTTAATAATTTATATTATATAATAATATAAACTTAATTTTTGACCATAATTAATAGTGAAAATAGTAAAAATTATTTACCATGGTTAAGGTAAAAATGGGTTTATCAGGGGATTAAACAAAAACGTTAAGAGTTAAAAATGAACAAAAAATTATACAAATATTATTGTATTACCATGTTTAAATATTATACATATAAATATAAAATATATATTCATTTTAAAACTTTTTTAATGGGAAATATTTTATCATTTTAGAGTCTTTTGAGAAATTTCCAAGTGGGTTCATTTCCCCACTTATAAAAGGACCCCTCCTATCCTCTCATCTACACACTCCAAGATACTTTTGGTTCATATAATACCTGAAAAAAAAACCCTTCCTCACTTCTCCCCTCACTCTATATAGTCCTTGGGTTTATTATTAATCTCTCCTTAAAAGGATTTAGGTGTAAACCTAGAGGAGTTCCCCGATGAAGAGGTATAGTCCTTAACTCTGTGTTTTCATTTTATTTATTCCTCCACCTCCTAAAAATACTATTAAACCATTATGATATAATAAAATTATTATATTATATATAATTATATGTTTTTATGTTAATTTAATAATCTAAAACTATCTCATCCTCCCTCAAATGGGAAATGAAACCGTTGTTTGTGTGTATGGTGGACTACCACCTTGTCAACCAAAGTAATTCATTTTCCTTAACCGCTTATAAAGAATGTATATAATGAAGAATATAATGTTTATATATGATATTTATTATATAATTATAATTCTTTAATTATAATATCATATATGTCTTCTTACTTTCCATTCCATAGAGAATATGATAACGTCGTTCATGTGTACGACCGCCTCGCGAAGTGATGTGATTCATTTTTCACTTATGCTTTACATGGAAGGTAATAAGGATTAATTTTATTTATATATATGATATTAATGACATATTAATAATTCTATAAAATTAATATACTATAAAATTTCTTAACCTTTCACCCGTTAAGGAAATGATAACGTCGCTCATGTATATGTATGGTCTATCATCTCCATGAAACGATGTGATTCATTCTCCATGTTCAAAATTCAATAATGATTCTAAATATGTATCTAATGAAAAATAATTATATTTATAACATAAATATAATTATTTTTATAATGTAACTATAACCTATTTTCAATATTTGTAACTTTCAAGATGAAACGTGCAGGATAAAATAAGGTAATTAACACCCGAAATAATATTGATAATTAAATATTATTAATGAATGGGTAATAAGATGTTATAAAAAGATCATAAATGATATTATAAATAATATTATTATTGTTTTATAAGTTAATAACATTTTTAAAACCACTATATAGTTGGTTAAATAGTACTCAACTAAAGGGATGTACGGGGTAAGGTATTTTAAAACACAATTTTTAGTCATTGGGTTATATGTCTACTTTGTTGATTATATTATGACAATATTATGTGTGAAAATACTTTTGATTTAATTATGTTTTATTTACACTATATATTTTTGGATCTAATTTTTTTACACAAAATCGCCCCATTAATTAAGATATATATCATATTATGCACTTATATTCTTTTATGAGGTTTATATACAGACCCTTTGACATGTAATATCATTAATTTATTTATTATCATGATATTTTATGTCTCATTTAATATTATTATTTCATGGTGCTTATGATTCCATGTTACCTAAGTGGTAATGGTTTTATAGTACAATCTCATTGTTTATCAAGATTGTTTGTGTTTATGCTTCCAATGATGAAATCATATAATCCATCTCTCAAGAAACTCATGAATTTTATTATCCTTTGGTTATGTCATTATAATACATTTTTTCCTTTCATTTTAATCTATTTATGTACTCAAGAGTTCAAAATAATTTTTTTAAGAAAATATTAATTCATTTCTCTCTTCGGTTGAAAATCCATTTTCTTCTAAATCCGTGTTTTCTAAAAATGTTTTCAAAAATGTTTTAATATAATTATTTAAATTAATTTTCACCCATATTTGTATTTTAAAAAAAATAAAAGGAATATTCTCATCATTTTCTAAACAATGCATTTTTTTACTTTTCTTACAAAATTGTGAAAGGAATATTTGTTTTTTAAAACATATTCAGCATGAATAGATCTTTTATGCCATCATGACCGCTCAATGTTTTAAATATTAGTTTCAAATTTTAAAATGTTATTTTTAAAAAAATGATTTCTTTAATTTTTGACAAGGTTTTAAATTTTAAATAAGTGTTTTCAAAATGTAAAGGATGTTTTCCTTAAGAAATGTTCACAGTGATCTCTTAAAATCATTTTCTATCTAAGATGACATCCTTTGATGTTACTCAAATTGAAAGGGTTATTTTCCTTACGAAAGTTTATAATATTTTTAAAAGTATTTTTATCAATTAAAACAACCTATTATGTAATTTATTGTTATAAATTATGTATATATGCCTCTCACATATATACTTAGTTTATTCTCCCTTCCTTTGACGGTGTAATACATGCCTTATGATCATTTCTTAAATGCCTTCATTAGGAAATATCCTTTGAATATGATATGAAGCAAGATTATGAAACCCATTTTCTTTCCATGGGTAATTTTTATGTTATGAATTATGATCTATTCCTTTATGTGGTTCACATAAATAATGAACATGTTATGATGGTTACACCCATATAGCGCTCTAATGCATTGGGAAAAGCTTTAGTCTCATGAGACATCATATATTGGATTATGGAGTAAACCTAATCCATTATGGGACTTTTAAAACCATGTGGTATTGTCTAGGAAGTTATCCTTGACTCATTTTTATGTCATGTTATATATTTTTTTCAAATTTCTTATGATATCATGATCTTATGATACCATGTTATCTATGATAGCTTCAATGCAATTACTTACGAGCCTTATCTTTTATGATATCATGTTAGATCATTGACTCTCATGATATGTTTACTTATCATGTTTATTCCTTTACTAGGATTTTTAGCTCACCCCTTTCTTTATGTATTCCCTAGGTTATACCATATAGTTTTAAAAGATCAAATGGATTTTAGGAGCTGCCTATGGAGAATAAAATGAGGATTCCATGTTTTAAGTTTCTTTTTATGTAATATGAACCTATTTTTTCAAATACACTAGGAATTTATGATCCTTGGTTTTATTAATGGATATTTATGTTTAAGAATAATGTTATAATATTTTTAAAAGTCTTGGTTCACAATAGTTGGTATCATAGGAAATTTTTAGTTAACCTTTGGAAACTATGATGAGAAAACTTTAGTGAGAACCATAGGGATAAGTCTAAGGATAATATAAAGGATAATAATAAGTATAAAACTATGAATAATAAAATATCCTGTAATTTTGGTAAATTTTAGAGTGAGTGGTTTCCAAGTAATTGCATCCCTATTAGGATACTACAAGTGGACGCGGTTCTAGCACAGATGTACATAGGGATAATAACTTTAAAAATGGAACATTGGGATTGAATTGAGTGTTACCTAGTAAACAAAAATAGGCCTTAGTGTGCACCTAGTTTGACACTCTCAGGAGATATTTTTTGGAAATTTATAAACTCTTTATAAACCATCATGAATGATTTTGATAGATGATGACCATGAAAGGCCTAGGTTAAACCTAAGTGTCATAGATTGAAAACAAGATGTCATGATTTAAGATGTTATATAAATTAATATTCATGTTTATGTGTTTTACTTACTATTATTACTATTTATCATGCTATTCTTTTTTTAAATTAATGGATGGAACTAAAAGGAATAATGTTAATGTTGAATATGATAGACAATGGAATGATTTTCCTCTTGATCAACCAAATGAAATGGTATCTGGAAGATGAAACCTTGTTATTATGCCTAATCAGCAATATCATAATATGATTAACAGTCTAAACTTAGGTAAGCTTCCTGAAACACTTAATAAGATAAAAATGGAGTTTCATGAAGACTATGGAGGAAATAAAGTTCAAATTTCCTCATGTCAATAATGTGGGAAGAAACATCAAGTAGAATTTCTCAAAGGAATAAGAAGATGTTTTGGGTATGGAAAGGAATGAGATATAGAAAGTAATTTTCAAGGAAAATTGAATGGTTTGGTTAATGAAATGTATGGTAATATTAGTATCCATAGGGTATTATCAATGGTTGAATTTTTTAAATGTGGAAAGTATGGGAATTATATAAATCGATGTCCTAGAGGGAAAGCTCAATAAGGTGATCAACAAGGTTATATGAGTAATGGTTTTACTATTGATGATGAAGATACTATGATGATATATTAAATGAAATAAGTATTAAGGAATAAGATGTATAATCCTAGTTAATGGCGTATGAATAAGTGGAATGATTTAGGTGTTTATTCATTGAGATTTGATAATTATGTTGTACAAGTTTTTTATCAATGAAATTTTTCATTATAAGAATCATAAAACACCTAAGGATTATATTAATTTTGGAAACATATATGTGTTCATGATATATTAACTTAATATTTATGGATACCATCATGGGTTTTTGAGTTTAAGTTTGATCATAAATTAAAAGTCTTAGACGCACCTTCTAAGGTTTTAAGTAATTGGATTTCAAGGTGACTAGTGATATTTCAGGAGACATTTTATCAAGTTAAAGTATATATAATCCTTTGGTTTAACATAAAGGATTGTTTGGTAAGAATGATATTATGTTTTTTAGATTTAAGTTTAAAGGTTATGATATAACCATTGATTTTAAAACCTTCTTTCATGTTCAGATTATTGAGGTTATTTGGGATATTGAGTCATTTATTTAAGGAATGATCTATGTTAATCCTTTGGTTACACTATTGAATTTTGGAGGTTGAAAGATTCATATTAATTTAGGATATTATCTTACTTTTTGTTAACCATTTTGATTTTAATAAAAATTAGAGGAATATATTTTTACTCTTTTATGGATCTTACGAGATGTTAAAAGTAAATTTTAGTGCTTCAGGCATAAAAAAGTGGATATTAATTGTTTTAGAGTAAGATATAGAGTGGAAATTTATTGAATCACAACCAAAGGATGAAATTTTTCTTATTAAATATAAAGATATCAAGTTAATATATTTCCTTATATTCTTAAATAGTAAAATAACTCCTCAAATTTATGAAAAGAATCATGAAATAAAAAAATTTCTATTACCGTAATTTCGGATGATATCAATGACCTTTTCACACCTATTTAGTTTATGGTTTTATAGTTATTTATTTTCTCATGATAATTCAATTTATTTTGATTAATTATCACTGTCATTGTCCATCGTTATTTAGATATTATGATTTTCTTCCATGTCCAAATCTTCACTTCCCACCTATGTTCTCCTATTTAGAAACCTATTATGTGTTATTCCTGATGAAATTTTCACATCCCTTTTACTATTTTCAAGAAGAAGTTTTATTAACCCTTTTTATTATATGGTTTTACAACAAATGTATTTTCAAATTTCAAACCCTTGACTACTGAGATCAAGATTAGATTATGAGGATGTAATTTATTTAAGGGGGGTTGAATGTAACACCCTAAGATTTTAAAAGAGGAACATCATGAAATGAAACACCAAGATTAGAAGATAATGTAACACCATGAGACTTTAATATATATTTATTTTTAAATAAATTCAATCTCTTTGATAACTTTTTATAAATGCAACATTGTGTTTAAATGAAATGCGATACTATGTTAAAATAATATTATTTAAACTTTCCAATTATAACCTAGAAATTAAATTGGAGATTATGAATAAGACTAAATAAATTATGAAATTTATATTTTTATTCATGTATAAAATAAATTTAATGGATATATATTTATTATAAACAAAATAATAACCATTTGAAAGAAAAAAATAAATATTTTTCTAAAAAAACTGTATTTTTCTACAAGGAGGTTTAGTCGCGCTCTACGCACATAATTTAAAATTAATTTTTAAAAATTTTAGAAAATTTATTTGAAAAAAAAACTTAACTTTTGAAATCATCATATAAAAATTTATTAAGGGTAGATTTTTTATATTTTTCAGAAAATATTTATTTTTCAGTGAATAGTGAAAAATACCGATTTTTAGAAAACGATCATCTTTTCAATAAATTAAGTAATTTAAAATAAAAATTATGTTTTGAATGTGATTTAATGTAACATAATTATTATTTTTTTATATTAAATCCACTTAAATTATTTTTAATCAACTTTATATATTATTTTAGTGTAAGTTTATTTTTGGGTTTAAAAACGGGTTTTTTTGAAAACTCTTTTAAAGTGCATAATGTTTCTCCATTTTAATTAATTAATAAACCCCAAAATATGAGTAATTTAAATAAAAATTTTATATTATATATCATTAAATATTAATTTTTATTTATACTATGAATATTATTAATCATAAAGTTAATATAAAATCATCTTTCGCTTAAAAAATACACTTCTTGAAAACTTTTTCATCGTCTTTGCAAGTTTAATTTTTAATTTAAAATTTTTCACTTATGTGAATTTAATATAGTAAAATAGATTATATATTTGGACTCATAATAATTTATATTATATAATAATTTCAACTTAATTTTTTACCATAATGAATAGTGAAAAAGGTAAAAAATTATCATGGTTAAGGTAAAAATGTGTTTACCAGGGGTTAAACAAAAAAATTAAAGGTTAAAAATGACCCAAAACTTGTATAAGTATAATTTTATGTAAATATTTAAATATTTCCTATAAAAATATAAAATATATGGTCTTTTTTAATCTTTTTCATGATAAAAACTTTATCATTTTGCAGTCTTTTGAGAAATTTCAAAGTAGTTTTCAAGTGGGTTCATTTCCCCGCTTATAAAAGGACCTATCCCCTACTCTCCTATACACACTAAAAGATCCTTTTTGTTCATATAATACCTACCCAAAACTATTCCTCACTTACATACTCACTTACTAGGGGAATTATTTTGATTAGGAATCTCTCCTTAGAAGGATCTAGGTATAAACCAAAAGGAGTTCCCTAAAGAATAGGTATAGTCCTTAACTATGCATTTTCATTTTATTAATTCCTAAACATCCCCAAAATATTATTAAAACATGATGATATAATAACATAATTATATTATATATAATTATATGTTTTTATGTTAAGTTCATGACCTATAACCATCTCCTCCTCCCTCAAATGGGAAACAAAATTGTTATTTGTGTGTACAGCAGACTACAGCCTCGTGAACCGACGTAATTCGTTTTCCATCACTGCTTATAAAGGTTGGATATAATTAATTATATAATTATTATATATTATATTTATTATATAATTATACTTCTGGTATTATTATATCATATATACCTTCTTACTTTCCATTTTGTAGAGAATGACGTAACATCGTTCGTGTGTATGGTGGACTACCGCCTCACGAAGTGATGTGATTAATTTTTCCCTTTCACTTAACATGGAAGGTAATAAGGATTAATTTTATGTTTATATATGATATTAATGAAATATTATTTATTTTATAA
The DNA here is from genome assembly GCA_963277665.1 of Viscum album. Taxonomy (NCBI): domain Eukaryota; kingdom Viridiplantae; phylum Streptophyta; class Magnoliopsida; order Santalales; family Viscaceae; genus Viscum; species Viscum album. The sequence goes on along the minus strand of OY728151.1, from coordinate 1,254,673,346 downwards.
AATTAATATACAGTCTACTTCCTTACTTTTTCACCCATTAAGGAAATGATAACGTTGCCCATGCGTATGTACAGCCTACCATCTCCACAAAGCGATGTGATTCATTATCCATGTTCAGAATTAAATAATGATTCTAAATATGAATCAAATGAAAAATATTGAAATTTATAACATTAATATAATTCTTTATATTATTTAACTATAACCTATGTTCAATATCTGGAACTTTCATGATGAAACATGTAGAAGAAAACAATATAATTAACACCCGAAACAATAGTGACAATGAAATATTATTAATGAATAGGTAATAAGATGCTATAAAAGTATAATATATTATATTATTAATAATAATATAATTCTTTTATAAGTTAATAACATGTTTAAAATGTATATATAGGATGTTAAATAGTTCTTAAGTAAAGGGAAGCACGAGGTAAGGGATTTTTAAATTCAATTTTCATTCATTGGGTTATATGTCTACTTTGTTGATAATATTGGGCCAAGATTATGTGTGAAATAAATTTTTATTGATTTATTTTTTATTTACACAATTTTTTTTGTGTATATACATCTTTTCCCATAATCACCCCATTGATTAACTCTCACCTCAATGATAAAAACTTTGTAAGGTTTTTTTGTCTTAATTTACCTTCTTTGAGATATATGCCATGTTATGAACCTATATTATTTTATGAGGTGTATATACATCCCCATTGACATGTAATATCATAAATTTATTTATTCTCATGTTATTTTAAGTTTTATTTTATTTTATTCTTTCATGGGGCTTACGATTAAATGTTACCAAAGTGGTAATGGTGTTATGATAGAATCTCACCATTTAACAAGATTGTTTATGTTTGTGATTATGATGAAGAAATATTATTATCAATCTCTAAAAAAACTAATTATTTTTATTATCCTATATTTATTTCATTAGAATACATTTTTTTTCTTCATTTTTATCTCTTTATGTACTCAAGAGTTCGAAATAATGTTTTTAAGAAAACCAGACTTCATTTCTCTCTTCAATCAAAAATCCATTTTCTTCCATATCCATGTTTTCTAAAAATGTTTTACTTTGATATTTTAAATTCATGTTCAAACTTAATTGTATATTTTAAAAAAAATAAAAGTAATCTTCCCATATTTTTCTTAACAAGGTACTTTTTTACTTTTCTTAAAAAATTTTGAAAGGAATATTTGTTTTTTAAAATGTATTTGACATGAACATAACTCTTCTGCCATCATGACCACTCAATTTTTTACAGATTCCTTTTAAATTTAAAATGGTTGTTTTCAAAAAAAAATATTTAATGTTTGAGAAAGTTTTAAATTTTAAATATTTTTTTTTCAAATGGAAATTATATTTTCTTTAATAAATGTTCAAAGTGATCTTTCAAAATCATTTTTCATCTAAGATGAAATCCTTTGATGTTACTCAAAGTGAAAATGTTATTTTTCTCAAGAATTTTTATAATATTTTTAAAATTATTTTCATCAATTAAAAGAACTTTTTTTGTTATATATTTATTCTAAATTATGTATATATGTCTCTCACATATATACATAGTTTATTATCCATTTCTTTGATGGGATAATACATGCCTTATGATCATTTCTCAGGTGCCTTAATTATGAAATTTCCTTTCAATATGATATGAAAAAAAATATTATGCAACCCATTTTATTTCCATGGGTAATTTTTATGTTGTGCATTATGATTGATTCCTTTATGTGTCACACATAGATCATGAACATGTTATGATGGGTGCACCTAGATAACACTCCAATTCATTAAGTAAAGATTTAATATCTTGAGATGTCATGTATGGGATTAGGCAGTAAACCTAATATATTATGGGACTTTGTCTACTATGTGATATCGTCTAGGAAATTATCCTTGAATCATGTTTATATAATTTTATATGTTGTTCACACATTTTATATGATGCCATGATCTTATGATACCATGTTCTTTATGATATTATTCTATACAATTACTCATCAGCCTTCTCTTTTATGATATCATGTTATACCTTTGAATATCATGGTATGTTTTCTTATCATGTTTATTCCCTTACTAATGTTTTTAGTTCACCCCTTTCTTTATGTATTCCTTAGGTTATCCAATGAAATTTTAAGATCTCAAATGGATTTTAGGATCTCACTAGGGAGAATAAAATAAAGGTGCCATGTTTTAAGTTCCTTTTAATGTAATATGAACCTAGTTTTCCAAAGTCACTAGACCTTTATGATACTTGTATTATATTAATGGATATTTATGTTTAAGAATCATGTAATAATATGTGTAAAAGGATTGGGTCACCATATCATGTGTTAAAACCATTTCATAATTTTAAAATTGAAATTTTAACATCATATCCAAAGAGGGATTACTAAAAGCCATAAACTTTTCCAAAGAAATAACAAAATCAATTTCCTTTACAAAGTTACACAGTGATACCAATGGAAATATGAGAAAACCCATTTAAGAAAACTAATACTTATGGTTTTAAAACTATAGAGTGGTAGAGAATCCTCTTACCTTGAATACATTTGATTGGCATAAAGGATTTATGATGAAACCATTTATCTAACTTCTTCCTTGTATTCCTCTAATAAAACACAAGATGATCTCATAAGAACTTATCTAAACACATAGATCCAGTTATCCCATTACCAGTCTATGGTTTCATTCAATACAAGACATGGATATCTAAATTGAGAAGGAAGAATGAGACACAAACCTTGATTTCCACAATTTCACACTTGAAGATCCATTATAAACAAAGTTTGGACATTGAAGGTCTATAAAAATAACCTATGGGTTCCTTGGAAATATAGAGGAATGGAAAAATCGCGTCATAGGAATTTCAATCACAAGTCATACTAAAATTTTATGGGCTTGTACCAATTTATGACATAAATTAGGAATTATTTCCATAAATTCATCTAGGGTTTCTTTATGCTAAAAAACCCAATGCCTCGGTTTATTTTTTTTTGTAAAACCACTTTTATGATGTAAATTTCATTTAAATCAAAAATGTATCATCCAAATACTCAGGGAACCACATTTATTCCTTTGAAAAATTTATGGCCTTCTCCCTAGTAAATTCACATCGTAAAACTAGAATTTATGATGGGAATTTTACCTATAGAAAATTCCATCATCCAAACTCTAGTTTATTCCTCCTCTTATACTTTTGAACCCTTCTAGAGGTTGACCCAACAAATCCAAGAATAAGAGAAAATCACAAAATAATAGTGTACCTAAAACTAGGTGTACTAAATTCTCCACACCATTAGTCTTTCCATCCTCATAAAGTAAAAAAATTGATTTTTATTTGGAAGATCTTGAGCCATTTCTCATGCATTTCCTTTTAATGCTCCCATGTTTATTCCTGAATCTGATTGTGCTTCCATAAAACCTTTAACGGTAATTCCCCAACCCCAGTTACCCAGAGTAGGTGCATTATTACATAACATTGGCATGATCCCAAGAGATCAAGTCCTAAAAGACAAATCGGTTTAGTAGCCTTGGAAGTACTAGATACATACATAAGTTTTACATTACATTATGAAATGAAAAAGTAATTGTGTGTCTCCTTTGAACACACTCATATCCCTTAGCCTATTCTTGTAGTTCAATAATAATATATTTCTTCATATCTAGTGAAAAATAAAACATAAGAAAAGTGATGAGCTCAGATGCTCAGTAAGAATAAGAATATAGCAGAAACTGTCATAAATAAGTATAAACACTTAAGGCAATGTATAAGAATAAAACAAAACCCTTTTTGTCACGACCCGCCCTCGGGGTCCGTGCCGTGACTACCCCAAGCCCGCCTTCCATAGGCCAGGGGCTGGCGACTAGCACCAAGGCGTAATTCCCGGAAAAAGGGAAGGCATTGCCTTTGAAAAGTAAACACACACCACAGAGTAAACAAGCGGAAAGTAAACACTAAGCAAACAGAGTACGACTGAAAGTGCGGAAAAGTAAATGGGCCAGAATACAAACCCAAACTGAAAGTAAAGTACAACTCGAAAAGGGAAAAACAGCAACTGAAAAGTAAAGCCGCTACTCCGAGCTGTCCACTGGAAATCCCACCTGAAGGGTGGGTACAGATAGCTCCTCTGCTCCACGGGTCCCGCCGTCCGCTCCGAGCACGTCCCGCCCAGTGGTCCACCTCCGGGTACCGTCCCGCTCTGCAAGCCTCAGCTAAGGTCAACGCTGTCCGTCGTCTGCAACCAACACAACGTAGTGCGGGCAAAGCCCGTGCAGGGGTGAGTATAAGCTACTCAGTAGGGACCCCGAGACCCCTGAAGGTCTCTCAAATCCACAAAGGATAAACCATGAAGAAAAGTACAATCACGAAGTAACAACCGACACTGCTTAGGTATATGCCCATACATATACCTAAGTCATCAATTTAAATACACTCCAACCTCCGAGCCCAAGTACAACTCAGTCCACGCAGGAAAGTATACGTATTCCACATAGGAAAGCAAAAAAAAATCCACACAGGATTGCACAACACAATCCACACAGGAAAACAACAGGTTTCAGCTCACACAGGTATACTTCTTCAAGGACGATAAAGATGATCACTGATCCATCTAAGTCGTCGGACCCACGAAGGATCGATAGGTAACTAACCCCCGCAGAAGACCCACACAGGATCGGGCTCACACAGAACCTGTAGGCGCTGGCTCACACAGAACCGCTGAGCGCAAGGACCCACACAGGATCGGGCTCACACAGAACCTGTAGCACTGATCCACGTAGGATCGCTGAGTGCTGTAGTCGTCGTCGTCGAATCCACACAGGATCTATGTACTGTCGTCGTCAAATCCACACAGGATCTCTGTACTGTCGTCGTCAAATCCACACAGAATCTCTGTACTGTCGTCGTCCAATCCACACAGGATCTCTGTACTGTCGTCGTCAAATCCACACAGGATCTCTGTACTGTCGTCGTCAAAGTCACAGTAGCAGTCGTAGCAGTAGAACAGTCGCAGCCAGCACTAGGGTTCCCGCACACAGCAAGCTCGTACGGAGGGTCCGCTCCACGAGCCGAGAGGCTGATACATCAACTGTCACGAAGACCGAAGTTGATGTATCCAAAAGTTCCGTATCGCCAACAGGAACTCAACGCAACAGACGGCGCGTCGATCGGACGCCCGGTCTGAGAGTTATTGGCATTTTCGTCTCCGGGGCCCGGTTGGTTTTTAAGGCAAAACCAACCCGACCGAACTCCACCTGCGTCCAAACCTCGGGCGGAGTATGCCAAAAGATCCGTCTCACTAAGAGGAACACTATGCGACTGACGGCACGTCAATCGGACGTCCGTAGCTCAAGATATGAGCGTTTCCGCTCCGAAGGCCCGGTTGGTTTCGTGAACGAACCAACCCGGCCGAACTCAAAGTAACCCGAAACCTTGAGTGCGATATACCGAAACGACCGTCTCGATCCAAGGATCGCGTTGCCGCAGACGGTTCGTCATTCGGAGGTCCGAGGCTCAAGTTATGAGCCAAGAACCGAATCTGGTCCGAAACGGGGGGTCCGGGTCCGGGCCGACCCGGCCCGACCCCCCCCCTCTGGACGGCGCGGCGGCCGGCGGCGGCGGACGGCGGCGGCGGACGGCGGCGGCGGCTGGCCGCATGGCGGCGGCGGCGGGCCGCGTGGCGGCGGGCGGCGGCGCGGCGGCGGGCCGCGTGGCGGCGGCGGCGGGCCGCGTGGCGGCGGCGGGCCGCGTGGCGGCGGCGGAAGGCACGCGGGGCTGAGCCCCGCGTTTCACAAAACGGCACGGCTTTAAGCCGTGCCTTGCTAAGAAACGGCCCCCGCAAGTGGGGGCCGGCTGAAGAAAACCGGGGGGGCTTTGCCCCCCCCTTCTTAAAAGAACCGCCCCCCTCATTAAGAGGGGGGTCTTGATGGACCGGCCGGGGGTTTAATCCCCCGGTTTTTATGACATCCGGCCGGCCGCTGGCCGGCCGGTTTTTACCAACGGGACCGGAATTTCCGGTCCCGCCCTCGACTCCCGACGCCGGCGGCACGGCCGCCGGTCTTTCCTTCCGCCGCGGCCCGGAACCGGCCGCGGTCTCCTCGTCTCACCGCGGCCCGGAACCGGCCGCGGTGTTCGTCGTCCGGCGCGGTGCGACGGCACCGCGCCCCTTTCGCCGTGCCATGAATCCTCCCAACGCGGCGCGACGGCGTCGCGTTCTTGAAATCTCTCCTCGGCGAAGCGCGACGGGTTGCGGAAAATTATAAGCATGTTCATCCGCGTGGTGCGACGGCACCACGCCTCTTGCTTCCACCCGCATGAATAAAACGAGAACTAAGGAGGGGGGGGTTCGGCCGTGTTCTTGCGGTCCGACCCCCCTCACGTTAAATAATAACATAACTAAAGAATAACCGAAAGCCACACATTTAGTCATGCTAAAAATCCATGATTCAAGAATGGAATAAAAAAAATAAACAATAAATAACATCCCCTACCTCTGGATTCAAGAACGATGATTGTCAACGACCCGCGGAAGACGCGTCGCGGTGGTCGGCGTCACGGAAGAAGAACGTCGATGTCGTGAAGCGAGGATTCGAAGTTCTTTGACGACGATTTCGTCGTGGGAAATCGTCGCGGAAGAGATGACGCGGAAGAAGACGTCGTCGGTGTCGCGGGTATGGCGTCGCGAAAGACGATTCCCGAGAACGTGGCGTTCTTCGTCGATTTCTTCGCGTTCTTCGTCAAAGCTTGAAGAAGAAGAAGATGAAGGCTCCAAATTCTCTCAAGGTGGCTAGAGAATTCTAACCCAAATAAAATAAGCTAAAGACTTATTTTATTCACACAATTATCAATTTGAATTTCAAAGGTTTGAAATTCAAACAATTCAAACAATTCAACTCCATTAATTAACAAAGTTGTCATGTTATTAAAAGAGGAGTTTAAGGGGGAAGTTGAGAGGTTATTAAAAGATTTAGGGGTTCGTGTGGGCCCCACCACACTTAATCCTCCCAAGGGAGGTTAAGTGGGTGTGGGTCCCACTTCCAACCCCCTTAGGTAGGTTTTTTTTTTAAAAGTTTAAATAAAATTTGTTTTACACAATTTTATTTAACTTAACTGAAAAACCCCAAAACGTAACTTTCAACCCGCAACAAACGCAACTCCCGAAAAGGTCTCATTAAGCGAATATCGGCGCTGCGAGTTCATCGGTGCCCTCGGATTTCAATTCCGAGCACCGGATCAAAAGTTAGGTATTCCCGCTCGTTCGTTCACTGAACGTACCCGAGCCAAACTTCGGAAAATAATTCCGGGCACTTCGGGCCTCGGAATCAGGTGCCGTCTGAAACCGCGCTCTTGTAAAATTCTAAAGAAAATTAAGAAAAAAATTCCCTTGAATTTTACGGGTCTTTACATTACTCCCACCTCAGGGCTTTACGTCCCCGTAAAGCTACATCAAAAACTAGGGAAACAAAAAGAGGATACTGAGCACGCATCTGAGCCTCCCGCTCCTATGTGCTCTCCAGGAGATTCTCGTGCCGCCATCTGTTGCGCACAAGAGGAATTGATCGTCCATGTAGGACCCGCTCCTGGATGACATGGACCTCTTTTGACGTGGCCCGGACCATCTCTGGTCCCACAAGAGCTGCAAGATTTCTTCTTTGCCGAAAAGAGAAACCTGGTCTCATCCCCTGGATGAACCACATTCTTTGCCTAAAACAGTCAATCCTAACATGGATGATACTAATCCATACTAAGGATGACGTCGTAAGGCCTCGACGCTACTACTAAGAGATTCAACCGTTACTCTCGCCTCCAAGGGTTGAGTCACACTGTCGGCATCAGTGTGTGGTAACTGGGTCTCCTCCAGTAGATGTCTCACAAGTGAGGGTCAAGTCAACAGCCAAAACTGGAACCTCTTAGTAACATTACGATAGAGGACAGGAACGAAAACATCACAAGGTATGCGTCTTTTATTATTGCAGCTCGTAATACAAGACGCTACACAAAAGCAACAAGGAACCAGAAGTACAAAGGATGTAACCACTAGTTCTGCTCCTGTCCATCGGCTCCCAGAGCTCCATGATCGAAGGCCTCGGCTGCCTGAAGCTGAGCTCTCCCCTGCGGTCGGGGTGGACCTCCTGGTGGTGGTGGTGGTAGAGCCTCAAAGCGTCGTCCACCACCTGCTGCTCGGCCTGCTCCTCTGCCTCGTCCGCCTCCTTCCTGCAGACCGCCACGGTCGAACCTCAGCCTCTGCCTAGGTGGTTCCTCAACCGTCTGCTGCTCCTCCGCATGGCGGGTCGGGCAGTCACGAGCCATGTGGCCTCGCCCGCCGCATGCATAGCACTGTCTTCCACTCGAAAGACTGGCTCCGCGTTGTGTGCCCTGCACTGCTGAGTCAGTGCCCTGAGGTCTGGTCTGTCTGGACCCCTGAGTCATTCGTCGACTGCCAGCTGCAGATGACTCTACCACGTGCCGCCCTGCGGTGGGTCGCTGTGCTGGTGAAGACTCAGCAAGGAAGCTCTCGATCAGAAGAGCCCGCTCCAGTACTCCTGTCTGAGTCGGTATGCTGAGGGAGATCAGCGATGCCCTGATCTCGTGTCTCAAACCCTGCTCGAAGGTCCGGGCCCGGAAGAATGGGTCCCGTACCATGTCGGTCGAGTAGCGCGAGAGATCGGTAAATCTCGCCGAGTACTGAGCGACCGTCATGCTGCCCTGCCGCAGCTGTAGAAGCTCCTGGATGCGCACCGCTCGGAGGGTGGCCGGGACGAACTCAGAGCGGAAGAGGCTCTCGAAGTCCGTCCAGAGCAAGGATGCCTCATCGTGAACCTGGAGCATCAAGCTCCACCATCGTCCTGCTGCTGCGTGTAGTAGGCTCGCAGCGAGGATCACCATGAGGTCTGCTGGTGTCCTCACTAGCCTAAACACTCGAACCACTGCCTCCAGCCAGTCCTCTGCTGCCTGGGGATCCGTCTCCCCGCGAAACCTGGGCGGTCGCTGGCGCTGAAACTCATGCAGTGCGCTGAGGCGACGTGCATCGTCAGCGGCTGCTGCTGGAAGCATCGGGGAATCGGCAGGTAAAGCTACTGCCGGTGCCACTGCTGACAAAGGGCCCTGCACCGAAGCCTCGTCGCTCGGTGGGCTGTCGTCTCGCTCGACTCTCGGAACCCTAGCTGGCTGCCGTCGTGGGGCCATCCTGAAAAGGAAACAGGTGCGCCACGGTTAGAACAGTATACCTGGTGAGCTGGCACAAGTAATCACAAGGAAAACTTGAGACTTTCATAAAGCAGATCAGTATACCCGGTGAGCTGACACAAGTAATCACAAAGAAAACTTGAAACACACACGCAATCAATGTTTTCGTGCATTAAGTCGGAAATCAGAAGTCAGGGTCCTGGTGTACGGATACGTCGGCCGCCGCACCAACACTGGACTCCCTGGACTGATAACCACACTCAATACGCTAAACATTATTGCTTCTCATAGAAAAGATCAGAGTTCGCGGTAGAACCTCCCTCTGATACCAATTTGTCACGACCCGCCCTCGGGGTCCGTGCCGTGACTACCCCAAGCCCGCCTTCCATAGGCCAGGGGCTGGCGACTAGCACCAAGGCGTAATTCCCGGAAAAAGGGAAGGCATTGCCTTTGAAAAGTAAACACACACCACAGAGTAAACAAGCGGAAAGTAAACACTAAGCAAACAGAGTACGACTGAAAGTGCGGAAAAGTAAATGGGCCAGAATACAAACCCAAACTGAAAGTAAAGTACAACTCAAAAAGGGAAAAACAGCAACTGAAAAGTAAAGCCGCTACTCCGAGCTGTCCACTGGAAATCCCACCTGAAGGGTGGGTACAGATAGCTCCTCTGCTCCACGGGTCCCGCCGTCCGCTCCGAGCACGTCCCGCCCAGTGGTCCACCTCCGGGTACCGTCCCGCTCTGCAAGCCTCAGCTAAGGTCAACGTTGTCCGTCGTCTGCAACCAACACAACGTAGTGCGGGCAAAGCCCGTGCAGGGGTGAGTATAAGCTACTCAGTAGGGACCCCGAGACCCCTGAAGGTCTCTCAAATCCACAAAGGATAAACCACGAAGAAAAGTACAATCACGAAGTAACAACCGACACTGCTTAGGTATATGCCCATACATATACCTAAGTCATCAATTTAAATACACTCCAACCTCCGAGCCCAAGTACAACTCAGTCCACGCAGGAAAGTATACGTATTCCACATAGGAAAGCAAAAAAAAATCCACACAGGATTGCACAACACAATCCACACAGGAAAACAACAGGTTTCAGCTCACACAGGTATACTTCTTCAAGGACGATAAAGATGATCACTGATCCATCTAAGTCGTCGGACCCACGAAGGATCGATAGGTAACTAACCCCCGCAGAAGACCCACACAGGATCGGGCTCACACAGAACCTGTAGGCGCTGGCTCACACAGAACCGCTGAGCGCAAGGACCCACACAGGATCGGGCTCACACAGAACCTGTAGCACTGATCCACGTAGGATCGCTGAGTGCTGTAGTCGTCGTCGTCGAATCCACACAGGATCTCTGTACTGTCGTCGTCAAATCCACACAGGATCTCTGTACTGTCGTCGTCAAATCCACACAGAATCTCTGTACTGTCGTCGTCCAATCCACACAGGATCTCTGTACTGTCGTCGTCAAATCCACACAGGATCTTTGTACTGTCGTCGTCAAAGTCACAGTAGCAGTCGTAGCAGTAGAACAGTCGCAGCCAGCACTAGGGTTCCCGCACACAGCAAGCTCGTACGGAGGGTCCGCTCCACGAGCCGAGAGGCTGATACATCAACTGTCACGAAGACCGAAGTTGATGTATCCAAAAGTTCCGTATCGCCAACAGGAACTCAACGCAACAGACGGCGCGTCGATCGGACGCCCGGTCTGAGAGTTATTGGCATTTTCGTCTCCGGGGCCCGGTTGGTTTTTAAGGCAAAACCAACCCGACCGAACTCCACCTGCGTCCAAACCTCGGGCGGAGTATGCCAAAAGATCTGTCTCACTAAGAGGAACACTATGCGACTGACGGCACGTCAATCGGACGTCCGTAGCTCAAGATATGAGCGTTTCCGCTCCGAAGGCCCGGTTGGTTTCGTGAACGAACCAACCCGGCCGAACTCAAAGTAACCCGAAACCTTGAGTGCGATATACCGAAACGACCGTCTCGATCCAAGGATCGCGTTGCCGCAGACGGTTCGTCATTCGGAGGTCCGAGGCTCAAGTTATGAGCCAAGAACCGAATCTGGTCCGAAACGGGGGGTCCGGGTCCGGGCCGACCCGGCCCGACCCCCCCCCTCTGGACGGCGCGGCGGCCGGCGGCGGCGGACGGCGGCGGCGGACGGCGGCGGACGGCGGCGGCGGCTGGCCGCATGGCGGCGGCGGCGGGCCGCGTGGCGGCGGGCGGCGGCGCGGCGGCGGGCCGCGTGGCGGCGGCGGCGGGCCGCGTGGCGGCGGCGGGCCGCGTGGCGGCGGCGGAAGGCACGCGGGGCTGAGCCCCGCGTTTCACAAAACGGCACGGCTTTAAGCCGTGCCTTGCTAAGAAACGGCCCCCGCAAGTGGGGGCCGGCTGAAGAAAACCGGGGGGGCTTTGCCCCCCCCTTCTTAAAAGAACCGCCCCCCTCATTAAGAGGGGGGTCTTGATGGACCGGCCGGGGGTTTAATCCCCCGGTTTTTATGACATCCGGCCGGCCGCTGGCCGGCCGGTTTTTACCAACGGGACCGGAATTTCCGGTCCCGCCCTCGACTCCCGACGCCGGCGGCACGGCCGCCGGTCTTTCCTTCCGCCGCGGCCCGGAACCGGCCGCGGTCTCCTCGTCTCACCGCGGCCCGGAACCGGCCGCGGTGTTCGTCGTCCGGCGCGGTGCGACGGCACCGCGCCCCTTTCGCCGTGCCATGAATCCTCCCAACGCGGCGCGACGGCGTCGCGTTCTTGAAATCTCTCCTCGGCGAAGCGCGACGGGTTGCGGAAAATTATAAGCATGTTCATCCGCGTGGTGCGACGGCACCACGCCTCTTGCTTCCACCCGCATGAATAAAACGAGAACTAAGGAGGGGGGGGGGGGTTCGGCCGTGTTCTTGCGGTCCGACCCCCCTCACGTTAAATAATAACATAACTAAAGAATAACCGAAAGCCACACATTTAGTCATGCTAAAAATCCATGATTCAAGAATGGAATAAAAAAAATAAACAATAAATAACATCCCCTACCTCTGGATTCAAGAACGATGATTGTCAACGACCCGCGGAAGACGCGTCGCGGTGGTCGGCGTCACGGAAGAAGAACGTCGATGTCGTGAAGCGAGGATTCGAAGTTCTTTGACGACGATTTCGTCGTGGGAAATCGTCGCGGAAGAGATGACGCGGAAGAAGACGTCGTCGGTGTCGCGGGTATGGCGTCGCGAAAGACGATTCCCGAGAACGTGGCGTTCTTCGTCGATTTCTTCGCGTTCTTCGTCAAAGCTTGAAGAAGAAGAAGATGAAGGCTCCAAATTCTCTCAAGGTGGCTAGAGAATTCTAACCCAAATAAAATAAGCTAAAGACTTATTTTATTCACACAATTATCAATTTGAATTTCAAAGGTTTGAAATTCAAACAATTCAAACAATTCAACTCCATTAATTAACAAAGTTGTCATGTTATTAAAAGAGGAGTTTAAGGGGGAAGTTGAGAGGTTATTAAAAGATTTAGGGGTTCGTGTGGGCCCCACCACACTTAATCCTCCCAAGGGAGGTTAAGTGGGTGTGGGTCCCACTTCCAACCCCCTTAGGTAGGTTTTTTTTTTAAAAGTTTAAATAAAATTTGTTTTACACAATTTTATTTAACTTAACTGAAAAACCCCAAAACGTAACTTTCAACCCGCAACAAACGCAACTCCCGAAAAGGTCTCATTAAGCGAATATCGGCGCTGCGAGTTCATCGGTGCCCTCGGATTTCAATTCCGAGCACCGGATCAAAAGTTAGGTATTCCCGCTCGTTCGTTCACTGAACGTACCCGAGCCAAACTTCGGAAAATAATTCCGGGCACTTCGGGCCTCGGAATCAGGTGCCGTCTGAAACCGCGCTCTTGTAAAATTCTAAAGAAAATTAAGAAAAAATTTTCCTTGAATTTTACGGGTCTTTACACTTTTAAACATAAACTTTAGAATATTATGGAAAATTTAAATCAAATAATTCCATTTAATTATTCACATGGATATTTTACTAGACGAATATTCACATGTAATACCAATAACTAATCTCATAATGATGGAATGCATAATACCGAACATCTTAACCTCATAGTCAAGGCCTCGTGCCAAGACAACAAATAAAAATATTGTCAAGTACTTGTGCCAAGACACTAGTTTGTCTCATGAGACCTATGGATGTATCGAGGGGATATAGAAGGCCCCTCCCGTCACTTACTATGTCCAATACATTCCTCATATGAAAAGCGTGAAACATAACATAAACATTCATATTAAACTAACATACAAAATGTTAATACTTTAACCATAAACCATGAATGACATAAAAATAGCACATCCACAATAAAACATATCATAATACTATCAATACAATATGTAATATTGTATCATAATAAATCAACTTCAATTAAACATAAAATCCAACAATATAGGTTGACATAGATGAAATTAATACAAAAACTATTTGAGAGAAATATCTCTTTCTACTTTGAAATCATTTAAAAGCTGCATAATTATAAAATAAAACATTTATTTTGAAAATATTAATATAAGCTTGTAATGGAAGCTTTGAATGTGTTATAACGGCAGAAAATAGCCACACCCGTCGTATAAGTTAAAAAAACATTATTTCCTTAATTTGTCGAAAAGGTCATAAAGTACCTTATTTGGGAAACAACGGAAAGATTCCTTTGAAAACATTTTATAAAAATTCAAACAAGGGTTTAAATGAAATTAACCCATAGTCTAGGAAATAGTAAAAATGTTTTAAAATAAATTTTTAAGAAACACGGATTTGGATGATAAAGATGTCTAAGTAGATACTTATGTATAAACAGCCTCGGATAATGAAGAGATTGTAAAATTAATCCTTACCTTGTACTTTTCCTTAGTATAGGGTATGTTAACCTCCTGTATAATGAATATGGATTTACCATATTTATAATAAAATATCATTATATAGGAGGTACTGGAGTTATTATTTTATTATGGAAACAACAAATAAAGAGGAAGTAGAAGAAGAAAAGAACTTTGAAAGAGGTGATAAAATAATTACCTCTTCTTCGGGTGCTTCCTTTTGATTTGAAAAAAAAGGGATCCTTAGGTTGGCTTTATGATCAAAGTAATGCCTCTAGGATGAATTGAGGGTATTTGGGAGTATATTTGATTAGGTTTTGGCTGATCCAAATGGCTCTGAAGGTGTGAATTTAAGAGAAGGGGAAGTACCCTTTCATAAGAGAGGTGAGAGGCACTTTAGAAAAAGCTTGAAATATTAATTTATTATAAAATTTTTTTTGGTTTATAATATATAAAAATTGATTTATTTAGATGATAAGGTGGGTATGGGTCTAAATAATCTCAAAAAATAGGTTTTATACATGTTTAGGTCACCATATTAACCTTATCTTTTAGACTTAACACTTAGTTAAATAGTTTAACTTTTACGATGTCTTCTTATATTTTTATACTAAATGGTTAATATAGTTACTATAAAATGCCAAGAGAATATAAAGTGGTTCATTAATGAAATTTTTGAAATTATCTAAGTCATTTGTCCAAACCTTATATTTTTAGGACTATTATATAATTCAATAAAATAGTATTTGTTTTAAAAACTCATTTATGTCAATTTTGACACTATTTAGTATTTGGTTTTTCTTAAAGTCGTCATAAAATTATTAATTTGAAATAAATACATTGAATCAACCCTAACATGTCATATTCACCTAGAAAATTCGTTTATGGAATCAAAAGTTTCAATTTACATTTATTTTAATATTTATAATATCAATTATTTTAATCTTTCCTTAATAAGGTAATTACTGCATCGTCATTGTGTCATAAATAAATTTAATTATTTAATGTCTAAAATTTATAAATAAAATAACATGATGTATAAAAAAAATTATATTTATAATGAATATTTATAGTCAAATTTATTTTATTTATAACCTTATATTAAAAATGGTTTAGTTATTAAAATTTGAATTTAACACTTTTAACTCTTCTTGAAATAAAATATAATAAATTTCCTAATCTAACCCAAATAGATCAAAAAGGATATTATTTTTGTCCTAAGGTTGATTTTGATCGAAAAAAACTTATCCAATAGAATTAAGACATGTGTTGGGGTAGTTTTATATTATTATAATATTATTTTTACCTTTAATTACCCTATTTACTTTTAACCGTGGTAAATAAAATTCAAAAGTTACTATTCACCAAAAATTATTTTCATCATATTGAACAAAATTTTACTTATTGATGAAAATTGTGTCTATCATATTTTTGAAATTCAATTCATAGAATCAGTAAAATTATGTTTTATACAAATTTTCAAATGTTCCCAGAGGGTGGGTAAAAGACGTTAAAAAGTTCAATAAAATTTTATATATCTAATCTTATTATAAAATGAATCCAATGAATTAAATTGAATTAATATAGGTATTATGTATATATTTTGACTTTAAAATATATTTAAATTAAAAAAATTATTTAAATAAAAATCAATCTTAAACAATAATGCAGTTTTTTTCATTATTCATCAAAAATTGAAAGTTTTCATAAAAATACCAAAAAATCACCATAAGCTAATTTTGATATTCTGAATCCAAAAATGAAGTCCATTTTGAAAAATGAAATTTATAAAATTTCAAAATGTGGGTATTATTATTCATAATTACTTTTTTCGAACGGCTAATTTGATTTGTCATGGTGTGCTAGAACTCGGGGCTGCGTACAACGCAAGCTATTATATTATTAAAAGATAAGTGTACCATGAAAGCTTGAGGTGTTAAATTATTCCCTACTTCAAATAATTTCATCCTTGAAATTTCTAGAATATCACTGCATAAAAAGATTTGGGTGGTTCTTTATCATAAGTTCCTCAGGTTTCCACATTGCCTCTTCCATTTTATAGTTTCTCTAAAGAACTTTTACCAGATGAGTCGTCTGGTTTCTCAACACTTGTTATCTGGTATCAATAATCTTGATGGTCTCTTCACAATAAAATAGATCAGGTTCCAATTCTATTTATTCATAGGTGAGTACATGTGTTGGGTCTGGCATGTATTTTCTCAACAGTGATACATGGAACACATCATAAACTTTGGAGAGACTGGGTGGCATTACCAAACGGTAAGCTACAACTCCAATTCGTTCTAGATTTTCGAAAGTTCTGATGTACCTAGGACTTAATTTACCCTTCTTAATTAATTGTATAACACCCTTCCTTGGAGATAAAACATGATCTTCTACTTGAAATTCCAAATCCTTTCTTCGGTTATCAGCATAGCTCTTTTGCCTACTTTGATCTACTTTGATGTGGGTTTGGATAATCTTCACCTTTTCCATTATTTCCTCAATAAGTTCTGAGCCTATGAGTTTTATTTCACCAATATCATCCCAACAAGTTGGTGTGTGACATCTCTTTCCATATAACGCTTCATATTGTTCCATCTAAATACTTGAATGGAAGATATTGTTATAGGAAAATTCTACCAAAGGTAAATACTAATCCCACATACCTTGAAAGTCAAGTGAGCAAGATCTCAACATGTATTCTAAGGTTTTAATAGTCCATTATGATTGTCCATCAATTTGAGGGTGATAGGCAGTGCTCAAAGGAAGTTTAGTATCTGGAGATTTCTAAAGAATTTTCTAGAATCTTAATGTAAAATGGGGATCAAAATCAGAAATAATAGATAGGGGTACACCATGAAGTCTTAAAACTTCTTTAATATATAGTCTTTCTAAACGTTCAAGTGGTAAATCTTCTCTTATAATAAGAAAATGTGCTGAATTGGTAAGACGATCAACAATGACCCATATTGCATCATTCCTTCTAAGAGTTTTTGGTAGCCCCATGACAAAGTTCATTGTAATATCATCACATCTCCACTCAGGTATGGGAAGAGGTTGCATGACTCCTATAGGATGTTTTCTTCCAGCCTTCACCTATTGACAAACCATACATCTTGACACATAATCAGCAATATCCCTCTTTATGTTGTCCCACCAAAAATTTTCCTTCAAATATTTATATCTCTTAGTACTACCAGGATGTATAGAGAAATTGGAGTTATGATCTATCACGAACCATCCACCAAGGCCCGTGTTGTGACTACCCCAAGGCCGCCTTCCATAGGCCAGGGGATGGCGACTAGCACCGAAAGGCGTATTTTCTAAAACCGGGAAGGCATTGCCTTTATATCCTATAAACACACTCAACCAATCACATAGAAAGATATGAACACAAGTAAACTATATAGTAAAAAAGAGTGTGTACAGTAAGTAAAAGGAGCCATAATACAATTCCAACTGGAAAGTACAAGAAAACTGGAAAGCTCCTGTGAACACCCACCAAGGATCCTACCTGAAGGGTAGGTACATCTCTTGAATGGTCGTCTTTGCAGTACGCCTTTTCTAAGTTCCACCTATGAGCTACCTCCAGTCCTGGTACCCTCATCCTTAGTCAGTTATGTCCGTCGTCTGCACCAAACACAACAAGGTGCAGGCATAGCCCGTGCAGGGGTGAGTATAACGATACTCAGTAGGGACCCTGAGACCCTCAAAGGTCTCACAAAATCCACAAATTATAAACCACAAAGCATGAAAACAACTTATAACCCTACTTAGTTATATTCCCATACATATACCTAAGTTATCAATTATACCCATCTCGTTCATGAGGAAACTCAAGGACCAAATCCATAGCCAAAGTTCAATTGTTCCATATAGGAAAGAATACCACGAAGGTAACACCACAAAGGTAAGTACCACAAAGGTAATGCCACACAGAAGAATGCCACAAAGGTATCACCACGAAGGTAAGTACCACAAAGGTAACACCACAAAGTTAAGGATTAATCTCACACCATGTATAACTTAGGTACAGTAGTAAATATGATTAGTTGTAACTACTGAATCATCTTACTTTGTTGAGAGGAAGACCCACGTAGGATCCTAAAATATTTTCACCCACGTAGGATCCTAGATCATCAGAACCACATAGGATCCTAGTATAGAAGACCCACGTAGGATCCTAGAGTAGTTCCACATGGATTCCTAGAGTGGATCCAAGAGGGATACTGGAACACAGACCCATGTAGGATCCCAAAACACAGACCCATATAGGATCCCTTTCTCATGATACAGCCAGCTACAGGGTTCCCGCACTAAGCTTGCTTGATTCCGGGAGGGTCTTCTCCTCAATCCACAGGTCGATACTCTAACTGCCATGAAGTCCCACGAAGAAGTATCCCAAAATACCGCCACATGATAGGGGTCTCAACGCAATAGACGGTGTGTCAATCGGATGCTCGGTCAGTAAGTTATTGTCCTTTTAGTCCCGAGGGCCTGGTTAGATTTGTGCTCGATCCAACCCGGCCATACCCCCAAATTTATCCAAAACTCAATTGGGGTATACCAAAAGGACCATCTCGATCCAAGGTTTCCAGCACCATATACGGTTCATCAAACGGACACTCGTAGCTCAAATTATAGCCGAAAGGGCGAGAAGGAGTCAAAGTTAGTCCAGGTTCGGTCCGCCCCGATCCGACCGACCCAGTTTGGGTTGACCCAACCTGCTGGGTCTAGCCCAACCCACTGGGTATGGCCCGGTGCGGCCCAGCCCACGATGGGCGGCCCGCTATCCCATTGGTGGGTGTCCCCACAGTGGAATCCGCCCTAGCCGCCACCCAAGGGGAAGGTGCCCCTTGGGTACCCTGAACAGCTGGGTCGTTCGGGTTGGGTGGCTAACCAGTCAGCGCCACGTGGTATCGGCATCTTGCACGTAGGACCTGGGGTCCCACTCGGCTCCCTGGATGGCCGGACGGCCAGCCCTTCTCCGTGGCGTAGTCGCGCGCTGCGCCACCACCGGCGGCCGACAGTGAGCAAGCCTCCCTCCCTTCACTGTCGCGGCCTTGTGTCACAGCCCCTGCACACCAGTGGCACGGTCACGCGCCGCCACCCCCTTCACATGACCGGTCATGCGCCAGCTGCCGCACTTATCTCTTCTGTGGCCGACAGGCCATGGCCCTTCTCTGGCAGCGCGGTTGCACCGCCGCCGTCGTCGCTACCGGCCGGAGTGTCGGCTGCCGCCCCCAAGTCCCACTAGTTCTAGTCGCCGGCTATAGTCATCGTCCTCCTCCACCATGAATAACGCATCAATCAAGGATGATGCGGAGGGATCGGGCCATGTTTGTTTGGATCGTACCCTCTGCGTTAGATTGTTAGCACTCGGGTTATGGAAAAAGATTCAATGTAAAAGAAATTAATGAAGAAAAATCAAAACACACCCTTACCTCGAAGGTTCATTGACGTCGGTGAGGAGGGAAAGACAGACGTCGGTTCTTTGTCGTTGAAGATGTTCCTCATTGGAGATCCTTCGATAGAGTTCTTTGTTGGAGAATTATTCGTCGAATGAGAATAGTTCTTTGTTAGAGAATGTTTCTCTATAATTCTTTCAAGCTCTCCCTTGACAACAATTCTTTTCCCAACCCCACAAAAAGAAGTTCCAAATTATTAAATTAAGTTTTTATTAAATTAATTAGAGTTGGCAATTAATTAAGTGGATGTTGGAATAATTAAATTGGAGGAATTCCATGGGTTAAATCCACATTAATAGGGGTTTGGGTGGTCCCCACCACTATGAATTCAAAATGGGGGGTTTTCTAGCTCCGGTCGTCCCCACCACTGAACATTCAAATGGGAGGTTTTAAATAAAATAAAAGTTGTTCTTTATTTTATTTTTATTTCCATGAAAAACATGAAAACTAACTTTCACCCTCATCCTACTTCGGTTGAGGTGAAAGTCTCTTTAAGTGAATATCGGTGCTGTGAGTTCAATGGTGCCCTCGGATTTCAATTCTGAGCACCAGTTCAAAAGTTACAAAAACTCACTCGCACGTTTACTGAACGTACTTAAAAAAAGTTCAGAAATTCATTCTGGGCACACCGGGCCTCGGAATCACGCGCCGTCAATTTTCATGGACTCATAAAATTCCCATATAATTAAAAAAATCATGGACTTTCCAAGTCTTTACATTCTCCCCACCTTAGGGTTGTGCGTCCTCGAAAGCCACATCACAACAACTAGGAAAACAAGTGGGGGTACTGAGCATGAATCTGACCCTCCCGCTCCCATGTGCTCTCCTGGAGGTTCCCATGCTGCCAACATACATGCAACAAAGGTATCGATCACCCACAAAGGACTCTCTCCTATCGATCCTCAATCTCCACTGGAACGTCCATAAATTTCTCCCCATCGTCGATGTCCAGCTCTCCCTAGTCAATGATGTGTAAAGGGTCGTGCACGTATCACCTCATTTGGGATACGTGGAAGACTTTGTGCACCCGGTGCAGCTGAGGTGGAAGAGATAAGCGGTAAGCAACCTTGCCAAATCTACTGAGGACCTAAAAGGGTCTGATGAACCTCGGATATAACTTGTCGCCTCGGCTAAATCTCTGCAAACCTCACCGAGGCGAGACCCGTAGAAAGACGTGGTCGCCATCCTCGAACTACAGAGGTATCTGTCTCCTATTAGAATAAGACTTTTTTATGATCTGTGTAGTCTTCATCCTCTCTTGGATGATTTTCACCTTCTCTGTGGTATCCCATACCATCTCTGGTCCCATGAGTGCTGACTCCCCTAGATCAATCTAGCACAAAGGTGATCTGAAAGGTCATCCATACAGATCCTCGAATGGTTCCATCCCAATGGTGGAGTGATAGTTGTTATTGTATGAAAACTCCACCAAGGGAAATTTTTCCTCCCAACTACGACCGAAGTCGAGGATGCAAGCACGCAACATGTCCTCAAGGGTTTGAATGGTCCGCTCAGTCTGGCCATCCGTCTAAGGATGGAAGGCGGTGCTCAAACGAAGCTACGTCCCGAAAGCCTCTTGAAACCCCTTCCATAAACGGGAAGTGAAATGTTAATCATGATCAAAGACAATCGTCGAGGGTACTCCATGTAGCCACACAATCTCCTACATATAGAGGCATCCCAAACTCTCTACTGAAACCTACTCTCTGATTCGTAGAAATTGGACCAACTTGGTGAGTCAGTCGACGATCACCCAGATAGAATCATGACCTCTAGATGTATGTAGAAATCTTGTCATGAAGTCCATGTATATCCCATCCCACTTCCACTTTGGGACCTCTAAAGGCTTAACTAAGCCTGCTGGTACCTGATGCTCCACCTTCACTTGCTGATAAGTGATGCACCAAGAGAAAAACTATACTACTGCTTTCTTCATTCCTAGCCACTAGTGCTATCGTTGGAGATCTTGGTACATCTTCACCACTCCTGGATGTACCACTAGAGGGGATGTGTGAAACTCTCGCAACACTTACTCTTGAAGTGAAATTGGTACCATGGTACGTCCTTTGAAGAGGATGGCGTGCTCCCTACCTTTAGAAAATCCATCAGGGGCTTACCCTGAGGATATCTGAACACGTTGAGCCTCGCAGTCAGTGTCCTTACATTGTACCTCCCTGACTCACTGAAGAAGTGGGGGAGTGACTATAAGATACTGAAGAAAAGCTGCTCCATCTCGTTCCACAAAGGATATCCATAAAGTGGTCAGCTGCTCTGTCGCCTCACCTAGTAGCTGTATACCAGATCTCCTGCTGAGTAAATCTGCTACAACGTTCCCCTTCCCAGGAGTATAGACTATCTCGAAGTCATATTCCTGGAGGAACTCAATCTAATTCCACTGTCTCAGGTTCAGGTCCTTCTGTGAGAAGATATACCTGACACTCTTATGTTCCGAGTAGACTGTAAAACTTTTACCCATCAATTAATATCGCCACATATTCAAGGCGAAGACCATTGCTGCTAAATCCAGGTCATGGGTAGCATAGTTCTACTCATGTTGTCTCAGCTGTCGAGAACTATAAGCGATAACTGCTCTCTCCTACATCAGGACACATCTGAGCTCGTTCCCTGATGTTTCGTAGTAGACTACATACCCAACGCCCTCCTCCGGAAGCCTCAAGATGGGGGGTACTAGTCATCCTCTACCTCTGATCCTAAAAACTCCATTGGCATCTCTTTTAACACACGAAGGGTTTCCTTTTTTTCATCAACGCTGATAAAGTTGATGAAACTCTGGAGAAATCTGGCACAAACCTCCGATAGTACCCGGCCAAACCCAAGAAACTTTGTACTTATGTCATACTCCTGGGTGGCTCCCAAGAAAGTACAGCCTCAGTCTTTGATGGATCCATCGTAACTCCATCCTCCGAGATAACGTGTCCCAGAAAGTGAACCTCTCGGATCTAGAAATGGAACTTCAAGAGCTTACCATAAAGCTGGTGCTCTCTAAGTGTGTCCAGAACTATCTAAAAATGATGAGAATGCTCCTCCTCGGTAGCCGGATAGATCAGAATGTCATCGATGAAGAAAACTACAAAGCGATCAAGGTATGGCTGAAAGATCCTATTCATGATCCCCATGAACACTGCTGGAGCATTTTTCACGCCGAAAGACATGACCAAAAACTCATAATGGTCATACCGATATCTAAAATTCATCTTTTTCACATCCTCTTCCCGTACTCTGAGCTAGTGATAGCTTGATCTGAGGTCTATCTTCGAGAACCACCGTGCTCCCTTCAACTGATCCAAGAGGTCATCAATCCTCAGAATTGGGTACTTGTTCTTCATAGTCACCTGGTTCAGGTACCGATAGTAAACACAAAGTCTCAAGATCCCATCCTCCTTCTTGGCAAACAAAATCAGGGTTGCCCAAGGAGAAACACTGGGCCGAATGAACCCATTCCCATGTAAGTCCTCTAGCTGTACCTACAGCTCACGAAGCTCTACAAGATCCATCTAATACGTTGGTGTAGATATCGGTGTCATCCTAGGTTACAATTCAATATAAAAGTCCACCTATCTGTGAGGAGGTAGACCTGGAACATCATCAGGGAAGACATCCACGTACTGGTCCACCACTATAGGATAGCTTGGACTGTCCACATCAACTGCTCTGAGGGTAAGGCTATCCAACTGATGAGTGATCGGCTACACTCTCCTTCGGGTAAGTCCATCTTATGATTCAAAGGATCCCTTTTTGCCGGTGAAGGTAAACCTAGTCCCATCAGTGCGGACACACCACATTTTGTTCCTAATAAAGTCGATATGGGCATGGACTATAGATAACCAATCCATACCCAAGATGACGTCGTAAGGCCTCGACACCGCTACTAGGAGATCCCAACCGAAGCTCTCACCCCCTAGAGTAAGCTCACACTATCATCACTAGTGTGTAATCATCTAATCCTCTCCTGTAGGAGTCTCTAGCCTTAAGGATCAAGCCAATGGATCCACAGAAATCTCTGAGCTCCGAACAAGGGTAGTGGAAATAAAAGAATAACTGGAACTTGTGTCTATAATTACTGCAGCTAAGGTGGAGTAGACACAGATCATACCTCGAAAAGTATCTGGAGTGTCGTGGTCATAGGCCTCATCTTCCTGGAGCTGATCCCTCCCCTGTCCACCTACTCCCAGTGGTCGGGGTGGACCACCTGGTGGTGGTGACGGTAACATCTCGAATCATCGCCCACCACCAGCTGCACAACCAGCTCCTCTGCCACGTCTACATGATCCTTGTATACCTCCTCAGTCAAACCTTTTTCTATACCTAGGTGGTCCTTTGACCATATGATGATCCTTTTTATGTCAATTCAGACAGTCACAAGCCATATGACCCTGCCCGTCGCATGTGTAACACTGCCTGCTCCTCGAATTACTAGCTCTATCTCCGGTACCCCGCACAACCGACCCTGAATCTTGCGGTCATCCACCTGTAGGTCTGGTCCTCTTGGACCTCTGTGATATCTATCTACTGGCAGCTACAGAAGACTCTGCTACGTGATGTCTGGTGGTGGGTCTCATTGCTGGTGACTGCTCGGCAAGAAAACTCTTCACTAAGAGGGCTCGCTCTAACACCCCCACCTGCGTCGGGATGCTCAGGGAAACCATCAAAGCCCTGATCTCCTGCCTGAGTCCCTGCTCAAAGGTCCGAACCCTGAATAATGGGTCCCGCACCATATTATTGGAGTAGCGTGAGAGGTCGGTGAACCTCGCTAAGTATTGAGACATAATCATGCTACCCTGCTGCAGATGAAGAATCTCCTGTATGCGCACCGCGCGAAGGGTCACTGGGACAAACTCTGCCCAAAACAGGATCTCAAAGTCTTCCCAGAGAAGTGTCACCTTGTTGTGAACCTGGAGCATCAAGATCTACCATTTTCCTGATTCTTACTATAGAATACTAGCAGTAAGGATCACCATGAGATTATCTGGTGTCCCTACCAGTTGGAAGACTCTCACCAAGGTCTTAAACTAATTCTCAGTCGCCTGAGGGTAAGTCATGCCTCGGAACCTCGGTGGCCTCTAGCGCTGGAACTTGTGCAACGCACTCAAGCGGCGTGCACCCTATACTGCTGGGGATGGTGTCATCAGTGGCCCAATGGGTAATGGTACCACTGGTGCTCCTACTGATAAACGGCCCTACACTGAGGCCTCATCGCTTGGTGGGCTATCAGCATGTACTATACCTGGAACCCTATATGGTTGTCTGCGTGGAGGCATCCTCAAAAGAAACAGGTGTTCCACTGTCAATAAGTTATACCTGGTGAGATGACTCAAATATTTCATAAATAAAACTTTTCAGAACATGCACACAATCAGTGTTTTCATGCGCTAAGTTAGAAATCAGAAGTCAGGGTCCTGGTGTATGGATACGTCGGTCGCCGCACTAATACTAGATTCCCTAAACTGATAACCACACTTAATACACTTAACACTATTGTCATTAAAAAGATCATATTACAATGTTCTATGGTATAACCGACTCCCCTGATACCAATTTGTCATGACCCATCCCCCGGGGCTCGAGCTGTGACTACCCCAAGCCCGCCTTCCATAAGCCAGGGGCTGGCTACTAGCATCGAAAGGCGTATTCCCTAAAATCGGGAAGGCATTGCCTTTATATCCTATAAACACACTCAACCAAGAACACAGCAAGATACGAACACAAGTAAACTGTATAGTAAAAAGATTGTGTACAGTAAGTAAAAGGGGATATAATACAAGCCCAACTGGAAATTACAAGAAAACTGGAAAGATCCTATGAACACCCGCCAAGGATCCTACCTGAAGGGTAAGTACATCTCTCGAACGGTCGTCTCTGCGGCACTCCTTGTCTAAGGTCCACCTCCATGCTACCTCCAGTCCTGGTAACCTCGTCCTCAGTCAGTGTTGTCCGTCTTCTTCACCAAACACAACAAGGTGCGGGTGTAGCCCGTGCATGGGTGAGTATAACGATACTCAGTAGCGACCCCGAGACCCTCAAAGGTCTCACAAAATCCACAAAGGATAAATCACAAAGCATGAAAACAACTGAAAATCCTACTTAGGTATATTCCCATACATATACCTAAGTTATCAAGTATACCCATCTCATTCATGAGGAAACTAAAGCCCCAAATCCTTATCCAAAGTACAAATGTTACATGAAGGAAAGAATACCACGAAGGTAACACCACAAAGGTAAGTACCACAAAGGTAATGCCACACAGAAGAATGCCACAAAGGTATCACCATG
Source organism: Viscum album (assembly GCA_963277665.1). Taxonomy (NCBI): domain Eukaryota; kingdom Viridiplantae; phylum Streptophyta; class Magnoliopsida; order Santalales; family Viscaceae; genus Viscum; species Viscum album. Next base: position 1,254,647,503 of record OY728151.1, on the reverse strand, counting down.
AAGGTAAGTACCATGAAGGTAACACCACAAAGGTAAGGATTCATCTCACACTAGGTATAACTTAGGTATGGTAGTAAAGATGATTAGTTGTAACTATTGAATCATCTTACTCTGTTGAGAGTCAGACCCACGTAGGATCCTAGATCATCATACCCACATAGGATCCAAGTATAGCTGACCCATGTAGGATCCTAGAGTAGTCTCACATGGATTCCTAGAGTGAATCCAAGAGGGATCCCAAAACACAAACCCACATAGGATCCTAAAACACAGACCCACATAGGATCCCTTTCTCATGAAAGAGCCAGATACAGGGTTCCCGCACTAAGCTTGCTTGATTCCAAGAGGGTCCACTCCTCAAGCCGCATGTCGATACTCCAACTACCGCAAAGTCCTGTGAAGAAGTGTCCCAAAGGACTACCACATGATAGGGGTCTCAACGCAACAGAGGGTGTGTCAATCGGATGCCCAGTCTGTAAGTTATTGTCCTTTTAGTCCCGAGGGCCCGGTTGGATTCGTGCTTGATCCAACCCAGCCATACCCCAACTTTATCCAAAACTAAAATGAGGTATACCAAAAGAACCATCTCCAGGGTTTTTGGCGCTGCAGACAGTTCATCAAACGGATGCTCGTAGCTCAAGTTATAGCCAAAAGGGCGAGAAGGAGCCGAAGTTGGTCCGGGTTCAGTCCGACCAGGTCGGACCGACCCGGTTCGGGTCGACCCGGATTGTTGGGTCTGGCCCAACCCACTATGTCTGGCCCAGCTCACTAGGTCCAGCCCGGCCTGTGCTGGCCCGCGGCTGGGTGGCCCCACGGTGGGGTCTGCACTAGCCACCACCAAAGGGGAAGGCGCCCCTTGGGTACCCCGAACGGCTGGGCTGTTCGGGTCAGGTGGTTGACTGGCTGGTGCCATGTGGCACCGGAAGCTTGCACGTGGGACCTTGGGTCCTGCTCGGCTCCCTGGCTGGCGGGACAGCCAGCCCTCCTTCACAGCGCGGTCACACGCCGCTCCACCACTGGCGGCCGGCAGCGATTCAGACACCCTCCCTTTGCTACCGCGGCCCCTTCACGTCGGCGGCGCGGTCGCACGCCGGCGGCGCGGTCCCACGCCCGTGACGCGGTCGAGTGCCGCCACCCCCTTCGTGCGGCCGGCCATGCACCGGCCACCGCACTTAACTCCACCGCGGCCCTTCTCCGATAGCGCGATTGCGCCCCCGCCGTCGTCGCGACCGGCCAGAGTGTCGGCCGCCGCCCCCGAGTCCCACTGGTGCCAGTCATCGGCTCCAGTCACTGTCCTCCTCCATCGCGAAGAACGTGTCAATCAAGGATGATTCATAGGGATCGGGCCATGTTTGTTTGGCATGTACCCTCTATGTTAGATTGGTAGCACTCGACTTATGGAAAAAGATTCAATTTAAAAGAAATTAATGAAGAAAAATCAAAACACACCCCTACCTCGATGGTTCGTTAACATCGGTGAGGATGGAAAGATGGATATCGTTTCATTGTCATTGAAGATGTTTCTCGTTAGAGATCCTTCAACGGAGTTCTTCATTGGATAATTATTCGTCGAAGTAGAAGAGTTCTTCATTGGAGAATGTTTCTCTAGAATTCTCCCAAGCTCTACCTTGCCAACAATTCTTTTCCCAACCCCATAAAAAGAAGTGCCAACTTATTAAATTAAGTTTTTATTAAATTAATTAGAGTTGTCCATTAATTAAGTGGATGTTGGAATAATTAAAGTGGAGGAATTCCATGGGTTAACTCCACATTAAGATGGGTTCAGGTGGTCCCCACCACCATAAATTCAAAATGGGGGGTTTTCTAGCTCGGGTGGTCCCCACCACTGAACATTCAAATGGGAGGTTTTAAATAAAATAAAATTTTTTCTTTATTTTATTTTTATTTCCACAAAAAACACGAAAACTAACTTTTACCCTCATCCTACTGCGGTCGAGGTGAAAGTCTCCTTAAGAGAATATCGGCGCTGCGAGTTCAACAGTACCCTTAGATTTCAATTCTGAGCACCGGTTCAAAAGTTACAAAAACTCGCTCGCATGTTTACTGAACATACTTAAAAAAAGTTCATAAATTCATTCCGCGCACACCGGGCCTCGGAATCACGCTCCGTCAATTTTTACGGACTCATAAAATTATCATATAATTAAAAAATTCATGTAATTTCCGGGTATTTAAATGAGCATCATCCAATAATTCCCTTTTTAGATTAGGTATGTTGAGAACACAAAGCCTCTTCCCAATTTTCAAAATTCCATCTTCATATATGAAGTCAATCAATCTCTCATCATTCAAATATTTAATTTTCTTTTGAAAATCCCCATAATTAGTCTAAGAACTTTTTATCCTTTCTAGTAAATATGGTTTGGCAACCATTTGAAAAAGTATTGATGTTTCACCTTCCATGATTATTCCCATATCCATATTTACTAGATTCATGAACATAGGATTCCTTTTAACTCTCATCTTGTTCAAAACTCCATGATCCTTTATTCTCAAAGAATCTTCCACATTACTTTCCTTCCCCGAGTGGTAGTGTATTGTGAAATCATAATCCTTGAGTAGTTCAAGTCATCGCCTTTTCCTCATATTGAGTTCTTTCTGTGAGAAAATATACTTCAAACTCTTGTGATCAGTATATATCTCACATTTTTAACCATAGATATGGTTTCTCCATATCTTCAGAGAAAATATTACAGCTTCTAACTTCAGATCCTGAGTGGGATAGTTTTTTTAATGAATTTTTTAATTGTCGTGATGCGTAGAAAATAACTCTATCATTCTATATAAGGACACACCCAATTCCTTTATTTTAAGCATCACTATAAATAAAAAACCCATCATTCCCTGATGGTAGAGTCAAGATAGGATCATTGAATAATCTTCTCTTAAATTCTTCAAAAAATTCTTCACACTCTTTTGTCCAAACAAATTTAACCCTTTTACATGTAATCTTGGTTAATGGGTTAGCCAATTGGGAAAAATTCTGGACAAAATGCCGATAATAACCTGCTAAACCAATAAAATTGCATACCTCAGTTATACTCATCGGTGCTGGCCATTCTTGGATTTCCCTTGTCTTTGAAGGATAAACTGAGATTCCATCCTTAAATACAATATGACCAAGAAAATAAATATCATGAAACTAGAATTCACACTTGATAAACTTCCCATATAATTCATTTCTTCTAAGAGTTTTCAAAATAGTGTGTAAGTGATTTTCATGATCTTTGTAGATTTTGGAGTATAATAATATATCATCAATAAATACCACTAAAAATTCATAAAGATATTCCTTGAAAACTCTATTTATTAGATCCATGAAAATAGAGGGTGTATTAGTCATTCCAAAAGCCATTACTATAAACTCATAATTTCTATATCTGGTTCAAAATGTTGCCTTTAGAATGTCTTCCTTCCTCATGCACAACTGATTATATCCATATCGAAGTTCAATATTTCAAAAATATTGAGCCCCATGAAGTTGATCAAATAAATAATAAATGTGAGGTAGGGATTACTTGTTCTTTATTATTATAGCATTGATCTCCATGAAGTCAATACAAAACCTCATAGATCCATTATTCTTCTTAACAAAAAGAACAGGGGATCCCCATGGAGAAACACTAGGGAAAATAAATCCTTTATTACTCATTTCCTATAGTTGTTTCTTTAGTTCCACTAATTCCACAGTGGACATTCTATAAGGGGTCTTTGATATGGGCCTTGAACCAGGAATTAAGTCAATGGAAAACTCAATTTCTCTTTCTAGAGGATGTCCAGGTAAATCCTATAGAAACACATCAACATATTATTGCACAATAGGTACATCCTCTATTTGAACATTCCTTTACTCACCCATAGTTATTTCACTCCCTTCATCCCCAATAATTGAATTTAGTATAGGTACAAAGGGTGGATCTAGATGAGATTTAGATGGTGATGTTTCTTCTCTAAATATATGGGATTCCTTATCATCATCAAAAATTGTAGCCTCCTTCTTATTACAATAAATTTTCGCATTATGTTCTGAAATCCAATACATACTGAGGATTATATCAAATTCAATCATGGGTATGATAATAAGATCAGTATATAAAGCATGTTTATATGCCATAATGGTAACTGATTGACAAACCATTGTTGCTATGATACTTCCTTTAGGAGTTTTGACTGATAACTTCCTTAATAAGTCAAATCAGAAATATCTATTTTTTTTTGGAAAACTAGGAAGATATAAAAGAATTCTATGATCCAGAATCAAATAAATCATTGGATAATTTTGAGGAAACTATTAAAGTACTTGACACCACGTCATTCGTAACTTCAACCTCAGTAGTTGTGATCGCATAAGTTTGGTCTTACTCCCTTGGCTTTTTCTGAGGTAAGTTTCCTTGATGCTTAGGAAATTCATTTTGCATAATTCCCCATTTATTTACAATTGTAATATTGAACATCGACAGCCTCTTTCTTCCCCTTTAAATCATGAGCTTGGTGGCCTTTTTCTCCGCACTTGTAACAAACTCACATCCCCTTTAGTAATGTACTAGGGTGTTTCCTCCTACAATTACTAAAGGATGGAAAGTAAACTTTTATCTTCTTCCCCTTGTTTCCTTTCCTAGAGTGTTTAGAATATCTCTTATTCTATTTCTTCACTTTAAATTCATAATAATTATAGAATTCCTTGTATGTCTTGATAGCACATGACACTATATCTTCGTACGATGAAAAGGATTGTGAGACTAATGCTTGTTGGAGAAATAGATTTAACCCATCAAAGAATCAATCAATATTACTTATTAGTTTATGTATATAATCTACAACATACCTTTCTACCCTTGTAACATTATCCTCATACTTTGCAACATTTTCATCCTCCTTCTGCCTCAGAGTTAGAAATTGCCTTTCCATATTCACTCGATGTTCATAAGGAAATTATTTTTCTAAGAAAATCTCTTTAAACTCTCTCCATTATATATTTGATACTTCTTCATCCTCCTTTGTGCTTTTAATTAATGGCCAACATTGATCTGCATCTCCTGAGAGGAGATAAACTGCCATGAAAACTTTTTCCCTTCCGCTACTCCCCAAAGCATGAAATATTTTCTCTAAGGAACTTATCCATTGCTCAGAAACAAATGGATTTTTAGTCCCATTGAATGTTGGTGGTTGTTGGCTCATGAAGTGATCTAACATTGATCCTCTGCATTGTGGATCAGGGTTCTCCGTATGGGTAAGGTTATTATTCATAACCTGAGTGAGTTGTCCCAATATGGTTATAATCTGTTCAGCACCAGTTGCATCACAATCACCACTATAATTATCTTGAATAGGAGGGAAATCCCTACATGGATTACGTGTGTTGATATGGTTTCCATTCCTTCTACTAGGTGTCATTTCTAAACAATATAATTCACTATATTAGTTTATGAATCGCAATGCATAATTTCAAACTTGTAAAATACTTAACATCAATTGAACAGTTTATGCATATAATCCATAATCATAAAAATGTTTTATTTGGAGAAGTATTTACTCATAAATCCTTCATAATGGTTTGTAAAGAAAATGTGAATTATCCTAAGCATATACCATGGGAGTGTCAAACCATGTGTGCAGTAATGCCCATTTTCATGTACCAGGATACCCTGGGTCAAGCCTGAAACTCCTTGTTAGAGTTTTCACTCCTAGGTACAATTGTGCAAGAACCACATCCATTTTTAGTATCCAAAAATGGATGTATTTCTTGGAAAACCCACATAATATCTACATTACCAAAAATTTGGGATGTTCTTCTATACTAATCCTCAATTTATATCTTATGTTAATGTTCTCTAATTAGATTTTTTCTAAATCTAGTTTCCAAGGTTTGTACTAAACTTCCTCTAATACCAACTGTAACTCCCCAACCCCAGTTACCCAGAGTCATTGAATTATTACATAACATTAGCATGATCATAAGAGATCAATTCCTGAATGACCGATCAGTTTAGTAGCATTGTAAGTACTAGATACATACATAAGTTTTACATTACATTATGAAATAAAAAAGCAAAACTGTGTATCCTTTGAACATGATCATGTCCCTTATCCTATTCTTACAGTTTAGTCATAATATACTTCTTCACGTCCTGGTAAAAATAAAACATAAGAAAAGGGGTGATCTTGGATTCTCAGTAAGGATAACAATATAGTGGAAACTATCATAAATAAGCATAAACACTTAAGACAATGTATAAGAATAAAACACGATCCTTTTAAACTTAAACTTCAGTATAGTATGGAAAAGATAAATCAAATAATGTAATTTACTTATTCACATGGATATTCTACTAGAAAAATATTCACATGTAATATCAATAACTAATCTCATAATGATGGAATGCATAATGTCAGACATCTTAACCTCATATTCAAGGCCTCGTGCCAAGACAAAAAATAAAAATATTGTCAAGGCCTTATGCCAAGACACTAGTTTGTCTCATTAGACCTATTGATGCATCGAGGGGCTATAGTGGGCCTCGCCTGTCACTTACTATATCCAATGCATTCCTCATATGAAAAGGGTAAAACATAACATAAACATTCGTATTAAACTAACATATGAAATGTTAATACTTTAACCATAAACCATGAATGACATAAAAATAGCACATCCATATTCAAACATATCATAAAACTATCAATACAATATGGAATATTGTATCATAATAAATCAACTTCAATTAAACATAAAATCCAACAATATATGTTAACATAGATGAAATTAATATAAAGACTATTTGAGAGAAATATCTCTTTCTACTTTGAAATCATTTAAAAGTTACATAATTATAAAAGAAAACATTTATTTTGAAAATATTTATATAATATTGTAAGAAAATATTTGAAGGTGTTATAATGGTGTAAAATAGCCGCACCCGCCGTATAAGTTAAAAAAACATTCTTTCCTTAATTTGTCGAAAAGGTCGTAAAGTACATTGTTTGGAAAACGATGGAAATATTCCTTTAAAAACATTTTATAAAAAGTAAAACGATGGTATAAATGACTTTAACCCATAGTATATGAAATAGTAAATTTTTTTTGAAATATATTTTTAAGAAAAATGAATGTGGATGATAAATATGTCCCAATAGATACTTACGTATAAACAACCTCAGATAATAAAGAGATTGTAAAATTAATCCTTACCTTGTACTTTTCCTTAGTTGAGGGTATGTTAACCTCCTATATAATGGTTAAATAATTGTTATTAAATTATAAAATAACCACATACATAAATATGATATCATATATGATCCTCTAATATATTTTTTTTAATAATATTTTAGTATTATCATTGTTTTGGGGGTTAACTAATTCATTTTCCTTTATGTTTTGTTATGTATATCATGTTTTTTATGGATAGGATGTGTTTGATTCATATCCAAAATGATATTAAGTTCTTAAAAATTATTTTTTTAATCATTAAATGAAAATTATTCTTGAATGTTTATGATGGGGAATGAAATCTCATTGCATCGTGGAGACAGTAAGTCGTACGTACGCACGAGCGACAATATCATTCTATTGATGGTGAAATAATATGTAATTGGAAGGTATATTATATATACATAATCATTTAAATTTTATATTTATTATTTACATAAATTATACTCATTATTATACTCATCCAAATAATGAAGTGTTGAATAACAAACTACACCACGACGTGGAGACGGTAAGCCGTACGTACGCACGTATGGTGACTTTGTCATTCATAGGATGGATAGAATAATTAATATGATTGTACAATATTTATAATAAAATCTCAGTATGTATAAGGTACTTTATTTATTATTTATTATGAAAATAACAAATAAAGAGGAAGTATAATAAGAAAAGAACTTTGAAAGATGTGATAAAATAATTACCTCTTCTTCGGGTGATTTCTTTTGATTTGAACAAAAGGGATCATTAGGTTGGCTTTATGATCAAAGTAATGCCTCTAGGATGAATTGAGGGTATTTGGGAGGATATTTTATTAAGTTTTGTCTGAGACAAATGTCTTTGAAGGTGCGAATTTAAGAGAAGGAGAAGTACCCTTTTATAAGAGAGGTGAGGGGCACTTTAGGAAAACCTTGAAATATTAATTTATTATAAAATGGTTTTTAGTTTATAATAGATCCAAATTGATTTATTTATAGTATAAGGTGATTATGGTTCTAAATCCTCTCAAATAATAGGTTTTATACATGTTTAGGTCATCATATTAACCTTATCTTTTAGACTTAACCCTTAGTTAAAGAGTTTAACTTTTATGATGTCTTCTTGTATTTTTATACTACTTGGTTAATATAGTTACTATAAAATGCCAAGAGAACCTCAAGTGGTTCATTAATGACATTTTTGACATTATCTAAGTCATTTATCTGAACCTTAGATTTTTAGGACTATTATATAATTCAATAAAATAGTATTTGTTTTAAAAACTCATTTATGTCAATTTTGACACTATTTAGTATTTGGTTTTTCTTAAAGTCATCATAACTTTATTACTTTTAAATAAATACATTCAATCAACCCTAACATGCCATATTCACCTAGAAAATTCATTTATGGCATCAAAAGTTTCAATTTACATTTATTTTAATATTTATAATATTAATTATTTTAATCTTTCATTAATAAGGTAATTACTGTATCATCATTGTGTCATAAATAAATTTAATTATTTAATGTCTAAAAATTATAAATAAAATACCATGATGTAGGAAAAAATTTTATATTTATAATGAATACTTATATTCTAATTTATCTTATGTATAACCCTATATTAAAAATGGTTTAGTTATTAAAATTTGAATTTAACACTTTTAACTCTTCTTTAAATAAAATATAATAAATGTCATAATCTAACCCAAATGGATCAAAAAAGATATTATTTTTGTCCTAAGGTTGATTTTGGATGAAAATAACTTATCCAATAGAATTAGTACATGTGTTGGGGTAATTTTATATTATTATAATGTTATTTTTACCTTTAATTACCCTATTTACTTTTAATCGTGGCAAATAAAATTCAAAGGTGACACAATCTAATCTCTATAATGTAACACTAAACTCCCATCTAGATTTCATACCTTAATGTTCTCTCCACCATTGAATTTTGACCTCATAAATATACATTATGGATTGGATTTTTGAGAAACTCTAACCTACTCAACCAAATTAGGAACAATAAATACCGAGATGAAAACTGCAACATCACCTTGTTCCACACATCCAAGATGCATATCAGTTATAATTGACGTTAGATACCACTAATCTGAAGTTTCTTTATCCAACTGATTATATTAATTCCTACTTGATGCATATTTCACTAAATTCCTTTTTCTTGGTGTATACATCAAGTTTAATTCAAACATATACAGATACTTTGTCCATCTACGTTGCCTTAGATTTAGATCTCTTTGTGAGAAAATGTGTTTCAATCTCTTATGGTCTGTAAACACCCTGAATTTATCACAAAAAAGATAATGATGTCAAGTATTTAAGGCCTGAACTACAAAATCCAATTCCAATTCATGCATTGGGTAGTTCTTCTCATGAACTCATAACCATTTTAAGTAATATGAAACAATATGATATCCCTATATAATAACACAACCCAACTTAGATCCTGATGCATCACAATAGACCACATAACCCTATCCTGGATCTAGAAATGTGAGTATGGGTGTTTTTTTAAGGTGAAATTTAAGATCTTGGAAAGATTTCTGTCACTCGTCATTCCATTCGAAAGGAATACCTTTTCTTTCCAAAACTTTCATCAGTGAGGCAAGATGTGAAAAATCATGAACAAAGTGTCGGTGATATCTTGCTAATCCAAGGAAACTATGTATCTCAAAAACATTATTTAATGGTTCCCAAGAGATAACATCTTCTATATTTTTAGGATCTATAAAAACCTCCCTTTTAGAAATTACATGACTGAGTAAACATACCTCGTGAATATGGAAATCACACTTTGAAAGCTTATCATAATGGCGATGTTCTCACGGGATACTCAAAACTATATCCACATGTTTCTCGTGTTCAAATTTAGTCCCAAAATACACCAGAATATCATCAATGAACACCACTAAAAATGAACCAAGATACCTATAAAATATCTGATTCATCAATTCCATAAACACTTTTGGTGTATTTTTTAGAACAAAGGGCATAAACACATAATCATAATGACCATATCAGCTTGTAAAAGTTGTCTTAGGAATATCCACTTTCTGGACTCATAGTTGGTGATGCCTTGATTGTAAGTCAATTTTATAGAACCATGATTCTCCCCTAAATTGATCAAACTGATTATTAATTCATGGAATATTATACTGATTCTTTATCATAAATTGTTTAATCTTATAATAATATACACAAATCCTAAGATTTCCATCTTCCTTTTTCACAAAAATAACTATTGTTTCCTATGGGGACGTGTTCGGTCAAAGGAACCCTTTGATTTACAACTCTTATAGCTAGAATTAAAATTCCATAAATTCCATTGGTTCCATAATATATGATGGAATTGAAATATGACTATTCCCTAGTAGGATATCAATCATAAATTCCACTTCTCTTTTGGGAGGAAATCCTGAGAATTTGTCTGGAAAGACATCAAAAAATTGGTCAACGATGGGTTGAAATTCTCTATTCCCAATTCCATACACATATTGTAATGTAAATACTACCAAATAATAAGATATAATCCCAAATATCAATACCAAAGTTCCTTTTTTACTCACATCAATATCCTAATATCCTTTAAAGGTATGCATAAAACCATCAAAAGATGTGAAACTAACATGCCTGGTATAATAGTTGATATGGGCCTTAAACAATTTTAACCAATCCATTTCCCAAAATCAAGTCATAGATATCCATCTCCAGAACTAAGAAAACCCAAACCAACTCATCCCTATTGATTGTTAAATCACATGTTATGCACTTAAAGTCTCAACACTCCCATTGTCCCAGAGGTGTTTTTAGTTTCAAAATAGAAGGCGTTATCTCAACATGTAACCCCATATGATCAACCACATGAGTAGCAACAAAATATTGGGATGCACCCATATCAAAAAAATATTTCATAAGGTTGGAATTAAAAATAATCATACCTTATACTATCAAAGTACCAGATTTATTCTCCATGATCATTTTTTTGTCACCATAAAGTTGCTTACTCACTCCTCCCTGATCCTTTCTTACCTGATGAGATTGCACAACCTGTGGAGTTTTGGTGTTCCTGGAATCACCTTGGATAACTCAGTTATAATAATGGGAATTATTTTTATGAGATCACCCCATCAAATCATAGGATGTTTGAGAAACATGATATGGATCACCAGCAGTAGACTTTGGAGAATTATAACAATAACGTTGAAGATATATCATATGATTACAGTTGTGACAAGCTATAGGCGATGTTGTACAATCCCGCTTCTTATGGGAAGTTTACCTACATTAGAAACAATCAGGCTTTAAATTGGGTCTTGAAGGAATATTAACTGATCCCATCATTTGATTCTTAGATGTTACACCACCCTAGAAGTAAGTGTCCCTCCTCTGGTTATTCCCAACATTTAAGTTCCCACCCATTCCTATAGTGATAAAAAGACTTCCTCCAGTTGAATATTTAGAAATGTCTCTTTCATCTACCATTTCTCTATTCACAATTTTCATATAGTCAATAATACAAGGAATAGCTATTTTAGAGTGAATATTTAGTCACAATCCAAAATAAAAGATGTGAACTTTCAAGGATGCAATAGCAGAATATTCCAAATAAAAGTGGGATAAGTTAATAAAATTAGCTGCATATTCTGTCATAGATAGATTCTCTTACTTCAGCCTGAAAAAATAGGTTATCCTCACTATCCTGAATGTGTGGGGATATAATTTTTTGTTGAATAATTATTCAAACTCTTTACATAGAAACCCATTGTTGGATTTAACTTAGATAACTAAATCCCACCACTACCATGCAAGATCCCCCAATATATATGTTTCCAACTTTACCTTTATCTCTATAGGTGTACCAAGAAAATTGTAAATTTTGTTCATTTAGTCAAGCCACACTTCAACTTTTCTAGGTTCAGAATCCACTTGAAAAAAAGGTGGATTCTATTTCTAAAACAGTACTAAATGATTCACTTGCCTCGATTCATCATTTCAATTTCCTTCATCAACAGCCTGAAAATATTGTACGATACTCTATACAATTTTTTGGTTCTCCTTTGGCTTAGGTGAAACCACATTCTATTTATCCCATTCCCAATGAATTCTATGGTGTCTACCTTGTTCCATTTTCAATATAAAAAATAATACACTAATTAGTTCACTCTCTCTAATGGATAAAGGCTTAAAAAATTATAAATCACCATTAGAAACTATCAATAATCATTCTTTCCAAAATAAACCATTTTAACAATTTTTGAAAATAATTTGAATAGTATATAAACAATGCAGTCATAGTGGGAACTCTCACTATAATTCATGGTATGAAACACTCATTGGCTAAACCCATGATGATGAGATTATAACACCTCTAGAAGTGTCTTAGAAAAATTTTATACCTAGAAACTCTAGTAACTTGAATTTCATCATATGAAGGTTATCTATGTCTTTTTAATATATACATTTCAAGTTTTGACATTCTTATCTCCTTGTTATTATCCCAAGAGACAGACAGACCGACCAAGACTGATTCAATTTATAACATCCCACGCAAAATCAATGAGAAATAATATTTATCCATGATTTATTAATTAATTGAAAATATTAAATAAATATTTATTCATGTGTTAATTATTTAATTACATAAATATATCATATTTATTTATCTATTGTTATTTTCGAGGTAATAAATAATTATTTTTTATTTAATAAATAATTTATTTAATTACATGAATATTAAATAAATATTTATTCACTAGATTGTGAATAGAATATTTATTTATTGAATGAATGAATAATATTTATTTAAATATTTATTCATGAATTTAATAAACATCAAGGAGGACGGATGAACTAAATTTTGTTCAATGATAAATATTTATTTACCAGATTGAAAATAAATATTTTTCATTGAACGGGTTAGCGCACACCATAAAATAAAATATTATTATTATTTTATTACATGGCATGGGGTTACTTTTGGGTTTAATATTTTATTAAGGGACTTTGTACAATTAATTAAATATTAAACCCTAACCCTAGGTCTATAAATAGACCGTTATCTCATTTTGGAAGAGGTTAATCATTGTGCGCAACATTCCTCTCAAGATCTTCCTCACCCTTTCTTCCTCTCAGGACTGAGAAGAACAATAGAAATTCCTTCAAGCATGAAGGAACTTGAGGTTATTAAGGAAAAAATTCAAGATAATAAATCAGTTGTGCTAGAACCTATCATTTGATTGGTGTTGTTTGGAGATTGAAGAACCATGTGTGGATCATCGCTAGAGGAGATCTACTTTGGGTCCTCAAGACAAAATGACAACACACCTATCAGGTTCGAATGACCAATACCATCAATGAAGAAAGTTCTTAAGTCTAAGGTGTTCTTTCTTCTTTTTTATTTTAAATTATTTTTAATTTAATGTGAAAATATCCTCTCTTAGTTCTTGTGAAAAACATTTGTCAGCATTTTTTATAAACATTTCATTAGTCATGGAATTCATGGTTGTATTCATTATGAATGATCCATTGACTCCAAAAAAATCAAGTTGGTCATTGGCCCAATAGGTGCTTATGTTGTGTTCAGAACCAACAATTAGTATCAGAGTGATCATGTTTAATTTATAATTATTTATTGTTTGATGATCATTTAAATATTTAAATGTTATATTCCATTTCAAGAAATTCACTCTTATAATCTGAATATCAAGATCTATTCTTCATACCTTCATTTATTGATCATATAATCCATATCCAATTAAATGTTAATGAAGAACATCCAAAGAACTCATCTGAAGGTGCTGGAAATTCAAGTCAGATAACAAAAGATTACATAGAATGTATCCCAAAGGTATAAATCATGTACCCATGTTCAATGCACCAGGATGACTCTAAAAATAATTTTGAGTTCCATTCATTAAATACATATGGAATGAATTAAATTCAAATAGTGTTTTGACCAAGCTAGGATAAAACATGGCTCATCAAACTACTTATCATGTAATTCACATACATGTTGTGTAGTCTACGTGTTTTCATAGTGGAAAACATGGGGTCCAAGCTATGTCCAAATTTATTACATAATAGGGGAATTGGAAACTGTGTAACACAAAGGTTGACTTATGTGTACAATATGTACACATAGTTTACCTCATAAATGTACATGAAAAGATATACATCCAGTCCTAGGATATGTGTTGCAGACATATGGTGAAGAAAATACATGGCATTTAGCTAAATGTACACGTCGTGTACCCATCCTATTTATGAAAAATATATTACTCTATAAACTTCATCATTATGTGTTTTTTATATCATTTATTGACTTGTACACTCTATATAATAGGTTTTATATGATATTAAATACTTACTTAATTTTTGTATTAAGTCTGAACTATATTCCATGTATAGTCATAATATATCGATTGTTTTATGTGAATTAAAAGCATTACACGCTACATTAATTAACATGTGTTCCATGTTTCATTCATTGACTCATATAAACCATGTAATTACATGATAAAATGTCTATGTCATATACCGCATGAGTATGATATATATAATATCAATACATGTTGAGTAGTTTGAATAGGTAATCACATAGTTGCTTCTAGGTACAAGCTGTATACTTATTATATTAAATTTTAAATAAATTTATTTATTTAAAATCACATCGAATGGGTATCTCCATGAAATATTATATGTATATTAAGATAAAATTAATTTATTGTTTTATCCAATAATTAATCGGATTATTTCATGTGTGTTTTGTCTTAATAAAAGAACAAATCTAAATGAATGATAACCAATTATTTTAAATATGTATTCATCACACAAGTGGATGGTCATGAGTTTATAATGACTCCTATGTGTATGGTTTCTTTTAATTTAATTATTTCATGGGATTTTTGTAATTATTTTATTAAATTAAATTGATGGTATGTGATCCATCCATATATCCTTATTATGTATGAGTCTACATGCCCATGGTTTCTTTTATGTAAACCCCCACTTCTAGTTCTCTTCACCCACATGTGAAGTAAATGTGTTGTAAGGATGGAGATCCCAAGTCCATGGATTTGGTTCAAGTTGGAGTTGAGGTGAAACCAAATCTAGGAGATACACAAGATAGTCATTTTATTTATTTTATTTTTGTTGGGTGCATGGTTTATTTTATAGATGGAAGGCCATAATCACATAAATAAATGGATTAATATGAAAATATTGAATTAAAATAAAAGTTTTATGCATGAATGTTTTATTGGTACAAGGTTAAACAATTAAGTAAAATCCACTTAATATTAACAATACATGTAAAAGATAAAATAAGAAAATTCATGCATAATCAAATAAAATATCTCAACCATATATTAAGTCATACTGAGACTTCCATCGTATGAATTAATATGAACTCGTAATTAAAGTTCAGTTCAGCCTCTGTTGGGGGTACTTTTAATTATCAGTAAGTCTTAACTAAGATAGTGGCTTGACTTAAACAAACATGTATTGGGTTTAATGGTATTGGTATGTCCAGTACAAATTTGGAGGCAAGTTTTGAGTAAATATGAGTCGGGATTTCTGGATTGGGGAGTCCACTCAATGTATCAAAGAGTTTCTAATTTATAGTTGGCAAGAAAACCTATCAAAAATACTTTATTATAATTTTCATAGCCTCTATCTGATTTATAATAAGGGGAATATGGATCATTTCCACTATAATTTCTAAGTGATGGGAAATTTTAATTTTTATGGTGAGATCCATTAAGACTTGATAAAACAGAGGGATAATTAATAAAATTAAAATTATTATATTTTACATAATTTGTAATCAAGTAAAGTACTAAAAATGTGCTATCTTATTATTATATAATAATGAAAAGTTATCCAACCACATTATCTGTGTGATAAATTCTAGAGAAATAACATATTTTAATAAGAAATAACTTCTAAGAATGGTTTAGATGCTTATAGGTTGTGTTGTTCCATAAATGAAAGTTTTACATACTCGAATCCTTAATCACCGGTCTGCTTGCTAAGAAGGTGAGTGATGAAATGTTATCTATTTATAAAAAACACATGAATGATATGGTATATGTTTATTGTTTAATGTAATCATCCATTTTTAGAAAACTCATGAGGTCCCATGTGAATAGAGATTCCTATATCACACTCCAACATCTTTGTGATCTTCATCATGAGAGTACCAAATAGGAACTATTTGAGATATCCAAGGCACTCCTCACCAAAAAACTTGAAGAAGGTAAATTTTATATACCTAAAATGGTCAAAATAATTGGATAAATTGACTTCCTAGAGGTTATAGGGTTTAATCTATCTGAATAATTGTGCACCAATCTCATTCTTTCATCACTCCATCATAGATTCTCTTGTTTTTTTGTAAATTTCAATATAAAAAATATCAAGAAGTATCTCCCAGATATTCTCACTTTACTTCACCGAGTTGTGAAGGATACAAATCACTAAAATATTTCTATGTAACACCCTGATATTTTAAAAGAATACTATGTTCTATAGCATATTCAACACCCAACACCAAGCTTAAACGAACCACGAAAAAATATTATTTCAATATAACCGTTATAACCTAGCTGTTAAATTGGTAGGTATGAAAAGTATTAATAAAATTATTAAATATATATAAAGTAACTAAAAAAATAAAAATTCATTGATTAATTATTATGAAATAAGTAATCAATTTTCAGTAAAGCTATTTTATGCTTTTGAAATAGGTTTTCATAAAAAATGATTTTTATTGCTTTTTATGAGAAAATATTAATTTATGGAAATTATATAAATCAGTATTTATAAAAAAATATCATTTTTTAAATCATAGTATCAAAATTATATTAGGGTGAAATTTTTGGATTCTTCTAAAAAGATTTATTTTCCAATGAATAGTGAAAAATACTAATTTTTATTTAAAACTCTATTTTTATTTCAACCATTTGTAAAGTTCCATTTTATTTTAAAATGGTTAAAAAGTAAAATTAGTTATATTATATTATTAATAATACAATTAAGTTTATTGGAATCAATTATATGTTTAAATTTGGTATAATAACATTTTTACACATAAAAATGCATTAATTTGAAAAACTATTTTTATGCGCATAATGTGTTTTTATCTTAATAAATTAAATTGACCACAATTGGTGAATGATTTTAATGAATTTTATTTATTATATATTCAATAAAATATTTTAACATTCATATAATATTTTTTCTATGCATGGGATAAGAATAATTGCAGTTTATGATTAAAAACTACATTTTTCTAAAAAGTGATTTTTGTCATGTTTTGTACACTTATTTTAAAATTAATTTCTGACACTTATTGGTATTAAATTTTATAAAATATATTATATATTTTTAATTAGGATTTTAAAATTTGGTAAATATTCCCCTTTTATTTTTTTTCAATAAGAATAGTAATTGTGGTAAAATTTATCACCCCGATAAAGGGTAAATTCGGTTAATCAAGGTTAAAACTAAGTGATAGGGCTATAATTTTTCATATTAATTATTATTGGATGAATATAATTAAACCATTATCTCCGTATTATTTAAATTTACTTGTTTAATTTACATTGTTCCATGAAAATGACCCTTATAATATTTAAATAAAAGAAAGTTACAAAATGTCACACTCTTAGTTTTAAATATCTATTATGTGTCCACATAGGGAAAAAATAAATATATAAACTAAAATAAATATTAATTTTCAGTATAATTAAATTATTTTCATGATATAAATTTATTTACAATTTTTATAAATTATATTTATTACCTTAAATACTTTTTCAACACTAATACAGTATTTATTTAATTAACAGAAAAATACAATAAATGATTTTAAAATTATTAAAATTGATATAATTTTAATTATATAATGTTTATAATTAATTTTATAGATATATATGACATTTTATGTGAGTTTTAAATTATTATATTTTAATTAAACTTTTGTATTGATGCATTTAAATTCAAATTAAATGAATAGTGTCAAAATTAATATTAATGATATTTTATCATAATAATATTTTTTAAAATTATTTAAAAATTATAAAAAATATTTAAAGAATGAAATTAGGATAATATATGGTATTAAATTTCATCCATTTTTCATTTACAAGTCTATATTTATCTTATATTTAAAATTATAACCCTTAAGAGTGAAAAAGACGATATTGCGGTTAATGTTAAAATAGGTTAATTAAGGGGTTAAACTAAAAGATAAGGTTTAAAATAGAACTTAATACTATAAATATTGTATTGGTTGATTGTATTTAAACTATATCCTACCTTTGGTTCTAATTCATGACCATTTGGAATAATTTTTCTCTACAATAGTCTTATTATATTTTAATTTTTTAAGAAATTCTAAAAGTGCTCCTAACCTCAATTATAAAAGGACGCCCCTCATTCACTTAAATAAAACAATTTGAGTCTTATATATAGTTCATAACATACCATAATTCATTATAAACTTCCATATACACATTATAGATGTTCTAGTCTCCATAAAATACCAACCTTAGGTTCCTTAAAGAAGGATCCATAAGAGTTCTTCCAAAGAAGAGGTAATATCCTGAACCAATCACTTTCTTTTTACTTCTTCTTATACCTATTATAAATTTATTATATTTATCATAAAATGGTAAAATAATTATCCTAAATATAATAAAAATTTATCATGATTATTAAAACATCATTATCCACCTTTTTTCCCATTAAACGGGAAGTGAAAGTATCACTCACACGTACGTATGGCCTACCGTCTCCACGTAGCAATACAATTTATTTTTCATCACCATATTTTATAGATGGGAATTATAATGGATTTAATGTTTATATATTATATTTATAACATAATTATACTTTTTTAATTATAATATCATATATACCTTCTTACCTTCCAATTTTTTGGGAAATGATAACATCGCTTGGGCGTACATGTGGACTACCACCTCCACAAATCGATGTGATTCGTTTTTCATTTAAATTTTACTTGAATAGTAATATGGATGGATTTTATAAATATATATGATTTATATGATATAATAATTCTTCTATAAAGTTGAATTATTATTTACCTTTATTTCATTCCATCCGTCAAAAAATAGAAACAGTGATCATGTGTGTGTACGACCTACCGTCTCTATAAACAATGCAGTTCATTTTTCTATCTCTAACTTTTATGTATTTATTTAAATATATATATAATTAATATATATGATATTTATATAATTATTAATATTTTTAATTTTATGTAAAATGATCAATATATAAATACTAAAACCACTGGACCAAAACATATATGAAAAATGAAGCAGTTATTACCCAAAACAGTGATTTTAACAAAGAATTGTTAATAAATGGGTGATAAAATATTATAATTAAATAACATATGGAATTATATAAATTATTATTTTTATTTAATATATGTATAATAAATCTATATTTATTATATATGAGGTTCTTATACATATAATGTAATTCGGACCTAAGGTAAGGGTTTCTCATCTCTCTTTTACTTATGTGAGATATATGTCATATTCACTACTTATTTATTTGGTGTGGTGTATATACTACCACTTTGATATATTATATCATGAATATATTTGTCTTAATGGTATTTAAAGTCTCATTTGAAGTTATTTATTTCATGTAATTATGATTTAAAAGATACCCAAGTGGTAATGGTTTATTTCACAACCTCATCTTTATTCAGGATTATTTATGATTAAGTCTCCACTGGGAAATATTTTTCATACATATCCATGTTTTCATTAAATTTTGGTAAATAATATTTTTTAATAATCTCCTATAATTGTTTAAAGTCATTTTTACCCATGTTTTACTTTTTACAAAATTGTTTAAAAGGAATCTTCTTATCGTTTTCTGAACGAGGTACTTTGTGACTTTTACAAAAAAAATATGGAAGGAATGTTTTTTAACTTATATAGCATGAATGGATTTTACTACTATCATGAATAATCTTTTATTTTAATATTCCTTTACAATTTTAAATTTTTATTTTCTAATAAAATGATTTCCTTCATATTTTTCTCAGTTTTTTATAAAAGTGATTTTCAATGTAAAAAAAGGTATTTTCCTCAAAAAAATATTATAGTAATATATTTAAGGTATTTTCATCTATGTAAACATCCTTTTTTGAATATTATGTTGATTTTATACTCTAATGATACTATTCTTAATATTTCTTTGTATGGTATATGGTTATTTTGATTGGGTAAAGTATTGATATTTTGTATGTCTAGTTCTTTCGATACGAGCAGTTATTGATTTTCTTTAAGGCATGTTGATTATGATTTATTTTTTATTCTTATGAGGATTACATTGTACTTATTAAGTAATATTCAGGGCCCTATATAGACCCCTAATACATCATTAGGTCTCATGAGACAAACTATATTGGGTTTTCATTGAGTCCTTACCCATTTATATAAATTTCATGGCATAAGGCCTTGATGGTATTTTAAAATGTCTCGGTTGAGGCCTCGATGATAAGTTTTAGATGTCTGAAATTATGAATTCCATAATTATAAAATAAATTATTGATTTCTATGTGATAACTTTATTATTTTTGATATCCGTGGATAATTTTATACCTCATGTGATTACTCATATGGCATTATTTTATCATCATTTGTTCTTATAATATGATTAATACCTTATTTAACTTATTTTGTATGCATACCCTTAATGAGAATATAATCTCACCCATTTATTATGTTTATTTTCCCAAAAATTCAAAGAAATATATTACGATTAATATTCGTGGTTTTAATTTAATAAATAATGGTGTCCTCGAAGAAAACACTATGTTGTATTTCATGTTTTCAAATATAATTTGAAATTCAAGTATGTATCTAGTTTCCCAAGACTACTAAAACATTCAGTCCTTTGGGGTGTTATTTCTTGTATCTAATGCCAATGTAATAAATTAACCATCAACTCTGGTCTACTGGGTTCGGGTTCTTTATAGTTAGTATCAGAGTAAGTTTAGTAGAAACCTTGGGAAATAAATTAAGAAAAACATAAATTAGAGAAAATAACCTTAAGACTAACTTTGAGTATAAGTCTAAGTATATGATAAAATCATAAACATTAATATGGTATAGATTATGTGGTTTCCCACTATTATTATTTTTTCTCATATAATGCTTTTTGGTTTTAGTCAATGTATAAAACCAAAATGAGTTATGCTAAAATTGAATATGATGGAAAATATGGTGAATATTAGAAACCAAATTAGATGATGATTGGAGAGAAATATATTTTTATTATGCCTAATTATCTATCGTGATATATGATTAATAACATAAACTTAGTTGATATTAATAACACATGAAATAAGAGGAAAATTTATTTTTATGTAATTTAAAGTGACAATGATTGTGGTGGTAAGAAAGTTCAATTTCCTTATTATCAATAATGTATGAATAATTAGTGAGAAGAATATCTCAAATAGAGGGTAAAATGTTTTTTATGTGAATATAAATGGAATAGAGTAAAAATTTACCAAGGAATACAATGTCTTATATGTGGGGAACTTGGGCATTACCCAATGCAATGGCCTAAACTAAGGGTTACTCCCTATAACAAAGAAGGAAGTGTGATATAAAAATTGTTAAAGTGAAAGGATTGAATTTTTTGTGTTGTAGAAGTATTTTTATCAATCGTATCCTAGTTAAAGGAATCATAAAACATCTAAGGATTTCTCCTCAGTAGTTTTTCTTTAAGGATTTCAAAGTATATATTGAATGGTAACGATAACCAAGAAAAGTAATTTAGTGATAAGGTAATATTTTATGGAAGAATGTGGTTGAGGTACTGATAAAACTTAATATATGTTTGATATTAGGATAAACCTAATGTGTATTAGGATTAAAATTCTATGGTTGATCATAATTTTAAAGGCATATATTCCCCCTTTTGAAGTCTTATGTGGTGGAAGTTTAAATGATATTTTGGGAGACATTTATGGAAATGAAATCCTTTGGTTTAGTATATGTTCTACTAAAAAGGTTATTTGTGTAATAATGATTTTATATTTTGTGGACATAAGTTTAAAGTTACTGATAGACTTTAAGGCTAATATGATTTTGAGGCTAAGTTATTTATGGATTATTAGGATATGAGTTAGTACATTTTGTGAATATATCATATAGAAAACCTTAGAGGTTAAAAAGAAGTTATTTTATGAGCAATGTTATTTTTTGAGAATGCCATCATATTCTTTGGAATGTTATAGTTTTAGAAAAAGTACAACCCACATGCTGGGTGACAACTCATTGCATCTGGCAAGGTTGTGGGGCTTGAACCCACAACCAAATGACAACAAGGGTGAAATGCCTACCAATGGCCTATATTATTTACTAGTTAGTATGAAATTTTTTACTTAAATGATTTTATAGATAAATAGCTAGTTTATTTTGGGAAACATATTATAGGATCAAATTTTTTTGAATTTTTTTAGGTATTTTGATGTGATTAATGAAATTCTGGGAGACACTTCATTGGGTTAAAGTATATGTAACCTTTGGGTTTAACATAAAGGATTATTTGGGAATAATTCTTTTATTTTTTGGAAGTGAAAGATGAAGGGTATGATATAACCTTTGAGGTTAAAAAAATATTTAATATTTGGGTTATTGGTGTTATATGGGATATATGTAATCAGGATAAAGTTAATGGGGATTCAGGTTATTAGTATATGTGGTCTAGGTATTAAAATTTTTGGAATATTACATTATGAACTGCTGTGTATAAATGTTTGATTAATTTTTCAGGTTTTGAATATGGTTAGTAATATTTTGGAGGAGTCTTAAGGTTAACTACTTATGGAATGGGTTTAGTTGAACTTTGAATATTATTGTTTGAGGTTAAAGTATGATTTATCATATTGGATAACCTGTGCTAAAAAATTTAGTTTTGGTAAATATTTATAGTTTGAATTAATGAATTATGAATCTTATGATTCTTTAAAATTGCTTCAGGTATAAAAAATCATCTCGAATATTCATTCCCTGATGTAAGAGATGGAGTGGAAATAGGTCGAATCACAACCAAAGCATGATATTGTACTTATGACATGGAAATAAATCAAGTAAGTTTATTTTCTCAAGAAATTTATATATATAGTAAAATAATCCCTTGAATTTAGGAAAAGTACCTTGAAATAAAAAAAATCATCTGTTTACTTTTCTTACTGAGAAATCAATGGTCTTTTAACCCATCACAAATTTATAGTTTTGTGATGGTTGACTTTCTCATGCCTATATTATCTATCACTATTTATTAATCCTTGGGTGTTATTTTTCTCTTAAATGTACATATTTTCACTTACCACTAATTTTATCCTATTTGAAAACTTAGTTTTGTGGTGACCTTTATACTTCCCTTTCCCTCTTTTAAGAGGAGGTTTTATTAACCCTTTTTATGATGTGGGTTTTCCACAAAGGTATTTTCAAATGTAAAACCCATGATTAACGATCACAATTTAAAATTGTGAGGGTTAAATTTATTAAAGGTTGGATAATTTAATACCCTTATATTTTAAAATAACACTATGTTCAATAGTGTATACAACATGCAACACTGAGTTTAAACGAACCCCAAAATATTATTATTTAAATATGGATATTATAAACTAGCCATTAAATTGGAGGATATAAATAGTATTAAAAAAATTATGAAATATATATAAAGTACCTAATCAATAAAAATTAATTTATTAATGATTATGAAATAAGTAATCAATTTTCAGTAAAGTTATTTTTTTCTTCAAAAATATGTTTTCATCAAAAATAATTTTTATTATTTTTTATGAGAAAATATTAATTTATAGAACTTATATAAATTTTATTTTATAAAAATAATATCATTTTTGATATCAACATATCAAAATTATCTTAAGGTGAAATTTTAATATTTTTCTGAAAATATTTATTTTCCAATGAATAGTGAAAAATATCGATTTTTATTGAAAACTGTATTTTTATTTCAACCATTTACAAAGTTTCATTTTATTAAAATGGTTTCAAAGTAAAAAATAGTTATATTATATTATTAAAAATACAATTAAGTTTATTGGAAACAATTATATGTTTAAATTTGATATAAAAACTTTTTTATACATAAAAATGCATTTTTCTAAAAAAATGTTTTCATGCACGCAATGTGATTTTATATTAATAAATTAAATTGATCGCTATTGGTGAATTATTTTAATTAAATTTATTTATTATATATTCAATAAAATATTTTAACATTTATATAATATTTTTACTATGCATGAGATAATAATAAATTTATTTTATGTTTAAAAAATATATTTTACTAAAAAGTGATTTTCGTCGTGTTTTGCACACTTATTTTAAAATTAATTTCTATAAATTATTGGTATTAAATTTGATAAAATGTATTCAATATTTGGAATCATAATTTTAAAATTTGGTAAATATTCCTCTTTTATTTTTTGTCAATATAAATAGTAATCAAGGTAAAATTTATCACCCCGGTAAAGAGTAAATTCAGTTAATCTAGGTTAAAACTAACTTCTAAGGCCATGGTTTTTCATATTAATTCTTATTAGATTAATATAATTCTAACCTTATAACCTTAATATTTAAATTTTCTTGTTTAAGGTATACTTTTCCATGAAAATGACCCTTACAATATTTAAATCAAAGAAAGTTACAAAATGTCACTCTCTTAGTTTTAAATATCTATTATATGCCCACATAGGGACAAAATAAATATATGAATGAAAATAAATATATATTTTTATATTAATTAAATTATTTTAATTACATAAATTTATTTCTATTTTTAAAATTATATAATTTCCTTAAATGCCTATGCAACAATAATATAATATTTATTTAATTAATAGAAAAATAAAATAAATGATTTTAAAAATATTAAAATTGATATAATTTGAATGATATAATGTGTAACATGAATTATATATATATATATAACATTTTTGGGTATTTTTAAAGTATTTTATTCGAATTAAACTTTTTTATTGATGTATTTAAATTAAAATTAAATGAATATCATCAAAATTGACATTAATGATATTTTATCAAAAAAACCATTTTATTAAATTATTTAAAAAAATTAAAAAAATTTAAAGTGGATAATTAGGATAATATATTGTATAAAATTTCATTCATTATCCATTTATGAGTCTATAATTACCTTATATGTGAAATTGTAACCCTTTAAGAGTGAAAAAGACGTTATCGTGATTAATGTTAAAATAAGTTAATTAAGGGGTTAAACCAAAATATAAGGTTTAAAATCACACTTAAACCTATCCAAATTTTATTTTTTGATGATATTTAAACAATATACTACCCTATTTTATAATTCATGTCCATTTTAAAACATTTTTCTCTAGAATATTCTTATTATATTTTAATTTTTTAAGCTATTCCAAAAGTGCCTCTAACCTCAATTATAAAATGTCACCCCTTCCTTCACTTCCTCACAAAACATTGAGTATTATATCTCATACATACCATGAAAAAATACCTTCTAAAATTACCTATCTATATTATAGTTATTCCAGTCTCCTAAAAATACCAACCTTAGGTTCCTTAAAGAATAATCCAAATGAGTTTTTCCAAAGAAGAGGTAATTTCCTTAACCGATCACTTTTTTTTATTTCTTCTTATACCTATTTTAATATTTTTTATTTATCATAAAATGGTTAAATAATTATACTAAATATAATAAAATTTTATCATTATTATTAAACTATCATTTTCCACCCTCTTTCCAATCAAATGGGAAGTGAAAGTATCGCTCGTGTGTACATACAACTTATTATCTCCACATAGCGATACAATTCATTTTTCATCACCACATTTTATGGATGGTAATTATGAAGGGTTTAATATTTATATATTATATTTATAAAATTATTATACTTCTATAATAATAATATAATATCTAACTTTTTACCTTCCAATTTTTTTGGAAATGATAACGTCGCTCATGTGTATATGTGGACTACCACCTCCACAAAGTGATGTGATTTGTTTTTCATTTCTATTTTACTTAGATGGTAATAAGGATATATTTTATGAATATATATAATTTATATATTATAATAATTATTTTATAAAGATTAATTATTATTTACCTATCTTTTATTCCATCCTTCAAAAAATAGAAAAAGTGTTCATGTGTACATACAGTCTATCATCTCCATAAATAGTGCAATTCATTTTTCTATCTCTAAATTTTATGGATTACTCTAAATAAATATATAATGAATATATATGATATTTAAATTGTGATTAATATTATTAATATTATTTAAAAATGATCAAATTATAAAGACTGAAACTACTGAACAAAAACATACATGAAAAATGAAATAATTATTACCCAAAACAGTGATTTTAACAAAGAATTGTTAATAAATGGGTGATAAAAGTTTATAATTAAATAATATATGGTATGATATATATGATTATTTATGTTTAATATATTTATAATAAATATATATTTATAATAAATATATATTTATTATATAGGATTTTTATACACATACAAAGGAATTTGGGTCTGAGGTAAGGGTTCCCCGTATCACTTTTACTTCTGTGAGACATATGTCATATCCACCACTTATTTATTTTGTGTGGTGTATATACTTAACATTTTATTTATTATATCATGAATAAATTTGTTTTAATGGTATTTAAAGTTTCATTTAAATTTATTTCTGTCACGACCCGTCCTCGGGGCCCGTGCAGTGACTACCCCAAGCCCGCCTTCCACAGGCCAGGGGCTGGTGACTAGCACCAAAGGCGTAAATCCCTAAGCTAGGAAGTAATTTCCTTTATGAAAGTAAAAAAATACAATATAGTACACAATAGGATCAAATACTAAGTGAATATTGTATACAAAAAGTAGTGCTGAAAGTAAAGGGGGCTGGAAATACAAGCCCAACAGTAAAGTACAGGTACAACAAAAAGCAAGTACAGTTAAAAAGGGGACAATATCTAAAAAGGGCATCTCCTGGAACATCCGTCGTGTATCCTACCTGAAGGGTAGGTACAGATTTCCACCTCAGCACTCCACATCTATCGGTCTGCTCTGTGTACCGTCTCGCCATGTGGTCCACCTCTGGGTATCATCCGGTCCCGGCTCGCTCTCGGCCTTCGTCAATGTTTTCCGTTGTCTGCATCCAACACAACAAGGTGCGGGCATAGCCCATGCAGGCGTGAGTATAACGATACTCAATAGAGACCCTGATACCCCTGAAGGTCTCCCAGAATCCACAAAGGATAAACCACAAAAGGAAAGATACAATCACGAAGTATCAACCAACCCTACTTAGGTATATGCTCATACATATACCTAAGTTATCAATCTCAGTTTGGCTGCAACTCTCGAGCCCAAGCATAACCCAGTCCACACAGGAAGTAAAGTAAATCACATCAATGATAATGATTGAAATTCAAGACTCAGCTCACACAGGTATACATCTTTCGTATAGCGATAGAGATGATCAGATGTAGTCACTGGTTCATCTAAGCTGTCGGACCCACACAGGATACAAGACCAGCTAAACTATCATACCCACACAGGATACAAGAACAGTAGCCATCGTTTTCAAACCAAGAAGGATTCCAGTAGAGTATTCATCGTTGTCGAACCCACGGAGGATCCTAGTACAGTAGTCATCGCAATCGCAGCCAGCTCTAGGGTTCCCGCACACAGCACGCTCGATTCCGAGAGGGTCCGCTCCTCGAGAAAAGGGGTCGATACATCAACTATCACAAAATTCTTGATTTGATGTATCCCAAAGTTCTGTCTCATCAAAAGAAACCCAACACGATAGACGACGCGACAATCGGACGCTCGGTCTGAGAGTTATTGGCTTTTCCGTTCCAGGGGCTCAGTTGGAATTACGCTCGTTCCAAACTCGTTCTTTTTCCAAATTTGTCCAAAACTCACTTATAGTATCGCAAAAGTATCATCTCTTCATGAGTATCCCATTGTCGCATACGGCACATCGATCGGACGCGTGATCTAGAAGATATTCGTGTTTAAGCATAACGGGCCCCGCTCGTCAAGCCCAGTGGGCTGGCGGGTCGGCCTGACCCGGTTTGGAGGGTTTGACCCAGATGGGGGTCAGCCCGGCCTGTCGGGGTGGGACCCAGCCCGGTGTTGTGGCCCGGCCCGCGCGAGGGTGTTTAGGCCCGGCGGGGCGCGGCCCGGCCCAGGCGGTAGGCGGCCCGGTCTGCGCAAGGGCGGCCCGGTCCACGTCACTGGCGGCCCCCCAGTTTTGTGAAACGGCGGCGCCGAGCAGCGCCGCCTCTGCTGCCCGGCCGGTCGAAGCTGGCCGTCTCTTCCGGTGCGAGCGGCCCGTGGATTGCGAGTCGTGGTTCCTCCACATGCGGTACCAGCGGGTGTCGCGGCTCCCTTCAGCTCGGCCGGCAGGAGGCCGGCCGGTTCACCACCGAAGCCGCCCACCCAACGTGGGCCGTGTTTCCTCCGCAGTGCGGCGCCAGGGGGCGCCGCGGTTCCTTCATCCCGGCCAGCTTCGGCCAGCAAGTGGCTCGCGGATGCGGGCCACACCTCCTCCGCGCGGCACCTGCGGGTCTCGTAGTTCACCAACCTAGACGGCGGTAGCCAGCCGGTTCTTCAGCCCGAGCGGCCCGCGGTTGCGGGCTGCGGTTCTCCCCCACGCGGCCGGTGCGAGGTCGCCGCCTTCGGTCGCCACCTCCAAAATAAACGAGAACCATCGGAGGTTCATCAGGCCATGTTTGTTCGTCCCGCACCCTCCACGTTAGGCGATAGCAGATGTCCGAAGACATTCCAAAGGATTCAACAAGAATGAGAAAATTTATTTACATAAAATTATACAAAACCCCTACCTCGATTTCAAGAACGTTGCACGTCGACGATCCATGGAAGACGGTGTCACGAAAGTCGGGCATTGCGGAATATGGATGTCGATTCCATTGACGTCGGGGTGCGTCCAAAGAGGAAGTGTCATTGGAGAAGTTTTTCACGTTCTTCGTCGGAGATGTTCTTCATCGTAGAACGATGTTCTTCATCGAGAGAATGATGTCCTACCAAGAGTCTTCTCCCAAAATATCCCACAAATATTTTCCATGGAAAAAATAATAATAGGCTTCCCCCAAAATTATAATCTTGTCATGCATTTCAAATTAATTCAAAAGAACTCATGACACAGGAAAATAATTAATAAAGGCATTAATTATTCTTAAGTTGTCAACATTATGAGGGGGAGGTGGAAAGGCTTCACTTAATGTGGGAGTTCAAAAGTTAAGAGAGGGGTTTCAAGGGGAGTTGAAGGGTTAGGGTTTGTGTGGGCCCCACACACATTATTCTCCCATGGGAGGTTATGTGAGTTGTGGGCCCCACCTCCAAATCCTCCTTGGAGGAAATAACCACCCCTTAACAATAAAATTGTGTACATAACAATTTTATTTAATTTAGTACGAATCCCCTAAATAAAACTTCTACTCTCGACCAAACGCAATTGCGATAAAGGTCCCCTTAAGCGAATACCAGCGCTGCGAGTTCATCGGTGTCCTCGGATTTCAATTCTGAGCACCGGTTCAAAAGATAGAAAAACCCGCACGTATGTTTATTGAACGTAACCGAACGAAACTTCAGAAAATGATTCCGAGCATACCGGGCCTCAGAATTAGGTGCCGTCAGAAAATGAGGACTCGTAAAATTCCAAATAATTTAAGAAAAAAATTACTTGAAATTTCTGAGTCTTTACATTACCCCCACCTCAAGGTTTTACGTCCCCGTAAAGCTACAACACACACTAGGGGAAAAATGAGGGTACTGAGCACGCATCTGAGCCTCCTTCTCCCATGTGCTCTCCTGGAGGTTCCTGTGCTTCCAGTGAACGCGCACTATAGGAATCGACCGTCCACACAGGACCCACTCCTGTCGATCCTCGATCTCCACTAAAACCTCTGTAAATGTCGCCCTTTCATCGATGTTCAGCTCCCCATGGTCGATGATGTGTGACAGGTCGTGCACGTATCTCCTTAGCTAAGATACGTGGAAGACTTCATGAACCCGGTGTAACTGAGGTGGAAGGGTCAGGCGGTAAGCCACCTTGCCTACTCTGCTGAGGACCTGGAACGGCCCGATAAAGCGCGGAGATAACTTTCCACCTCCGCCAAATCTCCGTAGACCCCGTCGAGGTGAGACCCGTAAGAAGACGTGGTCTCCATCCACGAACTTTAGGGGTCTCTATCTCCTATTGGCATAGGAATTCTGTCTACTCTGTGCAGTCTTCATCCGCTCCTGGATGATCTGCACCTTATCCGTCATAGCCTACACCATCTCTAGTCCTACAAGTGCTGACTCCCCTGGGTCAGTCCAACACAGAGGTGATCTACAAGGTCGGTCGTACAGTGCCTCATAAGGTGTCATCCCAATGGTGGAGTGGTAGCTGTTGTTGTACGCAAACTCCACCAAGGGTAAGTGATCCTCCCAACTGCGACCAAAGTCAAGGACACATGCACGGAGCATTTCCTCGAGAGTCTAAATGGTCCTCTTAGTCTGACCATCCATCTGAGGATGAAAGGCAGTGCTCAAGTGAAGCTGCGTCCCAAATGCCTCCCGCAACCCCTTCCAAAGCCGGGAAGTAAAGCATGCATCCTGATCGCAAACGATCATCGATGGCACACCATGAAGTTGTACAATCTTCTGTATGTATAGGCGTCCCGAGCTCTCTACTGATCCCTGCTCTCTAATCGGTAGGAAGTGGGCCGACTTGGTGAGTTGGTCGATGATCACCCAGATAGAGTCGTGTCCTCTGGATATACGTGGAAGTCCCATCACGAAATCCATGGATATCCTATCCCACTTCCACTCTGGGACCTATAAGGGATGTACCAAGCCTGCTGGTACCTAGTGTTCTGCCTTCACCTGCTGACAAGTGAGGCATCATGAGACAAACTCTGCTACAGCCTTCTTCATACCCGGCCACCAGTGATGTCATCTGTGGTCCTGATACATCTTCACCACTCCTGGATGTACCGCTAGAGGGGAAATATAGAACTCCCTCATCACCTCCTCATGTAGTGCAACGGGTACCATGGTACGTCCTCTGAAGAGGATTTCGTGCTCCCCACCTTCAAAAAACCCATCAGGTGCCTGCCCTGAGGATATCTGAGCATTTCACATCTCACAGTCAATGTCCCCTTGTTGTGCCTCCCTAACTCGCTGAAGAAGTGGAGGAGTGACTGTAAGAGACTGTAAAAAGGTTTCTCCAACTCTATCCGCGAAGGATATCTACAACAGGGCTAGCTGCTCTATCGCCTCTCCTAGTAGTTGTATCCCCGATCTCCTACTGAGAGCATTTTTTACAAAGTTCCCTTTCCCAGAAGTATAGACTATCTCAAAGTCATAGTCTTGGAGGAACTCGAGCCATCGACATTGTCTCAGGTTTAGGTCCTTCTGTGAGAAGATGTACCTGAGACTCTGGTGGTCAGAGTAGACTGTAAAGCGCTCGCCCATCAGATAGTGCTGCCACATCTTCAAGGCAAAGATCACTGCTACTAACTCCAGGTTATGGGTAGCCTAGTTCTTCTCATGTTGTATCAACTGTCGTGAACCATATGCGATCACTACTCTCTCCTGCATCAGGACACATCTGAGTCTGGTCCCTGATGCGTCGCAGTAAACCACGTACCCTATGCCCTCCTCCGATAGCCTCAATATGGGTGCACTGGTCAACCTCTGCCTCAACTTCTGAAATCTCTACTGGTATCTCTCTGACCAAATGAAGATTTTCCCCTTCTTAATCAAAGCCGAAAACGGTGTTGCAACTCTGGAGAAGTCTGACACAAATATCTGATAGTAACCAGCCAGACCCAGGAAACTCCGCACCTCTGTCACACTCCTAGGTGGCTCCCAAGCAAGTACTGCCTCGATCTTCGCTAGATCCACTACAACTCCAGCCTCTGAGATGAAGTGTCCCAGAAAGTGAACCTCTCGAATCTAGAACTGGCACTTCGAGAGCTTACCATAAAGCTGGTGATCTCTGAGTGTATCCAGTACAACCCGCAAGTGGTAGGCATGCTCCTCCTCAGTAGTCGATTAAATCAGTATGTCGTCAATGAAGACTACGACAAAACAATCGAGGTAAGGCTGGAAGATCCTGTTCATGAGACTCATGAACACTGCTAGAGCGTTGGTTACTCCTAAGGGCATAACCAAGAACTCGTAGTGTCCATACCGACACCTGAAGGTCGTCTTCTGCACATCCTCATCTCGAACTTTGAGTTGGTGACAACCTGACCTGAGGTCTATCTTTGAGAACCATCGTGCCCCCTTGAGCTGATCAAAGAGTTCGTCAATCCTCGGGGTGGGTACTTGTTCTTCACAGTCACTTGATTCAAGTGGTGGTAGTCGAAACACAGTTGTAAGCTCCCATCCGCCTTCTTGGAGAACAAAATCGTAGATGCCCAGGGTGAAACACTGGGTCGAATAAATCCCTTTCCCTGCAATTCCTCCAGCTGTACCCACAGCTCACAAAGCTCGGTGGGAGCCATCTGATATGCTGGAGTAGATATCGGTGTTGTCCTGGGGTACAAATCAATGTATAAGTCTACCTATCTGTGAAGAGGTAGTCCTGAAACATCGTCAGGAAAAACATCCGCTTAATGATCCACCACAACAGGAAAACTCAGACTCCGCACATCAACCGCTCTGAGGATGAGACTAGCCAACTGATGTGTGATCGGCTGCCCCCTCCTCTGCGTAAGTCCATCCTACGCTTTAAAGGTTCCCTTCTCACCAGTGAATGTGAACCTGGTCCCATCCGTGCGGATACACCACACTTTTCACCTAATACATTCAATCTGAGCATGAACCATGGATAACCAGTCCATACCCAAGATGACGTCTTAAGGCCTCAACGCCGCTAAAAGAAGATCCCAGCTGAATCTCTCACCTCCTAGAGTATTCCCACATTGCTAGCACCAGTGCGTAATCGTCGAGTCTACTCCTGTAGGAGTATCTATCCGTAAAGATCGAGCCAACGGCTCTGTCGGAATCTCCGAGCTCCAAACAAGGGTAGCGGCAATAAAATAATGACTCGCACATGTGTTTATAAGTACTACAGCAAGGGTGGAGTAGACATAGATAGTACCACGAATCATCTCAGGTGCGTTGTGGTCGTAGGTCTCGACTTCCTGGATCTGAGCTTTCCTCTGTCCGCCAGCTCCCTATGGTCGGGGTGGACCTCCTGTTGGTGGTGGAGGTAGAGCCTCGAAACGTCGTCCACCACCCGCTGCTCGGCCAGCTCCTCTGCCACGTCCGCCTACCCCCGACGGACCACCATGGTCGAACCTCTGCCTCTTCCTGGGAGGTCCATCTACTATCTGCTACTCGTCTGCATAGAGGGTCGGGCAATCAAGAGCCATGTGTCCCTTCCTGCCGCATGCATAGAACTGCCTACTCCTCATAAGGTTGGCTCTGTTTTGTGTGCCCCGCAAAACCGAACCTGTATCCTGAGGTCACCCACCTGATGGCCTGGTCTGATTGGACCTCTACGTCAACTGTCTACTGCCAGCTGCAGAAGACTCCGCTACGTGTCTTCCTGCGGAAGGTCTTGTTGCTGGTGTTTGCTCAGTGAGAAAACTCTCCACTAGAAGAGCTCGCTCCAGCACCCCCGCCTGTGTCGGGATGCTGAGGGGAATTGTCGAAGCCCTGATCTCATGCATGAGTCCCTGCTCGAAGGTCCGGACCCTGAAGAATGGGTCCCGCACCATATCCGTGGAGTAGCGTGAGAGGTCAGTGAACCTCACTGAGTACTGAGCTACTATCATGATGCCCTGCTGCAGATGTAGTAACTTCTGAATTTGCACCGCACGAAGGGTGGCTGGAACAAATTCCGAGCAGAAGAGACTCTCGAAGTCTGTCCAGAGTAAATATTACTCATCATGAACCTGGAGCATCATGCTCCACCATCTGTATGTTGTTGCATCCAGGAGACTCGAGGCAAGGATCACCATGAAGTCGGCTAGTGTCCCTACCAATCTGAAAACTCTAACGAAAGCCTCCAGTCAATCCTCAGCTACCTGTGGGTCCGTCTCTCTACGGATCCTGGGCAGCCTCTGGCGTTGGAACTCGTTCAATGCACTCAGGCATCGTGCACTCTCCGTTGCTGGGGCTGGTGGTATCGATGGCCCAGTGGGTAGAGGTGTCGCTGGTACCTCCGCTGTGATGGGGCCCTGCACCGAGGCCTCGCCACTCGGTGGGCTACCATCTCGTATGTAACTCAGAACCCTAGTTGGCTGCCTTCGTGGGGCCATCCTGAAAAGAAATAGGTGCGCCACAGTCAAATAGTATACCTGGTGAGCTGACACAAAGTAATCACAAAGAAAGATTTTCAAAAGAAACACACACACAATCAGTTTTTTCATGCATTGAGTCAGAAATCAGAGGTCAGGGTCCTGGTGTATGGATATGTCAGCCGCCGCACCAACACTGGACTCCCTGGACTGAAAACCACACTCAATACTCTTAACACTATTTCTTCATAGAAATGAAAGATCAGAGTGCTGAATTCTGTGGTAAAACCGACTCCTATGATACCAATTTTTCAAGAACCGTCCTTGGGGCCCGTGCCATGACTACCCCAAGACCGCCTTCTATAGGCCAGGGGTTGGTGACTAGCACAAAAGGTGTAAATCCCTAATCTGGGAAGGCATTGCCTTTATGAAAGTAAAAAAACACAACAGCAAGTAAATACTAAGTGAATACTGTATACAAAAAGTATTGCTGAAATTAAAGGGGGCTGGAAATACAAGCCCAATAGTAAAGTACATGTACAAAAGAAAGAAAGTACATCTAAAAAAGGGACAATAGCTAAAAAGGGCAGCTCCTAGAACGTCCGTCGTGTATCCTACCTGAAGGGTAGGTACAGATGTCCACCTCAGCACTCCACGTCTATCGGTCCGCTCCGTGTACCATCTCGCTGTGTGGTCCACCTCCGAGTATCGTCCGGTCCTAGATCGCTCTCAGCCTTCGTCAATGTTGTCTGTCCTCTACATCCAACACAATGAGGTGTGGGCATAGCTCGTGTAGGGGTGAGTATAACAATACTCAGTAGGGACCCCGAGACCCCCGAAGGTCTCCCAGAATCCACGAAGGATAAACCACAAAAGGAAAGATACAATCACGAAGTATAAACCAACCCTACTTAGGTATATGCCCATACATATACCTAAGTTGTCAATCTCAGTTCGGCTCCAACTCTCGATCCCAAGCACAACCCAGTCCACATAGGAAGTAAAGTAAATCACATCAATGATAATGATTGAAAGTCAAGACTTAGCTCACACAGGTATACATCTTTCGTATAGCGATAGAGATGATCAGATGTAGTCACTGATTCATCTAAGCTGTCGGACCCACACAGGATACAAGACCAGCTAAGCTGTTGGACCCACACAGGATACAAGACCATCTACTCTGTCAGACCCACACAGGATACAAGTACAGAGGTCAAACTGCCAGACACACACAGGATACAAGAACAGTAGTCATCGTTGTCGAACCCATGAAGGATTCCAGTACAGTAGTCGTCACTGTCGAACCCACGAAGGATCCCAGTATAGTAGTCGTCACAATCGCAGCCAGCTCTAGGGTTCTCGCACACAGCACGCTCGATTCCGGGAGGGTCCCCTCCTTGAGCAAAGGGTTCGATACATAAACTGTCACGAATTCCATATTTGATGTATCCCAAAGTTCCGTCTCATCAAAAGGAACCCAACATGACAGACGGCGCGTGAATCGGACGTCCGGTCTGAGAGTTATTGGCTTTTCCATTCCAGGGGCCCGGTTGGAATTACGCTCCTTCCAAACCCGTTCGTCTTCCAAATTTGTCCAAAACTCACTTAGAGTATCGCAAAACGACCGTCTCATCATGAGGATCCCAGTGCTGCAAACGGCGCATTGATCAAATGCGCGGTCTAGAAGATATTCGCGTTTAAGCGTAACGGGCCCGGCCCGTTAAGCCCAGTGGGCTGGCGGGTCGGCCCGACCAGGTTTGGTGGGTCCGACTCGGCTGGGGGTCAGTCTAACCCGGAGGGGCACGACCCGGCCTGGCACTGTGGCCCGGCCCGCACGAGGGCGGCCCGACCCGGCGGGGCGAGGCCCGACCCGGCGGGGGGCGGCCCGACCCATGCAATGGTGGCCCGATCCGCGCCGCTAGAGGCTGGCCGAGCAGAGCGGGGGACGCGACCCCCCCCCCCCCCGGTTTTGTGAAACGGCGGTGCCGGGTGGCCCGCGGATTGCGGGCCATGGTTCCTCCGCACGCGGCACCAGCGGGTGCCGCGGTTCCCTTCAGCCCGGCTGGCAGACGGCTGGCCGGTTCGCCGCTGAAGCGGCCCGCCCAGCGCTGGCCGCGTTTCCTCCGCAGTGCGGCGCCAGGGGGCGCCGCGGTTCCTTCAGCCTGGTTGGTTCGGCCAGCAAGCGGCCCACGGATGCAGGCCACACCTACTCTGCACGGCACCTGTGGGTGACGCGGTTCACCAACCTGACCGGCAGTAGTCGGCCGGTTCTTCAGCCTGAGCGACCCACGGTTGCGGGCCACGGTTCTCCTCCATGTGGCTGGTGCGTGGCCTCCACCTCCGGTCATCGCCGCCAAAATAAATGAGAACCATCGGAGGGTTTTCGGACCATGTTTGTTCGGCTCGCTCCCTCCACGTTAGGCGATAGCATATGGTCGAAGACATTCCAAAGGATTAAACAAGAACGAGATAATTTATTCACTTAAAATTATACAAAACCCCTACCTCAATTTCAAGAACGTTACACATCAACGAGCCACGGAAGATGGTGTCGTGGAAGTCGGGCATCGTGGAATACGGACGTCGATTCCGTTGACGTCGGGGTGCATCCAAAAAGGAAGCATCTTTGGATAATTTCTTCGCATTCTTCGTCAGAGATGTTCTTCATTGAAGAACGGTGTTCTTCGTCAAGAGAATGATATCCCACCAAGAGTTTTCTCCCAAAGTCTCCCCACAAATATTTTCCAAGGAAAAAATAATAATAGGATTCCCCCAAAATTATAATCTTTTCATGCATTTCAAATTAATTCAAAAGAACTCATGACACCTCAAAATAATTAATAAAGGCATTAATTATTCTTGAGTTGGAAACATTATGAGGGGGAGGTGGAAAGGCTCCACTTAATGTGGGAGTTCAAAAGTTAAGAGAGGGGTTTCAAGGGGAGTTGAAGGGTTAGGGTTCGTGTGGGCCCCACACACATTATTCTCCCATGGGAGGTTATGTGGGTTGTGGTCCCCACCTCCAGCTCCTCCTTGGATGAAATACCCACCCCTTAACAATAACATTGTGTACACAACAATTTTATTTAATTTAGTAAGAATCCCCAAAATAAAAATTCTACTCTCGACCAAACACAACTGCGGTAAAGGTACCCTTAAGTGAATACCAGCGCTGCGAGTTCATCGGTGTCCTCGGATTTCAATTTTGAGCACCGGTTCAAAAGATAGAAAAACTCGCACATACGTTCATTGAACGTACCCGAAAAAAACTTTAGAAAATGATTCTGAGTACACCGGGCCTCAGAATCAGGTGTCGTTAGAAACTACGGACTCGTAAAATTCCAAAGAATTTAAGAAAAAAAATTTCTTGAATTTTATGCGTCTTTACAATTTCTTTCATGGGGATTACAATTCAAAATATTCTCAAGTGGTAATGGTTTATTTCACAATCACATCTATATTCAGTATTGTTTATTCTTAAGACTCCACTGGGAAATATTTTTATTCAATATCCATTTTTCCTTAAATTTTTTAAAATAATATTTTTTATAATCTCCTATGATTGTTTAAATTTATTTTTACCCATTTTTGAATTTTTAAAAAATGGTTTGAAAGGAATCTTCTCATCATTTTTCGAACGAGGTACTTTGTGACTTTTCCAACAAAAATATGGAAGGAATATTTTTTAAAACTTATATGGCATGAATAGATTTTCCCAATATCAAGAATAATATTTTATTTGAATCTTTATTTACAATTTTAAAATTTTATTTTCAAATAAAATGTTTTCCTTCATATTTGTGAACTTTTTTTATAAAAGTTATTTTCAAAGTAAAAAAAGGTATTTTCCTCAAAAAAAATATTCCAGTAATCTATTTTAATTATTTTAATATATGTTAATATAATTTTTTAAATCTTATATTGAGGATTTAATATAATTATATCATTCATTTTATTTCTTTGGATTTTTTATGAACAGTTTGATTGGGAAAAGTATTGATATTCTGTATGAATTGTTCTTCCAATACAGAGAGTTATTGATTTTTTAAGGCATGTTGATTATGTTGTACTATTTATTCATATAAGTAATGAATTATACTTATTAAGTGATGGTAGAGGCCCATAATAGAACCTCTATTTATCGGTAGGTATCATGAGACAAACTAATTTGGGTTTTATCTTAGGTCTGGCCCATTTATGTAGGTGTCATAGAATAATGCCTTGATAGTATTTTAAGATGTCTTGGTCAAGGCCTATATGGTAGGATTCAGATGTATGAAATTATTCATTACATCATTATGAAATCAATTATTGATTTCCATGTGATTATTTTATTAGTTTTTATATCCATGGAGAAGTTTCTAGCTTATGTGATTACTTATATGGCATTATTTGATCATCATTTATTCTTTCTATGTTATTTATGGATTATTTAGATTCCACTATATGCATGCCCTTACTAAGCATCTGAGCTCAGCCCTTTATTATGTTTATTTTCCCCAATATGTCAAGAAATATATTATGATTGATATTCAGAGTTATACTATAATAAATAATAGTGTCCTTGAATAAAACATTATGTTTTATTTCATGTTTTTAAATATAATTTTAAATTCAAGTATGTATCTGGTTTTCTAAGACTAATAAACTATTCAATCATTTGGGATGAAATTGATTATATCTAGTGACAATGTAATAAAGTAACCACCAAATTTGGGCTACTCAGGTCGGGTTCTTTACATTCTATTCTTATACTAAATAAAAGGAAAGGTCAAGAGAAGAGCTCTAAGACAAACTCCAAGTCTAAATCTTCTCCACAATTTCATTCTAAGAAGATTAGGATCAAGGGGTAAGCAATGGAACACAACACTATATGTTTTTTATGTGGAAAGAATGACCACTGGAAGAAAAACTAAACCCAGTAAAAGAAGCAAAGGGAAGATTCAGGTGTGTTTGTTATCAAGTGAAATTTATTTGTTCCTACGAATTGGGTATTATATACAACATATGGTTCTCACATATGTATTAAAATATAAGAACTGAGTATATTA
Source organism: Viscum album (assembly GCA_963277665.1). Lineage (NCBI taxonomy): Eukaryota > Viridiplantae > Streptophyta > Magnoliopsida > Santalales > Viscaceae > Viscum > Viscum album. Next base: position 1,254,607,853 of record OY728151.1, on the reverse strand, counting down.
TAAAAAAATACTTGTGGTGAGGTGGACCTACAAGCATCCAATGAAGCCAGACTTTTTGATGTGGTTGTTGGAGGCTAACACCTTATGTTACCAAATTGAATGATCTTGGTTTTGGAAAACTGTTATTATGTGTTGTTAGTTATCAAAAACATTATTTACGAGTCCTTACTTACTAGATATGGATTTATTTTCAAATTTGGGAATATTTTTTTCTTTTTTTTATAAATAAATCATTTATTATGGTAATACATATTTAAATAATTGTCTTTATGTATTATATTACATTAATCAAGTAATTAAAATCGATAATGAAAATAGTTCACATGGATTATACCAAACCCAACTATGGAATCACCAGATAAGTCATATAAATGAGAAGTGTTTGACTAGATTACACCAATATTGATATTTGGATTCATTTTAAATAATACCATTTGGTGTATGATACACATGTTTACAAGAAAAAATGATCCAATCCACATTTAATGGGAAAAGTGAAAGGGCTATGGAGCTTCTTGAGTTTGTTATAATGATGTGTGTAGACCATTTCCTATTGAAGTAAGGTGTGGGTAATCATACTTGATAACTTTTACTGATGATTTTAGTATATATGAACATGTCTACTTAATGAGGTATAAGTCACATTCTTTTAATAAATTTAAAGAATGCAAGAATGAAGTTAAGAACCATATTGCTAAGAAGATAAGAAATTTTACTCTGACCGTGGTGGAGAATATCTTAATCAATAATTCATTGATTACTTATGGGAGTTTGGGATTTTATCTCAACTCACTCCTCCTTATACACCATAATGGAATGGAATAAATGAAAGGAGGAACCACACCTTTTTACACATGGTGAGATAAATGAAGGGTTATGAGACTCTTCCATTATCCTTTTAAAGATATGTGTTATGGATAGAAGCGCACATTTTAAACTAAGTTCCAACTAAATCAAAAAATGGTATTCCATATAAACTTTGGTATGAAAATAAACTCAGGTTGTTACATATACGAGTGTGGTGTTGTGAAGAATTGGTTAAGGCTATTTTTGGCAATAAACTTGCATGTGAAATTAAGTGTATCTTTATGTGATACCCTAAGTAAAAAAAGATATTACCTATAAAACCCCTCATATAAGAATGTTATGGTTGGAATATATCCCAAATTCCTTGATAGTTATCATATCTATAAAGGAGATAGTGTGAGCGAGATAGACTTTGATGAATTCTAGGATCAAGATATACAAGAGTTATCACAAGAATAGATTCTATAAATCCCTATAGAAGAGGAAGTTCTGGAGACATAAGTACTACATTGGAGTAAAATAGAGGTTATAGAATCATAAAGTTGTGGTTTTTTTATCACTTAGGATGGTGACTTTCTATTAGTATATAATAATGATCTTGTAACCTGCAAGGAATTGGTAAGTGGCATAAAAGGTTCCACATGGAAATAAGCTATTAATTCTGAAATAGATTCCAAATACAAAAATTATATTTGGATTTTGGTAGACCCTCCAATTTATGTAAAGCTCATTGGTTACAAATGGGTATTCAAGAATAAATTGGACATGGATGGTCAGGTAAACACCTATAAGACTAAACTGGTAGCAAAAGGGTTTAAACATCTTCATCATATTGACTATTATGAAACCTTTTCACTAGTTTTTATGATTAAATACATCCAAATTCTACTTTAAATGGTGGTATTCCATGATTACGATATTTGATATATGGATGTAAAAACAACCTTCCTTAATAGGAACCTTCAAGAAGATGTCTATATGACATGACCAGAATGGTTTGTGACTCCAAAGGATGCCAAAAAAGTATACAAGTTAAAAATATCCATTTATGTATTAAATCAATCATCCAAGTCATGGAACATTCAATTTTATGATGCCATATCATAATTTGGTTTCATAAAGAATGAATTTGATCCTTATAGTTTTAAGAGGTTTAATAGAAGTACGGTCATTTACCTAATAGTTTATGTTGATGAAATAATACTTATTGGAAATGAAAAACCAATATTGCATTATGTTGAATCCTAGTTAAACATATGCTTCTCTATAAAGGACTTAGGTGAATCATTGTATGTTCTTGGGATCAAGATCCACCATGATAGATTTAAGAGGCTATTTGGACTAATTCAAAGTATATACATTGATAAGATACTGAAGTGATTAATCATAGAATAATCCAAGAGTGAATTATTTCTAGTATTACATGATGTTCATCTTTCCAAGAAAATATTCCCTCAAACACATGAGGAAATATAGAGGATGAAAATGATTCTATACACATATATGATTGGTTTAGTCATGTATGTTATGCTATGTATGAGTATATGTGATGAATATTCATCAAGAATGGTGGTAATATATCAATATGAACTAGGTAACCACCATTGGATGTAATTGAAGATGATCCTTAATTATTTGAGGCATACTAAGGATATGTTCCTGGTCTATGGAGGAGATAAGGAACTAATCATCAGGGGATACACAGATTTTGGTTTCTAAAAAGATAAATATGATCTGAAGTTACAATTGGGATACATCTTCACTCTCAATTTAGGTTTTTTGAGATGTAAAATCTCAAAGAAAACTATGGTCACTAGTTCTACAATGAAGTTTGAATATGTTGTTGTTTCTGGGGTTGCTAAAGAAGTGGTTTGGATATGAAACTTTGTCTAAGATCTTGATGTGGTGCCTAGCAATAAATACACTATCACACTCTATTGTGATAATACTACAACGATTGATCTTACAAAGAAAACAAGGCCACATCAATGAAAAAAGAACATACTTTAGAAATATCATCTCTTGAGGGATTTTTCTATAATAAGTGATGTTGTAGTGAATAGATTTTCCACAGTAGACAACATGGTGGACCCCTTAATTAAATCCTTAACTATGTAGAAACATGATCATCATGTGAGATCTAGAGGACTAAAATTCATTAGCGGTTTTCTTTAGTCCAAGTGGCAGTCTATTGGAATTGGTGTCCTGGAACTAATTTTTTTGTACTTTAAATGTCATTTGTATCCAAATAAGATAATATTAATAAAATATATTTTACATATTTTTCACTATTCTACATGACTTTAATGTAATAATTTCCTAGAGTATTTATCACATTGAAAAGGTCATAGTAGTTCTCCAATATTATAATAAGCTTAAAATGTTATGAGTATATTATTAAATATTGTTATATGATCAGATAACATTCTATGATGGGACACATATTATGTTGACTTTCATGTGAAAGTACTCGTAAGTGAATGGTACTTCATCTCATAAAGTTCTCACTTGGTAAACTCTAAGAAGAGAGATTATGATAACTGACCTTCCAGTAGAAATTCCACATGTTTGGGTGTCATTGTATATTCATGTTTGTGAGCATGTGTAATGATCTTTTGAATTTAATATTATTATCAATGCATTACATGACTTTTTCAATTATATGTATTATAGTAAAATGTGATGATATATATTCATGGTGAAGTTGGGTGTGTTGGGTGTGTCGTGAATGAAATTTTATTAATGAATAATTCGAGGAAGGATTTGTCCCTTCCATATTTATGGAAGTTTATATCTAAAATATTTTATTAAAATAGAACTATCACATTAAATTCCATGGACACGGTGTATAGACGAGTTCATTTCTGATATTCAAAGAAATACGTATCAAACATGTATGTTGACAAAATGGGTGTGCAACCCGCTTGATGATATATCATGTCAAAGGGATTATATTACACAGTGAGAATTCTATGTGGTTTTTTTCAGTATGACATATCTTCTTCTTCTTGGTTGATGGATTGTAGATGGATTTAACGGTTTGTAATTATGTTTCATGGCATTTGGATACAGTGCTTCTTTCTGCTTGTACTGTTGGGTGGGCATCCTTGAAAGAGGGATGGGTGCATTGGCACCCATCATCCATCCGTTTGTCCTTGTTTAATAGATGGGTGTCTTGTTTGATTTTATTTTGTGTTATTGGTCTTGAGTTTTGTTTCATTGGGATGAATTGTTGTGATTTCTTCACTATCATTTTTGAGTGGGCATCTTGAAAGAGAGATAGATGTGCTGGAATTTATCATTCGGTTCTCCCTCCACATTTTATGTGTGTGGGAGGAATACCTTGCCCTGTTGTGCTTCCATCATGGTACAACCTCTTGGTAGGGGGGTGACACTCCTCTTTGACCAATCGCACTGTCACACTTTCTTTTAGGGTGCGATGAAACTTTGTCCTTCTTTTTTTCCATTTACTCTTCTTTGATTACTTTGTCCATCCTTCTGGTGTGTTTTATTGGCATCTTCCAAGTTGGTTGTAATGGGTTACCTCTTACCCCATTTTTAAAAAGACTATTTCATGCTTTCTTTTCAATTAAGGGGGCTCGAACCTCATATTTTTAAAAAAATATATTTATTTATCGCTTGTTATTCACAAGCTAATAAGTAATTATCTATTATTTGATAAATAATTTAATTAATTATGTGAATATTAAATAAATATTTATTCACCATACTATGAATAAAATATTTATTTATTAATTTATTGAATATTTTTTATTTAAATATTCATTAGGGGATTTAATAAATTTTAAGGAGGATGGACATACTAGATTTTGTACGGTGATAAATATTTTTTACCAGATCATAAAATAAATATTTATCATTTTGTAGGTTATATCACATGATGAAATAAAATAATAATAATATTTAATTATATGGAATGAGGTTCCTTTTGGGTTTAATATATTATTAAAGGTATTTATGCAATTAATTAAATATTAAACTCTAACCTTATGCTTATAAATAGATTATTGTCTCATTTCTAAAGAGGTTAATCATTGTGCACAATATTCCTCTCAAGATCCCCCTCCTCCTCTCTTCCTATCAAGACCAAGAATAATAATAGAAATTCCTTTAAGCCTAAAGGAGCATGGAGTAATCAAGATGAACAATAAAATATGATTAGTTAGTTGCGCTAACACCTGAAGTTTCATCAACATTGTTCAAAGATTAAAGAAGTATGTGTGGATCACTACTAGAGGGGCTCTACTTTGGGTTCTCATGATGAAGCAACAACACACCTATCAGGTTTAAATAATCAATATCATCAACGAAGAAAGATCTCAAGTTTGAGATATTATTTCTTCTTGTGCCTTTTAAATTAATCATAAATTTACTTGAAAATATCCTATATTTGTTCCAATGAAAAATATTTTCAATGTTCTTCAAAAAAAAATTGTTGGTTATAATGTTCATCATCATGTACATTGTGAATGATCTGTTTAATCTGATAAAAGATGAGTTGGTCGTAAGACCAATAGGTGCTTCCACTAAATATGGAACCAACAAAGACCTCTCATGTAAATGTGGAAGGAGTATACTAATTATTTAGTAAGGAAATAGTATAACCAACAAGAACCTATCATGTTATCTATTACCCAACCTTGATAAGACTCACTCACCAAGTAATGCATTCAAGTATAATAAAGTAATGCCAATAATATAATAGAAAAGGGTACCCTATAACCACTTTGTCACTCTCATTCCCTAATGTTTAATTTCATATACTCCCAATCCCCTCCCTAATCATGTCACAACACACCATACCAATCCTATCACATTTGATGTGGATTGGACCACAACCCTACCTATCCTAACCTCTTACGGGATCTAACATCTCGTGTTGGAATCAGTCCAACTATACCATAACCACAACCGCCATCACATATATAATATCCAAATATCTATTAACATCACAATATCATCACATATCCATCTTAGTAGGGTATCATTAATATGAGGGTCATCGGCCTTGTTCCCTCCTCCCACCATGCACGACCCCCGCCAAGTATCATCACCACATTCATATATCTCATGCACTACACCACACCTGGATGGGAGAGTAATGAAGATAGAGTATCCAAAAATACATTTACTTTCCAAATAGGATGTTTGGGGGAAAACTTGGAACCCAAAAAATTTGGGTGTTAGTAATTTTATCTAAATTGGATGGGGTTCATATGAAATCATAAGAAAATACATGTATAATAATCCACACATAGGCCTAGAGTAGTAGTTCCACACCAAAATTGTATTATCACAATCTATGAACATCACCATATCTTCACCACTACATACACCACCACTATCACGAAGTATAACACCACAAAAAAACCCCATTTCCTATTTAAACAACCACCACAATCGTGCACAAATTTCTATAAAGCCACATCATTTAACCCATTTTCATATTATTCATTCATTCCATGCATCATTGTTTCATTTACAACCATGATTTAATTCAATTTCAGTCATACCCATTTTCAAGTTCATCATGACCAATTATATTCCACTACTACTAGGTAACTACGAAACAAACCCATGTTAACCAATCATGACATCGTCCCACTACAACATTTTCATTCCATGTTTCCAACTATGAAAAGGAAACAACATCCCCACTGCACAAACTATACCAATAACCCAACCACCACACATGAGCAACTAATACCACTCAATCCAACCAATCACAACCTTGTTGTACAACACATCTCACATCAAGCCAACAAAAAAATTACCAACTAAGGCCATAAAACCACATCATCACAACAATTATATAAAATTATATATCAACCAATTTCAGTATCAATCACTACCACAATTTTCTTATTAAGGTAAACGTCTATATTAATTAAACCTTGATTACATGAATGCTAACACACCAATTTCCAGATATCACACAGTAGATTCATTACCTTATTTATGTTGTTGTACTTTTATGAAAGGTGATTACAACAATTTCACACCATCACCACTCAATTCATAGCAACATCAATGATTTTTAGCAACATCAAAAATACATAAACCACCTGAACAATATCATGAAAACAAGTAAAAACATGTGAACCATCCCTTTCCTATCAATTTATTTAAGTCTGGTTTATTATATTCATTTGGAAAATCCATACCATACACCTAAAGAAAGTAAAAGTATGCTAGTTTCACATTATACAAAAAAATAGAAGAGAGATACCAAATCCCCTACCTCAGTCGATGCTTCCAAAACAACTATGAAAGGAACAAGGAAAGAGAAGACCACAGAACTGCACCACACAAGGGAAACCTCAAATCAACCTAGATCACAATAAACTTCATCAAAAATATGACCCAAAACCATCAAATCTAGACCTCAAGCCTACTTACATATTATTTCTAGATGGAAAATAAGAATAAATTCAAGAAAAAAAAAGGGAACTCACCTTGAATCGAAGGATATTTGATCTTGGGAATCCAAGGATCAAAATATATTAAAGGGGTTTCAATAGTCTCCAAAGACACACCTCTTGTTACAATTAGTTTGAGAGAAATTTAAGGATCTATCAATTTATATCTAGCTGGAAAAAAAAGTTGTCATGGTGTGACAAGCCCTCATCACATTATAACGGATAAATTCTATCAACCTTCTAGAAACCATGTCACGAATCCCCCTCACATCTCCTTCATTCAAGACTTAGTCAACTTTCCAATTTGATATGATCAAATAATGGTCGCATTGTGACTTTTATCATTACGCTGTGAATCTAAACTGAGTAGAACCTTTGAACCTCAGCTCCCAGGTTATGCATCACAAACAAAATAGACATGTATAATCCATAGAAAAAACTCCACCATTTCCAAGAATTTTTGTATTTTGAACTCACCCCTCATGCTATAACTAAGAAATCAACAAACAACAACTTCATAATATTCATCCCCTTATTCATAAGTCCCCCAACCTTCAAATACCCCACATCACGACACACCTCACCATGCGATGACCAATTTAAAACCAAAAACACTAACTTTAGCATCCAAAATTCAAGGCCAAGACTCCTCCTACATGTTGTGATGCTCTAACGATTGGCATATGCCTCCACTACAATTGAACCTCTTATGCTATAAACCGAACGATCATGCCACAACCACTTGTTCTCAAATAGAATTTTAGATCCAAAAACACTTGTATTCCTCCAAACTCCTCCCAACACCTATAACACCCACATTTCACAAAGTAAAAAGTCAAAAAGGTCAAAGTCATTATAGTTTCACTAAAAATATTTTTGGAGAACATCCAAAAGTATTTTTGGATATTATTTCACAAATTTTCACATATGGTGTGGCATAAGGTGAAAGTAAACAAAGTTTATAAGGATTTATTATAAGTATTAGAATTAAATAATTATGCACCAAATAAAAAAACCACATCGTGGTTGATGTTACCATGACATGGTTTGTGTTATAGAAAACACAATGTGGTGAAACTCACCATGCCATGGTTTTCATGGTAGTGTTTATGTTATGAGATAACACATGATGACTGCCATGTTAATTCCACTTAAATATATCATTTTTCAATTCCAATATCATATGATGTTATTAAAAAGAGTTTAGTGAAATTTTTAAGTATTAAAAAATCCATTCCTGGTTGATCAAACATTATAAAGAGTTCATAGCATGGTTTCATAGTTCAAATGTTTTGAAACATTCATAATGATGAAACACATCATAAGTCAAAAATTTATGGAACATTTAACATTATGATAAAGATTATAAGGAGTGTTATTGAAGCTTATAAAATGATCTCGAGATCATAAAGAATATAGGTCTCTCTCGAACCAAAAAAACTCCAATACGAAGCTCTGGAAAAGTGTAAATGGATCATAAAACCCATGGATTATTATAGGATAGAGGAGTGTGTTGACTAATTTTAAGGTATCATCCTAAACCACTTGTGAATTTTAATATTCCAAACTTTCTAGGCCTGTTACTTTGTGAGTTTTGAGTGTTAAGGGTGTTAAAAGGAAGTTTGATAAGGAAGAGATTGAGTTGGAGCTAAAATTATGGTTGTAGGAGGAATTCACGGCGTGAATGATGTTACACACTGTGAACATGACCTGGGTAGATTCAGTGAAATTATAAGTTGTGAATATTCATAGTGTGAAGGATATATTCACATTGATAATGGTTTTGAGGATTCTACAATCCATACAGTTTATTTTTTGATGGATGTTTGACCAAGTCAATTCATAATGTGAAGTGTCTATTCATGCCATAAATCGTGTCTACTACAATCTATCTATAAATATCCAATGCCCACTAATTTTCCTTGATTATTTTCTATTCTCTCCCAAACTTTGGGAAGACACAAGTTGATTTTAGGTGGTCTTACAGCCCCTCCTTTATGGATTTGGTCCTTAGCTTGACAAGGTCAATTTCTTGAGACCTGAGGTGAGTTTTCTTATTCTTTTCCACCCTCTTTCCATTCTTCCTTCCAAAAGGGGTTGTGTTATGGTTGATTTCAGTTTTTATGGGATATATATATGATTAGGATCATCATTGGTTTCACTTACATGAATTAGATCTAGTGTACATCCCTTTTCTCCTTCATCTCATCAAATTCATGGTAATTGTAAAGCTATGGTTGGGGTAAGGCATTTCTGAACTTATCATTCATCTTATGGGATAATATGCTTAAATAAATATGGTGTGATTCCTTACATACTTATAATCATGCTCTCATTTAGTGTTATTTTATATGTGGATTTTTATGATTACCTTTGTATTATGCTTACTAATAATTTTATCACAATCAAAAAAGGCTTATCATTTATATTTGATAATGAAAGTAGAATGGTTGGGATCTGAAAAATTAAGGTGTTGTTATTATTATTTTTATTTATGACTATGTGTTATGATTGGATTATCCCACCCTTTACTACTACAAAACGTGTTATATACAGCGTTAGTCTTTATCGGTACTAGAAAAAAGCAATGATAAAAGGTAACCTTTATCAGAATTTTTTTAGGGTTAATAAAAGGTACTCTTTATCAGCGCTTTATTTTTAGCACTGATAAAGGTCTCGATCGCCTAGCGAGTCTCACATTGAAACAGCGAATGGGAGGCCGCTTCTTTATACATCATTCCACCGCATCAAATCCTCATAAGCATGTTGTGGGTATGGAATCTTGTATTCACTGCATGCACTTATATGGTCCTTCCATGGGCCCACACTGGCCTAAGCCCACCCTATGCATAACCTCGGCCTTGGCCCACCTTCATATTCGGGTCCTACATAACCCAGTCCAATCCATTCCCAAATTTTTTTATACGAACCAAAAAAATACTAGTATTAAAAATAATTAAAAATTTTAAATAATTAAACAAATAAAAAATAAAAATCAATAAATTAAAAAAAATATCGTTTTTTTTTAATTAAATAATTATTAATAAATTTAATATTTATATATATATATATATATATATTATAAATATTAATAAATAGTATATATTAAATATAGATATATAAAATGAATAAAATTAAATAATTAAACAAATTAAATTTACAAATGAGTAAATTAAAAAATATATTAAAAATTTTATTAATTAAATAATTATTGATAAAAATGAATAAATTTAATATACATATACATATATATATACATATATTATAAATATTAATAAGTAGTATATTTTAAATATAGATATATAAAATGAATAAATTATAACAATTAAACAAAAAAATTAAAATGAATAAATTTTAATAATTAAACAAAAAATAATAATGAATAAATTAAAAAATTATTAATGAAACAATTATTAATAAAAATTAATAAATTTAATATATATATATATATATATATTAATTATAAATAGTAATAAATAATATATATTAAATATAAATATAGAAAATGAATAATATGTAATAATTAAAAACATATTAATATCTTATTCATTTTTAATGGTTTTTAGATGTAATTATTCATTAATAATTTTAATATAGAAATTTATTTATATGTATTTATCAATATATATATATATATCAATATATATAATATTTCCTAAAATATGATTTATATAATACAAAATATTTATGCTTACATTAAATAAGTCATATATTCAGTGAAGAATGGTTTATAATTAAAAATTAATATTAATTAAAAATATTGACTAATTGTATTGAGTAATGCACATTAATTGAATGTTGTTCGATTTTTCAATTTAACATATAGAAAATGTGTGTTACATTGATTTCACTCATACATATATGTAATTGATGCATTTTTATGTACAACGTGCACACACAAATATTTATGTAATTGATAAAATCTTATATAGAAATACATACACCTGATATTTATATAATTTATACATATTTTTATATTCATTTTAGAATTTCATTTAGAAACATGATACATTTAATGCATTATGTTTTTAATCATTAAATTTTATTTATAATGATATAAATATATTTATAATTATAAAATTATAATAAATATATTTAAATAATGGATATATTTACTATATTTATATTTATATTTATATTTATTTATTAAATATATATATAATTATATGAATATATATAATGATATAAATGTATTTATAATTATAAATATATTTACAAATATATTTATTTATAAATATATTTAAAAATGTATATTTACTATATTTATAAAATTATATATTTATAATTATAAATAAATAAATATAATTTTCTAAAAAAATTATCTATATAATTATAAATAAATAATTATAAAATTATAAGTTCAACTAGCCTTTTGCAATTAGTTTGGGTTCCTTCCTTAGACCATCTCCAACCCACAACATTTTAGCATGAAAGTGATAAGATGGCACAAGTACTTTGCTCAAACCAAATGTCATTACTTTGGCTATTTTCAAGTGGAGGTATAGTACAATGATATATTTGGTGCCACACTGTAGCAACATTATCTTATTTTTTATTTTTTCCCTTTTTCATGCTAATTTCGGTTCAAATTTGTATTTATTTTTGTAATATAAAAATTAAAGCGTAAAAAATGATGCACCAGTTAGAGATCATTTCACTGTATCTGTGCTATTTTAGAGAAGAGGTTGCCATATTTTAGTGTTGTCGGTTGGAGATGGTCTTGGGAATTTTTGGCATGTAATTGTTTTCTTCCTCTTTTTTTAATCCTTGTGCAGTGAGTTGTGAAATATGTACATTGCTAATGTCCAAAAATTTAAGCATGTTATTGAGTGGGCTCTGGTTAGACCCACTTGGCCATTCACTGTACATATTATTTTTTGCATTGTACTTCTATTCATGTATGAACTTTAGTCTAGTAGGTTGTCTATCTTTTGGTTGATCTGGTTTTTTGGTTGTTATTAAATTCTCACATGGGAAGATGATTTGTTTGTCTTGGTGGTTTTATGCATGGTGATTTCTATAAAGGTTCCCACTGAACCTTTAAAGTGGTTTTCCTAATAATAAAAATATTTAATTTTGATTGAATGAGTAGGTTACAATATAGAAAATAATTGATCATATGAATATCAATACAAATGAGGCATAATCATTACTTTTCAAATACCCTTATGTTAATCCACACAAGGCATAAGTTTTGGTGTTTGTATAGTTTAAAGTTCACTAATGTCAATCCAAACAAGGTACTAAACATGTAATATGACATAACTAATGCATCTTAGTATTAAACTAGGTAAAGTATTAAACATAGCATTAGTTATAACTAATGCTTAATCATAATAACCCAAAGAAGGCATAAGGTATGACTTAGGCACCAATTAATTTGTTCTAACAGAAAAAATGAAATATTCTCATTTAAATCAATTTTCTACATTTAAAACCCAATTTAGTAACAACATTTTTTTATTAAAAGAGTTCATTTAAATTTAATATGCACATACCTTTCAAAAAAATCTAATATGCACATGTGTAACTCATATTTGATGAAAATAAAGTTTTACACTTTTTAACTTTAAAATATAAAAAGAATATGTCCTGTTAGTAATGTAAAATTATGATTTAGTAAAAAAAATTAAATAATGAAAATACCTAAGGTTTTAGTTTCAGGAAAACAAACTATTTATTTAAGGTATTTATATAAAACCAAATCCATACATAATTCTTTAAGAAAATAGACACATTTAGTACTTAAAAAGTTTTTAGTTTAGTTTCAAAAATTAAACAAGTTGATGATACTTAATAAGTTATCATAAAAAATCATTTCTTCCCACTTAATCAACCCAGCCATTATCTCATCACTGATGAAATCACTAAATCATGTTTAAGTATTGTTCATTTACTTATAATTCATTTAGGTTATAGTGAAAGGAAATGAATTTCTTTGTAATACAAGACAAGGTATAAAAGGGAATACTTAACTAAGTATATTCATACCATTTAAACTCATGATTTAAAACTAAATTTAGGTCTAATAAAAGTACTCAAGATATCAGAACATAAATATGTACCAAATAGTAATTTCATTTCTTGAAAAAATGTCTAATACATGTGAATATTCAAGTTACTTTATCAAAATAAAGTGAGGTAACATAACCCAAACATATGATAGCTATATTCCTTTATGGATCATAAAATGATTTAGAGCTTATATAATATATCAGAGCTATAAATGTTGGACTAAACATGGGGAAAAACTAAACATGCACACCGATTGGGATGATACTACAGTTTATGGATCATTTGATATGAATACCAGTGTAAATGACGATGGAGGTCATATGGAATAAATGAAAATGGAAATTGAAGATGTCCTTCATGATTGTAAAAATTTATTTGAGAAGTTAAATAGTTATTCTAAGAGACCATTGTATACTGATTGTACTAAATACATAACGTTATCAGCTCTATTGAAGTTATATAATTTGAAATCTGGCAGTGGATGGAGCGACACCAACTTTATAGAACTACTTGGTCTCCTAAATGATATGCTACCAGAATAAAATTAACTTCCTTGTCGAACATATGATTCTAAACAAATTCTAAGTTCAATGTGCATGATCTCTAAAAAATACACGCTTGTCCAAATGATTGCATATTATTTCACAAGAACCATGAATCACTCATAAAATTCCCTAAATGTGGCACGAATCAATACAATAAAGATGAATCAAGTCCTTTGAAAGCTATATGGAAATTTCTTATCATTATGTGGTTTAAAAGACTATATGGATGTCAGTAAACTGCAAGACAATTGACATGGCATGCAGATACAAGAATTAAATATGGGAACCTACGTCATCTAGAATATTCTCCTCAATGGAAGAAAATTGATTATGAGTATCCTGAATTTGGAAATGATCTGAGAAACTTTCATCTTTCATTATCTATATATGGAATAAATCCTTTTGGTGTACAAATTAGTACTCACAGTACATGTCCCTTCATGTTGGTAAATTATAACTTTCCACCATGGTTATGTATGAAGTATAAATACATTATGTTGTCTCTGATTATATATGGACCAAAGAAACCTGGTAATGATATTGATTTCTATTTGGATCTATTTATTTAAGATCTAAAATTGATGTGGGATACAGGTTTTATAATGTATGATGCTCATAGAAGTGAAGAGTTCACATTGAGGTCCATGTTGTACAGGATGATAAATGACTTTCCTACTTATAAAAATTTGTCATGTTATATCATTAAAGGAATATTGGGGTGTCCCATTTATGAAGAATTCACACACTTAGTTCGGTTGAAACATTCCTCGAAGACTATGTTTTTATGACATCATAAATTTTTACCTCAACAACATAAATACTGATTTTGGATGAAAAAATTCGATGGGAATACCGAACAAGGTACAACGTTGTCTCTACTAATGGATGATAAATTGTTCAATAAAGTAAAATATATTAACACTATTTTTGGTAAACCATTTTCAAAAAACCTTATGAAATTAGGTTGGAAAAAGAGATCAATTTTCTTTGAATTATCGTATTGAAATTTGTTGTATGTCAAACATTTTCTTGATCTCAGGAATGTAGAAAAAATGTATTTAATAGTGTTATTGGAACATTACTAAATGTTCCTAGAAAAACAAAATATGGAATCAAGGCTAAGTTGGACATGGTTAACATAGGGATAAGGGAAGAGTTGGCACCGATGAAGGGTAAAGGGTGGAATTTTCTTCCTCCGACATCTTACACTCTATCCATACAGAAAAAATTGCTATTTTACATTTTCCTTAATGGTGTAAAAGTTCCATAGGCATATTCATAAAATATCAATAATGTCATGTCGATGGCTAATTTGAAGTTATAGGGACTAAAACCACATGACTATCATGTTTTGATAAAAGATTCAATGCCCATTCCTTTACGTTGTATTCTTACTAAAAATGTATGACATACATTAACAAGTATATTCTTCTTTTTCAAATCCATATACAATAAATTTATAGACTCGATGATGTTTCTAGTCATGAATAAGGATGTTGTAATCATATTATGTGAATTATAGATGTTATTACCACCATTATTCTTTTATATAATGGTCCACCTGATGGTTCACTCGATTAGATAGGTTCAACTATGTGGTCCTATCTATTATATATGGATGTGCCCCATTGAACAGTACATAAAGATTTTGAAAGGGTGTGTCAAGAATTGAAGTCATCCAAAAAGTTTCATTGTAGAATGATATATTGTTGAATAAGTTGTTGGATTATATATCAATTAACTATTATATGTTAATAGCATCGGTCTCCCAAATTCTCATCATATTGGATGACTTATGGGTGAAGGGATTTCCAGAAGAGATGTTGTTACAATTACCATCACAAAGTGGGATCAAGATCACCTTTACATTTTTCATAATAGTAAATATATTGATTTGTACATTGAATCCCACAAAGAAATTCTTAGAGATTTAAATCCATCAAGGGATGAAATATGAATATCAAATATATAATCAATAGTTTATAGTATGGTTCTGATATCATGTTTATAAGGTGTTATCTAAAAATCTGAATTCAGTTGTCGAATGACTTTGATGGATAGCCAGGGGACCAAATGTAAATGTTATATCTTACACTAGATTTTTAATCAATGGTTATACATTCTATAAAAAATAACAAGATGACTGTAGTGTGATGTAAAATAATGGAGTTACACTTATAGTAGAAGAGAAGCACATATCTGGTTCCAAGGATAGAAATCCAATTTATGCGAATAAGTAATATTTTGTCATTATCAAACAGATATATGAGTTGGATTGTACAATATTTCAAGTGTCAATTTTCCATTTAAAATTGGTTTACATTAAGAGTGCAACAAAAGTTGATGAAACGGGCTTCATAAAGGTGAATTTCAATGTGTAAGGGTAAAAAGAGTCATTCATAATGGCATCACAATCAATGCAAGTATTTTATGTCAAAAATTCAGCAAACAAGAATTGGTTTATTGTCTTGTTGGTGACTAAAAATTGTAGGCTCAAATGAAAATCCAATCGAGGATAACCCTTTCATTGGGAGATCACAATCAGTTCATGATGGTCACAATGTGGATATTGTCTTGTATGTTAGAGGGGACTAAAAAGAGTTTATTTGGATTCTCAATAGAGGAGTCAAATACCTTAAACCTTTGAAAAAAGAGTTCAATGAGAAGTTTAAAGTTTTTTTTAATATACTATGCTTTTTCTCATAATATTATCTATTATATATCATATTAACATAATCTAAATTAAATGTTTGACTACTCGTGCAGAAAATTTCTTATGCACATGATGATGTTACCAATCCCAAGGAAGAACATCTTGTTGATGACAAAACTACAAAATTATTAGGGGATCAACATCAGGTTGATGAAAAAAAAAGAATGATATAATATCATAGTGTTAAATAAAATTATCAAGGCAATAAGTAGGGGTATAAAGTTTGAGGCTAGATGGAATCAACATAGCCAAATTTTTTACCACAATAAGTCAATTTTCATTAGTTATGTTGGGGTCACATTGAGGATGAATGTGTCAATTGATATAGATTCATGGTTCCATGTCCAGTCTATAATGAATAAATCCCTTTGGGAAGATATAAAGGTAATGTTACGATAACCTTTCTCTATTTTATCAAAAAATTATATAATGAAAGTATGATTTAATTCTCATTATTCCTTATAGATTTCATTTATTTTAAATTATTTCTATAAGAAATATGTCTTAATGACCACTGGAAAAGGCCGTAGAGGATTCTGAACCCTTCTTTCCAAGTTACATCTTAGGGATGATAAGGGGAAAGTAAAGCCCCACCCACTAGTTCGTTATGCACACATTATAAAGTAGGAAACATAGAATGATTTCATTAGTATTCATGATGAGAAATCATTTTAGGTGCATTATAGTCAATATATTATTTTAAATTATTTATTTTATCCAATTTGTTTCAAAATTGTTAATTTATGAAACATAAAAGGGGTGATAAAAATAAAGAATGTGCATCCAAACTAAAGTACCCCTATCAAAAAGCAATGATGGGTATGTTTCTCTAGAGAAGAAATTGGTATGTATTTAAATAAAAAATAAAACTTATATGTGATATGAAACAATATATGTTCTTTTTTTATATGTATATTTATGGATCAAAATTCAAAGCCACTTCCATCCCACGTTATGTGTTATGGAATGAGGCTCGAATAAATAAGGAGGGTAAAATAGTTGATGAAAACAAAAAAATAGTATGGGAAACATGTGTAAATATGACATAATAATAATTCATTATGCTTTATAACAATATTACATAAAAATATATGTTTATATAGTTTAGACATAAGAATCAATAGTGACCGTATTGAAAGAAAAACTAATTTCATTAGCCTTGAAGCGGTCGTAATGATATGGTCACGTTATAGGAGTAGGTTTTGGAGTGTCTCCTCAAACATATTTTGAGATAAAAAACCACAAGAATATGTATATAATATGATGAAAGGAATGTAGGAAAAAATATATGCTTTTCAAAATATTATTTTTTAGTTAGGTTTGGTGGACCAATATATGAGAAAAGATCAAAATAAACTGGCAGTGGAACAAAGATTTATACAAAAACAACCAAATGACCCCACTAGATTGGAATCTAGTCATTTCCCTCAACCACATACCATACCCGAGGTAATCAATTTTATCATTACTCTTTCTATTAAATTTGAATCAAATAACTTTTGATAACTTTATAATATTAAAATTCTACATGGTAAAGTTGTATGTGATTTCTATCTATCAACGCCCATGAACCACCTTATTGCAAGGGGTATAGTGTATAATATCTTGAGAGACAAGATAAAAAATAAAGAACTCCCAAAATATCACATGATAGTGGATATTGAGGTAGCTCAAGAGCTGATCTCTAAGTTTTCTGTTCCACTTGATGATTCGGGTATTACAATAGTCAATGATGTTATTGGAACTTTCACAGAATGGTCGTATAATATTATAATGATACATGAGGTATGTATTTAATAATTTTTTTCATATGATAAAACCTATAAAAATTGATGAAATTTTTTCTGAAGTGAGGTATGGTATTATAGATAGATAAAGTGATGGGAAAATGAAATGTCAGATCAAGACAATCTAGTGAATCAACCAAAAAAATCAAAAGGACCTTCTGAGAGTACCTTCTCCCACCTAGTTCCATGACAACATTTATTATCATTACAAATTCATATAGAGACCAAATTTAAAGATGGATATATGTCTTAAATTCCATATGAAAAATAAATATTTAGAACTTTCATTACATATGCAGTTGGTCTCGAGAGTATAAATGAGATTCTCAAGTTTGAATAGTTGGAAGTCTTAGTTTTTAATACATACATAAGGTACACTTTCATAATACGTCTATCCAAAAAATGTATTCACTTGATGCTAATCACACTCGATCTAGATACCCCAAATATTTATTTTTTAGATCCAATGCATGAATATCCAACAAAATGACCACACATGATGTGCATTGTGAATTTATAATACATTGAAATCAACATTTTATAGATAAATTTCAAATTATATGTTTCAATCTGTGTTTTAATAAGAATTTTGTTATGATAGGGTAGTCTCTAAATATAGGCAAAATCATGGCATGAAGTCAGTGACTGAATATAGAAAACATGTGGATTGCTTCAAATGGAAAAAAATTAAGGTATGTATAGAAATATTTAACTATCAAAACATATTTCAAAATAGTTTACTTATTTTGGTTAATGTTTCTACAGTGTCTAAAGTAAGATAATAGAAATGATTGTGGATATTATGTTTGAAAATTTACGAGAGAGATCATAAACCATGAAAAGACTAGCATACCCAAATAGGTAATTTCTAAAGGTAATTAAAATTTCATTAAAATCATTTCTTAATCATTTTTCTATTTTTCTCAGTACTACCAAGATTTCTGACAACCTTTGTACACAAAAGAAGAAGTGAATTTTTTTAGTGATGAGTGGGCAGCATATATGGTGTCAGAATATTTTCCAACATCAAATTCAGGTGATTAACTGCTATTTTTGTGATCTATTATGGGTTGTGATCCTAGAAATATATTTTGGGTGTGAAGAATTAGTATAAAAATTCTTATATAATATTTTTTGATCAATTTCTCAAGGAAAAGTATAATAGAGGAAATAAATTTGTTTAGAGACGAATAGGTATAATATATGGTGTTAGAATGTATATAGGCATTGTGAAGAGGTGACTTCCTACTACTTATTTAGTTAATTTTCTCATCATTTTATCTATATTTTTTAGTTAATTTCCTTATATTTTTTATCTGATACATATTTTCTTAAATTTACACATTAGTTCAAAATGCACGTCACATGATCAAAACCAAGAAAATGAGCTCATATTATTTTCAAAATTTAGGGAAATGATCCATAATTCATTTTTGATGTGTAAGAATTGAACGCACATAAATCCAAGACACAATGTGGTTTATATGAACCGAAGTATATGTTTTCAATAGAAATGTTTCATTTTAGTTTAAAACACATGTCAAAATATCCAAAACCAAGAAAATAATCTCGAATTATTTTCAAACTTTAGGAAAATAATACATAATTCATTTTTCACGTATAGAAACTAATTTCACATCAATCCAACACATGATGTGGCCAGTATTACTCAAATTGTGTAGTTGGGTTTAAAATTCACATTTTATTAAAAAAGATGAGTGAAATACTCAAAACTGAGAAAACGTATTTAGATTATTTTGATACTTTAGTACAAAGATCCCTCAATCATTTTTGACATGTAATAATCAACCATACCTCAATCTGATACATAGTGTACCTGGTATTACTCAAATTGTGTGGTTTTTGTTTAAAATTAACTTTTTATTAATGTATTATTTCATATTTATGTTTAATTTATTTCTTTATAGTATTACTAACATAATAATTGTTTTATTATATGGGTTTATTCTTTTTCTTGAGTTGAGGTTGTTTCTTCAAATATGCTCTTGCTCATGAGAGATTGGACTTCAAGGTTGTAACTAAGATAATGGAAATAAGGAAATGGACCAAGAATGTGTACAAACATCATGAAAAGGTTAATTAATATTACTTATTTAGTTATTTTTTTTACCATTTTATCTACAATTTTTAATTTAATTTCCTTAACATTTTTATCTTATTATTATTATTATTTTCATGGTTCTTTTGGGAAGTCATATTTTTCTTTCAACTTTCTGTAACAAGCCAAAAAAATAGATAACATGTCTTTTATTTTATTGATTATTATAGATAGTTGAAAGAAAAATACACATCACATACTCAATCAACCACACCTCAATCTGATACACAGTATGCTTGGTGTGACTCGAACTATATGTTTTTATTTTATAATTTAAATTTTAGTTAAAAACACACATCACATACTCAAAACTGATAAAACACATTCATCTTGTTTTGATACTTTAGGAAAATGATTCATAAGTCATTTTAGATGTGTGGTAATTGGCCACACCTCAATCGGAAACACGATGTTACTGGTATGACTCTAAGTGTGTCTTTTTATATAAAATTGACATTAATTTTAGTAAAAAACACAAATGACATACTCAAAATTGATAAACCACATTTAAATTATTTTGATACTTTAGTAAAATGATCCATAAGTCATTTTTTATGTTTAGGAATTAGTTGTACCTCAATCTGATACATGGTGTGTCTGGTATGACTCCATGTGTGTCTTTTTATTTAAAATTGACATTAATTTTAGTAAAAAATAAAAGTGACACATTCAAAACCAAGAAAACACATTGATATTTTTTTGATACTTTATTAAAACTATCCATAATTCATTTATGATGTATAGGAATTAGCCTCACCTCAATTTGATACATGGTGTTCCCAGTATAACTCAAAGTGTTTGTTATTAGTTTAAAATTGACATTTTAATTCAAAAAGTGTTTCACTCACTAAAAACTAAGAAAAAATGCTTAGATTGTCATGATAATTTATTAAAATTATTCATAAGTCATTTATAATGCATAGTAATTAGTCTCACATCAAACTGATACACGATGTGACCGGTATGACTCAAAGTCCCTCTTTTTAGTTTAAAATGACATTTTAGTAAAAAAACAAAAAAGACATAGTCAAAACCAAGGAAAAATATTTTTATTTGTTTTATACTTTATTAAAATGATTCATAAGTCATTTTTTATTTTTATTAATCATCCAAATCTCAATTCAACACATTGTGTTACCATTATGACTCCAAGTGTGTCTTTTTCTTTAAAATTGACAATAATTTTTGTAAAAAAAGACAAGTGACATACTCAAAACCAATAAAATGAATTATTATTATTTTATACTTTATTAAAACAATTCATAAGTCATTTTTGACAATTAGTAATCATCCACACCTCAATCTGATACATGGTGTGCCCGGTATGGCTCCAAGTGTGTCTTTTTATTTAAAATTGACATTAATTTTAGTAAAAAGGACAAGTGGCATACTAAAAAACAATCAAACACATTCATATAGTTTTTATACTTTATAAAAATGATCTATAATTAATTTTTATGTATATTAATCATCCTCACCTCAATACAATGCATGGTGTGCCTGGTATAACTCAAAGTGTACATTATCAGTTTAAAATCTACATTTTAGTTCAAAAAGTGTGTCACTCACCGAAAACTGAGAAAATGCACTCAAAATTTCTTGATAATTTAGTAAAATGATTCATATGTCATTTTTTATGTTTATTAATCAGTCTCATATCGAATTGACACATGATGTGACTGGTATAACTCAAAACGCATGTTTCTAGTTTAAAATTACATTTTAGTAATAAATAAAAGTGACATGCTCAAAACCTAAAAAACACATTAATATTGTTTTTATAATTTATTAAAATGATCCATAATCCATTTTTTATTTATTTTAATCAACTTAACCTCAATCCAACGCACGGTGTGACCGGTATGACTCCATGTGTGTCTTTTTATTTAAATTGACATTAATTTTCATAAAAAAGACAAGTGATATACTCAAAATCAATAAAATGGATTCATATTATTTTTATACTTTAGTAAAATTATCCATAATTCATTTTTAATTTTTATTAATTAGCTTCACCTCAATCCGATGTAAGGTGTGGCTGGTGTGACTCTAAGTGTGTCTTTTTATTTAAAATTGACATTAATTTTAGTCAAAAAAGAAAAGTGACATACTCAAAACTAATAAAATGCATTATGATTGTTTTTATACTTTATAAAAATGATATATAAGTCATTTTTGATGTATAGTAATCAACCACAGCTCAATCTGACACACAGTGTTACCTGTATGACTCCAATTATGTATTTTTTATTTAAAATTGACATTAATTTTAGTAAAAAAGATAAGTGATGTACTCAAAACCAAGAAAATACAGTCACATTATTTTTATACTTTATAAAAAACAATAAATAATTTATTTTTGATATATATAAATCATTTATACCTAAATATAATGCATAGTGTGACCGGTATGACTCCAAGTGTGTCTTTTTATTTAAAATTGACATTAATTTTAGTAAAAAGGACAAGTGATATAATCAGAACTGATCAAACGTATTCAGATTATTTTTATACTTTAAGATAATGATTCATAAGTCATTTGTGACATGAATAAATAATCCCTACCTAAATATTATTCAAGGTGTGTTTGGTATAACTCAAAGTGTCTATTATTAGTTTAAAATTGACATTTTAGTTCAAAAAGTGTGTCACTCACTGAAAACTGAGAAAACAAGCTTGGATTGTCTCAATAATTTAGTAAAATGATTCATAAGTCATTTTTGATGTGTAGTAATTAGTTTCATGTTAAACTAACACATGATGTGACCTATATAACTCAAATTGTGTGTTTCCAGTTTAAAATTTCATTTTATTAAAAAATACAAGTGACATACTCAAAACTGAGAAAACACATTAATATTGTTTTTATAATTTAGGAAAATGATCCATAATTCATTTTTGATGTGTAGGAATCAGCCAAATTTGTATTTTTTTGATACTTTAGGAAAACTATACATAATTCATTTTTGACATGTAGGAATCATCCACACCTCAATATGATGCATGGTGTGCCCATTATAACTCAAAGTGTCTATTATCAGTTTAAAATTGACATTTTAGTTCAAAAAAGTGTGCCACTCATTGAAAACCAATAAATCATTCTCTCATTGTCTCAATAATTTATAAAAATGATTCATAAGTCATTTTTTATGTGTATGAATCAGTCTCACATCAAACCAACACACGAAGTGACCGATATAACTCAAAGTCTGTGTTTCCAATTTAAAATGATATTTTAGTGAAAAAGATAGGTGACATACTCAAAACCAATCAAACGCATTCAGATTGTTTTTATACTTTAGTAAAATGATCTATAATTCATTTATGATTTGTATGAATCAGACTCACCTCAATTTGATGCACGATGTGACCAGTATAACTCCAAGTGTGTATTTTTATTTAAAATTGAAATTAATTTTACTAAAAAAGACAAGTGACATACTCAAAACCAAGAAAATGTATTCAGATTTTTTTATAATTTATTAAAATTATCCATAAGTTATTTTTAATGTGTAGGAATTAGTTTCACCTCAATCTGATGCATGGCATTCTCGGTATAACAAAAAGTGTCCATTATCAATTTAAAATTGACATTTTAGTTCAAAAAGTGTGTGAATCACTAAAAAATAAGAAAATGTGCTTATTTTGTCTTAATAATTTAGGAAAAGATTTCATGAGTCATTTTTAACATGTAGAAATCAGTTTCACATTAAACCGACACATTATGTGACTGGTATCACTCAAAGTGCGTGTTTCCAGTTCAAAAAGGCGTCTTAGTAAAAAAGATAAGTTACATACTCAAAACTAAGAAAATACATTTGGATTATTTTTATACTTTATTAAAATGATACATGAGTCATTTTTTATGTGTATTAATCATCCTCACCTCAATCTGACGCACGATGTGACCAGTATGACTCGAAATGTGTCTTTTTATTTAAAATTTTTATTAATTTTAGTAAAAAAATACAAGTGACATACTCAAAACTGAGAAAACACATTCATATTATTTTGAAAATTTAGGAAAATGATTCATAATTTGTTTTTAATGTGTAGGAATTATTTGTACCTAAATCTGATGCATGGTGTACCCAGTATGACTCAAAGTGTCTGTTATCAATTTAAAATTGACATTTTAGTTCAAAAAGTGTGTCACTCACGGAAAACTAAGAAAATGTGATTGAATTATCTCTAAAATTTAGTAAAATGATTCATAAATCATTTTTTATGTGTAAGAATTATCCTCACATCAAATCAAAACCCAATGCGACCGGTATAACTCAAAGTGCATGTTTCTAGTTTAAAATGACATTTTAGTAAAAAAACAGGTGACATACTCAAAACCAATAAAACACATTCAGATTGTGTTAATACTCTAGTAAAATGATAAATAAGTTTTTTTTGACATGTAGGAATCAACCTCACCTCAATATGATGCACGGTGTGATCGGTATGACTCCAAGTGTGTCTTTTTATTTAAAATTGACAATAATTTTAGTAAAAAATACAAGTGACATACTCAAAACTAAGAAAACACATTAATATTATTTTTAAACTTTATTAAAATGATTCATAAGTAATTTTTGATTTGTAGGAATTATTCTCACCTCAATCTGATGCATGGTGTGACCGGTATAACTCAAAGTGTCTGTTATCAGTTTAAAATTGAAATTTTAGTTCAAAAAGTGTGTCACTCACTAAAAACAAAGAAAACATGTTCATATTGTCTTTATAATTTAGTAAAATTATTCATAAGTAATTTGTGATTTGTAGTAATTATTCTCACATCAAACTGAAACACAATGTGACTGGTATGACTCAAAGTATGTGCTTCTAATTTAAAATCACATTTTCATAAAAAACACAAATGACATACTCAAAACCAATAGAACACACTCATATTGTTTTGATAATTTAGTAAAATGATCCATAAGTCATTTGTGACATGTATGAATGAGTCACACCTCAATATGATGTACAGTGTGGTTAGTATGACTCAAAGTCTGCGTTTTCAATATATAAGTGTCATTTTAGTTTTAAACATGCATCACATCACCAAAACCAAGCAAATGAGATCAGATTGTTTTCTTATCATTTCATACAATATTACTTAATTAATTTCCTTATCATTTTTATCTTATACTTATTTAGTTAATTTTCAGGGAGATAATGCTTGAAGATGAACAAGAAATGGTGTGACATGCAAGAATAAACTGCAACTCAATTTGATAGATGGTGTTCCTGATATGAATCAAATTTTAGTTTAAAATTTACACTTTCTATTTAATTTATTTCTGTATAGTATTACTAACATAATAATTTTTTTCTCATACAGGTGTGTTCTTTTTCTTGAGTTGGGGTGGTTTGTTCGGCAATAGTATGAGCGGGGTTCAGGGGCCAAAGACAAAGGAACATTGATGTTTTTGAATTTCTGTGATAATTTTTACTTACTCATGTAATTATACAACCCGATGTTTGAAATGTCTATAATATGGTTTTTTTATTATATATGTGTTGTAATTTTTTTCATTTAAATTTTGTATTTTTAACCTACTTTTTTCTATTATTTCAGCTACAGTAGTGTGTTATAAATTTAACAACACACTATAGTATACCCCATTATCAATGCTTTTAGAAGTGCTAATAAAAGGTCCCTTTATCAATGCTAATAAAGGCACTGATAAAGGTGTCTTTTATAAGCACTATTGAAAGCGCAGATAAAGGGCACCTTTATCAGCATTGTTTTTAATGCTGATGAAGGGATCCTTTATCAGCACTTTTTTAGAATTGATAAAGGACCCCCTTTATTAGTGATTTGAGTAGCACTGATAAAGGATACCTTTATTAGAACTGATAAATGGGTCTTTTATCAATGCTAAAAAAAGTGTTGATTAAGGTACCCTTTATCAACATTTTTCTAGTGCTGATAAAAGCCCATAGATTTTAACAACACTTTGGTAGTTAATGCTTTTTTGTGCTGACAGTGGCCAATTTTAGCGCTGCTAAAATCATGTTTTATAGTAATGCTTATTATTGATAAACTTTTTTCTTTCATTCAGAAGTTAATAGGACTAGGGTTGAAAAATGAGAATAAAAGTGCAGGGGTATGGGTTATCTAGAATTTTTAACAAGGAAAACAAGGAAAAAACAAAGTTGTAATGATGTGTTTAATGATGAATAATCTTATTTTTCTTAAAGTGAGTTAATTAATTAAACGTTAATAAGTGTAAGAGTAAAATGGAGCTGGTTATGAATTTTTTATGTGAAAAACTAAAAGAATTTGGGTTGAAATTATGTTTATGAAATGGAATATGGAAATATATAAAGAATTTGTTGGTGAGAATTTAAAATAATGATTATGTGAATGGTAAAATTGTTAAACCTTGGTGGGGGGAATAAAAAAGAGGAATTTTGTTGCAGTCATTGTAGGATACTTGGTGGTGTGACAATATGGATGTTATAATATGGGTTAATAAATGACATGATGAATATGAAAAGTATGATAAATAGAAACCACCTATTGATGATTTGAAATGATCCAAGAATAATAATGCTTATGTGGATTTACATTTTTGAAACTTGATCATGCTATTTTAATCTTTATTAGTTTGGAATGACTTTTTGGTTGTGATCCCCATTTTAGTGATCGATTGTGAAAGTGGATGTAGTGTACTCGGTTGTGGATATGGTTTGGGATGATGATGTATGGTGGGGTTCATGCATGGTAGGGGGCACAAGTTTGATTCTATGCATGTTCACAATACCCAATTGTGATTAGGATGATGTGTTTATGATGTTTATCAGTGTGTAATGTACATGTAAGGAGAAGGTTGTAACGACCTATGTTTTTTCGAACTGCAAATTTGAGCATAAATTTGAATTTTTTCTTTTCGATGCTTTTAAGGAGTAAAATGGTCATTTTACCTTAGAAAATGATATAGGATAATTATTCTAATAACTCTGTTGATCTTGTAATAGGGTTTTTACCCTATTATAGTATTTTGGTAGAATTATAAGCCATTCAAATTTTACTGGAATAATTAATATTTAATATTTAATTAATTAAATATTAATTTATTCACGCAGGTTCGTTCGAACATATCTTTTTTACAGAGCATCAGATTGAAATTAAGTCTCCACCATTGATTCTGTAATGGGGAGTTTTTCCTAGGTGGAGTATAAACTCATGTTGGGCATTGAGGTCAGGCCTGGGGCCCTTTTTTGTTTTCCTTTCTATTTCTTCTTTTATTTTTTTCTCTTTTCTTTTCTTTCTCCCCTAGCTTCTTGTGCATGACCATGGGGATTCTCCTTCGCACAACCGAGATAGGAAAAGGGATAAGGAGAGATATAAAGAGAGGGGGAGAAAGAGAGGTGTTGTTATGCAGCACGGGAGGATCCGAATCATTTTTTGGTAGTTGTGGATCACGAAAACAGGTTAAGATTTAGTGGATTCCACCCAAAGGTAGGTCGTTTTTAAGTTTTTTCGTAAATCCTTGTAGATTTTCCATTTTCTAGTTTGACATACCTTTTATCGCTATTTAGAACCCATATATTGAGGGTCAATCTATAACTTTTGGGGAGAAAAATAAGGTTTCATGTTGATTTGAGGGGTTTCTCGTTTGGAAATCCCAATCACACGGTGTGTAGTTCAGGAACACACACCGTGTGTTCTTCTCATTTGGGTAATATGACTTTTTTAGAGGTACACACCATGTATGGGGTATATACATCATATACTAGGACTTGTCTATGTAGCCAAGTACCTAAACAAACATCCTGTGTAAGATCACATAGTCATGTAGAGTACACGAACAGACCCCGTGTGGGTCACACGCCATGTAGAGGTACAGGTCAGGCAAACTACATGGTCAGGCCATGTGAGGTACCCGGGTAGGTACCCCATGTAGGGTACATGTCGTGTACCTGACTTACACATTGTGTAATTGGGTTTTACATGCCAAGTATGACTAAAGTGCATGCCCAGGTGAGGCTTTGAGGGTACACATCGTGTATCAGAGTACACACATCGTGTACTCCTCTCTAGCTACCCTTTTTAGTACTTTTCATATCTTTATGCCCTAAAGTCAGAAATGGACATATAAGTAGTCCATTTTGAGTATCTTTCCACGTAGATCATGATGGTGAAACCCTTGAGATGATTTGAGGAATCCTAAAAGTTATTTTGGGAGTTTGACTAAACAGGGAGGTTTTTCCCACTACTACAAAATAGGTCTTTAATCACATTAACCTTTATCAATGCAAGAAAAAAATGCTGATAAAGGGTAACCTTTATCAAAACTTTTCATTGGCACTGATAAAAGGTACTCTTTATCATCGTTTTATTTCTAGCACTAATAAAAGGTACCCTTTATCAGTGCTTTATTTGTAGCACTAATAAAGGTCCCAAATAAAATGAAATAATTAAATAAATAAAAATGATTTTATTAAAAAAATATTAAAAATTTTATTATTAAATAATTATTGATAAAAATGAATAAATTTATTATTCTATATATAAATTATAAATGCTAATAAATATTATATATTAAATATATAGATATATGTAAAATGAAAATTAAACAAATAAAAATTTTAAAAAAGTAAATTAAGAAAAATAATAAACATTTTATTAATTAAATAATTATTGATAATATTAATAAATAATATATATTAAATATATATATATATATATGAATGTGTATAAATATGATTTATATAATACAAAATACTTATGTTTTACATTAAATAGTAATATATTTAATGAAGAATGGTTTATAATTAAAAATTAATATGAATAAAAAATATTCACTAATTGCATCGAGTAATGGACATAATTTAATGTCGTTTGTTTTTTCAGTTTAACATATATCAAATGTGTGTCATATTGATTTCACATATATATATATATTTAATTAATTAATTTTTATATACAACTCACACACAAATATTTACGTAATTAATGAAATCTTATATAGAAACACATATAACTAATATTTATGTAATTTATTCAAATTTTAGTGTATATTTTAGAATTTCATTATAACATGTACATTTAATATATCATGTCTTTAATTAGTAAATGTTATTTATTTATTTTTAATTTTATTATAGTTAGGTATTAATTCATTTTTCATTTTTTTAGGGATTTAATCATTTTCTATTATTTATTTATATATTTTTATTTACTATGTTTTAATATTTTCAATATTTACTCATCTTTATTTAAATATATATCTATATTTTTTTAATAATTTATATTTAATTAATAAAACTTGTCTATTTTTCAATATTTTTAAAGTATACTCATTTTTAATTATTCAATTTCACTCATTTTTACATGCATGCACTTAAAATTAAATATTCATTAATAATGTTAAAAATATATTTGTAAATAAATATTTTTAAATAAATATATTTATAAATAAACATCATAGTGTGTAGGCGGGGCGCGCTCATGTAACGCAATAATATTTTATTATTAATGAGACATGTTTCGTTTAATACCCACCATTCCAACATCTAGGTGATTATTATAATAATATTTTATTAACGAGACATGTTTCGTTTAAACTCAGTGTTTCATGTAATGCAAGTTAAAATTGATGTTGTGAGTATCGAAACTAAAATTAGTGTTTTTGTAGCACAAGAATAACACGGTGTTGCATATAAAGAAAGATTAACTTGATGTAACATTATATAAAATCCATAAAGTAATTTTAATTTATTTATAAAAAATAATTCATAAAAACCTGGGTTTTTACAAGAAGGCCCTTCGCGAACAACTTAGTGTGTTGGCGGGGCGCGCGCAGATTGACCTAGTTGAGTTCTTTATTTTTCCTTATCTCCTTTTCCACTTTGTGGTATATTAAATATTTTAATCCCCATGTAAAAAAGGTATTTTCAACACTCTTTATGTTTGTTTTTTATAAAAATTATTTTTTTTAGTTTTTTTAGATTGTTAGAAAACTAGTATTTTCTATATTTTTACTTTTTAAATAAAAAATGTGTTATATATTTAAAATGTTAGTGTTTTGTTTTTTTTATGTGTGTTTCATGGGATACTCATATTAATGATCTCTATTTTTTCATATTTGTGAGGCAATTAATTTTTTGATTTAATATAAAGAGAAAATTATGATAATGATGATGATGATAATGATAATATTGATATATAAATAATACGTAGAGAATAACATAGGCAATGGAATAATGATGCCTAATATGTGTTATTTGTATAAAAAATAATGTCTAAATAATATATACTATTAATATATAGATGAAAAATAAATAATTAGAAAACCCAATCTTATATAGTTATATTTTATCCATTAATAAATAAAATTGAAACCAAATAAATAAATTAAATAATCCATTAATTATTTAATAATTTGTTTTAGAAATCATAATATATCATTAATTATAATTTATTAACAATGATATATTGATAAATATGTTATTATTCATTTCTATATCACTTGTTTCAAATATTTTATTTCATCAAGAGGTTTATATAAATAAAATTATATTATTATAATGGATGATAAGACACTTTATAAAGGTGGAAAAAATATATTATGTTCTGTAATTTTTTAATAATGATTTTGATAGGGTCTTTTAGGTGTCCCATAAAAAGGTTCTAACTCAACTTGGTTTTGTTGAAAGTTTTATCATGATCATGTTGGGATTTATGAAATCAGCATTCCTTTCTATTCTAATAAACAAAAACCCTTATAGATTCTTTATACCATCTAAAGGGGTTAAAAAAGGTGATCCCCTTTCTCCAACTCTTTTTATTATGGATTATGAGGTCTTTAGTAGAGGGATTAATAAAAAATTTAGAGATTAGTAAGTGAATTACTTTAAAGAGACTTTATGATATCATAAAATCTCTGATTGTACCTATATGGATATTTATTTGATCATTAAATGTGGAAATAAATGATTGGTGAAAATTATTATGAAAATTTTTAGAGATTTAAAAAAAATGGTTAGTGAATCATCCAAGAGAAGATAAATTTTATATTTAATGATTCTTATCCCTTATAAATGTATATTATTATTTAGTTCATTATAGGTAGAAGACATTCTATCTTTATTTTTTATAATCTGGAAATTATAGTGTCCACTAGAAGTGTTTTGGTCTCTAATTTTACACCAATTCACACTAAATTTTTCAAATATCACCTGGGATGGAAAAAAATTACTTTCACATGGGGGTAAACATATTCTCATTAATAAAATTGTATCCTTTGTTCCAATGTATAATATTTCAATGAAATATTTCCTAAATAAGTTGTTAATAATATCAATAAATATGATGGTTTTTTGGGAGATTATAATAATAGAGGTAAGTGAAATTGGGTTTCGTGGAAGAGAGTTTTTTTACCTTATGGATGATAATAGACATGTGATTATAAATCTTCATTTTATTTTAGATTCTTTCTCTTTCAATCATTTCTAAAAATATGATTATTATAATTTCCTATGGAGTCATTTTATACATGGAAAATATAGAATGATGTTTAGATATGGTATATCTTGAGGCTATAAAAGTGTCCTGATCTATTTTAATAACCCTAGAAATCATGAACCAGTCACAATATTTGAAGTAATCCATAGAATCTAGCTGTTGTCGGTGATTCTCCTCGTCGAATCCAAGCTCGAATAAAGGCTCAAATGATTCAAGGGTTGTACGAATACAAGGCTCGAATGAATTCTAGTTTTGGTGATATATGTAGTTTCTCTCGGATGATTCCAAGCTTCAATCCAAGGTATGTTATTTTCTCCTCCTCCTCACTCAGTGATTACTTTTTTGGTGATATCTATTTTTTTATCATCATTCTTTCCATTGTCACCACCTATTTCCATCGGGTCGCCCTTGATTTTTGCATCCCCTGTACTCATGATTTTTTCTACCCTATTCCCCCTAATTTCATCAGATGGTAGTGCACCTTTTCTGAGCCTGGTTCTATAGTACCTCTCAATTTGTTGCATGCCTCTGTGAGGCCACACCGCCTCACCAGTGGTTAGGAACACCAGGTGCGCCTCACCTCACCTCACGCCAAGACATGCTAAGGTACACACCTTTAACAATAATTCCATAATCTTATATAGACTTATTTACCATATAATGAAACTCATTCTTAATGATTCTTCTTAAAATTGTAATCCCATTTAGAGCATTATATATATATATATAACTAAAACATAATACATATGATCTAAGTATAATTATAAATGGGTGAAAGGAAATACTTATCACAATGCATTTATTTATACTTCGAGGGTCTATATATATCATAGTGAATAAACTCCAAGGGTTGTTTCATTTAAATCTCTAATTTATTATTTTAATTATTAATCCATCTAAAAACAAACAATTCTTTAACATTAACTTTTATTTCCAACATATTTTAAATGAAAACAATTCATCTTAAGAGATCCATCATTTCTAAAATAATAAGTACCCTTTGAACTTGTCAAAAATATATAATTACATCAATTTACTTGTCATATGTGCGATGAAAATCCAATATATAATATGAAAGGATGTTTCTTTTGTAAATCCTTTAGTGTGATGTCAATAATAAATTCCTCTTACATTCCATTCTTTTTCAAACAATACATTTATAATTATCTCTTCACATTCATCTATGTTTTTAGAAAATTTTGACAATCCTTCATACAACCCATTAATTTTTCATGTGTTTAATAGATTTCATTCAATGGTAAAAATTCATCATCCAATTTTACTTATGAAGATTCATCTCACTTTGAAACTATTTTTGTAAGAGTGGATCATCTCCCCTTTAACTTAAAATCTATATATCTTCCATAATTACTATTATTTATCTCATTATGACTAAAATTTTATAATATGTGCCAAAAATCTCTATAGAACCCATAATAGTCATGAAAATGAAATTTTCTTATAAATCCTACTCTTCATTTTCTTGAAAATAATTCTTATTTTCAACCTATCTAGACATAATTATTGAATCAGTTTATCAACTAAGAATTTTTATATGTTTAAAACCCTCATCATTATTAGGTATATTCTTTTCCTAAAATTATTTTTCCCATTCCTTATAGATTTTTAATTGAAATTGAAATTATAATTTTAAGATGTTTTCAAATATTTGATATAACATTAATATTAAATGTAATAATTCCTTAGGTTGTTACATCACTGGTTCCAAAAAAATATAATGGGGGTTATAAAATTATATATATCTTATAATAATTATTAGAAATTATTTTTAGGTATTCATTATTTTAGGTATACATATATTGGTTCCAGCCCTGGGAATATCTAATTACCATCCACGTATATTGAATAACTCTTTATTTATTAAATTTTTTTATCAATACATTTTTATATCTTCTATTTGATGAAATGAGAGTTAATTATTCTTGTTTATCATATTTTTGTTTCTTATTACTCCTTAATTATCTATATTATATTTTCATTTGTTTAGGGGATTTAAGAAATACTCGATGGCTCATTTTAATTGAGGTGGGACTAGTCTTAATTAGAGGATTTAAAGTATTAAAAGTGGTATTTCTCTAATAAATATATAATTCATAAAGGCCCTGAGGATTCATATATCATAACATGTCCCCATAGAGACCGCTTGAATCATAGGCAATAAAGTGTATTCCCCCCAAATATCACCTACAATAGGCCACAAGTTAATAATTAGTGCTAATGGTGTAGTTATCACAAATGAGAGGCATTACACCTTTTAAATAACACAATGGAGTACAACCGTAATCCTCATCAACTTCATCTCTCGAACAGTTGTTATTGTAATTTTTTTCTTGAGACTCATCACTCATCTCTTTTATATTTTGTATATTACTCTGAGCAGTAGTTATCCCATAGATGACTACTGCTTAGAGTATTTGAAGAAACATAGGTGCATGTCCACAAGAGATGGAGGATGAGTGTCAAACAACAAAATGAAACGATAACTATTAGGGAGATGAAATGATGAGGATGATATTTGTTTATAACATTCAACTTTTGATGAATTCAAAGGATAACACCAACCAGAGTGGAATAATTCTTTTCTAAAAATCAATTACCCATTTTATTCAAATAATAATGAAATTATTTGAAATAACTTGTTAGTCCAATTAGGTTAAATACCCTGAGAGGGGGGTGAATCAGGGTATGATAGATTAAAACAACTGCCTCTTCAGATCTTGTTTTGTTGTTAAACAAAACACTCTTCTCTATCTTTCCCTTAGAAATGTATAAACAGAAATGAAATCATGCACGAGACAAAACTATTTTATTTGGTTCACCCTCACTAGACTATGTCTAAGGAGTATATAATAGAAATGTGATGATGTACCAAATCCACTAAGTTTCACTACTAGAATACAATGTTTGGTCTAGATCACTTCTATTCCCATGCTCACTACCTTTATAATGTTTAGGGTCAGATCACTGCTTTCCCAAGGGTCACTCCCTAAATATCTTTCTCTATCTCACTACCAGTGGAAAGGATCACCTTTTTACTCTTCTTTTACTCAATTATCTAGAAAGGATCCACTCATAATTTATGGATATGTAGGTCCCTTAATTTTAATTAATGAATGCATCCTCAATTGTCAATAGATGATCTGTTGAAGTTCTATTTTCACCCATAGATGAAATCCACTTTTCCACATACTATTAGTTTGCAGAAATTACTTTCTAGAACTGTTTTAGTGCCTTTTCAAACTCCCTTGAATCCTCCATGAACTTACTTTAGTTCTTTGAGAACTACATTGCACTATGTGGTGTGATTACTTTGCAGACCACCTCTCCTTTTGCGGGCTACCTCTTCTTCCATGGACTACCTCTTCTTCAAGGATGACTTTTTCTTCCGTGGACCACCTCTTCTCCCAAAAACTGCCCCTTCTTCGTGGATGAATTTTTCTTCCATCGACTATCTATTCTACGCATTAACTTTTCCTTTGTAGGTTATAGAGCCCCAAAAACTCCTTTCAAGGAATTGTTCCCACGAACTACTTCACCCTTCGCAAAATCCACCCTCGCGAACTCTTCTCCTTTGTGGAATTATCCCTCATGAACTAATTCATACTTCACTGAATTCTTCCCAGAGTGGTGATATTTTCTAAAATAATTAAATCTCAACTTAATGATCTAATTATGGGTCTTTATATAGTAAAATAGATCTAAAAAACCTACTAATTTGAATTACCCAAAACTTTGTTGTGGTACAGCCTTCCCCTTGAACTGTTATGCGGTCTGAATGGATATTTTCTCCTTTGAAGTGGTCGATGTATTCCACATACAAAAAACCATTTTTGGCATCCATAATCACCAACTCAATCCACAAACAACATGCCTCCTGTGAATTGATGAGCCACCCACAAACTATGAGCCTTCCACAAACTCTTTTTGTTATGTGGTCTGTGTAGCATGTTTTGTAGTCCAAATAGCACTACTAAATAGAAATTATTCCTTTTACAATTTACTTTTCCATTATTAATACCTCATTTTTAGTCTATAAACTGTTCTTCATGAACTCCTTTGTGGAAATACTTTCCTTTTCCATAAAACAAACTCCTGATTTTGATGCCCAAAAATTTGGAAAACATTGGGAAACCGTGACACCTTAAATATCTGCTTCAGAAATACCAACCATGTAGATTCATAGTAATTTGGATTTTTCAACAAACATAATCACCTAAAATACACTAAAATGAAACCTTGAAGTATTTTTTTCCCAATAATATCCCCTTTTTGTTTGTTGATAACTCTTCACATTTTGATACCTCGTTGAAGCTTCTTCCATCGTCTACTAGCATTCGCTACTTTCAATTCAGATAGTGATCAAAGATTTACTCAACACACACTCTAAGCCCACATGATCCATGATCTACATGATAAATAAGGGTATAATGAAAATTTTATCAATGAATCACTTCATTCCAAAACCACTCAACTTATTTCATCACAGACTTCATCTGCCATGATATATATCCTTTGATTGATCACCTTTAGCATCATCAGATTTATAAATCCCCCTCTTTTGTTTCTCCCCTTATTATATGCTCCCCCTATCTTGATTAAGAAATTTTTCCCCCTTTTATATCCACAATTTCTCCCCCATTATCAATTAACCTGAAGGTCACTTTGTTATGTTCTAAAATAGGGTAAAGAACACAGATCAGTATATTAGAGAAAACACATCATACCTCAGGGAGAGGGGGTCCCACATCCACACTATTTCAAGTGTGGGGAGTTTAATGAACTTCTAGATCCATTAGATTTCATTAAAATTCTTCTTTGGGTAAGGCCTTTGTCAGAATGTTTGTAACCTATAGTTTTGTAGGCACATACTCTAATTTAAAAATCCCTTTCTCCACCTTCTCCTTAATAAAATGATAATTGATTTTAATGTGATTTGTCCTTGAGTGATGTATTGAAATTTTTATAATAATTATAGGACTTGAATTATCGCAATGGATTCTGATTAGAGACTTCACTTCAACTCCCATATCATCAAGTTGTTGTTTCATCCATAATAAATGTATGCACGCTTGAGTAGTCGCAATATATTCATCTTATTCAATGATCAACGAGATGAATTATTGTTTATTTCTTAGCCAAGAAATACATAATCCACCAATATAGAATGAACCACATGAATTTGATTTTTTATTATCTACTGAACCAACCCAATCTGTATCTTTATATCCTAATAAATCTTATTGAGATATTTCATTGTACAATAAACTGAAATCCAATGTTACCTTGATATACCAAACTATTATTTTCACTACAAGAAAGTGAATTTTCTTGGAATTTTTTTGATACTGTGTTTCTTAGAATGTGATAAAAACAATATCAGGTCTTATCATTGTCAATTACAATATACTACCAATGATTTTCCTATATTTAATTACATTAACTACATTTCCTTAATCATCCTCTGACAGTTTCATCTGAGTAGCCACCAGAGTCTTCATCACCATGGAATTATCCATTCCAAATATTCTTAGAACCTCCTTGGAATATTTATATTGAGAAATAAATATTCCATTCTTTTGTTGTGTCACCTGTAAACCAAGAAAAAAATGTCAGTTCACCAATCATTTACATTTCAAATTCACTTTTCATGAATTATGCAAACTGAGTGCACTGCGCTTCATCTGATTCACAAAATATTATTTCATTGACATATACCAGTACCATAATCCTTTGATTACTATCATTTTTTACATAGATATTGTAATCAACTCCACCATAATGAAAATTGGGCTTCTTAAAAAATGGATCTGGCCTTGAATAGAATTCTCTTAGTTCTTGCTTCAACCCATATAGAACCTTCTTCATCTGATAAATTTTATTCTTATTTTCATGAATGAGAAAACCATCTAGCTACTCGATATAAACTTCTTCTTCTAGAACCACATTAAAAAATGATGACTTGACGTCAATTTGGAAAAGTTTGAACTTTATTTTCACTGTTATATCCAAGAATAATATGATTGTCTTTAGCCTTGAAATAGGTGAAAAAGTTTCATCAATATCTATACCCTCTATCTAGGAGTACTCTTTTCAAACTAGTCATGCTTTATTTCGAATCACTGTGCCATATTCATTAATCTTGTTATGAAAGATCCATTTAGTCTTAATGGAATTCTTATCTATTGGTCTCAAAACAATATCTCATGTCTGATTATTCTCAATTTGGTCAAGATCTTCATTCATATCCTGGACCCATTTGTCTTATATAGTTTCTTACTAAAAACATTTAGGCTCTACTTGTGATAAGAAGGATGATTATTGTATAGTCTTCATCCTCCATGTCTGCACAGGTGCTTTATAATCATCGATTATGTTTTTTATATCAATTTCAGCTCTTCTCTTTGATCTTTTTTCATATACTAGTTTGTGCTCATCCTTTTCATTGTCCAAATCTTCTTATAAATCGTCCTCTAGAAATGAAACATCCCCTGATTTGCGTATCTCTTCATCACTATCCTCCTGATACTGTTCATGTATTTGATGAATATTTTGCTAATTTTGTATTATAGTTACATCATGGATTTAAAATATCTTTCTCAACCACTTATTGAAGCATTTATATATTTTTTATTTTCTTTGAGTATCCAAAAAATATCTCTTCATCTCTATGGGATTCAAACTTCCTGTGTTTTTTCTTATTGAGAATGAAACACTTACTTCTGAACACTCGAAAGTAATTCAATGTTGGATTCTTTCCATACCATTAATCATATGGAGTCCTCTCTTATTTTGAACATAATAACACTCTATTTGATGTGTAGACTGATGTCATCACTACTTCTTTCCAAAACCTTTTTGTAAGATCTTTTTCAATGATCATTGTTTTTTTCCATGTTGTAAATGATTTGATTTATTCTCTCAACTAATCCATTTTTTTAGAGTTATTACTGTTGAAACTTGGTGCCTAATCCCATTTTTCTTGAGATAATATCCAACTTGTCAATTTTTGAACCTTGTTTCATTATCTGTTCGGATCTTCTGGATTCTTTGACCCGATATCTTTTCAACTTCCCTTTGATAAGTTGTTATGAAACTGAACACCTCATATTTGTGAGTGATGATTAAAACCCATGACATTCTACTAAAATCATCAATAAAGAGAACATAATATCTCCTCCCATTAATATCTCTTGGTGAAATAGGTTAGCACAAATCAATATGCACTAACTCAAGAAATTTTATTGACCTTTTCTCTTTTCCCTTATATGTATTTTGATTGATCTTCCCTTGTTAACAAGCATCACATGCATGAGTATGATGACATAATAACCTAGGGAGGTCTTGAGAAACATCATATTTTACCAAGTATTCCAAGGATGTTTTTCTCAAGTGACCAATATGTTTATGTCATAACTTTCTTTCTTCTTCTTTGGACAGAAAACACATATCTTCTTCTCCACTCAAAAGGTAGAGATTCCATTTCATATTATTTCCTTGTAAAATAATTACACTGTATTTTTCCTTGATGACACATAATTTATTGTAAAATCTTATGGAATGTCCTGAATCACATAATTGACTAACACTTAGTAAGTTGTGAGTGAGACCATCAACAATTAAAACATTTGCATGTCTCATGTCTTTTCTCCTAAACTTTTCTTTTCCTGAGCCAATAATTTTAAAGCCTTAATCATTACCAAATCTCACAATATATTCCTTGATGTATCTGATTCCTGTCATTAGTTCTCTATATCCTATCATATAGGAGGTTCATTCACTATCAATGATTCGTATTCCAGTGTGATATGATGCTTTAAAAGCAATATCTACAACCAAGTCATGTTCGTCTATTTTATTTTTGATCCATGTTTTTGACTTCATACTCGGCATGGATTGATAATATTGATCTTCCTTGACGTATGATGGACTAAATACATCTTGAAACACTGAAAACTGATTTTGAATTTTTATCTCATTTGATGATACATTGAATTGCTGCTTATGACCACATTCATTCTATTTCAGAACATTTCTCTATATTTTTGATGAGCAGTATCTTTCCATGTGTCTGAATCCTCCACACCTGAAATAGTGACCATAAAATGATGTTCTGGAATATTGAGTTTTGTATGTATTCCTCTACTGTTCTTGTTCCCTTTAGTATATCTTGGATATAGAACAAACATTTTGTGAGTTTTCTATATTCCCATAATAATAACATCTCATGTGGGGTGTTTTCATATATGGAAAAATTGTACTTTTGGTTCTCCCTCAGGTTCTCTGAATCTTCTAATTCTGATTCATACCCAAATTAATCTTTAACCTTGGAGTAGGATCTTGTTTTCCAACTTCAACCATTATTGCTTTATATTTTTTATCAATCCTTATACCAGCCTTATCATTTGGATTTGACTATTTCATTAGTTCTATTGGACCTCTATGATCCACCTATATATTTTCATCTTCTTGAATGATCTTATTTCCTGATTTCATACCAAGATTAAAAGGTTTTTCCTAATCCTTACGTTTCATAGCAAGCCAACAACCTCCTCTTCAAGTTCTTTGATACATTTTATTTGATCTTTTATAGTGTTATTCAAACTATCAGTTTCTCTTTTTTGTTCTTCAATTTTTAGATTGAACTCAAGAACATTTTTTGAGCTCATTGGTATTGAAGAATTCAGTTTTTCAATTTATTCATTCATCACAGACTTCTCTTCTTCTTGTTTCTGCATATAAAGTTTGGCATCATGAACCACTTTGTTGGATTTCTTCGTTTTGTCTCTCAAAACATCTATTTCCTTAAGAGAAGCTTCTAATTTTACCTTATGGTCAAATATTCCTTTAAATTATCCTTCGTCATTATTTCTTTATTCTCTTGTTTGGGAATTTCTGACAACTACCACCATAGAATCTCCTTCATGATCCTTATAGTCCTCTAGCTCTTCTACCTCAGATTCTTCTAAACCATCATCTTCTTTTGAAAGTATATTCTTCTTTTTGAACAAATTTATCTTGAACATTTTCTTACCTTTAACATGGGATGAAGACTTATTCATGGGAATTTTGAATTCATCCTCATCATCATATTGAAACTTATTAGAACACCCTATTGCAATATGTTCAACCTTTTCACATCAAAAGCATGAAATTGGGAGTTTCCCTTTGAATATTCCTTTTCCTCTTTGAAGATTTGAGAAAAGTAATGATGTCACCTCATCTATTTCTTATTCTTACTAACCATCTTACATGGTGAGATTTTTAATGGCCTTAAATGACACTTCTTTGGACTTCCCTTTTTCCACAGACTCATTGTATTAATTTCTCATCTCTTATGCAATGGGAGTATTGTGCATGCTATCCAATGTCAACTCCTTTGGATCTTTATCTTCCAATACAAAAAACCTTCAAATTGAACCGAGGTGAAAGTTTTATCAAGATACACTTAATGGTATTTATATCTTTAATAATTTCTCTAAGACCACGTATGTCTTCCATGAAAACATTTACCCAATTGAAGAATGTATCAACAGACTCATTAGGATGCATTCTAAGATCCTCATAGTTGTTCCATAGAACCTGCAGCTTTTCTTCTCTAACTTTTGAGTCACCCTCATAAATATTTAGTAACTTTTACCACATATCATGTGATTAATTACATGACATCACCTTTATATATATTTCATTGGATGGGGCTCCACCTAAATCATTAATTCCTTTGGTGTCTGCATCCAATTCTCTTTAGTCAGCTTTTGATAAAGCACCACTATCAATATTGGACGAAATTCCATGCATCTCTATTATAAATTCATTCATTCCTAATGATCAAAAGTATTGTTTCATATGATTCTTCCATAATTGATAATTTTTTCCATCGAAGATCAGAATCCCTTTATGATTGATAGCCTCCATTTATTTTACTGAGAGAGAACCACTGACATTCAACCTTTAACTCTGATACCAATTGTTATCCCAATTAGGTTAAATACCCTAAGAGGGGTAGTGAATCAGGTTATGGTAGATTAAAACAAATACCCCTTCAGATCTTGTTTCATTGTTAAAAAAATACTCTTCTCTCTCTTTCCCATAGTAATATATAAAAATAAATGAAATCATGCATGAGACACAATGACTTTACTTGGTTAACCCTCACTAGGCTACGTACAAAGAGAATACAAAGACAATGTTCCAATGTACCAAATCCAATAAAGCTAACTACCAAAATTCAAGGTTTGGGATAGATCACTTTTATGCCTATGCTCACTGCCTTTACAACGTTTAGGGTCAGCTCACTGCTTTCCCAAGGGTCAATCCCTATGTCTCTTTCTCTAGATCACTGTTGGTGGAAAGGATCACCTTCTTCCTCTTAATATTCTCACTAATTTAGAAATTATCCACTCATAGTTTATGGAAATTTATTTCTCTTCATTTACATGAATTAATGCATCCTCAATTATTGTTAGATTCTCTGTTGAAGTTTTATTTTCACTCGTAGATGAAATCCACTTTTCCGTATACTGTTAGTTTATGGAAATTAATTTCACAAACAATTTTAGTGCCTTTATGAAATCCCTTGAATCCTTTGAGAATTTTATTGAGTCCTCCAAGAACTATATTTCACCACATGTCATGAGTACTTCATGGACCACCTCTCCTTCCGCAGACCGCCTCTTCTTCCACGGACAACCTCTTCTTCGTGGACACCTTACTATTTTATGGATTGACTCTTCCCTCACAGACCACCCCTACTTCGAAGACACATTTTTATTCTATAGACTACCTATGATATGTGGTCCCTTTTCCTTTGTGGGATAGATATCCCCATAAACTTCTTTCATGGAATTGTTCTTGTGAAGTACTTTACCCTTCACGGAATCCTACCTCGTGAACTCTCCCTCACGAACTACTTCATACTTCAATAAATTATTCCCATAGCAATGATATTTTCTAATGGAATTCACTCTTTAATTAATGATCTGATTAAGGGTATTTATATAGGAAAATATATCCACAAAACCCGCTAATATGAATTACCCAAAACTTCGATGCGGTAGATCCTTCACCAGAAACTGTTATACAGTATGCATAAAACCTTTCTCCTTTTCAGTGGATGATGTATTCTACAGAAGAAAAAACCTTTTCAGTGGCTATAATCACCACCTCAATCCTAAAATGACATGCCTCCCTAAAAATAATGAGACTCCTGCAAACTGTGATCTTTCTATGATCTTTTTTCGCTATGTGGTCCTCATAGCGTGCTGCATAGTCTGTATAGTGCTACTATGAAAAAATTATTCCTTTTTGATTTCTTTCACCATTACTCGTACCTCCTTTGAATTCCACAAAATTTGATTCATGGTATGAAAAATTTTATTCATGAACTCCTTCACAAAAATCCTTTCCTTTTCCATAAAACAAACTGATTTTGATGCCAAAAAATTTAGCAAACACTGGGAAACTGTGACACCTTAAATATCCACTTCAGCAACACCAACAATACTAATTCATGGTCATCTGGATTTTTCAACAAACACAATCACCTAAAAAAGACAAAAATGGAACCTTAAGGTATTTTTTACCAACATAATCAAATGTTGGGTTTCCTATATTAGAATCATCTATAACTTTCACCTTTTATAATGAATATCTTATGTGTATTTATTTATTTATAGTACAAAATGAATATTTTATAAACCCAATAGAATGGATATGAATTGAAAATGGATAAACACTAATCTTTTAACAAAAGAGTATGGATATGGAGTTAAATATTTCATCAGGTTTGTAATAGATCAAACATACGACCCTTCTCAAATACTTTGTCCATCTTTACATTGTTTTTATTCAAGGAAAATTAGTATAGAAGAGTTAGAAGAACATTTGATTTGTCACGGAATAGATAAGAGCTATAAATGTTGGACTAAACATAGGGAAAAACTAAAGGTGCACACCAATTGGGATAATATTATGGTTTATAGATCATTTGATATGAATACTAGTGTAAATGATGATAGAGATTGCATGGAATAAATGAAAATGGAAATTAAAGATAACCTTAGTGATTATACAAAGTTGTTTGAGAATTTAAATAACTGTGCTAAGAGACCATTGTATACCAGTACTAAATACACAACATTGTCAGCTGTATTGATGTTATATAATTTGAAAGATGGTAGTGAATGGAGTGGCACCATCTTTACAGAACTAATTGGTCTCCTGAATGATATACTACCATAAGAAAATGAACTACCATGTTGAACATATGACGCTAAAAAAATGCTATGTTCAATGGTCATGATCTCTAAAAAAATATGTGCTTGTCCAAATGATTTTATATTGTTTCGTAAGGATCACGAATCACTCATAAAATTACCTAAGTGTGGCACAGATCAATACAAGAAAAATGAATCAATGCCTTCAAAAATTGTATGGTACTTTCCGATCATTCCATGGTTTAGAATACTATATAGATGTCAATAAACTACGAAACAATTAACATGACATGCAGATACAAGAATTAAATATGGGAACCTACTTTATCTAGTAGATTCTCCTTAGTGGAAAAAAATGATTACAAGTATCCTGAATTTGGAAATGATACGAGAAACTTTTGTCTTGCATTATATACATATGGAATAAATCCTTTTGGTGTATAGAGTATTAATCATAGTACATAGCCCATAATGTTGGTAAATTATAACTTGCCTCCATGGTTATGTATAAAGCACAAATACATTATGTTTTCTCTTCTTATATCTATAAAAAATCAACCCAATAATGATATTGATGTCTATTTGTCTCTATTGATCGAAGACCTGAAATTTAT
Organism: Viscum album; assembly: GCA_963277665.1. Taxonomy (NCBI): domain Eukaryota; kingdom Viridiplantae; phylum Streptophyta; class Magnoliopsida; order Santalales; family Viscaceae; genus Viscum; species Viscum album. The sequence continues at coordinate 1,254,563,110 of OY728151.1, read as the reverse complement.
ATGGGATACAGGTGTTACAATGTATGATTCTCATAGAAGTGAAGAAGTCACATTGAGTTCCATGTTTTACAAGACAATAAATCACTTACCCTCTTATGAAAATTTATCAGGATATAGCATTAAAGGAATGTTGGGGTGTCCCATTTGTGAAGAACGCACACACTGAGTTCGATTTAAAAATTTATCAAAGACTGTGTTTTTAGGACATCAGAAATTTTTACCTCGATGAAATAAATATAGATCCTAAAAAATAGTATTTGATAGGAATATCAAAAAAGGTATAACACTATCTCTAGTAATGAGTGATCAACTATTTGATAAAGTAAAAGATACTAACACTATTTTCGGTAAACCATTTTTGAAGAACCTTATGAAATCGTGTTGGAAGAAGCAATCAATTTTCTTTGAATTATTATATTGGAATTGTTTGTATGTCAAACATTTTATTGATTTAATGCATGTAGAAAAAAATGTATTTGATAGTGTTATTGACATATTACTAAATGTTCCTAGCAAAAAAAAATGGACTCAAGTTTAGGTTAGACATGATTAACATGGGGATAAGGGAAGATTTGGCACCGGTGAAGTGTAAAGGGTAGAATTTTCTTACTTCAGTAGCTTACACTCTATTTAGAAAGGAAAAATTACAATTTTTTCTTTTTCTTAATAGTGTAAATGTTTTAGAGGGGTATTCATAAAATATCAAGAATGTCGTGGCAATGACTAATTTGAAGTTACAAGTACTAAAATCACACGACTCTCCTGTTTTGATACAAGATTTGATGTCTATTGCTTTCCATTGCATTCTAACTCAAAACATATGGTTCACTTGGTTAGAGATGTTCAACTATGCTGTCCTGTCTATTACAGATAGATGTACCCCATTGAATGATATATGAATATGTTGAAAGGGTATGTCAAGAATCAAAGTCAGACATAAGACTATATTGTTGAATGATATATTATTGAATAAGTTGTTGAATTTTTTACTAATTACCCATCATATGTTGACATCATTAGTCTCCCAAAGTCTCATCACAGTAGATTCCTTATGAGTGAAGGGTTTTTTGAAAGAGATTTTGTTACAACTACCTTGATAGAGCGAGAGCAAGTGCACCTTTACATTTTACATAATAGTGAAGATGTTGATCCATAAATTGAAGCCCACAAAGAAATTCTTAGATATTTGAATCCATAAAGGGCTAAAGGATGGATATAAAATACACATAATCAATAGTTTATAGGATATTTATGAGATCAAATTTATAAGGAGTTATTTGAGAATACAAATTCAATAGTAGAATGACTTTGATGTCTAGCTAGGGGACCAAATGAAAATGTTATATATTATACTAGTTTTGTAATCAATGGTTATACATTCTATAAAAAAGAACACGATGACTGCAGTACGATGAAAAACAGTGGTGTTACACTTGTGGTGAAAGTGATGCACATATCTAGTTCCAAGGATAGAAATCCATTTTATGAAAATATATCGTATTTTGGAATTATTGGATAGATATAAAATTTGTATTATACAATATTTCAAGAGCTAATTATATGTTGAAAATAGGTTTATAATATGATTGTGGTGAAATTTTATGAAATGGGTTTCATGAAGGTGAATTTCAGTGTGGAGGGGGTAAAATGAGTTATTCATAATGGAATAACAGGCAGTGCAATTATTTTATGTCTCAAATCCAGAAAACAATAATTGGTCAATTATCCTACTGGAGACTAAAACAAATTTCAGGTGAGATTAAAATTCAATCGAGGATGACCCTTTTATTAGTAGATCACAATCAGTTCATGTCAATCTCAATGTAGAGAATGTATTGTATGTTAGAGGGGACCACAAAGAGAAGATTTGGATTATCGATAGAGGAACCAAATCTCTAAAACCTTTAAAAAAAATCAAGTTCAATGGGAAGGTTAAAGTGTTTTTTAATATACTATGTTTTTCCTCATAATATTATTTGCTCTCTATTGCATTAACATAATCTAAATTAAATGTTTGACTACTCATATAAACAATGTCTTCTGTACATGATGTTGTTACCAATCCTAAGGAAGAACAAACTATAATGAAGGAAACCCTTTGGTAAGATGTAAAGGTAATGTTACGATATAATTTATCTATTTTATTGAAAAATTATATAATAAAATGTTTGTTTAATTTTCATTATTCCTTTCAGAGTTCGTTTATTTTAGAATATTTTGTCCATATTTCATGTCTTTCTATACCAAAACTTCCACAGACTTCTTCTCCTTAAAAACCTTTTCACCCCTGCAGTGTTGGAATTTATCATTTTCCTTCAAGTTCTCTCCACTTCTCAATCACATAGGTAATCTTGATATTTTCATAGTAAAATCATTTTCCATAGAATTAATATATTGTTTCATATTTATGTTAAATTTATTTTTTTTATTATTGCTCACATAAGAATTGTTTTCTTATATTGGTGTATTTTTTTGTTCAATTTGGGGTAATTTGTTTAAAGATGCTCATAATCATGAGAGATTGGACTTCGAGGCTGCAACTAAGATAATGACAAAAAGGAAATGGGTCAAGAATGTATACAACCATCATGAAAAGTTTAAATCCTGCTACTTAATTAATTAATTTTTTTATCATTTTATCTACTATTTGTAAGTTAATTTCCTTATCATTTTTATCTGATACTTATTTAATTTTTTTCATAGATCTTTTGAGAAAAAATATTTTCACAGTACCTTTATTTTATAAGATTTATGTCCATCTTTCATTCCTTTCTGCACCAAAACTTCAATAAATTTATTCTCATTCAAAACCATTTCACCTCTGCAATATTGGCATCTATCACTTTCCTTCAATTTCTCTTCACTACTCAATCATAGAGGTAAGGGTGTAATTTTGGCCCGGTTTCGGCTGGGCTTGTTCTCTAAAAAACTGGGTTGTGGACCACTATTCATGTTGGGTCGGGTCATCCCGAACAACCCCATGAGGCGGCCCGGGCCCGGTTTTGGGTTGACCCAAACCTTCGGGTCGGGTCGAGCCATGGGAAAAACATTATGGGCTTTTATTATTTTAAAAATAAAATATATAATGAGTTAAATTTTTTTTTTTAGATTATGGTAATTTAAAAATGCTTTTTAAATGTATTTTTAAAATGTTTATTTTAAAACATTTTTTTAAAATGTTTATTTTAAAACTTTTTTTAAGGTTTATTTAAAACTTTTTTTAACACTTATTTTAAAACATTTAATTTAAAACATTTTTAAACTTATTTCATATTAACGTATTTTTAAAAAGTTTTTTTATTTTTTTTTTAATTTTTTTAAATGTATTTTTAAAAAAAAATTAAAACGTTTATTTGAAAAAAAAATTAAAAAAAATAAAACATTTTTTAACATTTTTTGAAAATGGCTTTTAAAATGTTTTTTTTAAACATCATTTTTTAAATGCATTTTTATAAATGTATTTTTTTTAATGTTTAACTATTTTTTTGGAAAAACATGTATTTTATTTTTTATTAACATTTTATAGTTGAAACATTTAATAGTGGGTGAATATGTTAATTTTTTTATAAATATATTTATATATGTGAATCTATGTATATTATGTGTAAGTTTAAACAAAAAATAATGAGGGATTGGGGGTTTCACAGCAGTGGGTGGGTTAATTTTTTTTGTTTTATAAATATATTTATATATGTATATATAGTATATATAATATATATAATATATGAAAATATAAAAAAATAATGAGTTATTATATATATATATATAAGGTCAAATCGTTGATATATAATTATATATATTATATCATACATAAAAATATTAAATGTTATTTAACAAACATATATAATATTTGTGATGAAAATAGCACATAACAATTAAACATTAAAAATTTGCACTATTTATTTGTATAATTACAAAAAAAATAGTGAAATATATTTAATAAAAAATACATTATATATTTATTCCATTACAAAAGTTCATTACACCAAACATAAAAAAAATCAATCATTTGATTCTGATGTTGTATCTTCAGTAGGGCTTAATAACATGTCGAGCTCATCGTCAATGTTGAAAATTTCTTGTTGTCGATCTTGCACATAAAAATGATCCCTTGTGACAATAAGAGATTCATCCATATCCAGTGTAAGTCGTGTATGATAATCATTGATAACACATCCACCTACACTAAAAGTAGACTCAGATGCAACTGAAGAAACGGGAACATGAAGTACATCATGAGTGATTTGTGTTAGTATTGGCCATTTAGATTAGTAATCTTTCCAGAAATTTAAAATATCAAAATCATATTCATTATCAATTGGTGGACAGTCTAAATATCATTGTAATTCAGATGTGCTTGCACTAAGAGATTTGGGAAGCTGCCTATTTTTTATATTTGTCCATATACTTCCACTACCATGAGAAGAATATATAGGTTGTATGGGTCATCTCCTAATATCAACATGTATAATAACTTTATATTCATTACATAATTGTTCTAAAAAAAATGTACCATCAAATTAAGATTCATTATCAAAAATAATTTCTAAAAATGTTTTCAACCCAGTGTCTTTACATCTTGGATCTAATATAATTTTCATTCCAAATATTATAGGTAATGGATCAAAATATTTATCAAATTTTTATTTCATGACATTAATAATGGGTATATAATATTCACAAGGCATGTATTTTATAAAAACATAAATTATATCTGTTAAATCATGTAAAACAAAAGGTGATGCAGAAATATGTGTGTGTGTGTGTGTGTGTGTGTGTGAAAACAATCGAGTCGATTTTTCAAATACATGTAAAAAATATTTATATAATTTAACTTAACCCCAAATATTTTCATCAGGGATAATAACCCCATCGCATACAATTTTAGACTAGAAAAATAAATCTATAGATTTTCTTTTATTTAAAGATAATTTTAGCATATAATATGTGGAATTCCGTCTATTTTCAATATCTAATTATAATTTTCATTCTTTTATATTTTCCTGTTGGAATATCCTTCTATATACTTTTACATGATTATAAGAAATATTAAAAATACTAATACATTTTCTAATAATATCTATAGAATCATTATAAATAGATAAACCATCTTTGATAATAAAATGTAAAATATGAGTACAACAACGAACATGAAATATTTTTCCATCACATGGTAATTATAATTCAGATGTAAGATATGTCATTGTGTTATTATAATAAGATTCATTATCCATAGTAATTTTAAATACTTTATTCTGTAAACCCCATTCAAAAATATAATCTCTTAATGAAACTCCTAGTGAATGACCATTATATAGTAGTTCAACTAATTTGAATGAAATAATTTTTTTATGTAATTTTGAATCATTATCAATAAAATGAGAATTAATGCATTGATATTCCATATATTGATTATAAGTCCATAAATCAAAATTTAAACAAACATTTCCATTTAATTCTTTAAAAATAGTTGTAATATCTTATTTAATATTGTTAGTTTTTTGTAAAAATATTTTTCTAGTAGTATTTCTTGAAAAAAGGTTTGTATTAAGGAGTAAATTCTCCTTGAACTAAATTAGTAAAATCTAAATATTCACTTTTATTAAAAAGATGTTCTTATTTAATTATATAATCAACTATCATCTCTCGTGCATGTATAGGATTATAAGAAAAATTACTTAATTTATTACATCCTAATTTTATTTGTGTTCAAATATCTAATTGGTTTCTTCTAAGATGTGCATTAGCATGCATTTTAAGGTGGATAGTGCCACTATTAGATAAACCACCAAGTAAATTAGCACAATATTTGTATTTTTCTTTTAATGTGCTTGTACCATCGTATTCATTGACATGAATTTTTTCAAAGTGATCTCAAACATTATATTGAATTTTAGGCCTAGATGATGATGTAACTTGAGGATGATGGGATGAATATGGAATATTAACACTTAGTGAACCAATTGATTCTGGATCAATAGATTGATGGGGATCCATTTAAAAAAATTATATTATATTATAAACATCAAACAATAAATAAAATACTATATTGGGGGTGTATTATGGAAACAAAATGTTGATATTTATGTTCATGCATGACTTCCAAATGTAAACGAATCACCATAATGAAATTTTTGTAGTGCTCTAGTGGTAGGCTGGTGGCAGTTCGATGGAGGAGATGGACAATTTAGAATAATAATGTTAAAAAAAGAGGGAGAGTTTATGTTGTTTATAATGAAAAAAATAAATTTTTTAATTATGAAACAGTCATATGACCATTTTTTTTTACACCCATTAAGCTTCTCAAACGGTCATATGATCATTTGAGTGTTTTTTTATCATGGATTAGTGGAGGAAGGGGGTACACATGGTCCAAGTTCCAAAGCTGTGGGTGGATTTTTTTAATTTAAAAAACATTTTTTGACCATTTAAAAAAATAATATGTGGGGGGAGGGGGCATGCTACACCGGGAAAAGGGGGCATGTGGGTTTTTAATATGAATTTTATTTTTTTAGGGATGGACGTGTGTGAGTTCCAAGGGAAGGGGGGAGGCATGTGGGTTTTTTTGCAGCTAGTTCTAAGGGAGTTAGTTTTTTAATTAACATATTTTTTTATATATATGTAAATATATATATAAATATAAATATAAATATATGTGTGTGTGTGTGTGTGTGTATTATGATAGTTTTCATTTAGGTTCACCGCCTAGACTAGTTGGTCCAGGTGTAGGTTTAGAAGCACATGGTAGGGGGTTCGAGTCTCCCTACCAGTAGTTTCCCTGATAATTTTTTAGATTGGGCAGGCTTTTACGGGTCAGACCTCATATGGTCCAATGATCCAGTCTTTTACAAGCTATCCCAGCCCAGTCCCCAAGCCTCCTTTGATGAGCTTAGGCCCGACCCAACTTGATATTTTTCAGGTAGGCCCAATCAGGCTTTCGGGTCAGGTTGGTTGGGCTTTTGGGATGTCGGGACATAATTAAACCCTTGCATAGAGATAATCTTGATTTTTTACTGTAAAATCATTGTTCATAGAATTAATTTATTATTTATTATTTATGTTTAATTTATTTATTTTTAGTATTACTCATATAATAATTGTTTTCTTATACAGGTGGATTCTTTTGTTCGAGTTGGGGTGGTTTTTTCGAAGCTACTCTTGCTCATGAGAGATTGGACTTCTAACCTGCAACTGAAATAATGACAATAAGTAAATTTGTGAGTAATTCATACAACCATCATGAAAAGTTAAATTCCTACTAATTATTTAATTAATTTTGTCATCATTTTATCTACTATTTTTAAATTAAATTTCTTATCATTTTTAGAAAAAACTTATTTATTTTTTTATATGTCTTTTGGGAAGTCATATTTTTCTTTCAAATATCTACAAAAAATGCCACAAAAGATATAAAATGTTCATTTTTTCCAATGTTACAATGCTTTCCATTGCCTTTCATTTTTTGATCTGGAACACTGCATATTGATTTGATATGCTTAGCTGAAAAAGGTTTTTTGGATAAGAACATCGAATCAATATGAAGTGTTGGTAGTTAGACAAATAAATCCAATGTAAAGTATGGTAACATTGTCATTTAGGATTGTTTTGAGACTTTGGGGTGTGTAGGAATCAACCGCACCACAATCTGACACAAAATGTGACCGGTATTACTCTAAGTGCTTCTTTTTATTTAAAATTGACAATAATTTTAGTAAAAAAGACAGATGACATACTCAAAATTAAGAAAACATATTCATATTGTTTTGATACTTTAATAAAATGATCCATAAGTCATTTTTTATGTATAATAATTAGTCAAACCTAAATCTGATACATGATGTGTCTGGTATGATTCAAAGTGTATGTTATTAGTTTAATATCAATATTTTAGTTCAAAAATTATCACTCATTGAAAACCAAGAAAACAAACTCAGATTATATTGATAATTTAAGAAAATTATTCATAAATCATTTTTTATGTTTAGGAATTAGTCTCATGACAAACTGATACATGATGTGACCGGTATGAGTCAAAGTGCGTGTTTCCATATTAAAATGACATTTTAGTAAAAAAGACAAGTGACGTACTCAAAACCGAGAAAAAACATTAATATTGTTTTGATACTTTATGAAAAATATCCATAATTCATTTGGGATGTAAAGGAATCAGTCTCACCTCAATTTGACACACGATGTGACCGGTATGACTCCAAGTGCGCTTTTTTATTTAAAACTGACATCAATTTTAGTAAAAAGACAACTTTCCTAATCAAAACTAAGAAAACACATTCATATTATTTTATAATTTAGTAAAAATATCCATAAGTTGTTTTTGATGTATAGTAATCAACCTCACCTCAATCTGATATACGATGTGTCGGGTATGACTCAAAGTGTCTGCTATCAGTTTAAAATCAATATTTTAGTTCAAAAAGTGTCACTCACTAAAAACCAAGAAAATTCTCTTATATTGTCTTGATAATTTATTACAATAATCCATAAATCATTTCTGACATTTAGGAATTAGTCTCACTTAAAACCGATACATGATGTGACCGGTATGAGTCAAAGTGTGTGTTTCCAGTTTAAAATGACATTTTAGTAAAAAAGACAAGTTACATACTCAAAATTGAGAAAATACATTATGAATATTTTTATACTTTATTAAAATATTCCTTAAGTCATTTGATATTTGTAAGAATCATCCTCACCCCAATCTGACATGCGGTGTGACCGGTATGACTCCAAGTGTGCCTTTTTATTTAAAATTGACATCAATTTTAGTAAAAAATACAATTAACCTACTCAAAACCCATAAAATGAATTCAAATTATTTTTATACTTTAGTTAAATGATATATAAGTCATTTGAGACATTTATAAATCATAGACACCTCAATCTGATGCATAGTTTGAATCGGTATGACTCCAAGTGTGTCTTTTTATTTAAAATTGACATCAATTTCAGTAAAGAAAAAAAGTAATGTACTCAAAACCAATAAAATGCATTAATATTATTTTTATAATTTAATAAAATAATCCATAAGTCATTTTTGACATGTAGGAATCATCCACACCTCAATTTGATATACGATATTCCCATTATGACTCAAAGTGTTTGTTATTCATTTAAAATCAACATTTTAGTTCAAAAAGTGACACTGAAAACTAAGAAAACATACTCATATTGTTTTGATAATTTATTAAAATGATTCATAAATCATTTTTGACATGTATTAATCGGTCCCACATCAAACCGATACACAATGTGACCGGTATGAGTCAAAGTGTGTGTTTCCATTTTAAAATGACATTTTAGTAAAAAATACAATTGGCATACTCAAAACTGAGCAAATGCATTAGGATTGTTTTTATACTTTAGTTAAATAATTCATAAGTAATTTTAGATTTTTAGGAATTAGACGAACCACAATATGATGCACAGTGTGACTGGTATAACTCCAAGTGCATCTTTTTATTTAAAATTGACATCAAATTTAGTAAAAATGACAACTGACCTACTCAAAAATGTGAAAACTCATTTGAATTATTTTTATAATTTAGGAAAACAATACATAATTCATTTTTGATGTGTATCCAAATCTCAATATGATACGCGGTGTTCCTGGTATGAATCAAAGTGTCTGTCATCGGTTTAAAATCGACATTTTAGTTTAAAAAGTTTCACCCACTAAAAACCAATCAAACATGCTTGAATTCTATTTATAATTTATTAAAACAATTAATAAATTATTTGTGACATGTAGGAAACAGTATCGCATAAAACTAATAAATGATGTGACTGGTATGAGTCAAAGTGCGTGTTTCTAGTTTAAAATGACATTTTAGTAAAAAAGAAAGTGACATACTCAAAACCAAGAAAACACATTCATGTTGTTTTGATAATTTATTAAAATTATCCATAATTAATTTGAAATTTGTATGAATCATCCTCACTTCAATTCAATACACAGTGTGACCAGTATGACTCCAAGTGCATCTTTTTATTTAAAATTGACATCAATTTTAGTAAAGAGGACAATGACCTACTCAAAACTGACTAAACACATTTAGACTGTTTCGATACTTTAGGAAAATGATCCATAAGTCATTTTTTACTTGTATGAATTAGTATCACATCATTCTAATACACGATGTTCTCGATATGACTCCAAGTTTTTGTTATCAGTTTAAAATCGACATTTTAGTTCAAAAAGTATCACTCACTGAAAATTGAGAAAATACACTCATAATTTATTGATAATTTAGGGAAAAAATTCATAAATAATTTTTGACATGTAGGAATCGGTCTCACATCAAACTGATTCATGATGTGAGCGGTATGAGTCAAAATGTGTGTTTCCTCTTTAAAATGACATTTTAGTAAAAAAGAAAAATGGCATACTCAAAACTAATAAAACACATTTTGGATTGTTTTTATACTTTAGAAAAATGATACATAAGTTATTTTATATGTGTAGTGATCATTCGCACCACAATTTGATGCACAGTGTGACCGGTACGACTCTAATTGTGTCTTTTTATTTAAAATTGACATCAATTTTAGTAAAAAGGGCATCTAACCTACTCAAAACCAAGTAAAAGCATTCAGGTTGTTTTGATAATTTAGAAAAAATTATCCAAAATTCATTTGTGATATTTTGAAATCATCCACACCTCAATCCAATAAATGATGTGCCCAGTATGACTCAAAGTGTCCATTATCAGTTTAAAATCAATATTTTAGTTAAAAAAGTGTCTCTCACTGAAAACCAAGACAAAGTGCTCTTATTGTCTAGATAATTTAGGAAAATGATTAATAAGTCATTTTTTACAAGTAAGAATAATTATCACATCAAACCGACACATAATGTGACCAATATGAGTCAAAGTGCATGTTTCCATTTTAAAATGAAATTTTAGTAAAAAAGACAAGTGATGTGCTCAAAACTGAGAAAATGAATTTGGATTGTTTTGATACTTTAGGAAAATTATCTATAAGTAATTTGAAACATGTATTAATCACCCACACTTTAATTTGATGCATGGTGCGATCGGTATGACTCCAAGTTCATCTTTTCAATATATAAGTGTCATTTTTGTTTAAAACGTGCATCACATCGCCAAAACCGAGCAAAAAAACCTATATTGTTTTCTCATAATTCTATATGATATTAATTAATTTATTTCCTTATAATTTTTATCTTATACTTATTTAATTAATTTTTACAGAGATAATTCTTGAAGATGAACAAGAAATGGTGTGACGTGCAAGAATCAATAGCAAACTTAATATGATGCACAATGTTCCTAGTATGACTCAAATTTTATTTTAAAATTAACACTTTATGTTAATTTATTTATTTATATTTAATAAAATAAGAATTTTTTTCTTATACAGGTGCATTATTTTTCTCAAGCAGGGGTGGTTTGTTCGATAATAGCATGAGTTGGGGTCGGGATCAAAAGACGAAGGAACATTGATGTTTTTGAATGTATGTAATAATTTATACTTATGTAATTGTATAAACCAATGTTTGAAATGTTTATAATATATAATTTTTTCTCTTTTATTTGTGTTATAAATTTCATTTCATTTAAATAATGTATTTACTACAAAATATTTAACTTTTTTCAATATGGGTAAATCTGTTGGTAAAGGTGCATTTGTTGATAAAGAATTTTACCAACACATATTCCCCTATCACTAAATTGTTGGTAAAAACACTGTTGTTAAATGTTATTAAAATAGATAAATAGTTTTTTTACAATTATAATAATATCAATAGATAATATATTTGTTGTTCTTTAAGTAATACTAACAAAGATATTTGTTACTAATGTATTTTTTAAATTAAAAAATATATTCTTTTCAATTACCATATCCATTAAATTATATGCAATAATATAATTATATATAATATGACTATTATAATTATTATATAATAATTAAAAAATTAGTTTGAATGAAACTTCTAGAATTTGGATATCCACTTGGACAATAATCCAAAGTAAACATGACCATATTATTTAATAACCACTCCAACCACTGTTCTCATTGATCTATATCAGGGAAAAAAGAAACATAACATAAACACCAAGAAAGATAAATTTCCAATTTAATATAAATAACCAAACCCAACATAATAAACTCTAATACAATTTGAAAAGTAATAATGTGAAATAAAAAATTAATTATATGCCTTACCAACAAAAACCAAATAGCAATAACATGTCGTCTAACAACCCTACATTTATAGTGTGTATAGAGAGGAAAATTCCCATAGATATTAACATACTTCATGCTCAAACAGGGGGCACACATGAATGGGGATAATTGGGTTAGTTGGTTTTACGGTCACCATCGAATCAATCATTCAAGCCACCTTCCAAGTCAATTTTGTGCAAACCTATCATAGGACTAAATATCAATCCACATTTGTTCCATGAAATAAAAAGGAATAATGTGATACAATTTAGAAGACCCTACCTTGACCTTGAGTTAAATAATTATAGAAAATAATTCATAACACTACCTACTTATGTAGTCCCACATATCTTTAAGAGATTATCTGTAGTTGTATCAATAGTCTTGAATCAAAAACAATGAACCCAAAACTATGAGTTCACATAAAACATAAAATATTTTGGGAATAAAAAAATTGTTTTTTCATACCTATGAAATGAGATAGTTGGTTTTATGGTCACTATCAGACAAGTATTTCAATCCACCTTATCAATTTTTTTTTCATACCTACAGTAGCACTAAACAATAATCCGACTTCCACTTTCATTTTGTGACATGGAAAGGAATATAATGATATAGCTTATAAGACCCTACTTATTATTGAATAATGATCCCAACAGCTATCACTGCACTCCATAATTCTCTAAGGGCTACCCATGAAGCCTTCCCCCTTGCCACATGTATTAATAATCACATAGTATAATAGTCACATAGTATAATTGTCAAATCTACAATGTAAAATGTCCTCACCTAATAATAAAATACTTATAAAGGATCAATTCCATTATCAATCTAAATTCCTAGTATACATTTTATAAGCATATGAAAATCCTTCATACACATGATTTGATCATTATAAAGACTTTCTAATAAAATAATAGACTCAACATTCAACTAGTTTATTTTTTATAAATATTTTTTCAAATTATTTATAAAAAATGACTAATTATTGAAAAGGTTTAATAATAATAAAAAGACAACATCAGCTTTGATATTTTGTACAAGTATCTCATTGTGAACAATATGAAAAAGAACATATGACAAAATGAAAGGAAGAAATAAGGAAGTGTCTCATATGTATTACTTTTCATCGTGATTTACTCTAATTATTCATTTAATTGTCTTTATAGATCAAACCATTTCTTTATATATTTACCTTGTCTTTATAGCTCACCACTTTTCTTCACTCTTATGATCATCCTCAAGATGAATAATCACATTGCCTTGAACCAGTACATAATTATCTATCTTTTCAATTTTCCTTATAATTTCCTAGAATCCATCATTAATACTAGACTATTTGTGATTCATGACAATATCATTTTAGAATAACAATATGGATTCATCAAAGGAAGGTGTATCTATGGAGCCATTAGTCTGTCTAAAGAGATGATAAGTGATAGGAAATCAATGGGGGCCAATGTGGTTATCAAAGAGGATATAGATAAGGATTATGATAGAATGTTGTGGAAATTCATTCATAAAACCATGAAGAGATTCAACTTCACAAACTAGGTCAATAATTTTTTTTATGTTTATCTTCCTTTTGGTTCTCCATCTCTCTCATGGGTTTGATGAGTGTCCTTTTCAAATTGGGGTGAGGTTTTTAACAAGGATATCCTTTATCTCCTAGTTTTTTTCTTGGATCAAGAGGTCCTCGGTAATAACATCAAGCATAACATTACTATAGGGAATATTTCAATATATAGAGGTAGGAAAGGATTCTCTAGGGTATCAGACTTGTTTTTCACTGATGATAGGTTGTTCTTCATAAACAAAAAATCAAACATCCATTCAAGGTTTCAACAGGTTCATGAAATAATATGGTAAATGAAGTGAGAAAATCATAAAATAAGGTAAAATAAGTGTGTACATATCCTCAAAGTGCACTCCCAGACATTCCAATCAAATAGAGATCTGGCTAGGAATTGGTAGATGAGCATTCCCTTTGGAGTATTTAGGATATTTTCTAGCTTCGGGGAGGGTTATCATTCACCATTTCAAAGGGATAGTGGATAAAATTACCTCTTTAATCATAAAATGGAAAAATAAGTTATTCTATTTTAGTGGTAGAATCACATTTTTAAATTTTATACTCTCTTCATACACATGTACATTCTCTTGATGCTCGAAGTTCCTAAGTTAGTAGTGTGGAAAATTAAAACTATTATGAATGATTTAATTTTGGAATCTCACTAGGAAGGGAAATTCCATTAGGAAAACTAGGCATGGGTGTCTAGGAATATTAAAGTGGGTGGTATTAATATTAAAAAATTGGAAGATCCCATACATGACATGCATGAAAAGTTAGCATGAGAAGTGATAAAATGGAAAACTCCCCAAGGAAAGATTATCAAGGAAAAATATAGTAGGCATGAAAGAATTCATCCAGATGTGAAAGGAAACCCTCTCATGAACAAAATTCAACAGTCTCTTCAGAATCTTCATGAATAATCCAGATGGATTGTAGGGAAAGGTGACATCAACTTGTGGTTTGGAAATTAGACCAGTCTCCTTCATTTTCCAATATTCCCAATCCCATAAATCACCCTCTAAAATTCTTGAAACTATAAGGTCTTCATGAAAGTAGTATTTGACGAAAAATAAAAGGTGTTGAGGGATAATATCTAGTTTATAGAGGAACTTTATTATTATAGGTTCATAGATTCTACTTTGGGATGCTTCAAGGCGGTGGAAATTCAGAGGATCACATGTGTCCAATAGGAGACCATAGTCTAGGCAGACCATTTATAGGGTATATCAATTCCACCCAAAATCTACTTCCTCGTTTAGATAATTCATAATCAGACCCTTCCCACTAATGAAGATGTATATAGTAAAGTCATTTAGTTATCTTCCAGATGAACATGTTGGAGCTAGCACAAAGTCAAGATTACTCACCATTTGGAGGAGAGTGGGCACACTTCATCTGGAAGATTTTTGGAAACATTATTAGCATAGAGGTTCAAGATCTCTCCATAGAATATTTTATTTCTACATGGTTTCAAGACTTAGTAAACTCAACAACAGAGATCCAGGAGCACCATATGATGATAGTTGTTGGATGTCAGGTTATCTGGGAGGCCCACAATGAAGCTAGATGAAATGGTAAGAGAATATCATTGAATCATATGAAGGTGAAAGACTAATTACTCACATTAGATCTTATATCCTTGTTAAAGAAGATGGATCATTCCCTACTCTCTATAAGCTTACTCCACTTCTGATTATAAAGTATTATATCAGATCTACTCTTGGCTGGTGGGTGATCTGAAGTGCTCCCACCATTGGGTTTAAATTTAATATGGATGGTGCATGTGTGCAGGTCACCATGAAGGGTGGAGGAATCACTCATGAATCTAAGGGATCAGTGGTATTGGCCTTAGATGCATTTTATGGCTAGAGAAATTCCCTAAAATTTGAAGCAAAATCCATGCTTAATTGGATTTGTCTTTGCAATCAACTCAATGTCAATCCATCTGTGGTGGAAATAGACTTTGCTTTGGTGTCCAAATTTCTTTACAATACAAAACAAATTCACCGGTACATTATTTATGAAATTAGAGATTGCACAGGTCTGACCAGTTAATATGTGGTTATTAGTCACCCTTGGAGAGAGTGTTTCATGGAAGCAGATGCCATGGATTCAAAATCTAGTCAGGATGACACCTTCATCACGTATACAAGCATTATCTATCTTTCTTTAGACTGTACTAAAATTATCATAGGAGAATATCATGGGATACATCACTATTAACCCCCATTAAGACTTGGTTTTATTTTTTATCATGTATAGTATCATCTTTTTCATAATAAAATATTGAATTTCTATTAGTTAATAAATGTTTCACTAGTTTATTCACTATAAAGTTGATTATTCTTTGAAAACTGATTCTTAAGTTAAACCAAGTTGTGGTTTTAAATCTTTTAGTAAGGCTATGAAATTTAATTGGGACCTTATATATAGATACCCAAGACTTTGACACATATTTTTACAAGATCAAATTTATAGTAGGAAGAAACACATTAGAGTATCAAACCAAGATCCAAATCCACCTGCATCAAACAATTAAGGACACAAAAACCAAAATTATAGGGGTTGAGGAGGAAGTTACTTACATGTTATATTGTACAAGCTACAATCCATCACCCTTATAAGTCATGTGTGTTGACCTCCCTTGAATAAAATGAATAATACATGTACACCTAGCCACTACAACGCCAAAAAATATCTGGATAATCAAGGTGAAGACAGGAAGACTGACAATGGTTAGTTAAAAGATTTATTAATACCCGAACCTTGATGACCCCATCAATGGGAATATGAATATAAATGTCAACTCTACTAAACATCACTATCTTATTCACATGCACTATCAGCAATGATAATGACTAAATCACATTTGCAAAGATGTGCGTGTAGAACAAAAAATAGTCAAGATGATTAAAAATAGAGAGAACCGGAATGACAAACTTTAAGGTTTGTTGTAGAATACCCAAGCTAGCAACTTACTACCATTCTATCCAAAGAGAAAAATAATCAAGACATTAGATAAGAAGATTCATACAGAATTTCATAGGGATTTTTTGAATTCTATTAAAAAAACCAAGATCAGACTACTCAGAAGAATCCCCACTCATCTCCATATCAACAATGAATGTAGGGTTTTTTCAACAAAAATAAGAGGTGATCCCTACAAATAATATTTTTATATTTATCCAATGTTGTAAATATATGCACAATCTCTTCACAGAAAACCAGGTCAACTCTTTCTACCCATCAAATTATATCATCCCATGGGATGGGCTTCGTAGCATGTCGTGTTAAAGTATAAAATCCCCCATCATCCTAAAAACTAAAATCAAGTTCATTCTTAACCAAAGAAATTTACTCCTTATACTAAGAAACTTCCTAGATAGCATCAGTAGTTGCAGCAAAAGCAACATGGGACTTTCCTAATTCCTCCATTATAGAGTTTTCATTTTGTTTCTATAGAACATAAAAAAAAACTTATAGCCTCTGTTTGATTCATAGAATCATCAAGAATGGGATTGAATTGAAATGGGGTGGAATGGAATGGGTAAAGAATACCTTAACAAGGTGAACATGGTGCCTGGAGACTTAAGAAAACATTATTTATAGATGAATCAAACTACACATTTTCCATATCAAATTTCTCCACCCCGCTTTTGACCATGGTGGAAGGGAGGTGATTAAACTGAATAAATATTAGGGAATACCTTATTGTCGATCAATTGGGCGATAGGGATAGGCCAAAGACAAGTATGGCATGGTCACATGGGGAAGTTCATGGATGGTGGGGGTCGAACGGGAAAGGTCAGGGATGGTGTGGGTCAAGCAAGGAAGGTCAGGGATGACAAGGGTCATCCGGTGGGGCTGATAAGGATGGAACAATGGTCACTGAAAGAGGGTAGCAGTTCACGGACAACGGGGCCAGTGGCGTAAGCGGAGGGTTGTGAAGGAGGCAACAGGGGTCACTGAGGGGGAAGGTGGTGACAACGAAGAGTGGTGGAGTACACGATGGGGGTCATTGAGGGTAGTGGTGGTCACAGAGGAAGCAAGGGGTCATGGAGGCGGAGGCGGTTGTAGAGGGTAGTTATGTCATGGGGGCAGTGTGGATCATGCAGTGGTGGGGTGGGGGCGAGTTAGGGATGGGGATGGGCAGATAAAATTAAAAATGCAACAAATACCATTCACTTTTTTAAAATAAAAATATAATACATATATATGTATGGATGGTATAAAATCTCAATATGTGAATATCAATTGTTAATAAAATAATATTATTAAATTTATTATTATGTTTCTTATTTATTAAATTTAAATAATTATTTTTTTGAATTTATATTGGTTCGATTTAATTATGTTTATTAAATTTAAATATAAAAATTAAATGATTATGTATATAGAGATTATCAAACATATATGTAAATATATCAAATATCATGATGATTTAAATTGTTTTTTTATAAAAATTATTTAAATATTTATTAAATGAACAACATTAAAAAATATAAACATAATTGATATTTAGAGAAAATTGAAAATTAAAATCAATGAATGAGATATTTTTAATAAGACCTCAAAAAATGGATATTAACTTTGGTCATAAAAATAATAATATATAAAAAATTTGATTTTCTATTAATTACATATTGATAAAATATTTTTTGTTATTGAATCGTTTATTGTAATATTTTTTTATTGGTGGTAAAAGATTTTTTGTTAATTGTTATTATTACTAACAAATTCACGTGTTGGTAAAAAAATTTGTTGGTATTAGTATGATAAAGAAATATATTTAACTGTTGGTAAAAGATTTGTTGGTGTTGAACGATCAATATCAACAGATATATATGTTGGAAAAAATAAGTTTTGGTACTTAAAATTAATACCAATAAAACTTAATGTTTGTTGGAATTTCCCATTTTACCAACAGATATATTATTTATCAATAAATTTCTATTGGTATAAACCATTTTTTTTGTAGTGATTGGTACATTATTTTGTTGATATATGGTGGTATTTTTGGCATTGCGGTGTGTTGTTACAACACACTGCACTGGTGTTGTAGTGTGATATTACAACACATTGTAGTATGCCCCTTTATCAATATAAGATCTTGGGTTTTTCTTGAGGTACAAACCTTTCCTTTTGAATTAAATGTGTTTGCTTTCCTTTTTGGATTAGACCCTAAGTTGAGTTGTGGGACGGTTAGGTTGGTTTTTAGAAAGAAGGTAAAAAATAGTCTAAAGGTTGGATGCATTCCAGTTACACGTTGTGTACTGGAAGTACACATCGTGTACTCCCAGTTCACAACATGTTATGGAATTTCACGATGTGTATGGGTTTTTCTTTAAAAAAAGAAAATCGGTAAGTACACGTTGTGTACTGGGGGTACACGTCGTGTAATTTCCCATTGAGTTTTTTAAAAATAGAGGCAATAGCCTCTTTTTTTTACGGACATAATACTTTTCTCTTGTTTTTGAGAGCCTAGACCCCTCTAAAATGGTTTCTCGGATCTAGAAGTCATCTAGACTCCATTTCTTCCGCCTTCAGTCACATTGGAACCTCATTGGTAAGTAATCAATTATTTTTTAGTAGTTATTGATTCTTCAGAACAACGACTGAGTTATTTGGATTTAGGCACTTATGCCCTAATTTCTCGTTCTTCATCCAATCTTTAGATTTCTTCCAAACCAGGACGAATCAGGACTTGATACTGGATGAATTGTCTACTACTGATCTGAGGTAGGTGGTGTATACTTTCTTTTGGATTTTATGGTGCTTTTTGAGCATTTGGCCTTTTCTTCATCCGTCATACTTTCTGGAGAGACCTCATTTTTTAGTAAGTTGCATGTAGTGGTTGTAGTCAAACTTAGTAAGGATGCTTGTAGGTTCCTTTTAGGAGTGTTGGAACCTTTTTCTCGATTCAAAGTCACCCATGGGGTGCAACTTAAGTAATTAAAATTTTTCCTATTTAAACCACCCAAGGGGTGTGTTCTTGTGCTTTCCTAGTTAGAGGAATCCCTTAGATGCCTAAAAGGGTTTTAATATCTTCTTAAGAGATATACTGCCTCCTTGCCTTGTTATATCTTATTGTGTAATGCTTATTGTTTACTAGATGGTATTCTTAAATGGATGATATGGGTGGGTATACATATATGGATTGATTGATGGCATGTTAAATGGATTATATGGAAGGGTTTTCCCATATGCTTTGTATTTGATAAATGGTTAGCATGAGTGGGTATACTCATGGCTTTTGAATGTTTATGTGAGTGGGTATACTCACTTGGAATGAATGTTTAAATTGAATGCTTTGATTGAATGGTTTGATAGATTCCATGGACTACTCTCCATGGATTTGGAATGCGGTAGTGGATTCCTTGGGTTGACTCTTCCCCTTGGGTCTTGATTTCGTGTGATGCCTTGGACCTTGCTACCCCATGGATTCGGCTTGCTTAGACTCACGTTGGACATATCGGTACACATGATCCTAGGACTCTAACCAGTGCCTAGATCGAGTTTCCACTAGGATTCCCATGGGACTCGATGTGGATGCCTTGGTCGAGCTCCTTGGATCTAGACCATCATGGTCTAGAATCATTACATGGATGCCCTGGTACACGACACCTTGGATCTGACCCTTGGGGTCTACACTTCACTGTACGACATGGTTGTGGAATAATTCTCGACTTCTTTATAAAGTGTGGTTGTGGCTTGTTTGGTATTTATGGATGTACGACATGGTCGTATGACTTATTTACTTTGTTATGGTTTCATTATTAGTAGCTGAATCTTTTTCAAGTAGCCTTGAGGGGGTTTTCAGTATTACTTATGACAGTAGACTTATGTCATGGGAATACACACTTTACTATTTTCCTTACACTTTCTATCACTTTGTATATTATTGTTAGAACTGTATAGACCTGGGTGGTTTCCTATTGTGATGTTTATCTCACACCATGTTTGGGACTCCTCGGGGACCCAAACAGATTACATGGTTTTAGGTGATGATAGGGGAAAGCACCCTGGTACAGGTTGTTGATTGTGGCCTTGGAGAAAGGGAGCATAGGACCAAGACGAGGCTTACGATGGTACACACACTTTTTATTCTTTTTTTATTTTGGGATACTTGTACTCTATTATATTTCCATTTACTATTCTAGATTATTTATAGATACTTGCATCATCTGCATCATTTTGTATAAGTTACACTTCTGGTTATTATTACGTATTCCTATATTGTCTTACTTTCAATTGACTATTGTTTATTTCACTTTCACTATTTGTTATATGTTTGACTTCTGTTGTGATACTCTATTAATGAGGGAATAGTCTCCCCACTGACTCACCTAGGCCCTCTCTGCTAATCGGTAGCCTCTGTCATTTGGGTAGATTCACTTGAGGCCATGTGTCCAATCAGGCTCGGGGCACCATTAGGTGTCATCTGGGTTTGGGATGTTACAAAGTGGTATAAGAGAGTCTTTTTTTTGTTTTACTTACTATTTAGAGACAATAGACAAGGATATGAAGGAAGTGTGTTTTGATAATAAATCGTGTGTGGGAGTATCTACCCCATGTATAGGGAAAAACCAAATTGCCTCGAATGGATTTATATTTTTTCTGGATTTTGATTGTTACAGTTGTTTTGATTTCACTATTGGGTGACACACTTGGTTTATGTTGTTACTATTGATGTTGTTTTGGGTTTTATTTTTGTTTCAACCTAATAAGATGAGGGTATGTCATCTCAGGAATCATATAGACACTTGTTAGAATCACATGTCATGCATTTTTTCATGCCATTTAGGATGCATTAGTTATTGCATGATGTTGTAATAGTTGTGTCTATTGTTATGTTAGTTTGGGTACAGTATATATATAATGGAGTGATGTCATATTTCAATTTATAAGGAGTATGGTCCCTTATAAATTGTGAAATGACGCACTAATGTAATGCAAATGCTAAATTAACTTGATATATGTATGGTTTGAATGGGAACCAGTATTGGGTTCGTGAGCTGTTATGGGCCCTCATGGATTCAGAATTGGTAACCCTTGGTGGAATTTCCTGGATAACTAAATGTGAAATTGAAATGGAAACTGTAAATGATGATAAATACTTAACTTAGACCTAGCTTTTGTGTAGGCAAGAGGCATAGTTTCTAGTGGTTCGATGACTTTTCTTTATACAGTCCTAGATTTATAAGCAGGTTGTGGGTTTAACTTGGTTTTTAGGAGGGTTTTGACCTATCCTGCACTTTGATCCATGTGATTTGATATTGTTCTTTCCTGATGCATGTGTTTGTAATTTTAGATACATGCCACCACGACGACCTCCAGTGGTACGTAACGAGGGAGGTGATGACCATACTTCGGAGACGGTGGGATACGAGCTACTGGTTGATCCATATTTAGTTCCAATCGTGGAACTATGAGTTTTTCTAGACATAGGTGTTGAGTAATAGTTCTGTGAGGGTTTCTTTTGTTATATGAAAATGTTATAGGGAGCACTATAGCCATCCTTGAATATAGATAAGCTGACACAGGTGTTCCAGCAGCACCATCCTCCCACATTTTTTGGGGGATCACAGACCACAAGCTATAGAGCTGTAGCTTGAAACCATGTTAGTGATTTTTGAGCATCTAGAGATGCCTCTGGAGATGAGGGTCAAGCTCATAGCTTACATGCTACGTGGAGCAGCAAAGCACTGGTGAAACATTTTGAACCAGGCTGATGGGCTGCAGAATATCAGTTAGGATGAATTCCAAACCCACTTTTCGATTAATTTTACCCTGCGACTCTGCGATCAGAGTGGGATAGTGAGTTCATGCATCTAGAGCAAGGTGCGATGACAGTTATGGAATACTCATCAAGCTTTATAGAGTTGCGGTGTTTTGCGTCGATGTATCTTACGGATGAGCTGCCAAGGGCGAGAGGATTTGAGGAAGGTCTTAGACATGCTATAAAATCTCAGGTAAACGTGTTCAGGTTGGATTCTATCACTGAAATTGTGAATCAAGTACTAATTATATAGTAAACCCTAAAGGAATATGGGGGTACAGAACAGGGGAGTGTTGTTTCTCACCCTGGTGGATCTACATCTTCTGGTAGGAAGTGTTGTTTTGAGGATTCCCACGAGATCAGTGCTAGTCAGGTTGTGGTTGTAGGTAGCTTGGTGTATTTCCATTAGTATGGTAGGAAAGGCCACATGAAGAATTAGTCTAACCTCGAACCAGTTGAGTCCCGATCTTGCAACAGGATGGGGCACATGCAGCGGTTTTGCAGGACCTTCCCTCCAACCGTGAGTGGTAGGGGTCAACTGTAACATTAGGTTCAGGATAAGGTTCTTCAAATCTGTGTCAGGCTAGGAGCTGGAGCATTATAGGCCAGTTAGGGCAGGGCAGTGGTGGTCATGGTCTTGGTAGCCAGACACCAGGTTCTTAGAGACAGCGGGGTGGATCAACTTAGGGTAGCCAGACAAGGTCATAGGGTTGTGGTACAGGCCAGACTTATGCAGTGCAGCAGACCCAACATGAGAAGGATCTTGAACCATCTACGGTGAGAGGTATGATCTTATCAGCTTCTACTATTTCATATTCTCCTTTTGATATAGGTGCATTTCACAGTTGTATATCTGCACAGGTGGTTGAAAGCCTTGGGCTGGTGGTTTTGCTTTCTGATGGTGTTTTGACACTATACACGCATTTAGGAGTCAGAATGAGTGATGTGCACTAATGTATGGAGTGTCCCCTTGAGGTTGGAGGGTGTCACTTCATCTGGGATCTTTATGTCCTCGAGATGATAGGGTTTGACATCATTCTCAGGATAGATTGGTTAACAGCTTATCGTGTGTACATTGACTTCTATCGCTGGAGGGTGACTTTCACATCACCAGAGGGTGTAGTGTATATTCATAAGGGTGAATGGGATGTCTAGGCGAGCAAATATGGACCCGAGCATCATGGGCTAGGCAGGATAACAACCTAGATTACTAGTTTGTTTCTGTATTATCAGGGAGTGAATAAGGATGGATTCTCTCTAATGGTTGAGCTCTTTAGGGACATCTTTCCTGATGACTTTTCTAGGTTACCTCCTAAGAGTGAGGTGGAGTTATCCATTGAGCTAGTGCCAAGATTTTCACTGGTATCTATTTCTCTTTATAGGATGGATACAACGGATTTGCAAGAGATCAAGAGGTATCTAGATGATTTGGAGGCGAAGGGGTTTATTTGACCCAGTACTTCTCCATGGGGTTCGCTGGTCATTTTTGTGAAAAAGGCAGACATAACTCTTAGTCTATGCGTGGATTATTAGAAACTAAACCACCTGACGGTTAAAAACCGATATCCTTTGTCACGGATAGATTATTTTTTTGATAATATTTTAGGATCTTGAGGGTTCTCGAAGATTTACTTGAGGTCTGGATATCACCAGGTGCATGTTCGACCTACAAACATACCTCGTACATCCTTTTGTAGTAGTTATGGGTTATATGAGTATCTGGTTATGTCGTTTGGTCTTATGAAAGCACAAAAAGTTTTCATGGAGCTGATAAACCAAGTGTTCCATCCTTACTTGGACTCTTTTGTGGTGGTTTTAATGGATAATATCTTGGTGTATTCTTACAATCGACACGACCATGCCAACTATCTTGAGATCCTTTTTAATACACTGATAGGGAATCAGTTATATGTTAAGCTTGAAAAGTGCCACTTTTGGATGGATCAAATTCACTTCCTAGGCCACATAATCATGGAGACAGGAGTGTCAATGGACCCAGAGAAAGTGAGAGAAGTAATTTCTTGGGAGCATCCTAAGAACTTTTTTTACATACAGAGTTTCTTGGGGCTAGCTGGTTATTATAAGTGTTTTATACAAGACTTATCATTCTTATCAGTGTCATTGGCAGGCTTGACTAAGAAGGGCATGAAGTTTGTTTGGTCAGATTCTTGCAAGACAACCTTTCAGAATCTGAAAGGGAAGTTGACATCAAAACTGGTCCTAATACTTCCAGAGTACAGCAAGAGTTACATAGTATACTATGATGCTTCAGGTATTGGGATGGGGGTAGTGTTGATGTAGGTAGATTGAGTTGTGGCATATGGGTCTCGGAAACTGAGGCCTTATGAGAGGAATTACCCTATGCATGATCTCGAGCTAGCTGTGGTTGTAAATGCATTGTGTTGTTTGATACACTATTTATTGAGAGAGTGTTTTGTGTTGTACACATACCACAAAAGTCTCGAGTATATCTTTACACAGTGTGATCTGAATTTGAGGAAGTGAAGGTGGGTGGAGTACCTAAAATCTTTCGACTTTGAGCTTTCCTACATGCCTGGTAAGGGCAATGCAGTGGACAATGCACTGATCAGGAGGAATCAGATACAAGCAGTGTAGCAGGCCATTAGCGAGTGGAAGCTCATGGCGTTGTTTTCTGAGATGCATCTAGAGGTGCACGACTGACAGGGATATACTTGTTTATCATCCTTAGCTATGAACTCTACCCTATTGGATAGAGTTATAATAAGGTAGTTATCAGATTCATAAGGCCTAGTTCTACAAGAGTGTGTGATAGGTGAGGACCCTCATCCTAGTTGGACAGTAGGCGATGGTGAGATCATTTGTATCCATGGATGTGTTTGGGTTCTAATGGATATACACAAGTATATGATGTGAGATCTTCATGCTTCAGCTTAGGCAGTGCATCCTGGGGTCACCAAGATGTATCGTGACCTGCGACGTTAGTACTGGTGGCTGGGAATGAAGCATGAGGTGGTTGTTTTGTTACGAGGTGTTCCCCCTATAAGTAGGTGAAGGTAGAACATTAGCAACCAGCTAGGGTTTTATAGTAGTTACCTATTCCAGAGTAAAAATGGGATGATGTTGCGATGGATTTCATGATTGTGTAGTCTCATCATAAATCTTACATCAATCACTGTAGATGACCTCTAGAGTTCGAGGTTAGGGATTGGGTTTTCTTGTGTGTTTTGCTGAGGTTGGGAAATAGGTAAATCATGAGATAGGGTAAACTTTCACCAAGATATGTTGGGCCATTTGAGATTCTAGAGAGATTCGGTTGGATTTCTTATCAGTTACAGTTACCTCAGAGGTATCGATCCATTCACAATGTCTTCCATGTATCTCAGTTGCGACGCTATCACTCAGACCCATCTCATAATTTTCAGCCCAAGGAGGTTGAGATTTAGGTTGATGCATCCTTTGTGGAACATCTTATTTGTATCGTTGATAGAAGAATGAAGGTTATCTGAGGTCGTTCAATTCCTCTAGTACAGGTGTTATGGAAGAACAATCATTTATAGGATGAGACTTGGGAGAGGGAGGTCGATGTACGTGCTCAGTGGATAGAGTTGTTCTTAGATGAACCATGACCACCCTTTAGAGAGAAATTCAGGGACGAATTGTTATAAAGGGGGAGATTGTAAGATCTCGGATTTTTCTTGAGGTGTGGACCTTTCCTTTCAGGTTAAATGTGTCTACTTTCCTTTTTGTATTATACCCTAAGTCAGGCCATGGGACAGTTGGGTTTTTTTTAGAAAGAAGGGGAAAAAGAGGTTGAAGGCCAACTACAGATCATGTACTCCTAGTTCACAACGTGTAGTGGCAGTTCACGATGTGTATGGGTTTTTCTTCAGAAAAAGAAAATTGGTAAGTACACGTCATGTAATGGGGGTACACGTCATATACTTTCCCATTAGGTTTTTTAAAAATAGTGGCAGTAGCCTCTTATTTTTTACAGACAGAACACTTCTCTCTCATTTTTGAGAGCCTAACCCCTCTAAAATGGTTTTTCAGATCTAGAAGTCATCTGGACCCCATTTCTTCTATTGTCGGTCACATTGGAATCACATCGGTTAGTAACCTATTTCTTTTTAGTCATTCTTGATTCTTCAGAAAAATGACTACACTATTTGTATTTAGGTTCTTATGCCCTAATTTCTTGTTCTTCTTCTGTTCTTCATATTTATTACAAACCAGGATAAAATAGGACTCGATACTGGATGAGTTGTCTACTATTGAGCCGAGGTAGGTGGTATATTATTTCTTTCATCTTTTCAAGTGCTTTTTGGGTGTTCGTCCTTTTCACCATCCGTCAGACTTTCCGACGAGGCCTCGTTTTTTAGCGAGTTGCATGTAGTAGTTGTAGTCAGACCTAGTGAGGATACTCGTAGGTTCCATTTAGGTGCATTGGAACCTGTTTCTCGATTCAAGGTCACCCATGGGGTGAATCTTAAGGAATTAACATGTTTTTTTCCTATTTAAATCACCCAAAGGGTGTGTGATTGTGCTTTCCTAGTTAGAGGAAGCCCTTAGATGCCTAAAAGGGTTTGAATATCTTATTAGGGGAAGTAATGCCTCTTTTCCTTATTATATCTTGTTGTTCCATGCTTATTGTTGACTAGTTGGTATTATTAAACATACGATATGGGTGGGTATACCTATACGAATTGATAAATGGCATGTTAAATGGATTATATGGAAGGGTTGGACCATATGCTTTGTAGTTGATAAATAGTTAGCATGAGTGGGTATAATCATGGATTGTGAATGTTTATGTGAGTGGGTATACTCACTTAGAATGAATGTTTAAATTGAATGCTTTGATTGAATTGTTTGATAGATGACATAAACTGCTCTCCATGGATCTGGAACGCGGTAGTGGACGCCTTGGTTTGACTCTTCCCCTTGGGTATTGATTTCATGGGATACCTTGGGCCTTGCTACCTCGTGGATCTAGCTTTCTTGGACTCATGTAGGACATGTCGGTACACATGCTCCTAGGACTCCAACCAGTGCCTAGATCAAGTTTCCACTAGGATGCCCATGGGACTCGATGTGAATGCCTTGGATGATCACCTTGGATCTGGCCCATCGTGTTATAGAATAATTACATGGATTCCCTGGTACGTGACACCTCAGATTAGGCCCTTGGGGTATACACTTCAATGTACAACGTGGTAGTGGGATTTTTCTTGACTTCTTTATACAGTGTGGATGTGGATTTTTTGGTATTGATGAATTTACGGTGTGGTCATGTGACTTGTTTAATTTTTTATAGTTTCCTTATTAGGAGATGACTCTTTTTCAAGTAGCCTTGAGGGGTTATTCAGTATTACTTATGACAGTAGACTTATTACATGGGCATACATACTTACTTTACTATTTTCCTTTCACTTTCTAGCACTTTGTATATTACTATTAGAACTGTATAGACTTGGGTGGTTTCCTACTGGGATGTTTATCTCACACCATGTTTGGGCCTCCTCAGGGACCCAAACAGATTTCATGGTTACAAGTGATGATAGGGTCAAGCACCCCGGTACAGGTTGTTGATTGTGTATTTAGATCAAGGGATCATAGGACCAAGTTGAGGCTTGAGATGGTACGAACACTTTTTGGTCTTTTGGTATTTTGGGATACTTGTACTCTATTGTATTTCCATAAACTATTCTGGATGCTTTCTAGATACTTGTATTATGTGCATCATTATATATAAGTGACACTTCTAGTCATTGTTATGTATTTTTGTCTTGTCTTATTTTCAGTTGACTGCTGTTTATTTAGCTTCTACTATTTGTGGAATGTGGATGTTTCCACCCTTTACCTAAAATGGGAGTCAACTTGCATCCACCTAAAAAAGGCACTGAAATGAGATTCTAGATGGATGAATTTGGGTGATCTATAAAATAAGAAATTAAATCCCCAGATATCCCCTGATATCTTGTAAAATTTTATCCCAATTAGATTTTGGGTTTTAGAGATATGATTTAAATGGTGGGTTGTTATTCTGGGCCACATAATCTAGCCTAGAATTTCATCTTCAATTTGGGATGCTTGAAACTCCCCTCAAAACTCTAAATTAGATCTTTCCTCAATTTAATGAAATGTTCCTAAAGTTTTTCTTTATCTTCATTTCAAATTTTAGCTTCATTGGGATTGAATAATGGATACTATAGTCATATTATTGGGCTATTATCTGATTCAATTTTCCCAGAATAATCTGGGTTGAATGTCCAAAATGGGGGTATTCTAATGTAAATATCCAAGTGATACAAAATGATGAAATGATCCAAATGGAGTGGGATATTTGATAATGAAATGTTAAATTCAAATCAATACCAATGTATGATTTATAATGTGTCTCAAACTGTACAATGTAATAGTGCACTTGAAGTGGGAATTACAATCATAATGTGAAATAATGTTCAAATTGTAAAATGCACTAAAAATGGTGTTTATGAATTATAAAGTGAATGGAAAATTATATATTATAATAATGAATATTATCCTCTTTCAGTGTCTAATCACTAAGAGTCCCCTGTGGGATTCCTTCACTTACATGCTAACCTAGGGAATCCCTTATAGGATCCCTCTACTTACTTACTCGTTTTGAGGATCCCGTGTAGGATACCTCTTCCTAGGTATACCATTTTCACGATCCTGAGTAAGATTACTTAGCTTAGCTTTAAACCTAGAGGATCCTTTGTAGGACGCCTCTATTTTCTTACTTCTTCCAAGAATCCCAAGTAGGATGCCTCCAATAGCTTATTGTTTTTGACGTTCCCCAAAGGGATGCCTTTGCTTATGTATAGATATCAAGGATTCCAAGTAGGATTACTCTTGAGTGTTTTGACCTTAAGGACCCAATGGGTACCCTGGTGTTTAACCAACCCTAAGCTAGTACATTTTGGTTTGGGTAGAGATGGTAGTGAGTGTCACCTTAGAACCCGTTTCGAACTTGTAACCTCATGAGTATGAGGTTTTGGTGGTGGGTTTAGGCATTCGACCACCCACATTCTTTTATTTATACATTCACATGGTTTCTCATTATGTAGTTATTATTAACAAAGTGGTTCATGGTTATCGGTTAAAGAGACTGACGTGATGGGATATTTGATTTGGTATGCTCATACGTACTTCTTGGGATCCGTCTATTGTACCTATTCGTTTCTTGAGGTGCCCATATGTGCTTCCTAGGACCCAACTTCTGAGTATTTTTATTTGATTTTTGTATTATTGGGGTTCCTATAAGCAATTATTGGGATTCATCTTATTTGTTTCTTAGGATGCCCATACATACTCCCTAGGGTCCAACTTCCGAGCCTTTTTGTTTATTATAGTACTGGGATACCCAAACGTACTTCTTGGAATCTGAATTATGAGATGTACTCGAGGATGATTACAATCTCCCGTGTAGTGGGGATGATTACGCTCTCCTTGATTGATTACTTAACTATGGTGTTGTACATGGAACTCCTCATCTTTGATGTAGTCGGGAATGATTACACTTTCCCAACCAATGCATAGGATGTAGGTTCCAGGTGCAGTGGAAGTGCGGTTGGGCCAGAACCCAACTTTAATTTTTACCATGATCAATGATTATTTCAGGATCAATACGAGGATGAACGCCAGTCTCCATGGAATAAAATCAAAGATTTAGATAAACAAGGAAGAGGCCTGAAA
Organism: Viscum album; assembly: GCA_963277665.1. Taxonomy (NCBI): domain Eukaryota; kingdom Viridiplantae; phylum Streptophyta; class Magnoliopsida; order Santalales; family Viscaceae; genus Viscum; species Viscum album. The sequence continues at coordinate 1,254,532,850 of OY728151.1, read as the reverse complement.
CCTTTAGAGAGAATCTTGCAGATCATGTTTATAATTAATTTAATTAATTTCATAAAGAAAAGAATACCTGGATCTTCAGTATTTTCTTTGTTAATGACATTGATCGTCCGAAATGACCCTTCCAGATTATCTCGTTGCGCTTGTGAGGATCTAAACTAGAATCCCTCTAATGTTGATCCACATGTGCTCTAATGGTCTCCGATCAACACCACTCGTTCTTTGGGTGCTAGCACAGTGAAGCGGGTGTCTTGTGTCTATCATTATTGATTGCTTGTTTTTCAGCCTTGAAGAACATCTCTCATTCTTGAGAGGGGTGAGAAGAGGATTTGAGAGAGAAATTGTTTAGCTCAATAATTCTCAATTCATCAGGCGTGTAGCTCGGTATGTGGCACAATAGACGTATGTGTCTATTTATCGACATGGGGCTTTGGTTACAATATTTAATTGTATAATAACAATTAAATAAATTCATAACCTTAGATAAAACCCATACTTTTAATAATAATATCGCGTCATTATTTATGGTGTGCCAACTTTCACAAAACAAAATTATAAATGAAATTCTGCATCACAAAATAATAGCAGTGTTATTATTATTATTTTATTTTTTTCCAACTAGTTAAATAATTATTTACCATCTTGAAAATAATTATTTTACTACTGAACCAGCCTTGGTCCGCTCGAACTTCACTTCCATTTACTGAATACCCGAATAAATAAATAAATAATTTATTCTCTTAAATAAATATTTTATTTACAAACTAGTAAATAAATATTTATTAAATGTTCAATAAAATAAATAAATATATTGTATCCACAATTCAGTGAATAAATATTTATTTAATTTATGAAATCATTTTAACTTGAATAAAATTATTCCACTTTCATGAGAATAACATTTATTTTATTAATTAAATTAAAATAGAATTTAACCGAGACCACAAAAAACACTTAGTGTGCGACCCTCTAGGATTCTTTCTCATTGGCATTAGACGGGTTTTCCTAAATTCCAAGAGTATTGTCTAGAAATGGGTCAAGGTAACCAAGAGAATGAACTTAAAGTCAAAACAACGACATCCACATATGAATGCTCACTGTGTAATATAATCTCTTTGTTTCAATATCTCATCAAGTTGGTTTCATGATAGTGTCGTCAACCTTTATTCTTGACACGTTGTTCTTTGACTACCTGAAATAAACTCGTCGTTACACCATGGCCATGGAATTTTGCATGAAAGTTCTATTTCAATCAAAGGCCTGAGATATCAACTTCCATAAATGGAAGGGAAAAATCATTCCTTGAATTATCCATTAATAACATGTCACTCATGAATCACCCGTGATTCATGCTCAAATTTACCCAAGAGATGAAGGTAGAATGGTCCTTGTAGTTTAGCTTGGGTTATCGAATCCTCAGAGACCTAAGAAGTAACCCACGTACACATACATTCTATGGATTGTTTTTGTCTATGAAGTGGCCAATTTGGGTTGATTTAAGATGGGTTTAAATGAACTCTAAGAGACTTAAGTGAATTCAATTTAAAATAATGAGTTGATCCTAGGTTATCACTTGGGGTGGATTGAATTTATTTCCTTTTCAATGATTTCAATTTCTTATATTTGAGATGGGTTCATTTAAGAAGATAAAAAAACATCATTACTTACTGGTTTAATACTTACACCCTTTAATACTAATCACCTATACACTTAAAGGATCAAAGTTTTGAGCACTTCAAGGTAAATGTTTGTATTATCACATGAAGTGTGTGGCCTTAAATTCAACAAGGATGATGGAGTTTAAAAATCATCAAATAAAAATCTCAATTAAAGAAGTGATTATACATTAATTAGGTGATAAATAATATCCAATCCATCCCCTTGATACTCCCTTGTATCAACCCATAAGTGGTTTATCCCTCCATTGATTCTATGGTTTCAATGGAAGCGGGAAGTAGACTCATGAAGGAGGAATTGAAGAAGTGAAGAAAACAATAAAAAGAAAATGATCACTCCACCGTTGTGTGAATAATTTCACAAGGTTTAGTGTGAATAAATTCACACCTTGAACAAACGGTATCAAATTGATATTAATAACAACATAATAAGAGGAAAATAATAGATTTTATTAAGAAACTAAAGTGAATTGAACAACTTACATGTGAAAGACAAACTTGAGACAACAAAATCGCAGCATAACATTACAATTGAACAAAGCACCAAAGATCCCAAACTCCTCCACCACCACTGCCTTAAATAGGCATTTTTGAATCCTTGGGTCGATACTTCAATATTCCAAGTCTCCTCAATTAATTTTGGTAGGCCATAGGTGGGTGGAAAGTTGAGGGAGAGTTGATTTTTTCACCCTTGACCCGAGGTGGCATCCAACTTTCATCCACCGAACAGACGCGCTTGGAATACCTTCTAGATGTCCTAATTAGAGTGGTTCATAGAATAATACAATTTATCCCCGGATGTCTCCTAAATGAATGTAAAATTTGGGCCCATTTGGAGTTGTGGATTCGGAGATATGATTATATTAGTGGGCTATTTTTCTGGGCCGCAGAATCTGGCCCAGAATTTTATCTCTAACTTGGGATGCCTAAATGGCCACAATGGAGGCCTAATTATCACTAGATCATGAAGAATTATTTGTTCCTATATAAGTCTTATATCCTACCACCAAATTTGGGCTTCATTGGGTTTGTAATGTGGGTCCCACATTCTCATCAATGGGATGGTGTCCAATATGACTTCTCCAGAATTGCTTCCTTTCATCACAGAATATCCTCATCTTCTTCCATGAATTCTCTATTGATCCCTGAATGAAACATGTTCATATTGAAGTGTAGATAAATTTCCCAAAATATAAAATTAAAATATGGATATTTAAATTCCTTAAAATCAGATGAATCATTGGGTACTTTAAATGATGTTCAAAAATGTACCACATAATAGTGCATTTTAAGAAGGTATTACAATCGTAATGTGAAATAATGTTCAAAGTGTAAAATGCACTAAAATAGTGTTTATGAATAATAAAGAACATGAATATTATATATATTAACAATGAATATTAGCCTCATTTAGTGGCTAATCACACCCCCCAACTTGAGTTTTTCTAGTCCCGAGCAAAATATATCTCAACAATATGAAATTTGAATTCCCTTTTCCAAAAACATTTTAATACACAATGATCACCAAAAAACCTTATACCAAAAAATCATAAAACCCATCAAAATATTTTAATACAAGATAGTTTCTTAAGAAGATCCCAATCCCAAAACCATTCCTTTGTTTAAATTCATTGCCATATTTCATCCAATATCAATTAAGTATGAGGATGTGTTGTGCATCAAAATAGACATGGGGGTTCATTTTTATTCAAGGGGGAAATGACGGAAGCGCTAGGTGGAATCACATTTCAATATTAAGATGATTATTCAATTTTTTTATTGTATTTTTTTTTTCTTCAATTTTTCCATGGTAATTGAAATTGCACTCAAAAGAGTCAACACCTGTAGCGAGACTTTGCTGATGACTCCCAGGATCAAAGACCTTAGGGAACCAAGTTAATCCCACATACTCGGGAATCATCTCAAGTTAACTCAGTCAAAAACAAATTCAAATTACCAAAAATAGAGATAAAATTACTAACTTTGGGCCAGACAACTATGGAGTCATGATCCCCAAGTGCCGAAAGCCACGCATTAGGTCATTTCATTTCTCTACGTGCAAATTTATTATTATTATTTTAATTTTTTTATTGAATACTCATATTAAAACTAAAATTATCACCAAACATATACTATTTATTTGGGGGACCCCATGAACTCAAACTAATACCCCACTATCCAAAGGACGTGCATTGTGATTCTTTTTTTATTTGGATGAAAATATAAATGATGAAATATCACATTGGACAACCGAACTTTCCAAAATCTATGTTCATGAAATTATAAAAGGATTAAAATCAGAATCGGGGCATGCTAAATTATTTGATATTAAGTTTCAAAGTGTGCAATGTGTATTACCATGTTCAAAGTTAAAGGAATTTTTCCTTCCATTTACAATTTTTTTTTCAAATCATTCATTTTTTTTTACACAAAAGCATTTTTTATTTTATCTCCCCCCCAACTTAAAATAACACTATCTCCAGTTTTTAAATAAAAGAAAATTTAGAAGGGGGTAGAGGTAGATAATGATAGTTCAAAAAGGAAATTGAAAATGAGGATCATGGAATGAAGTCACCTGGTGGTTGAAGTTGAAATTCTTGATGCTCCCTTTTAATCCTTTGATATCCATGTCACTTGTAGAGTTCCCTAGTAGAAAAAAAAACAAAACAACAACAAAATATATATATATATATATATATTTATTTATTTATTTATTTATTTATATAATAAAGAAAGTGAAATATAAGTATATATATAAAAATTATAGAATAGGGAAGCACAAAAAGTCGTAGGTCAGTGGTAAGCGTGCGCCCCTATCTCCCTTCAGTCCCGGGTTCGAATCCCCACGGCTTCACCGGTTGTGACGGGGTTTGACCCACGACCCACGACGTGTCCCTTTTTATTATGATTATAATATTTTTATTTATTTATTTGTATTTTTATTTTAACCTACAAACACATTAAAATAAAACAAACTGATGATACATTGTCTTCTTTTTAAATTTTTGGGTAAGGCATTACTCAAGGATCACACCACGTGACATGGATGAATATGGTGCTCCCCTTTCATACCCATACATACTCATAATAGAAGAACAGGTCAACAGTCTATTTTTTTTAAATATAAAAATTATTAATTAATCCTATTTAAAATATAAATTTTATTAAAACAACAAAATGATAGGAAACTTGAAAACCATGGGTTGCCTCCCATGCAGCGCTTTGTTTAACATCGTTAGCCCGACATGGATCCTAAATCTATCAATTTTTTCCTGGTTCATATATTGGCTCAATTAACTCACCCTCTATTTCCTGTTTATTGAATGATTCAAGGAATGGTTTTAACCTTTGACTATTGACCTTGAAAATGTAACCACTTATGGGATCTTGAATCTCTACTACCCCATGGGGGTACACATGATGCACTATGAAAGGACCTGACCATCTAGACCTTAACTTTCCTGGGTGTAAATGAAGTTTTGAACTATACAAGAGCCCAAGTTTTCCCGGTTCAAAATGTTTGACCTTGATATTCCTAGATTGGTAGGCTTGAACCCTAGATTTATTGATCCTTGAATTTTCATAAGCCTCCATCCTTATTTTATCCAGTTCATTGAGATCTAATTTCCTTTTTGTTCCAGCCAATGAGAGGTCATAATCCATTTTCTTAATTTCCCAAAAGTCCTTATGCTCAATTTCAACAGGTAAATGGCATTATTTTCCATAAACCAACCTATATGGTGACATTCCTAGGATGGTTTTGAATGTTATACGATATTCCCAAAGAGCATCCAAGAGTTTCTCAGACCAATATTTCCTAGAAGGATTGAAAATTTTCTCAAGAATTTGTTTGATTTCATGATTGGAAAACTCAGATTGACCATTGGTCTATGGGTGGTAAGCAGTGGACACTTTATGAGAAATTCCATATTTTTTCATGAGTGATGAGAATGGACGATTTCAAAAATGAGTTCCATGATCACTAATGATATCCCTGAGAATTCCAAATCTAGATAAGATGTTTTCATTGATAAATCTAATCACAGTTTGATGATCATTGGATTTTGTAGGAATGGCCTCAACCCATTTGGATACATAATCTATAGCTAATATAATGTAAATATATCCCCTAGAGTTTGGGAAGGGACCCATGAAATCAATTCCCCAACAATCAAAGATTTCAACAACTAAGATGGGAGTGAGTGGCATTTTATTCCTTTTTGTGATGGACCCTACTTGTTGACACCTAGTACAACTTTGACAAAATGTGTAGGAGTCCCTTGAGAGGGTGGGCCAAAAGAGACCACATTGAAGAATCTTAGCAGATGTTTTCTTAGAGAAAAAGTGACCTCCACATGCCTCACTATGACAGAATTTAAGGATGGAATCTTGTTCAGATTTTGGGACACACCTCCTAATGACTTGATCAGGGCAGAACTTATAGAGGTATGGATTATCAAACACATGGTGTCTAACATCATAAAGGAATTTCCTTCGAGATTGAGTCCCTAAGAATTTTGGAATGACTCCTGTAACTAAGAAATTGTCTATGTCGGCATACCAAGGGCAGTCACTCACAGAGTATAGGTGTTCATCAGGAAATGAATCAGACACAGAAAGGTGATTTGAGATGTCTTTGAATTCCATCCTAGAGAGGTGATCAGCTACAACATTTTCAACGCCCTTTTTATCCTTGATTATGAGGTCAAATTATTATAAGAGAAGGACCCACCTAATCAGTCTAGCCTTGGCATCTTGTTTTTAGAAGAGGTATTTTAGTGCAGAATGGTCAGTGAACACAGTGATGGGGGATCCTAAGAGGTAGAACCTAAACTTCTCTAAGGCAAACACAATAGCAAGTAACTCCTTTTCAGTTGTGGTGTAGTTGATTTGGGAATCATTTAAGGATTTTCTTGCATAAGCAATGACACAAGGAGTTTTATCACAACGTTGTCCTAACACATCTCCCACAAAAAAATCACTAGAATCACACATAAGTTTGAAAAGAAGGTTCCAATTAGGAGATTTCATAATGGGAGGAGAAGTGAGAGAGGATTTGAGGGTTTAGAATTGACCCTCACAGCTTTCTATCCAAACAAATGGAGCATCCTTTACTAGGAGAGCACAAAGGGGATGAGAGATTGAACTAAAGTCCTTGATGAATCTTCTATATAAACCAGCATGTCCTAAGAAAGACCTCACTTCCTTGACAGTTTTGGGTGATGGAAGGTGACGAATGATGTCAACCTTGGCTTTATCAACTTTAATGCCCCTACCTAAGACCAGATGGCCTAGAACTGGTCCCTCTTTAACCATGAAATGGCATTTTTCCCAGTTTAGGACCAGATTATTTTCTTCACATCTTGACAAGACTCTCTCTACATTCTGCAGATATCCATCAAATTTATCCTCAAACACAGAGAATTCATCCATGAAGACCTCTAGAAAATCCCCTACCATGTCTGAGAAGATTCCCATCATGCACCGTTGGAAGGTTCCAGGGGCATTGCATAACCCAAAGGGCATGTGTTTGAAAGCAAAGGTGCCGAATGGACATGTGAATGTAGTCTTCCCTTGATACTCTAGGGAGACCTCAATTTGATTATACCCCGAGTACCCATCTAAGAAATAGTAAAAGGCATGACCTGCCACTCTCTCAAGGACTTGGTCAATGAATGGTAAGGGGAAATGGTCCTTCTTGGTGAATGAGTTTAGCTTCCTATAGTCAATGCAGACCCTCCATCCACTACTCGCCCTTGTTGGAAGAATCTCTCCATCCTCATTGGTTATCACTGTGATTCCAGCCTTTTTTGGAACCACTTGGATTGGGCTCGCCCATTCACTCTCAGCTATGGGATATATGATACCATCTTTTAACAATTTCAGAAGTTCTTTCCTTACTACCTCCATGATATTAGGATTGAGTCGTCGTTGAGGTTGACAACATGGCTTTGAATCAGATTCCAGAACAATCCTATGAGTCCCAATAAGTGGGATAATCCCAAGAATATCAGACAGGGTCCAACCAATGGATTTCTTATGTTTCTGAAGGACATCTAGAAGAATCCTCTCATGATTGGCTTCAAGAGAAGAAGAAATGAAAATAGTATGTGTTTGATTGTCCCCTAGGAAAGCATACTTGAGTGCAGTGGGAAGTTCCTTTAATTCAAGATCAGGTTGGTTCGGAATTTCAGCAGAATATTGGGACATTGGATCAAGGTCAATTTTATTTCCTAAAGTTTTAGATAGTATTGATTCCCCGCATGTAGAAGTTTTAGCTACTGGATTGGCCTGATCAGATTTAGGGAAGGAAGTTGGAGTGCTCTCCATGAAAGTGGTTTCTTGAAAGGTTTCACTGATTATTGGACCTAAGACTTCATCATAAGAGCAATTTGAAAATGATTCAATCCAAGGAGATAAACTTCCTTCATGTGAACAAAGGAAATCAATCTCATCCTAATTTAAACATTAATCAAATATTCCTTGATGTTCTATGGATTCATTATCAATGATTACTATCATGTTTACTTCATGAATGTACCCGTCATCACCTATTTGTGATCTTTCATTATAGATGTTCAATTCTAGACTCATGTTTCCAAAGTTGATGGTCATGTTCCCATTTCGGACTCAGATAACAGAGTTTATTGTTGCAAGGAAAGGACGACCAAGGATGATTGGGGTTTGTTCCTTATTTCCTAATTTTGGATGGTTTTCAAGGATAATGAAGTCAGTAGGGTAGATGAAGTTTTCAACCTTTACCAAAACATCCTTTAAAATCCCCTTTGGAACCCTAATGCTACGATCAGCAAGTTGAATTGTGACAGATGTGGGTTGGAACTCTTCTAGGCCTATCTAGCAGTACACAACATATGATATGAGATTGACACTATCACCTAGGTCACATAAGGCCTTGAAAACTTTGCTCTCTCCTAGTTCAACATTGATGTAAGGGTAACCCGGGTCTTTTAACTTAGGAGGAATGGTCCCTTGAAAGGTGGTACTCACATTAGAAGCCAAAAGTACTTGGTTTTGATGTGAAAATTTTCTTTTAAAAGTGAACAAGTCCTTAAGGTACTTTGAGTATGTAGGTATGGTTTGGATTGAATCGAGAAGGGGAATGTTCAACTTGACTTGTGAGAAAATTTCCCTCAATTTTTCACTTAGTTCAGGCTTGGTTTTCCCCCTCATGCGTTGAGGAAATGGTGTAGGTTGTGGTGTTGTTTGTTGAAGAGTTGTTTCTTTGACAATGTTATCGTGTTTTTCAATTTGATCATTTGGTTCATTTGAATTTTCATCCAAGTTTGAATCTTTGGATGGGTTTTGAATTAGTTTTTCAGGTTTCTCAATTGATTTCCCACTTCTTAAAACAGTCACAGCCTTTAGTTGTTCATGAGTTGTTTGAGTACAAGTTGACTCTACCCTTGAAGTTGAGGATGGAACCGCCTGAGTAGACATGGGTGCCTTTCTAGTTTTGATGGTTTTAAGTTCTTGTTTAAGGGAAGAGACTTCCGAGTTCATCCTCTGCATTTGTTTGCACAGTTGTTCTAGTAGGATTTGTGGAACAGTTTGGGTTGGTGCTTGAGAAGATTGGTTTATCCCGGGGGGATATTTTGGAGGTGGGATGGTCTGTTGAAAATGGAAAGGTGGTTATTGGTATTGGATAGGTTGGTTTTGGAACTGGTTATGGGTTTGGTAGTTCTGATGGGGGTAAGGATTTTGTCCCTGTGGTTGGATAGGTTGTTGGTTATCTTTCTAGCAGAAGCCTGGGTGGTCATTATACCTTGGGTTTAAGTTGTTTTGGTATTAAGGATTTTAAAAGTTTAAAGAATTTACTTCTGATAGGGTTCCTCCTAAAAGAACATCATTTATGGATGGAATGGTTGGGCAGTTGTCTGTCTTATGGTCATGTTTGTCACAAATTGTGCAAACAGGGTCAACAGTTTGGATTTCATGGACTTTCCTAAGGTTTATCTCTTCAACCTTCCTAGAGAGTGCTGCGAGTTTAGCCCTAAGGCTTTCCTCTTCTCTAAGTGTATGAATTCCAGTATATCTTTGTGGCTTTTCAGAATAAGGTGAAGTTCCCCATGTTTTGTTTTGTTCAGAAAGGCTTTCTAGATACTCGTAAGCATCATTTGGGGATTTGTTTTTAAAGGTACCATTACAAATCATGTTAATGAATTGTTTGTTCCCCGAACCCAACCCTTCATAGAAAATTCTCACTTGTTCAGGAATAGAAAAACCATGGTGTGGAACCATGTTTAGAGTGTCTTTGAACCTCTCCCATGTTTTATAGAATGAATCTCCCTCTTTTTCAAAAAAGTTTTGGATACTCTTTTTAAGTGCAATTGTTTTGTGGTGAGGAAAGTATTTTTTGTAGAATTCTCTTTGTAGTTGGTCCCAAGAGTTTATGGATGAAGGTATCAAATTGTTTAGCCAATTTTTAGCTCGATCCTTTAAATAAAAAGGAAATATCCTCATCTTATCTGATTCTAGTTGATGTGGGGACACATGGTTTCTACAATGTCATTGAACTCCTTAATGTGAAGGTAGGGCATCTCAGACTCCATTCCATGGAATGTGGGAAGATGGTTTAGGACATGGGGTTTAAATATTTAGTTGGCATATCTTAGGTAATTGTGTCTAATGCATGAGGGGGCATTGGTCCAGGAAGGTGTGAGGTAGTCATTCATGGTTTGATCAATTGCATTCCCCAAGTTTGGGGTTGCCTCATTTGGGTTTCCATTTTGGTTCCCACCCGGGTTTATGAGTTGGTTTCTTTGAAGACCTTCCATTGAAATAGGCTCAATTTTTGACTCTGGAGTATTTGGAAGATTAGGATCTAATGGAAAGAGTTCCCTTGGTGTACTTGACTCCCCAACCCCAGGACTATCCACCCTAACTAGACAGTTTGATTGATCGTGGGTGTAGGCGGACATGCGCCAAAAGAAAAAAAAATGAGAAAGGGACAAGATAAGAGAATTTGGATGAGAAAAAAAGAAATGGGGGAGAATAGAATGGGTGTTTATATGACTTACTTGGGTCCCCGGAAATAGTGCCAAAATTTGATTCATGCTCAAATTTACCCAAGAGATGAAGGTAGAACAGTCCTTGTAGTTTAGCTTGGGTTATCGAATCCTCAGAGACCTAAGAAGTAACCTACATACACATACATTATATGGATTGTTTTTGGATATGAAGTGGCCAAATTATGTTGATTTAAGAATGTTTTAAATGAACTATAATATACTTAAGTGAATTCAATTTAAAAGAGTGAGTTGGTCCTAGGTTATCACTTAGGGTGGATTGAACGTATTTCCTTTTCAATGATTTCAATTTATTATATTTGAGATGGGTTCATTTAAGAAGATAAAACAAAATCATCACTTACTGGTTTAATACCTACACCCTTTAATACTAATCACCTATACACTTTAAGGATCAAAGTTTTGAACGCTTCAAGGTAAAGGTTCGTATTAGCACATGAAGTGTGTGGCCTTAAATTCAACAAGGACGATGGAGTTTAAAAATCATCAAATAAAAATCTCAATTAAAGAAGTGATTATACATTAATGAGGTGATAAATAACATCCAATACAGCCCCTTGATACTCCCTTGGATCAACCCATAAGTGGGTTAGCCCTCCATTTATGCTATGGTTTCAATGGAAGCGGGAAGTAGACTCATGAGGGAGGAATTGAAGAAGTGAAGAAAACAATAAAAAGAAAATGATCACTCCACCGTTGTGTGAATAATTTCACAAGGTTTAGTGTGAATAAATTCACACCTTGAACCAACGGTATCAAAGTGATATGAATAACAACATAATAAGATGAAAAGAAGAGATTTTATTAAGAAACTAAAGTGAATTGAACAACTTACATGTGAAAGACAAACTTGAGACAACAAAATCACAGCATAACATTACAATTGAACAAAGCACCAAAGATCCCCAACTCCTCCTCCACCACTTCCTTAAATAGGAATTTTTAAAGCCTTGGGTAGATACTTCAATAGTACAAGTCTCCTCAATTAATTTTGGTAGTCCATAGGTGGGTGGAAAGTTGAGGGAGAGTTGATTTTTCCACCCTTGACCCGAGGTGGCATCCAGCTTTCATCCACCGAACAGAGGCGCTTGTAAGACCTTCTAGATGTCCAAATTAGAGTGGTACACAGAAGAATAAAATTAATACATGGATTTATCCTAACCTACTATAAAATTTGGGCCCATTTGGAGTTGTGGATTCGGATATATGATTATATTAGTGGGCTGTTTTTCTGGGCTGCAGAATCTGGCCCAAAATTTTATCTCTAACTTGGGCCTCCTAAATGACCACAATGGAGGCCTAATTAGCACTTGATCATGAATAATTATTTGTTAATATATATGTCTTATATCCTCTCAACAAATTTGGGCTTCATTGGGTTTTTAATTTGGGTCCCACATTCTCATCAGTGGGCTGGTGTCCAATATGCCTTCTCTAGAATTGCTTCCTTTCATCACAAAATATACCCATCTTCTTCCATGAATTATCCATTGATCCCTGAATGAAACATGTTCATATTGAAGTTTAGATAAATTTCCCAAAATATCAAATTAAAATATGGATAATTACATTCCTTAAAATCAGATGAATCATTAGGTACTTCAAATGATGTTAAAAAATGTACCACATAATAATGCATTTTAAGAAGGTATTACAATCGTAATGTAAAATGATGTTCAAAGTGTAAAATGAACTAAAATGGTGTTTATGAATAATAAATAACATGAATATTATATATATTAAAAATGAATATTAGCCTCATTTAGTGGATAATCAACCCAACATACCCTACTTCCCGCCAACTGTCTGCATGACGGTTTTCATCAGTAAATCAAAGTGTACGAGTCATGATGTGTATTAATGATAATATTAAATTCTAATGATCATTACACATGCTCACATATATTAATATCTGATGACACTAAAACATACAGAATTCCTAATGGTGGGTCTGTTCTCATAATCTTCTGTCTTGTAGATTATCAAATTTGAACTTCATGAGAGGAAGTTTCGTCTTCTTATGAGTACTCGCACCTAACGGTCTATATGCTATGTGTCCCATAATAGTATGTCATCAAACCGTAGAACTATATTTAAGAATATTGTTATATCATTTCAAGTTTCTCATCATAGTAGGGAACTACAATGACCCTATCAATGCAACAAATACTCTAAGACATTATTACATCATAGTCATGCAGAACAATAAACAATATGTAATAAGATATTTAATATTTAAATACATTAAATATTAATGCAATCAAAGTACAAACAATTGGTTCTAGGACAACAACTCTAGCATAGGATTCTCCCTAAGGTTGGGTTGAAGTGCCATTAAATTACTAAACTCACCAAAATTGACTGGGAGTGGGATGTTGATCCATTTATTTGAATGAATATCGATCATATTCTTGGATCTAGAGATAATTACTTATAGATGACATAAGGGTAATCCCCTTAGGGTTCATTCGAGCTCTAATGTTGTGACTGCCTATGGAACGGGACCTAGGGCTCAGTCATCATATTGGATTTACATAGATTGAGTGGCCTAACCTCCAGCTTAGTGACCATTTGTAGGAAGTTTGGTTATTACCTAGAATCCTTCCTTATTATGATTAGATTCGAGTATGGGTGAACCCATAGTTAGGATATGTATCCCCCTACGGTGACATAGCTTGCTCAGATACATTTTCGACGCTGGACGAAGTTGGTATTTTCAATCGGGATTACAAACCCAGATATTGACTTAATTATAAACGGCTTGAGTGGAATGACATCCATCTCAATTACCTTTTCATACGATGTACAAAAAATTGATATTTCAGACCCAGGGATCAATTGTTGTTGGTTTATGTTATTTGTTTCACCTTACTCAAGTATATACATATTTATGTTTTTTTTGTGTGTGTGTGTGTATATATATAGATATATGGGAATATATACACACACGTATAAATATATATACATGATGGAAATTTACTAGTTGGTTGGGATCACAAACCTAGGGATCGACTGTGGTTTCACTTGATTTATTATATTTATCATTTTCAGTTATGTCTTGTCTAGGCTGAGCATATTGCATGAACATGCACTTATGACAACAAATTTATAGGTTCACCGTTGGGGTGGCCTATTAATATTATTTCTCACCCATGTACATGCACCTTGGTGTGCATGTAAACCTTATGTATTCTTTTCAGGTTGAGAACAAATACATGATTGATGGGGCTGAGTCCTAGGGTTGCATGATCGAGCAGAGATGCTCATGTGGATTCTTGCGATCAGGTTGGAGCATCTCGACAATGTCTTGGATACAGGGTATGTGTTCTATCTCAAAGTTAGTAATAGAGACCCATACTTCTATTTCAGTTCTTTTATATACTCTTGTTTATGTGATTGGGTCAGTGGGAAATCGGTGTTGTATGTATGACATAGTTGTTCGATATTTTATAGCATTTCATTTATCATTATAGCATGCTTATATTTTAGTTATTTATTACTTTTGTACTCTTTTTATTTACTACTTTGGATGATATCTAGATATTTCCCATGCTTTTTAATTTGTTATGAGGTCATAGTCTCTCCATAAACACACCTTAGGCTCGCGCTACAAGTCAGAAGCCTCTGGCATATGGAGAGGTGTGCTTGAGGCCTTGTGGTGAACTATCTCAAAGCACCAATTTAGTGGCATTCAGTTTAGGATGTTTCAAATTGGTATCAGAGGTGTTTATTTTCCTATTGTATTACTATTTGGTATATGGTTGGTAGGATTATTAGAAATGTGTCAGAACCTGTGATAGATATTGGACTGGTACATCAAGAACACTTAGTTCAGTAATAATTCTTAGTTTTCAGAGATATGGGATTACTATTATAGTCTATGATGTTATAGTTGTATATGATTTTCACTTTGAGTGATGCACATGTTTTGTGGATTTTATGATTTATTATGGATTTCTAGCTATTGGTCCATTGGTGAGAGGCCAGTGGTGGATTTTTTCTCTTGGAAGGTAAAGGAAAAAGGCATCTCATGCATCATATTTGACACATGGGATTCACATGTTATAATATTTCTAGTGTGTGATTTTACTAAAAATGGAGGAAAATTTTTTAAAGTGTCGGAAACAATCTAAATGGTGTTTTTGTGTATAGGTTTTTGGTGGAATTCTACTCAATTGGTCCAACTTGTATATATATTTCCTTCTGATGGAAGGCTATGTGGATTTATGGTGAGATTTTTTATGGTAAGGTTGATGACTCAGTCCCCATACACATGAGGTTTAGTGAACCTAGTAGGTATATAGGTCACATTGTGACCATGTGTTAGACCCCTTGTAGGGCGTTGTTACTTAGGTATGGTTATTTAAAGTGGTAGTTACATCCTATATAGTGTTTTATTGCATAGCTTGGAATGAAATTATACTTAATTGAACCATGTGATTATGGTAGTGACTCATGTAGGTCAGTATCGATAGTCCATGCTTTTATAGTAGACCCTTTATGGGTGCATCTTTTCATTTTAGGTGATCTAGTCTGGTCGCTTTGTATGATATTGATATATGACTAGACTTTTTTAGTGAACTTGACCTTGAGGGGGTATTATCATATATGGATACTATTTGAGTGTTATCTCATCATTATATTCTATGTTATATCATGATACTTCAGGGGACAGTCCCTTATGATGATGCTCGGTGAGGACAGGGCCCTAGTAGGCTATGTTTACAGTTTTGACCCTCATAAGTCTATATTATATGTTGGATTCACCTATTTTGATAATACCAAATCATGTTTAATTTTATAATAGGTTAGTTTTTTGACAATCTATTTCAATCTATTTTTATCTCATGACTTTGCTAAAATCAGTTTACAGTATAAAAAGTATCTAAGTCAAAGGTCACTACTGAAGGTTACTGGTCATCGTTGAAGACCTTACCGATGAAGGTTACCATTATAAAAGTTATAGTTATAAATTTACTATTGGAAGTCACCAGTACAAGGTCGTTGTTGTAAAGCCTACCATTGAAGTACTTACCGAAGCATACAGATGCTGAGTCAATGTGATAGGTCACTATTGTGACAAGGTTGCTGCTATAAAGAGTTTCTGTTAGAAGTCCACTGTCAGACTTATTACTAGAAGTATACAGTTAGTGAATTCTACCATTGTACAAGTCTACAGTTAGTGAAGTCTACAGTTTTTGAAGTCTACCATTGGACAAGCCTACCATTGATGAAGCCTACCGCTGGATACGCCTACCGTTAGAAGTCTACTGCTGTTTAAGCTTACTGCTGAAGTTGCCACCGATTGACAGGCTACTATTAATAGTCTACTGATAACATATTCTATACTTTATCCATTTTCTTAATATATCATAATGGTCATATTTGATAAATTAAATGCTTCTTACATTAATTAATGCTAATTGTAAATGTTTCAGGAGACAGTACCTGGGACAGTACGTGGTACGAGAAAGATTGCACGTGATCTACTCATTTCCATTGTCAGACCTCAAATATAAAAAGGAAAGACCACAAAAGAAATAAATGAGAGTGACACATATGTGCATATGAAGAAGGGTGTCATACGAAGTGAAAAATAGCTTACTCGCTAGATCAAAGCAGAACCATCCATCACTAACACTCTAAACCCTCAAGCATCATGAAGATCATTCTAAGACAAACTCACTTCTGCCTTCTATGCCTCATCAACTCTTGATCAACATCAGAAGTAGAACACTGAAAGCTAAAACCTAGAGTTACAACACTCTGTTTTGAAGACAAGTTTTAGAGAAAGACTCCAACATCAAATTCTTCTCTCCGAGGAGTCAAGAGCTGAACTGTCAAACACATAGATCTTTCTAAACTCAAGCTTATTGTCTTAGATCCATTGTGTTCTTTCTTTTTACATCTTTGAGAAGTGTGTGTGTCTGTATGTATCACACGCTATCTCATGTGCTTGAACTGGAGGATACCGAATATCCTCACATCAAACTTCACCTAACCTTTTGTTTCCCACATATAATTGTGGAAGAGACTGTGTGTGGTCTGTGCTGCTTTTTTTCCCACGAAGAACTGTGGAAGAGGGTGTTAACCCTGGACAGTTTGTGAAAATTGTTTTAAAGCCCGATACAAGCTGTATATCAAGTTTATTGTTAATATAAACTACTTGGTGGCAGGTGATCACCAAGTGGAGAAGATTAAGTCTCGACTTGAGACTGAACCTCTTGTTTTACTTCACTAAGTACTTTACTTAGTTATACTTCAGTTTGACATTATCCACTGCTTATATTTTCTAAAACATAAAACTGTTTTGCTTTCACTCTCATAGTTATTTTTGGTTAGTGTGTATATATGCTTAATTCAGTAAACCTATTTCAAAAGTTTAATTAGTGATTGCATTGATTCAATTGAGGACTAATCAACCTTAGAGAAACTTGTTGAGAAATTAAACATTTATATCTCTACTGCCTTAATTGACTGGGCTATTTTTAATTGGGGGATTTTTATCATAAAGTTTTTTTAAAACAAAAATTTTAATTGGAACTCAATTCACCCCCCCCCCCCTCTTGAGTATCCACTCCGACCAACATTATATTTACCTCCCTTATAGAGGTTTTATATTATAGGATAGGTGGTCGAACCTAGTTACAATATTATGAGACTTGATCGGTATGGCTAGGTGGGGGACCTAGAGGCCCTTAGTTTTGACTCAGACCCTAGTAGGCCGACATTTATTTTGTTTGAGGGAAACTTAGTGAGAGGTTTTCCTGGGTTTATGGATTCCTTTTAGGGCAGTGAGGTTGTTTATATGATTTTTTTGAGATCAATGCATGGTAGGTGCTTGAGTTTTGTGATATAGGCATGTTGATGCCTTTGTATTTTGATGAAGCACCTAGGGTGATTATTTTTCAACACTGGATTCAGTAGGAAGGATTGTTCGGGTGCCTTGTCCTATTGACCAGTGTTCTCATTATTGCTAACACTACTACAAAAACGGTCAAGGGAAGCACCCCCTTATATCAGCGCTAAGAAAAACCGATGATAAAGGTTACCCTGTATCAGCACTAAAATTTCAGCGCTGATAAAGGAGTTCTTTATCAGCGCTTTTCTAGCACTGATATATGGCCTCTTTATCAGCGCTAAAATTTTAGCGCTCATACAGGGTAACCTTTATCAGCGCTAAAATAGCGATGATAAAAAGACCCTTTATCAGCGCTAGAAAAACGCTGATAAAGACTCCCTGTATCAGCGGTAAAATTTTAGCGCTGATACAGTAAGGATTTATCAGTGCTTTTTTAGCGCTGATAAAGGGTACTATTATCAGTGCTAAAAAAGCGCTGATAAAGGTAGTCTTTATCAGGGCTTTTTTAGCACTGATAAAACCTTAGTTCATTTTTTTATAAAGTTGGTCGCACAGTTCCCTCATTTTATCATGACCTAAAGCTCTCGCGATACTGGAACCCTACGAATCCCCTCTGCCGCCCGCTGAGATCACGTTGTCAGACCTCTTCCGCGCTCGCTTCTCGTTGTCGGACCTCCACCGCCCGCTGAGTTCGCATTGCCATACCTCCTCCACCCTCGAGCTTCAGTTTGCCGAACCTTTGTCGCCCACAACGCTTTCAAGTTCCGGTTTACAGGACCTCCTTTAAGGCATGTTTTCCAAATCTTTTTTCAATATTGTTCTCCTCTCCCATTTGTATATCATTTTTTTAACATGATTTTTTATTCTATGGGTGAGTATTATGGTTTGACCGATTGAAGAAAATGGACCATACTTGATGGAAAATGATGTAAAGGGGATGATTCACATGTGTTTACTAATTTTCATTATATTTCTCAAGAACATGGTGCTTGTTTACTTTTATTGTTGAAAATCATCATTGTTTTTTGGTGGGGTTGTTTGAGAAGTTTTTTATTAGTTTGGTTGTGATAGATTCCATTGGGGTAAAATGTGAGATGGTTCAGGTGGTAAATCATGCAGTGTGGAAGCATCAACCTTTCCATTGTTAAAAAGATGTAATGAGTGGGTTATTGTGGGAGATGAAATCGTTAGTTGGTATGGGTTTTCATTTTAGTTTCCCAGTGACATAGAAAGCATCGATGTAGTTGGAAATGCATGATGTTCTTGGTGAGGGCCACTATCTAGCTAGTGGTGTCATTGTATATGATAAAGCATCGATGTAGTTAGAGATGTATGATGTTCTTCATTTGAGCAGACTCATTCAGATTCCAAGTGGGTGTTTCTATACTATATCTTCTTTTTGGGATTCATGTGTTTCATGAATTCATATTTTATCCATTTGAAGTTGGTTAGACATGTTTTGATCATTTTTAAGCACAAAATAACCCTATTAATGAAAATAATATATGTAATGGATGGTATCTTGTTGTGAATTAACCTTTTTCATTGAAATAATTTAGGTTTCCTTCTAGCCAACATTAAAGCCACTAACCTATTCTCAAATACCATGTTTTTTCATCTTGTTTGGGGTATTTTGATTCACTCCCCCCTTTTGGTTTCCATTTCTTCTTGGCATGATCATCAGGAACGGTTTCACTTCCACCAGCAGTGAGTATTTAGGCATGATGAATAAATACTAATGGTTAGGCTCTATAAATCTCCATTTTTATAAGGAAGTGGTTCTCTTCTACTGTATTTGGAATTATTGTTTTGTGTACTTGAACCATAAATACTAATATTTGAGATTCAAATAGGATGGAGATGAATAAAGATTGGATGGATGTTAATCGTTTAACAATAGAGTACGAGAACGGAGTGAAAGAGTTCATCAAGTTTGCAAAGGATCACGCAAATGATCCTTCTCAAATACTTTGTCCGTGTTTACGTTATTGTTATTCTAGAATACTTACTCCAGAGAAGTTGGAAGAACATTTGATATGTCACAAAACAGATCGGAGTTATAAATATTAGAATAAACACGGAGAAAAAGTGAATGTAGCTACTGACTGGGATAAAACTACGTTTTATGGATCGTCAGATATGAATACAAATATGGATAATGAAGAATACCGTATGGAGGATGTGATTACAGATGTCAATGATGATGAAGATCGTATTGAGGAAATGACAAATACAATTCAAGATGAATTTCGTGATTGCCCAAAATTGTTTGAGAAGTTAAAGAGTTGTGCAAAGACGTCATTGTATGCTGCTTGCACTAGGTATACAACATTGTCAGCTGTACTGAAGTTGTATAAATTGAAAGCAGGCAACGGATGGAGTGATGTCAATTTTATGGAACTACTTTCTCTCTTGAATGACATGCTCCCAGAAGATAATGAGCTCCCAAGCCGGACATATGAAGCTAGACGAATGCTATGCTCGATGGGAATGATTTCTGAAAGAATACATGCATACCTCAAAGACTGTATATTGTTTCGCAAAGAGAACAAATCACTTACAGAATGCCCAAAGTGTGGTGCCTCTCGATACAAGAAAGATAAATCCAATCCTGTGAAATTTTTATGGTACTTTCCAATCATTCCAAGGTTTAGGCGTCTATATGGAAGTGAAGAAACTGCAAGACAATTGTCGTGGCATGCAGATAAAAGAAATAAATATGGGTTATTACGTCATCTGTTTGACTCTCCTCAATGGAAGAAAATTGATCATGAGTATCCTGAATTTGGAAAAGAGCCGAGAAACCTTTGTCTTGCGTTATTTACAGATGGATTGAATCCTTTTGGTTTTCAAACCAGCACTCACAGTACATGGCCTGTTATGTTGGTAAATTATAACTTGTCACCCTGGTTATGCATGAAGCGTAAATTCATCATGTTATCTATGCTTATATCAGGACCAAAAAAACCAGGTAACGATATTGATGTTTATCTGGCTCCTTTGATCGAGGATTTGAAGTTATTTTGGGACTCAGGTGTAATGTTGTATGAAGCTTATAAAAGTGAATACTTCACGTTGAGAGTGATGTTGTATGGGACAATAAATGATTTCCCTTCTTATGGAAATTTTTCAGGCTATAGCATTAAAGGAACTCTAGGGTGTCTCGTGTGTGAAGAAGATATAGAATCAATTAGGTTGAAACATTCATCAAAATCTGTGTTTCTAGGACATCGTAGATTTCTACCTCGCCGGCATAAGTACCGATCTTGGACGACATCATTCAATGGAAGTTCAGAAAAACACGCAACACCATCTCCACTAATAGGTGATCAGCTGTTTGAGAAAGTAAAATATCTGAACACTATTTTTGGTAAACCATTTTCGAAAAATCTTACGAAAATCGGTTGGAAAAAGAGATCAGTTTTTTTTTGAATTACCATACTGGAATTGTTTGTACGTCAGACATTTTCTTGATGTGATGCATGTGGAAAAAAATGTATGTGACAGTGTTATCAAAACGTTTCTAAATGCCCCTGGAAAAACAAAAGATGGAATTAAGGCAAGGTTTGACATGGTTGACATGGGAATACGAGAAGAGTTGGCTCCCGTGAAGGGTGAAAATCGAATGTTTCTTCCTCCAGCTGCTTATACTCTTTCTAGGGCAGAGAGATATCAGTTTTTCAACTTCTTTAATGGTGTAAAGGTTCCAGAGGGGTACTCATCAAATATCAAGAACATTGTGTCAATGAATGATTTGAAGTTAAAAGGTTTTAAATCACATGATTTCCATGTTTTGATGTAAGATCTAATTCCTATAGCTTTACGTTGCATTTTGCCCAAGAATGTTCGTCATACGTTAACCAAACTTTGTTTCTTTTTCAAAGCTATATGTAGCAAAGTTTTAGACCCGGGGAAATTGCCAGCTATGGAAAAATAAATTGTCATCATATTATGTGAATTAGAAATGTTCTTCCCGCTAACATTCTTTGATATGATGGTCCATTTGATGATTCACTTGGTGAGAGAGATTCAACTTTTTGGTCCTATGCACTATAGATGGATGTATCATGTTGAACGGTATATGAAGATTTTGAAAGGGTGTGTCAAAAATTGAAGTCGGCCAGAGGGTTGTATAGTGGAGCGATATATTGTTAAGGAAGCCATTGAATTTTGTACTGAATACCTATCTGATGTGGAAAGCATTGGTCTCCTGAAATCTCGTCACACTGGACGCATTGAGGGTGAGGGAATTTCTGGAAGAGAAGTTGTGACAATCAGTATTACATATCAGGAGCAGACTCATCTTTATGTTTTTCATAACAGTTGGGAGGTTTCTCCATATATTAAAACTCATAAAGAAATTATTAGGCAGTTGGATCCATCGAGGGCTGAAAAATGGTTATCAGATACACATAATCACCAGTTTATAGGATGGTTTCAGGACCATATTTTTAAGCAGTTGGATGAAAATCTGAATTCAATTTCAGAACGTCTTCGATGGCTAGCCGCTAGACCAAGTGTGTATGTATTATCTTACAGTGTTTATGTAATTAATGGTTATACATTCTATATAGATGAACATGATGAAGATAGTACCATGCAAAATAGTGGAGCTAAACTAGTGGCTGAAGCGATGCATGTTTCTAGTAGTAAGGACAGAAATCCAATTTATGCAAATATGTCATACTTTGGCATTATCAAACTAATATGGGAGTTGGATTATACGACATTCCAATTGCCGATTTTTCAATGAAAATGGATTGATAACAATAGTGGTGTTAAAATAGATGAATGGGGATTTGTGAAAGTTGATTTTAGTAAAGAAGGGTACAAAGACAAATAGTTTATAATGGCATCACAAGAGGTACAAGTTTTTTATGTTCTAGATCCCGCAAACTGAAAATGGTCGATTGTTCTGTTATCATCCAAAACTACTGAAGGTTCCGATGAAAATTCAGCTGAGGACGATCCTTTTAGTGGTACGTCACAGTCATTTCGGAGCGGTCCCAATGCAGATGATGTTTTGTATGTTAGAGGAAACCATAATGAAGGGATTTGGATAGTCGATAGAGGTGTCAAATCCCTTCAACCTTTTAAAAAAATAAAGAGAGTTCAGTAAACAGGTTATATTTTGTTTGTAATATAGATCTTGTTATCTCATGTTATTATCTTATCATTACTGAATTTATGTAATCTAAATTAATTGTTCAACCACTTTTGCAGATAATGACTTATGTACATTCTGATGCTCCTAACCTTGAGGCTGAACAAGTCTCTCAAGCAGCTGTTCTTGCGGCTGCTGCTGCTCCTGCAACTCATGCTGCTGCTGCTGTTGCTCCTACTGCTGCTCCTGTTGCTCCTACAGCTCATGCTGCTGCTGCTGTTGCTCCTACTGCGGCTCTGGTTGCTCCTGTTACTCCTCCTGCTGCGGCTCCTGCTGCTGCTCCTCTTGCTGCTCCTCCTGCTGCTCCTCCTGCTGCTCCTGCTGTTGCGGCTCCTGCTGCTCTTAGTGTTGAGGTCCAACAACCATCAACACATATCGTTGATACCATTCTAGATGAACATATAGATGATGTTGATATCGATGAAATGGTCGGGAATAAAGGACCAGTGTCGCAGAAATCACAGGTGCGTCGTAGTTTGACGGTGTTAGCCAAAATTCTTAAGGCGAAAAGCAAAGGCATCAAATTTGAAGTCGGATAGAATGCACGAGGCCAACATGTGAATCCCAACAAGGTTATGTTTAGCAGCTACATTGGAGTTGTCACTCGGCAACACATGCCGATTGACATAGATTCATGGCACCATATTGTGTCCGGGCTGAAGGCTGTGATCTAGGAAGAAATTACGGTAACATTATGAATTTATTTCTTTAATTTACTAGAAAATAAAATAATGAAACAATGTCTTACTCTTCTCAATCTCTTGTAGAGTACATTTATAGTAGACGATTCACACAAGGATTATGTACTAAGGCTTGCAGGAAAGATTCATCGAGTTTTTCACACTATTTTAACAAGATGTCACCTCAAAGATTATAAAGGTAAAATAAACCCTCACCCACCCATTGTCTACACTCACCTGATATCCCAAGAAGCATGGGATGCATTTATTGGCCGTCGTGGGGATGAGAAGTTTCAGGTACATTGTGAGTGATAATACATTGTTTGAGGATACCTGTATTCATCACTTTTATTGTCAATATTTAATTTATGAAACAGAAACTTTGTACTGAAAATAAGGAACGTGATTCAAAACCAACATACCCCTATCGTAAAGCAAGGATGGGGTACACTTCATTAGAAAAGAAAATGGTACGTATTTTAAATTTACAATAATATTGTTAGGTGCCAATAAACAACATCATAATTATTTTTCTATCTTTATATGTAGATTGATGAGTCTAAAACCAAATGCACTTCCATCCCACATCATGTGCTATGGAAGGAGGCACGTGTGAACAAATATGGGAAGTTAGTAGATGAGAACACACAGAAAGTGTGGGAAATATGTGTAAGTATGACATGACGATAAAATAATTTGTTTAAAATTGCCATTACATAAAAATAATTAGTTATTTTCCTATATCCGACAGTCACAGGAATCAGCTACTCCTATAGCTGATACGGACCTATTATCGACGGCTTTGAAGCAGCCAGAAAAATATGGTCATGTTAGAGGTGCAGGGTTTGGGGTGACACCCCGAGTATATTTTGAGAAGAAGAAAAAAATGGATGATATAGATGAAAAATTGGAACAAATGAGGGAAAAAATAGCAACCCTTGAAGAACAATTGTAATGGCAGGGAGAGTTGCTAGCAACTTTTATGGGTAGGAAGCAAAGGGAAGCCACAACTCAAGAACAATCGCCGCATGAACATCCCGCCCCACCCCCCACCAGCTTTGAGGCGAGCCATTCGCCTCAAAGAACTGTCTTAGCTGTGGTAATCAATATTCTAATAATTGTTACCATGAAATATGAATCAGACAAACACTGATAATTTTTCTATACTCATCTTCTACAGGGTGATAATGATTGTGATTTATATCTGTCAACACCCACCTATCACCTTATAGCGAGGGCTACAGTGTTCAATATCCCAGATGTCACACTGCATAATAGACCACTTCTGAAAGATCATCTGAAAGTGATGATTACTGTAGCTCATGAGCCAAAGGCAGAGCTACCTATTCCACTTCATGACAATGATATTCATACGGTCGGAAAGGCTATTGGGACATTCATTGCATGGACGTCACAACTTGTAAGATTACATGCGGACAAAGAGGTATTTATTTCCTTTTCTTTTCAAGCTAAACCCTTAACAATTAATGAAAAAAGGGTCTGAACCAATGATTGTTGTTATAGATGGAGAAAGGGAAGGGGTGAAAAATGACAGCTCAAAACCATCTAAAGGATCGACCAACCGATCCCAAGGAGCTACTGAAAGCACAATAACACCACCTGTTCTCTTTCCACATTTACTAGCATTGAAGAATCATGTGGATACGAAGCTAAAAGATGGTAATAATAATATAGTGGTTTTCGAAGAGAATATATACGGAGAGGAAAGTCAATATTTCGGTGCTGCTGAAAATGTAAATGAAATCCTTGAAAACAGTTGGCTAGGCATCACAGTTGTAAATGTATATATGAGGTATGTTTCCATGAATTGATTTTCCAAAAGCTGATATAGCGTGAAAATTATGACTAAATGCATTTTATATTGTTGACAGACGCATTTATGAAAAACAATTGAAGGAATTTTCCCATGAGCCAAGATTTGGACTGGTTAGTCCTCATATCACATAAACACACCTAACAAAAATAGAGCCATCAAAAAGGGATGAAATAGTGAACGGCTTGCTGAAAACATTTGAACACAAGATTACATATGACAGACTTTTCCTAATACCAACCATGCAGGGGTAATACTCTACGATTAAAGCATATAAATTATATTTTCAATTCTTTTATTACTTATTCCCTTTTTTGTTTTTAAGAGACATTGGTTGCTAATTGCGGTGAACTTGGATACTCCGAAGATTTATTTTCTAGATTCAAAGCAAGGATATCCATCAAACCGACCACACATGATGGAGTTTGTGAATCTGTAAGACACTACATCTTACGTTTTAGGTATAAACATCAAGTAATATAATTTATATTATCTTTTACTGATAGGGAGGTGTATCATCATCGTCTAAAAAATGAATGAGGCTAGGGGATAAGCATAAGGAGGCGAGCAAGTACTGCTTCTGGAAAAATATCAGGGTATATATAATAAAATTTCACTATCCAAACACATCTCAACACAAGTTACTTATTCTCCTAATGATCAATTTTTTTGTAGTTTCCAAAACAGACAAACGATAATGATTGAGGTTATTATGTTTGTAAATTTATGAAAGAGATCTTTTTTCATCAACAAACTAGCATCCCTAAAGATGTATTTTTAAAAACAACTACTGGTTCGTTTAAGTTATTTATTAATTCTTTATTTTTTTATTTTGCAGTACTACTATGACTGCCGAAAAGCCTCATACTCACAAGATGATATAGATGTGTTCAGAAATGAGTGGTCCGCATACCTGATGGAAGATTGTACACAAATACAATGAATATCTGACTTGGGGACATGTACAATTTGTGGTCATTTTTGAGAGGGGTTAAGGGGATCAAAAGATGAAACATTGTTGTATGTAAATGTTCGTAGGAAAATTGTAATTGTTATTAAATAAAATAGCCTTTCTCCAATGAGTAATTTTCTCATTTTAACAGATGATATGCACCAGAAACATGCAAGAATGCTGAACCACTCAAAGGGTCTCTATTTTGTTTAAAATGGACAAGATTTTAAGTGAAAACAAAAACTGACCTACGGAAATCTGACCAAACACATTCGGATTGCATTGATATTTTATAAGAACGATACAAGGGTCCTTGGTGACGTGTAAGAGTCAACCCCGCCTCAATCTGAGGCACGGTGTGGCTGCTAGCACTCAAAGGGTCTCTATTTTGTTTAAAGTGTACAAGATTTTAAGTGAAAACAGACCTACGGAAATCCAACCAAACACATTCGTATTGCATTTATATTTTATAAGAATGATCCAAGGGTCCTTGGTGATGTGTAAGAGTCAACCCCGCATCAATTCGGAGCACGGTATGGCCGCTATCACTCAAAGGGTCTCTATTTTGTTTAAAATGGACAAGATTTTAAGTGAAAACAACAACTGACCTACAGAAATCTGACCAAACACATTCGGATTGCATTGATCTTTTATAAGAACGGTCCAAGGGTCCTTGGTGACATGTACGAGTCAACCCCGCCTCAATTCGAGGCACGGTGTGGCCGCTAGAACTCAAAGGGTCTCTATTTTGTTTAAAATGGACAAGATTTTAAGTGAAAACAACAACTGACCTACGGAAAGCTGACCAAACGCATTCGGATTGCATTGATCTTTTATAAGAATGATCCAAGGGTCCTTGGTGACATGTACGAGTCAACCCCGCCTCAATTTGAGGCACGGTGTGGCCGCTATCACTCAAAGGGTCTCTATTTTGTTTAAAATGGACAAGATTTTAAGTGAAAACAACAACTGACCTACGGAAATCCGACCAAAAGCATTTGGATTGCATTGATCTTTTATAAGAACGATCCAAGGGTCCTTTGTGACGTGTATGAGTCAACTCTACCTCAATCCGAGGCACGGTGTGGCCGCTAGCACTCAATGGGTCTCTATTTTGTTTAAAGTGGACAAGATTTTAAGTGAAAACAACAACTGACCTACGGAAATCCGACCAAATGCATTCAGATTGCATTGATCTTTTATAAGAACGATCCAAGGGTCCTTGGTGACATGTATGATAGTTTACCTTCTTATAGAATAGTTTCTGGAAGAGTATAAGAGACATGAAGCAATGAATATCATTATAGTGTTGGAGAAAATGTGGTTGCTACAAATAATGTGGAAATCGGCTTGTGCAATGCGGCCTAAGTTACAACTTGCAGGTATTGTACTTTATTTTTTTCTAGAGGGTTTCAATGTAAATGAATTTTGGAATGATCATTGCTATTCATTATCTTTTAGGTTTTTTTGACAGTCGAGGGGAAAGGGTGGGGTCTGCAGACATTAGAGGATATGTTGAAGGGTGATTTTGTGTGTGAATATGTTGGAGAAATGGCCTCTTTGCCCTTCAAGCTCCCCAAACCCCGATCACCATTGGGGTTCGGGGATCTTGAAGGGTAAAGAGGCCATTTGGTTAGATGTTAGATGCTATGGAAATGTTGCAAAAATATAGGATGTAATTTCCCATAAAGTCACCCTTCGACATATCCTCCAATGTCAGCAGACCCCACCCTTTCCCCTCGGCTGTCAAAAAAACCTAAAAGATAATGAATAGTAATGATCATTCCAAAATGCATTTACACTGAAACCCTCCAGAAAAAAATAAAGTACAATACCTGCAAGTTGTAACTTAGGCCGCGTTGCACAAGTCGATTGCCACATTGTTTGTAGCAACCACATTTGCTCTAACAATCTAATGATCTTAATTGCTTCATGTCTCTTATACTCTTCCAGAAAATCTTCTCTAAGAAGGTCAACTATCGTGTACGCATACTCACCTTCAAATTCATGGGTGCAAGTACAAGGCACGGATGAAGATAAACAATTTCTAAAACAAGTTGACCAACATGCATCATCCTCGATGGAAGTAAGATAGAAATTCACATGGATGTTATTAAAGATATGATTTTGATGTATATAGTGAAAGGGTGGTGGATGTTCATTGTTGATGTTGTTCGTCTATGAGACTTTCACCTTCTCTTCTCCTCTCTCTATGTCTTGGACATCATGCAATAGCCTTATATCATGTGGGGTAAATTGAGGTTGCTGAGAAACTATGGCACCGCATGATCTTTCATGTCCAGTGCCCTCAGGATTTTTTTTCTAATCAAGCTGCCTCTGATCATTAGTTGCGTGTAAAGGTGGTGCGGTAGCCTCCATGATAGATTGGAATTTGACCAATCCATTTGATGAACAAGATGGGATTCTAAATCTGACATTAATAGCATCCAATATAGGAAATAGTTCCAATGATTCGGCAAGTGAGGCTACATTTAAAGATATTTCATGTGTTTCATCAAGCGAGTCAGTTCCTAGTTCCAAAACGCATTCACAAACATCACTCATTAGTTTCCTCAAGGATAAACTTGGGTTCATGGCTTTGTATGATCAAAGAGATATATCCTCTACTGATTTTACAACCTATGTGGTGCATGTTTCAAATTCCTCCAGGAAAAAGGAAAAAATGTGGTGATTTGTAAGCCACATCTATTTGATGTTTTGAAATGTTAATTATGTTTTGAAAATGGGTTCAATCTTTGAGGAAAATTTGAATTGTCCTTGCTTCATGTTTGGATGATGGATTCACATCCATTCCAAGTGGTTTTGATGGAAAGGATGGATGATAACATTGGTTGTTGTTCTCATGGATGTCTAAGCACAGTAAGTTAGAAAACATGTTGGGTATGTTGCGGAGTTTTAGTTGGGGTTCTAGTGGTTTTTTCCCGATGATGGAGGTGTTAAACATCAGATGGTGGTGTTTGTGAGCTAAAGCGTATAGTGGGGAGCACCATAGAAATTAAGTGGTCGGTTGATGACATGATTGTAGTTTTTAATTATATGGTCTTGGGTAAAATCCATCTTTGTGTTTAGATCGGTTGAGTACATTGAGATGAAGGTTGTGGTTGGGTTGTGTTATGGGTGTTTGGGGCAATGTAAGTATTTAATTGTACCTTTATGTTTTGCATAATGAATAATTAGTATATCATATTCAGATTGCATTTATATTTTATAAGAACGATCCAAGGGTCCTTGGTGACGTGTACGAGTCAACCCCACCTCAATCTGAGTCATGGTGTGGCCGCTATCACTCAAAGGGTCTCTATTTTGTTTAAAATGGACAAGATTTTAAGTGAAAACAACAACTGACCTACGGAAATCCGACCAAACGCATTCAGATTGCATTTATCTTTTATAAGAACGATCCAAGGGTCCTTGGTGACGTGTACGAGTCAACCCCACCTCAATCCGAGGCACAAAGTGGCCGCTATCACTCAAAGGGTCTCTATTTTGTTTAAAATGGACAAGATTTTAAGTGAAAACAACAATTGACCTATGGAAATCTGACCAAACACATTCGTATTGCATTGATCTTTTATAATAATGATCCAAGGGTCCTTGGTGACATGTACGAGTCAACCCCTCCTTAATACGAGGCACGGTGTGGCAAAGGGTCTCTATTTTGTTTAAAATGGACAAGATTTTAAGTGAAAACAACAACTGACCTACGAAAATCTGACCAAACGCATTAGGATTGCATTTATCTTTTATAAGAACGATCCAAGGGTCCTTGGTGACGTGTATGAGTCAACCCCACCTCAATCCGAGACACGGTGTGGCCACTATCACTCAAAGGGTCTCTATTTTGTTTAAAGTGACGCGATTTTAATTGAAAACAACAACTGACCTACAGAAATCCAACCAAACGCATTCGGATTGCATTGATCTTTTATAAGAATGATCCAAGGGTCCTTGGTGACGTGTACGAGTCAAACCCTCCTCAATTTGAGTCACGGTGTGGCCTCTATCACTCAAAGGGTCTCTATTTTGTTTAAAATGGACAAGATTTTAAGTGAAAACAACAAATGACCTGTGGAAATCTGACCAAACGCATTCGGATTGCATTGATATTTTATAAGAACAATCCAAGGGTCCTTGGTGACGTGTACGAGTCAACCCCACCTCAATATGAGGCACGGTGTGGCTGCTAGCACTCAAAGGGTCTCTATTTTGTTTAAAATGGACAAGATTTTAAGTGAAAACAACAACTGACCTACGTAAATCTAACCAAACGCATTCCGATTGCATTGATATTTTTTAAGAAAGATCCAAGAGTCCTTGGTGATGTGTACGAGTCAACCCCGCCTCAATCCGAGACACAGTGTGGCCACTATCACTCAAAGGGTCTCTATTTTGTTTAAAGTGGACACGATTTTAATTGAAAACAACAACTGACCTACGGAAATCTGACCAAACGCATTCGGATTGCATTGATATTTTATAAGAATGATCCAAGGGTCCTTGGTGATGTGTACGAGTCAACCCCACCTCAATACGAGGCATAGTGTGGCCGCTAGCACTCAAAGGGTCTCTATTTTGTTTAAAATGGACAAGATTTTAAGTGAAAACAACAACTGACCTACGGAAATCCGACCAAACGCATTCATATTGCATTGATCTTTTAAATAGGGGGTCATGGAATGTGATCTATCATGGGCCTCATATATATCAAGTCATGTTTGGCCTGGTATACTAGGGTGATCATGTGTTTGGGTCTATGATACTTATGGGCTTATATCTGGATGAAAATACTCCCATTTGGGAGGGTGGATATGCTTATGGGTCTTATTCCTTAAATGAGAATACTCTCATAGGGGAGGTATGAGATGTATATAGGTATTATTCCCCAAATGAGAATACAACCATAGGAGTGGGATGAGATTCTTATCGGGAATATTCACTAAATGAAAATAATCCCATAGGGGAGGGCTGAGATGATTATATAGATTTTGCCTCAAATGAGAATACACCCATATTGGAGGGTTGATATGATTATAGGGATTATTATTTGGATGATAATACTCCCATATGGTAAAGAATATATGCTTCTTAGTATTATTCCCTAAATAAGGTTACTCCCATAGTATAGGGATGAGATCCTTGTAGGTCTTATGCCTCAGAATTGGAATAACACATATGGGTGGTCTGAGATACTGTTGAGGGTATTCCCTGGATGAGAAAACTCCTATAAGTGGATTTCCATGATGGATTATAAATAAAACTCACATATTGGAGGTCAATGATAATTATGTATATAGTGGGGAGACCATGGTATATTATATGTTTTGTGTGGTTCCTATGATGTACTCAGAGAAACCTTAACATTGGATGAAGTAGGTATGGTTGATCAAGCTTTAATACTTGAGAATCAATGTGTCTTGATGTAGATGGGGTAGGACTTGGTCAAACTATATTTTTATAATGTCGACACGATCCTTGTGAAATTCTTGGTAAAAGTTCAGCACTTGGAAAATTAATTTGGGTTTAATCATGGTCATGGATTTGAGGATCAATGATGATTTTTTTTATTAGTTTTATTCCAGTTCTTTCTCAACTAGGTTGTGCATATTGCCTGATCATGCACTTACAATATCCTATTGCAGGTTTAATATTGGGGGTTTATTAATGAGATTCATCCCCCCCCCCCAAGTATGTGCACCTCAGTGTGTGTAAAAACCTTATAACTTATTTGAGGTTGAGAACATGATGCATAGTGGATAGAGAAAAGTCCAAAGATTTATGTATTGATAAAACACACCCATGTGGAGCCTTAGGATTGAACTGGAAAGCCCCCCGAACACCCCCTACCCCCCTTTGGACAGCCACCCCAAACCCTTGAACATCCCCCAAACCCCCTGAATTCTGAATTTATTTCTTTAAGTACTTGATTAACTTATAAATTATGTGTTAATGGTGTACGGGTATAATTGTTGTATGGGTATACTTGGTCTAATTTTCTTATGATTTATTAGTTAATTTTGTATGGGTATACTTTATTTAATTGTCTTATTGAGATGCTGTTTTTTTTTTGCAGGTGTTCGGGTGTGCTGCTGCAGATTTATCATAGCAGCAGAGAGGGAATTTATCAGCGCTCTTTTAGCGCTGATAAATCGTGCTTTTATCAGCTCTAAAAAAGCACTGATAAACTCCACCTTTATCAGCGCTAAAGAAGCGCTTGTTTAGCGCTGATAAAGGGGTACCCCTTTATCAGTTCCGAGCTTTACAGCGCTTTTTTAGCGTTGTTAAAGCCCGTTTTTAGCACTATTAATGCTCGTTTTTTTAGTAGTGTAATATAGTTAGATCATGGGTAGACACTCATCACTGGAACAACGTTGGGTGATGGGCAGTCAAGGAATAAATTGTGGCATGCGTAAGGTGACCGATTTTGAAGAGGAGTTCTAAGGGAGCTTTTGGTTTTTTTGTACTGATGTGTTGTGTGACATGGTCAACTTAGACTTGTGATAGAAGACTCATGAGAGTATGAGTTAGGTGATGAAGGTATACACCCATTTCACATGGTACTATTAAATCATAAATCAACGAGTTGTCATATGTGAGATGAGGATTGATGGCTTCAAAGAATTTTCATGGGAATGGTTTCTCGGGAGTTATGATGAAATGATAATATCCCTCCATGGTAGAGGGTACACCATAAATAAATCCATTGTCATGATACGGTTGACCTGTGGCAAGACCTTGACACGCATTATCGAGAGATGTGGTGTCAGGGGTTGGTTAAAGGCAAGTGTAGCCTGTTTTGATGAGAGTGTGGCTCAGAGGAGAAATACACACCTATCGATGTAATAATAGTGTACTCATGGTTAGAGACAATCATTATCTATCTTGAAATCTTCTTGAATACACTAAGAGAGATTCGACTGTACTTTGAGCTTCTCTTATTTTAAATATCTTTTCTATATTGATGAAGGAACCTGTTGAGGTTATGCTTGAGGAGTGATATAAGGTAAGCCATATGGTGGGGAGTGCACCATTATCCATTTGAAGGTGGTGACCCTCATTTTCAGCTGAATTCGGTGATAGAAAAGCATAGTCTATTTAGCTTAATGCCAGTTATTGAGATGATGATAAGGGTATTCTTATGGTGGGGAGTATCAGATCGATCACAATTAAACATCACCCTTGATGGAAGATTTGTTAATACTATGAGATTGGTTGTTGGACAATCGATAAAGAGTTATTGTGAAAATGCTCAGGATGAGATAATGGATATGTTTTACCACCAAGGCTTCTCATGTATGATAAGAGTTATGTTGGGGAGGTTGTAATAACCATTTTTTTCAAACTGGAAATTTGAGAAGAAATTTGAATTTTTGCTTTCAGATGCTTGTAAGAGGTAGAATGTTCATTTTTCACTAGAATATGACCTTTGATAATTATTATGACCACTCCATTGGTCTCATAATAGGGTGTTTAACCTAGTACATGATTTTGGTAGAATTCTGATCCATACAAATTTTAGTGGAATAATTAATATTTAATATTTAATTAATTAAATATTAATTTATTTGCACAGGTTCATTCAGTCATATCTTTTGAATGAAGCATCATATTGAGATTCTATCTCTACTATTGAGTTTTTAATGGGGAGTTTTTTCTAGGTGGGGCATAAACTCATGTTGCGCATCGGGGTCAGGCTCGGGCCCCTTTTTCTTTTTCTTTTTCTTTTCTTTTTTTCTCTTTTCTTTTCTTTATCTCGTGGATTCTCACGTACTCCCCTGGGGATTCTCCTTCATGATACCAAGATATAAAATGGATATTGAGAGTGATAAATGAAGAGGTATAAAGAGATGTGTCATTGTAGAGCTCGGGAGGAGTCAGATCATCGTATAGTAGTTGTGGGTCACGAAAACGGGTGAAGCTTTGGCGGATTCCACCCAAAGTTAGACTATTTTTAATTTTTTCCATAAATCCCTATAGATTTACTGTTTTCTAGTTTTATATTCCTTTTATCACTATGTAATACCCATTTAGAGTTGATCTATAACTTTTAGGGATAAAATGGGGTTTCAGGCCGATTTGAGGGGTTTCCCGTTCAGAAATATCAATCACATGACATGTTGTTCAGGAACACATTCCATGTGTTCTTCCTATTCAAGGAAGATAACATTTTTAGAGGTACATTTTTTGTACTAGAACTACAAAAAAATAATCAATTATAAGGGGTTATTTTTTATTTTAGAAGGGGTCATAACCCTTTCTAAACACATTAGCGGCGATTATGAGGAACCGCCACTAATGTGTCTGCCTACTCCTATTAGAGGCAGTTTTGAGAAACCGCCAGTAAAGTAGTGTAAATTTTAGCAGTGGTTAAAACCCCCTCTAATTTCATCGTATAATCTCAGTTTATAGGGGGTTTTAACCCCCTCTAAATAGATCAAACTAGCGGTGGTTGGAAACCACTGTTACTTGAGTTGAATGAGCTAGAATAGAGGTGGTTCAAAGAACCGACTCTAAATCAGATAAATATATTATATTTTAAATCTCGTTCCACCCCACCCTCTCTCTAGTTCACACATCCACCCCCCTCCAGTGACCCCCCATGACCCTCCAATTCTCGTCTCGTGCGAGTCTCGCGACCCTCCATCCAGTTCTCAGAACCGCACGACCCCCGTGACACTCCCTCCAGTTCTCATCCCGCGCAACCCCCATGACCCTACCTCCAGTTCTCAACCTGTCTCACATGCGCGGTAAATCCCTCTTCCCCTTCTCTAGTTCAATGATGAACCCACACCCTGTGCATGGTTTAAAATTTTTCTTTGGCGAGATTCGATACCCCGACCTCCTGTATGAAGGTGCAACAACTATACCACTATGCCAATCATATTTTTTTATTTATTAACATGTCATTGTATTTATATACATTACAAAACTAATGAAAATAAAATTATTTCAATAAAATTTAAATACATATATAATTATTTAAATTAATATATATATATATATTATAAATTTATGTATTTATATTATAATACATTTATATCATATTAAATTTATACATTTATATAAACTATATATTGTATATGTGTATTTACATACATTTGAGTATATATTTTTTAATTATATTCATGTTATGTATATACACATATATTTATATATTTATGTAAATTATTTATATACTTAAATGCATATTTATATATTATATACATGTTTATTCATATAATATATATAAGTATTTATACAAATATTTATATAATGTTATATGAAGTGAAATTTATATAATTATATAATTAATATTATATTAAATAAAATTTATAAAAATATTTATATAATGTATTTAAATACATATATTTATTATTATCCACATTGATATATATGTATTTCAATAAATATAATTGTGTAATATTATGCACATTAATATATATATATATATATATATATTTCAATAAATATAGTTGTATAATATTGTGTAAATTTATATATATATGTATTTGTATAAATTTTATATCATATAATATTAATTATATATAATATAAAGTCATAAACATATTATTTAAAAATATATTTATTATTATTATAATATAAATTATAAAAACTACAATCTTGAGTTTTTATATGATTTATTTTTTAAATAAATTATATTTATGTATGTTTTTATTTTATATATAATTAATATTATATGAAATACAATTTATACAAATAAATATATATAAATGTACATAAAATTATACAATTATATTTATGTATACATGTAAATACAATTAAAAACAATCATATAATTGGAAACATATAATATAATTAAATGATATATATATATATATACTAAATCAATTTCTAATTAATATGGTATACTGAAATATATATAATAATTATATAATATATATAAATTTATATAGAATAAAATATTTATAATATAATATTTATATTTATATTTATATTTAATTTTGTCTATATTTTATTTATTTGTATACAAAATGTAATATAAATGTATTTATATACAAATATACAATAAAAATGTATTTAATATAATATATTTATAATATAAATCATAATATAAATGTATAGTATTTATAAAACCGTATATAAATTTTATATATTTGAATAATTATATTTATAATTACATTTATATTATGTATGCCAATATTCATAGACGTATACATTTTTTTATATGTATAAGTATTTAATTAAAGTATTTATATAATGTCTTTATATATATATATATGTTTATAATGCATTTAAATACATTTATATAATGTTTTTATGTAATATATATATGTGTGTGAGTGTGTGTGCGTGTAAAACCGCACCCACATATATATTATAAAATTTGAATTTATATGAGAATTATTTTAAAAAATAAATAAAAATTAAGAGGGGGTTAAGAAACCCCTCTAATCAAAGGGATTAACGGCGGTTCATGAACCCCCTCTGATTTCTTAAATTAGTGGGGGGTTGAAAACCCCCTATAATTTCATAAATTAGAAGGGGTTTACAACCCCCTCTAATATCTTAAATTAGAATGGGGTTTACAACACCCTCTAATTTCTAAAATTATAAGGGGTTCAAAACCCCCTCTAATCTAAGGAAGCAACAATAGTTCATGAAACCCCTCTAATTTAAGAGATTAGAGGGGGTTGTTAACCCCCACTATTTCATTTAAAAAACAATTTCCATATTATATATATATAGCCTCTAATATATATCCAAACGAATAATATATATATATACATGTAGCATCAATAAAATCCAACCGAACATATAGAGCCACTAATTATTAAATTTTTGTAGTTTTGACTCAACTACCTCTAAAATCCAACCAAATATTACAAATAAAAAATGCTAAAAAAAATAGAGGGGGTTGTACATAACCCCTTTTAAAAAAATGTCGCTAATCTGCTATTTTTTTTTTGTAGTGTAGGACCCAGTTGTGTAGTCGAGTACCTGGACAGACAGCCCATGTAGGGGCACATGACCGTGTAGAGTACACAGCCAAACCCTATGTGGGTCGCACGCTACGTAGAGGTACACGACTAGGAAAATTACATGGATAGGCCATGTGAGGTACATGGGTGTACCCTATATAGGGTACACATCATGTACCTAACTTATACATTGTTTACTTGGGTTTTACATGCCAAGTTCAGCTGAAGTACACGTCTAGGTGAGGCTTTGAGGGTACACGGCATGTACCAGAGTACACAGGCCTTATAATCCTCCCTTACTACCCTTTTTAGGGGGTTTTCATATCTTCATGCCCTGGAGTTGGAATTGGACACATGAGTAGTCCATTTTTATTATCTTTCCACATAGATCACGATGTTGAAACCCTTGAGGTTATTTGAGGAATTCTAAGAGGTGTTTCAAGAGTTTAACTAAATAGAGAGGTTCTTCCTCTGGTAATCAAATATAATTATCTCCTGATATTGAGACCCTTTAATCTGAGATGGGCTATGAGTTATCACTCTTGAATGATGCTTCTATAGCTCTTTCTTTGAGAACGTATACCTTGTGAGATATCCCCTTATGACCTAGGAAGCTGTGATATTAGTTATTTTTGAGGATCTCGTGTAGGATGCCTCTATCTTATTAATGTTACTGAGGGTCCACTGTGGGATGTCTTCACTTACATGCTAACCTAGTGAATCCCTTTTAGGATCCCTCTACTTTATTACTCTTTTCTAGGATCCCATGTAGGATACTTATACTTAGGTATACCGTTCCAAGGATTCTGTGTAAGATGAATCAGCTTACCTTTCAACCTAGTGGATCCCATGTAAGATGCCTTTGTTTGATCACTTCTTTTTAGGATCCCAAGTAGGATGCCTCCAGTATATTATTGTTTCTGAGGTTACCCAAAGGGACTACTTTGCTTATGTATAGACATTGAGGATCCCAAGTAGGATTCCTCTATAGTTTTTTGACCTTAGGGACCCAGTGGTTTCCTCGGTGTTTGACCGACCTCAAGCTAGTGTGTTAGGGTTTGGTTGGAGATGGTAGGGGTGTCACCTTAGAACCCGTGGTGAACTTGTAATCCTATGAGGCTGAGGCATTATTGGTGGGTTTAGGTATTTAATCACTATCACTATTTTATTTATACTTTTATGTGGTTACTCATGGTGCATCTATGATTTCCAAAGGTGTTTCCTAGTTCTTGTCTGATGAACCAAACGTGGTGGGATATTTGATTTTGGATGCCCAAACATACTTCCAAAGATTCATCTATTGTGCTTATTCATTTCTTTAGGTGCCCATATGTGATTCCAAGGACTCAACTTTTGAGTATTTTAATTTTATTTTCGTATTATTAGGGTGCCCATACATACTTCCTAGGATCCATCTTATTCAATTCTTGGGATTCCCTAATGTACTTCCTAGGGTCCATATTTTAGGATTTTTTTTTATTACAGTATTAGGATACCCATACATACTTCCTAGAATCTGGATTGCGATATGTACTCGAGGACGATTACACTTTCCCAGGTGATGGGGATGATTACACTCTCCCTAATCAATTACTTGATCGTGATGTTGGACATGGTGTTCCACATCATTGATGCACTTGAGGATGATTACACTCTCCCAAGCAATGCCTAGGACTCTCCCTAGGGTCAGGTGGATACACCATTACATTACTGAACGCGGCATACATGACTGGGAGTGGGTTGTTGAGTCATTTATTTGAATGAATATTGATCATGTACTTGGATCTAGAGAGCATTACTTATAGATTTCCTATGGCTCTGCCCCTTAAGGTTTATCTGATCTTCAATATTATGATTGCCTATGAACCAAGACCTAAGGCTCAGACATTGGACTAGATTTATATGTCTTGAGTGGCATGTCATCCTGCTCAGTGACCATTTGAAGGATATCCAACTATTACCCCAAATCCTTCCTTATTATGGTTGGAGGTGAGTATGGGGTGGACCTAGGGTTAGGACATGCATCCCCTTGTGGTGATGTAGCTTGCTTAGAGACATTTTTTGCACTGGCTAAAGAAGGTATTGTAAATCAAGATTACGGACCTAAGGATCAACTTAATTATACACGACATGAGTGGTACGACATCCAGCTCAATGCCCTTTTCCTAGAATGTATAGACGATCGAGATTTCATACCCAAGGATCGACTATTGTTTGTTTATGTTATTTCTTTCACCTTACTCATGTATATACATAGTTATGTGTGTGTGTGTGTGTGTATTTATACATTATGGCACATTTCCTAGTTGGTTGGGATCATGGGCCTAGGGATAAATTATGGTTTCACTTGATTTATTGTATTTATCATTTTCGGTTATGTCTCAGCTAGGCTAATCATGTTTCATAAGCATAAACTTATGAAAACAGACTTATAGGTTCATCATTGGGGTGGCCTACTGAGATTATTTCTCACCCCTGTATGATCACCTTAGTGTGCATGCAAACCTTATGTATGCTTTTCAGGTTGATCACAAATACATAATAAATAGGGTTGAGGACCAGGGTTGCATTATTTAGTGGATCCACTCATGTGGATTCTTATGATTGGGATAGAGCAACTCAATAATGTTTTAGAGACCGGGTATATAGTCTAAATCAAAGTAAGTGGTAGATCTCTATACTTCTATTTCTATTCTTTTATGTACTCCTGTTTATGTGATTGGCCTAGTGGGCAATCACTATTATATGTATGACATGGTTGTTTGGGCAATAAATATCATTTCATTTATTATTAAAAAATGCTCCTATTTCAGTTATTTACTACTTTCACACTCTTATTATTTACTACTTTGGATGATATCTAGTTATTTCCACTATTTTTTACTTTGATACGAGGGAATAGTCTCTTCACAGACACACCTTAGGCCCTTGCTACTAGTAGGTAGCCTCTGGAATATAGAGAGTCACACTTGAGGCCTTGTGGTGAACCGACTCAGAGCACCAGTTTAGTGGAATTTGGGTCGGGATATTGCAAAGGGCACGAGTTTTATGTCCTTCATGCTTACATTTCCCTATCAACATATGGTTTGGATAGTGGAATTTTCAAATGTGGTTGGTGTTGTAAGATATGATATGTGGTTGGTGTCGTAAGATGTGATATGTGGTTGGTTCCATGAGATATGATATATGGTCGGTGTTGTCATTGGACACCATATTCAACTGGATATATGGTTGGATTATAAGTGGTGGGTTGTGGTTATGAGATGTTGTGGTTCCACTCTCACTTCCTGGTCAGTTTGAGAGGGGGGTTTTCTTTCCAGTTAGCCACCACTTAGTGGGTGAATGGATCTTCTGACAGAGATATCTAGGCCTAGGGTAAGAGGATGATATAATAATGAAGGGTTTGGTGATTCTTGTTTTTACTACTATGATCAATGGCGACTCATGTGATGCCCATGACGTGGGGGTGATGTGGGGGGGGGGTCTTGGTTTTGGATGTTGTAAAAAGGAATGGTTTAGTGATGTTTGATATTATTATTATGTTATATTGTTTCTACCTATTTTACTCTGCCTATTTCCAAGTACAATTTCTTTTCTTAGTTGATTATTGCTCATGTTTATTTTTGTATTTTTATTGCACACATATGTTGATCTGTTTAGAGGGATGATCCTACCGAGTAATCTCAAGTGCTCACCCCACCATAGTTTTCCAGTGTTTTAAAGATAGTATTATGGGGATTGGAGTTGTTGTTCGAGTATCTTAGTGAGTGTTGGAGGATGTTTGGAGTTTTCTTGTTTTTCATACATGTATTTAGGTTTTATTTTATACCATGAATATGATATTTGGGTTTATGGTCGCTTTTTCACTTTTATGGATTTGGATTTGTGGTTTTTTATCTCTTATTTATTGGGAATTAAGAGGGTAATGCATCCCATCTGAGCATTTCATACCTTCGGTAATAGTCGTTAACCAGGGGTCTACTAGAGGCGGGACTCGGGGATCACTCCTCTTCAATTCCAACTGAGTAGGGGTACCAGTGGGGGGGGTCATGAAAAAAAGTGGTATCAAAGGTGTTGATTGAGAGATTGGGTGGATATTAGAGTTATTCATAAGTTAAGACCACATGGGATTGGTAGGGTAGTGGTGAAACTCAAGCCTAGCATATGACATGAAAAAAGGATACCAGCTAGTGCACAAATATTTGGGGGGCCTTGTGGTCCAATGAAAGTACTATAAAAACCTACTGAATATGTTTTGGTGGAAGTACAACCATTTTAGGGTAGAATTATAGGTAGGTATATGCATCATGGTCATTAGTTGCATTATTATTTACATTTTGAATTTTATGTGTGTTCTTATGATTATGCATGTGCTGTAGTTATTAATGAACCATTAATGTTTGTTAAATTGGTCATATAATCTGAAGTAAAGGAGTAAAACTATAATTAACTGGAATGAACTATTTTTTTGAACCTTTTTGAGGCTTAAATGTGATATTCCCTTCCCTGATATAACATTTTCCCTCATAAATTGAATTTTTCTAATACTAAAGTGAAAAGTATGTTAACCTATTTTTTGAATGTCCAGACTTATTACCAAAGAATTCTTAGTGTATTTTTGTGTAAATAGTTGTTAAATTTTGATAGCCTCTATAAAACATGTTACCATAAGTAGATTTCATAATAGCATGCTGAAATGAATTGTTTTGAAACCATGCTTAGGAGTATTTTGGTTCCCATACAGGTTGATATTCTATGTGTTTTTTTTTCATTTGTGATGTATCATAAGCATATGTTATGGAATTATTATAAATTTTATTTTGGTCATTTTAAATATGTAATTCTTGAAAAATGACTATCATGCTTATTGATAATTAATTTGATTTTTGAGACTTTGACATGAATAAATTTCCCCTTCCTTTTGGAATGACTGTGGTTTTGTAGTGTTAATCCAATTATACACTGTATGTATTTGTTGGAAATTTATTAAAAGGCTAGAAATTTTGTGTCATTTGTTTATAAATTTTGGAAAATAATAAACATGATCAGTGATAACCTTTAACAATTTGAAAGTTTTCCAAAATAATAAATATATCCCATCTTCCAAGCATGGTTAAGAGAATTGTTTGCACACGCACACATACAGATCGAACATTGAAATGTGAATTTCATGCCATTTTTTACCCTTATTCTCATGATGTGTAACTTACATGTTGAAGTAACTTATTATAAAGCTAAATTTTGATTATTTGTTTGAAGTTATTGGAAAATGATAAGCATGATTTGTGGTAATCAGTTGAGACTTGAAATGATTCACATGATTTAACTTATTCTTTTCAATACTGATAAAAAAATTATTATAATGTTGAAATAATTGTTTCTCATACGTTAAGCCATGAGTAGTTTATTGCGGGGAGCATGTATAAAGTTGAAAATATCGGTGTGGCCTTCTATGAATGGTTAGTATATAAATCTTGAGAATGTAGAATATTAGTATGATGTGTTTAGATTATGAAATCATGTTATGTATTGTCCATGTTGTATTTAAATATAGAAGTAAAATCATTTCACCCTTGTTACAGTGTATAATCATGTTTCTTGAGTGATGAAATATTTAAAGAGTGTTTAGTTCAAGCATGTCAATCTTGACATGTAGTCATATAACATGTGCAATTTTATTCTATGATCCAAAAGCATGTCTTATTTTGAAATTTGGAAGTATGTT
Organism: Viscum album; assembly: GCA_963277665.1. Lineage (NCBI taxonomy): Eukaryota > Viridiplantae > Streptophyta > Magnoliopsida > Santalales > Viscaceae > Viscum > Viscum album. The sequence continues at coordinate 1,254,489,976 of OY728151.1, read as the reverse complement.
TCTTCCATGATAAAATGATTAAAAAAATGTTTAATTTAGGTATAGATAACATGATAAAATAGAATGTATCATGCACAATTTTTGTTCTGTTGGAAACATGTTTCCTTAGAAATCAAATTTTTAATTTAAGTATGTTAATCCTAATTTGTAGTACCACACCATGTGCCATTTTTTCCTTAAATTTGGATGTGTGTTAGAATTATTTAAATGTAATATATGATGATTCCCCTAGAAATGGATTGTAAAATTTGGGTGTTGTTTGTGGTTACATTATTAATTAATTGTTGCATTGAAGTGTTGATATGCCTTGTTGAAAACCTATTTTCCAAAATTATAAAAAAAATTAAAGGCTATGTATGAAGAATATGTCCCATAATTAAGCCTAATCCATGAATCTTTGTGTTTCTTAACAAGGAAATTGTGTGATCATTGAGATGATGTCTCTTACTATTGTGAGCATGTATCCCTTCTATGATTACATGTTGTGTTATGGTTGTATTGATTTAATCACCCACCCCCCATAAAAGATTAATCACTTTAAGTCGATAATAAAAAAGGTTTTTTGTAAAATCTTATAATTGATAAAAATGATCTTGCTTGTGAGACCTGAATTATTATGAAAGAAATGATGAAAGTGTTTGATTGTTATACTGCTGATTATGTTTGTTGTGATTGATCTTACTTCAGTGGCATGTGTTATGGTTTTAAGTATATGAAGTGAGGGAAACCCTTTCCCCCATCAAGACACATTATATTTATAACACATTTTAAAACCGTGCAGGTGAGTTAGGGTCGCCCAAAGAAGGAAATATCCTGATGTGATGGATGGTTCCCCTTGATTTGTGTGCTTTTGGTAGTGATGGTTTGGCTAATAGTGTAGGATGTGTTGGGCAGTGGGGTTGCGGTGGGTTTCCTTGGTGGGAATGGGATGTTCTAATCTATTGTTGTGGCAAAGGTGGGTGACTAGTTATGTGAAAATGAGATGGTTATGTAGTTGATGTGTTTTTCTTATGTTGGTAATGTATGTTATGAATACAATCATATGAAGAGAGGGGAACACCTCCTTCAGTGGGACTCGTTATTTTAGACACATTTTAAAACCACGTGAACGAGTCAGGGCCACCCAAAGGAGATAATATTCTAATACGGTGTAAGGGTTTCCTCAATTTGTACGCTTGTAGCCTCCTTGTCAGTGTTGCTGTATTTTGTGATTATTCTTGTGATTTGTGTGGTTTAAGTTGACCTTTTTATTGTTAATATGAAGTTATGTCATCAAAATTCCCATGTGATGCTAGGCGTGAGGATGAGGGTGAATCATGGGATATGGCCTTGTTGAGATTCCAGAGGTAGGAAGTTCCAAAGTTCTTTAGTGGATCTTCTGACCATGATGTTGAGGATTGGTTAGAGGAAGTTGAGGTTGCTTTTGGGTTTGTGAATATGTGGGATCGGTTATGGGTTGTGTTGATTATTGTCTTGTTTTGGAAAGCATCTCAGTGATGGTGGTTGATGAAGTGTGGTAACCTATAAGAGGTGTATTAGGAGGAATTCCTTAGGTTATTCAAGAAGAATTTATTTTCTCATGTGTAGATTCATGATAAAAAGAGAGAGCTTCAAAAGGTTCGACAAGGTGTCAATAGCATGCATAGAATTACGACCAATTTCTTGAACTTGATTAGTTATCTATCACACTTCATGCTCAATGTGCGAGAGCAGACACAATTTTTCGAGTCTTCCTTGAGGTTTAAGATTTAGAAATCTGTCATTTCTTTTTAGTTGGATACCTAGGAAGTGGTGAGGGATCGAGTATAGGTCCTGGGGATGGGACTATTTATGGTTAAGAGTTCTAGAAAGGGCCCTTCCTATGCAGCTGAGGAGGTCAATATGAATGCTCTGAATTGTGAGGCTCTAATTTTGTGAAGGAAGAGAGTGAGGCGGTCTTCTAGAGTTAGAGCATAGTTTCAAGTTCTAGGGTTGACTAATTCAAGGTTTCCTAAGATGGGAGAGCTAATCTTCTTCTAATAAAATGTTGTGGGGAATCGTCAGTATAATTATCCCAAAGTTTTGTATATTGTTCAGCCTTTAGTGGAGAGTTAGCAGAGAGAGAATGTCTTGGTTGAGTTATACTTATTTCACTAAAACCTTATAATATATCTTGAAATTTGTTTTGAAATTATGTTTAGTGATTTAGAAATTCAAGTATCTGTGTTTTTATAAAAAATGTGGTTATCTCTTCTCAAATGAAATTAAATATTTTAAATAAGTTGAGGAAATTGTTACCAGGGTGTGGCTATATTGAAACTTAGTTAATGTGGAAAGAGTAGTCAGGATAGTTGGTCATTATTGAAGAGTGTGGTTCCACTTTGTCTTAACCTAATGGTGGTGTCCCATTTGAGAGGTATCTCCTGGGAGTGTGTTTCAGTGGTAGTTGTTTTCCTTTTGAGTTAGTTTTGATTCTCAAAGAGAAGAGTCATTTGAGAGGAATCTAATGTAATGTCCTGGAACTTTTGGGTCCATTACTTTTTGAGTTTTGGGTGGTAGGGGTGTTCAAAGGAAGTTTGAGAAGGAGGAGATTGAGTTGGAGCTGAAATTCTAACAATAAGAGGAATTCACGGTGTGAGTGATGTTACACGCCATGAATGTGACTCAGGAAGGTCCGATGAAATTCTAGGTTGTGAATATTCATGGTGTGAAGGATATATTCATTATGTGAATGGTTTTGAGGCTTCTAAGATCCAAGAACCTTGTTTTTTAGTGGATGTTTGGCTGAGTCAATTAATGATGTGAAGTGCCTATTCACGTCACGAATCATGTCAGCTGCAACCTGTCTATAAATATCCAACAACCTCTAATTTTCCTTGATTTTCCCCTTCTCTCTAAAACTTTGGGCAGAATCAGGGCGATTTTATGAGGTTTGTCATCCCCTCCTTCATGGCTCTGGTCCTTTTCTTGGCAAGATCGATTTCTTGAAACCTAAGGTGAGTTTTCTTGTTCTCTCCCACTCTCTTTTCGTACTTCCTTCCATAATGGGATCTTTTGTGATTGCTTTCAATTTTTATGGGAGATCTCTATGATTATACTTGTATGGGGTTTCTCTTGTGTGAATTAGATTTTATGAACATCCCCTTTCTCCTTTATCTCAATAGATCTTTGGCAGTTGTAAAGCACTAGTTTAGGTAGGGGGTTTCTAAACTTATTAGTCATCTTATGGGATAATATGCTTGAATAAATCTATTTTGATTCCTTTAATGCTTACAATCATTCTCTCCTTCAATGTTGTTTGATATGTGGCTACTATGATTACCTTGTGTTGTGGTTACCGATAATTTTGTCACTATCATAAAAGGCTAATCAATTATATCTGATAATGAAAGTGGAATGATTGGAATCTGGAAAATCAAGGTGGTGTTGTTATCTTGTTTGTTTGTGTTGGTGTGTTATGATTGGATTATACCCCCTTTTTGTTGATGAACTTGGTTCTTATGTTAAGAAGTTAATAATGCTAAGGCTGAAACATGAGAATAAAATAGTAGGGGGTGGGTTGTTCAAAATTGTTAATGGGGTAAACAAGGAAAACCCAAAGTTGTAATGATGTGTTTAATGATGAATATTTTGCTTTATCTTGAAGTGAGTTTATTGATTAAATGTAATAAGTGGATGAATGGAATGGGTCTAGTTATGAACTGCCAATGGGGATAACTAAAAGAATGTGGGTTGAAATTATGTTTATGAACTAGACTATGGAAATGGATAAAAAAATTGTTGGTGAGGATTTAAAGTAATGACCATGTGAATGGATAAATTTTTAAACCTCAGTGGCCATAATGAAAAAAAGGTGTTGTGTTGTGGTCGTTGTACGATGCTTGGTGGCATGACGATAGGGATGTTATGATATGGGTTAATAATGACGCAGTGAATATAACAAGTATGGTAAATGGAAGCCATTGATTGATGATTTGAAAAGATCCACAAAATTAATGCTTGTGTGACTTTCCCTTTTTGAAACATGTATGTGTTGCTTTAATCATTATTACTCTATAATTCCTTGTTTGTTGTGATCCTCGTTTTGGTGAACGATTTTGAAAGTGGCATGTAGTGTACCTGGTGGTGGATGTAGCTTTGGATGATGATGTATAGTGAGGGTCGTGCATGGTAGGGGGAAGACACGAGGTTGATGATCTACGTGTTCACGATACCCTACTGTGATGAGGATGATGTGGCTACGATGGTTACTAGTGGGAAATGTACATGGAATGAGGAGGACATGAGGTTGATGTCCTTCACGTTTACATTACCCTATTGGCATATGGTTTTGATGGTGGAATTGTAAAATGTGGTTGGTGCTGTGAGATGTGATATGTGGTTGGTGTTGTGAGATGTGATGTGCGATTAGTGTTGTGATATATGATATACGGTTGGTGTTGTCATTGGACATCAGATTCAACTAGATATGTGGTTCATGTCGCGAGATGTGATATGCGGTTAGTGTTGAGATATATGATATATGGTTGGTGTTGTCATTGGACATCAAATTTAGCTGAATATGTGGTTGGTTGTACAGATGGTTAGTTGTGGTTATGGGTTGGTGTGGTTTCATTCTCGCTTCCTAACTGGTTTTAGGGAGGGTTCATCCTACTGGTTAGCTACCACTTGGAGGGTGAACGACTCTTCTGACTAGTGAGAGTGGCGATGGAGATATTTGGGCCTAGGGTGAGAAGATGATGCAGGAATGAGGGGTTTGGTGACCCTTGTTTTTACTACCGTGCTCGATAACGACTCACGTGATGCCCATGATGTGGGGTGGGTGGGGGGTTGGTTGAGGATGTTGTGAAAAGGGAAGGATTTGGTGATGTTTGATATTATTGTTACGTTGTACCGTTCCTGCCTGTTTTACTTTGTTTATTGCCATGTGTAATTGCTTTGCTTGGTTGATTATTGCTCATGTTTATTCGTGTACATTCACTGCACGCGAATGTTTATCTATTTAGAGGGATGATTCTACCGAGCACTCTCAAGTGCTCACCCCATTACAGTTTGCTAGTGTTTGCGGGGTAGTTTGGTGGGGATTGGAGCTATTGTCTGGGTAGCTTGGTGAGCGCTGGAGGATGTTTGGAGTTTTCTTGTTTTTTTTTGCATGTATTTAAGTTTTATTTTTTTGATTGTACTTGACATTTGTGTTTCCGGTCTCTTTTTATTTCTATGGAGTTGACTTGGTGGTTGTTTATGTCTTATTTCTTGGGAATTAAGAGGTTGTTGTCTCTCATCTGAGTGTTTTATACATTCAGTGCTAATCGTCGACCCGAGGCCTAGTGGAGGCAGGACTCAGGGTGTCACTCCTCTTCACTGTCGACCTAAGACGGGTGTGAATAGAGGGGTGGGGGGGGGTGTCGTGGCATGAATATTACAGGGTTCAATATCTCCAACACTGACGTGTGTTGTTCTTCATATATTGCATCCAATTCAAATGGACTATGGGTGGATATCATGACAAAATGTCTTAGTGTTGACTTTCATTGTATTCATATAAGTGTCATTCCACTAAAAACCAATAGAACATCCCACGACTAATTGCATCAAATAGTTTATATTGCATACTTTTACTTTCCAACGTCCAAGTTATCGTCGTTGGAGCTTAGTGACATTACATATCTACATGTGCCATTCAAAGGTCTGGTCAATTCCGTTGGTTGGTTCCATGTTTTGTTATTCATCTACAAATCATTGGAGTGTTGTTTCAATTCAACAATAAAAAAGGTATTGTCAATATGATATTTGCATCTTTCATTTAAACAGGTTGAAATGCGTTGTCTGAATGGTCAAATTGACATCCTCCAACTAATGCACGTGCACACATCTACCGATGATACATCTACTGATCTTCGTGTGTCATTCAATATGTCGTCTTGTCTTAATCACTTGTTGATAAAAACCAGAGTTGGTCAAAATGTTTGAGTTATTGTCCTCCACTTCCATACACCAATCCTAGCTTTTTTTATGAAAGCACACTCTCTCCAGATACAATTTTCATACTCCAATAACCATCGTCACATTTCAATAAACTTACATTACCAAATAAGTATGTCGAGTGGTTATCAAAACAAAGTCACGGTTAATGATTCGACAATACTGAGACAACTTTCATCTACATATCTTCACTTTATAGGGAAGTAAAAAACTGTTTTCATGGCTCAATTGATGCAATTGATCTTATATCGATAAATTAAAAGGGGGGTATTACAACGCATGCAAGAAGAAAACAGGTCCGAGGACTCGACCCCGCGACCTTCGGCCCAAACCCCAAACCCCCCAACCACCACAGCCGAGTGCGTGGGGCATAAACGTGTTGTTGGGTAACGAGGTATTGAGCTGACCTACTCACCTGCGTGCCGCACGTCTCCAACGAGCCCCAAGGTGACCAACCCTTGGGGTTAGACCAGTTCCCAACGAGGTAGAGGGACCCATAATTTGTTTGATATCATATAATGCGGGTTGAATTGCGAAAAAAACGTGTTGGGTAAATTACAATACATAATATTTTGTTTTTTGGTCAAAAGCGGTCCATTTTCACACCATCTCAATCTACGGAAGTTGGCGGGAAACCGAAAGGGATTGGGGTCGGGGAAGCGAATCAGAATCAACTCATCCCTCTCCCGAGAGCAAAATCTCAGTTATATTTTGATCCCGCAAGCTATGTTCTCCAGCCAGTTCGACAATGCGGCCACCTCCGGCGGCGGATTCATGTCTCAGCCGTCCCAATTCAACGATTCTACTCCTCCGACAAAGGTAAATCATGTCCCGATTTTTCCCAACGTTTCCGTGTAATTATTTACAGTGATGACGGTGACAAAAAATAGTTCAACTATCTCTAGTCGTTGCGTGTTCATCCCAACCCAGCAAGTCGGGGCTTCGGGCTTGGCTCTAACTCACCATGCCCTGCATGATTTGCCACAGGGCCGAGAATCCCAGGGAATTCGACCGGTGACTGTGAAACAAATAAGCGAAGCCTCGCAGTCTGGCGACGACAAGTCCAACTTTCTTCTTGACGGCGTCGATGTCACTAATGTATCATTCTAAAATCTTTATCTTTCTAACTTGCTTTAATAAGTTTTTTTTTATACTCACGATGATATTCTCAAAGACCGTTGGACGCATAGCGGAAAACATAGCTTTTCCTTGAAAGAAAAAGAGCTGGTGGGGTGTATAATAGAAACACAGCCTCCATCTCCTTAGTTTCCCCCTGAAACGAGTTTCCAGCTTCTAGTTAGATTACAGACAACGCTTGCATTCTTTAGGTTACACTGGTTGGAATAGTTTTGGAGAAGTCTGAAAGAGTTACTGATGTTGGGTTCACACTAGATGACGGAACAGGTCGAATTGCTTGCAAAAGATGGTAACTGCCCTTGCTTGGCCACATATACCTTTTCCTGCTTTTGCTTCTAAATTTAAGCTGCATCCGTGCTTTCTAATGCATCTTGGCGTATTTTTAAGGGTTAATGATGCTTTTGACAAGAAAGAAATGGAAGATATACAGTGAGTTTACGATCTCATCTTGTCTTTGGATCATGAAAAATTAGACTACTCGCAACAGTTTTAATTTTTATTAGTTATTAATTGTTTTTCCTCAACTTGATTGTCGATAGCATTTTTCTTGCCAACTCCCTTTTTTGTAGAGATGGAATGTATGCTCGACTTGTTGGACACTTGAATTCATTTCAAGGCCAAACACAGATAGTTGCTTTTTCTCTCAAGTGAGAACCAACATTCTTCCTTCTATACTCTAATAATTTTTAGTTCATTTTATTTATTTATCTTTATTTTAGTAGTTTATTTTAATACAAAAGTGCTTGTGTTTTATGCACTCAATAATTCATGCCATTAGTAACAGTTTTCTAGGCACTCAAATGTCCGGTTTGCATGTTTTATTTGGGCACTGGAGCTTATGTGTACTACTTGGTCTTTAGAATGCTCTTGATTTTTGTTTGATTAATTATTTTATGATCTTTGTTAATTCTCTACCTTTTTGTTCAATTGCAGATTAGTCAACATCCTTCTCAAGAATCTCTTGTTCAATTCATTTTTAGCTTCATTTGATGTTTGATGCTTATAAAATAAAAGTTAGATGACAGCTGTCCTTATGAAAAATGGCCTCCCAAGAATTGCATCAATCGTCAAGTTCTGAATCTAGTTTTGTATCAATAATAATAGTTTTGAGTATCAAGTTCTGTTAGTAATTTTTTTACATGATATTTTGCGATGGAATTCATAGAATATTCAATGCCTTTTTAGCTGCTTTGTAGCAGATATTAGCAAAAACATAGCATGCTGTTATTCATTTGTTTATTATCATGTTCCGATATTTTGTTAAGTTTCTCACTAAGCAAAGCTATAAATTTTTGAATTTCCACTTAAATTGAGATTAATTGGTTGATGCTGCTTTCTGGGTTTGAAATTTGTTTTTCTTTAACATGACAGCATTTTCAAGGTTTGCCATATTAGGAATTAAAACTCAAGTTTTTTTGTTGTTGTTCTCTATTGTGTGTTAAGAAGAGGGGAACGGATGCTAATATTATCTTCCAACTTTTATTGTCTTTGATAATCTTTTAGAACGTATAAGTTGGTAAATGCATACAGCCACACAGTAAACAAACAAAATTATAAAGGATTCTGTGTGGTTTAACACCCAATATTGCACTTACACGCATGACCTCGGCAGGGCTTCACTCTAGCTAAAATCACCATCCAAGACATGGCAAAGTACATCTCCAATTATAAAGGTTTCATCAACCTCCCAGTGCCTACATTTAAAATTTGTCAGGTTTACCTTGCATTCAAAGCTTCATCACATGAATGGCCACATATGGAAGAATAACACCACTTTTCCTCACAATCAATCTAACAATGTGATACAATCACAAAAAAATCCAGAAGAACAAGTGGAAGCAGGAGTATATTAAAAGCATAGTATTGACCTTACAGCTGAATGAAAAAGAACCAAAACAGTATAGAATCAGGGAAAATAGGAAAAATATAGAGGAACCTGCTTTCAGCTGCCCAAGCTAGGTAGGCTGTAACAAACCAGATTAATTCCCGATACCCAGTTCCCTCCCGCAGGCCCCATTTATTTACAGGGCCACTTTTAATTGAATTCTCCCTGCGGAATCCCTGAACTGCCCTTGTGCCCTTCTAATTCCACACTCGGACCACCCCTAACCGAATCCCCACGTGCAGTGGGACCGGCCACAACAGAATTTCCAGAAGCACTTCCAGCTCTGCCCCTGTGTGTGTAGACTTTCCAGGGTCCCGCCTTAACACTCCCCCCTCTTGAGATACAGGCTTGTCCGCAAGCTGAAAGGAGGGAAATTGATTTAGGAGGACATAGTCATCCTCCCAAGTGGCGTTCTCAGAGGTTTGGCCACGCCATTGAATAAGGGACTGAGGAACAGTGGACTGATGTCGCTGTTGGAGACGACGAGCGAGGACTATTTTAGGCTCAGACCAGTCCATGGAATCAGGGGCCAAACCTTCGGGTAAAGAGGACTGAACTGGGTGGTTGCCCACTGCCTTTTTAAGTTGAGAAATATGGAAAACAGGATGTAGGCGAGCGGTTGTTGGTAACTCCAAGTGATAGGCGACGACACCCACTCGTTTTAATATGGGGAAAGGGCCAAAAAATCTAGGGGATAGTTTTTGATTAATCCGATGAGCCGACGAAGTCTGTCGGTGAGGGCGAAGTTTGAGATATACAAGGTCACCCACCTGAAATTCCACATGGCGACGATGACTGTCAGCTCATTGTTTCATATAATTTTGTGAACGACTCAAACGATGCTTGAGTTGTCGAAGAGCCTCATCGTGATCCCCCAAAGCGGTGGCCATGACTTCAACACGGATTTTGGATGGTTGAGACGTCAAAAGAGTAGGTGGTGGCCGATTGTAGACGATCTCGAAAGGAGTTGTGTTGATAGATGAGTGCCACAAGGTATTGTAGTTATTTTCAGCCCAGGGTAACCAAAAAGACCAGAATTTTGGCTGCTCGCCCGCAAAACAACGAAGGTATGTTTCGAGACAATGGTTGACAACTTCCGTTTAACCGTCGGTTTGCGGATGATAGGACGAACTAAATCTGTGCTTTGTATGGTGAAGGCGAAACAGTTATGTCTAGAAATTACTGAGGAAGACAGGGTCACAATCGCAGACAATGGAAGCCGGTACCCCATGTAAACGAACGACCTCTTGCACAAAAACCGCAACTACTGATTTGGCTGTATAGGGATGTTTCATAGAAATGAAGTGAGCATATTTGAATAACCGATCAACTACCACGAAAATCACATTATAGCCCCGAGATTTTGGTAGGCCTGAGATAAAATCCATGGAGATATTTGCCCAAATGAGTGTAGGAAGTTCGAGAGGGTGTAATAAACCGGCCGAGGCCAAGGTGGAGTATTTGAAATGTTGACAAATGTCACATTGGCGAACGAAATCAAGTACCTGACGACGCATACCAATCCAGTTCAAATTAGCGGCCAACCTTTTATAAGTGCGATAAAATCCAGCATGTCCACCTTGGGAGGAGACATGAAATTTGGCCAAAAGATGGGATACCCAAGGAGAAGAAGCAGAAATTACGAGACGACCATGATAACGGAGAATCCCATTAGAAAAAGTGAAACCAGGTCTCGAAGAGCTGTCCACCTGCAGGTCGTGAATGATTTGTTTGAGTACTGGGTCAGACTAGACAACAACAGTTGATGAAACACTATCAGCACGCACGGGAAAGGACTGAAGAAGATGAGATTCAGCTGCTTCCTCTTTGCGGGGCAAAGAATCAACGACAGAGTTGGCCGTGCCTGGTTTGAATTTGACATCAAATTGATAGCCCAATAGTTTAGCGATCCAGTTTTGTTGATCTGCTGAAACAATCCGCTGCTGGAGTAAGAATTGAAGTCTGAGATGGTCTGAAAATACCGTGAAAGAGCTGCCTAACAAATATGGGCGCCCATGCCGAATGACCAAAACTAAGGCCATAATTTCTTTTTCATAGGTAGACTTGGATAGTGTTTTATCACCAAAAGTTTTGTTGAAATAAGCAATCGGGCGGTGATCTTGCATCAGAACTGCGCCGACCCCACGACCCGAGGCATCACATTCTACTTTGAAAGGTTTGGAGAAGTCCGGTAAGGCCAACACCAGAGCGTTTGTAAGGAGCTTTAGATGGTCAAATGCTTGTTGAGCAGCGGAAGTCCATAGAAAACCTGTTTTACGCGTTAGAACTGTAAGAGGATGAGCAATCCGTCCATAGCTCTGAATAAACTTCCGATAATAGCCAGCGAGGCCCAGGAACCCACGTACCACCATGACGGATAAAGGTTGTGGCCAATCCACAACAACATGTACTTTAATGGGATCAACCGAATCTCCAGCAGACGAGATGATATGACCCAGATAGCCAATCTGAGATTGAGCAAATAAACATTTTTTGGGATTGACAAAAAAACAATTCTGGCGAAGGGAGTCCAGCGCCAAGCGAAGATGGTGTAAGTGAGGATGTCGTAAAAAAAATCAGAATGACTTTCCGCAGAAATGGGTGGAACACATCGTTCATGGCGGCCTGAAAAGTTGGAGTGTTGACAAACCAAAAGGCATGACTAAAAATTTATAATGATCACTGTGAGTGCGGAATGCAGTCTTCTCAATGTCATCCTCCCGCATTCTGATTTGATGGTAGCAAGATTTGAGGTCTAACTTAGAAAAATATTGGGCACCACCAACTTCATCAAGTAGTTCATCGACGACTGGAATAGGAAATTTATCAACGATAGTTACGTGATTGAGAGCCCGGTAATCCACACAAAGCCGCCAGGTGCCATCCTTTTTTTTGACCAACAGAACTGGGCTGGAAAAAGCATTGGTACTGGAACGGATAAAGCCAATGTGTAACATAGTATGGACCTGTTTTTCAATCTCATTTTTTTGGAAATGTGGATAGCGATAAGGTCGTACCGCCATTGGTCCTTGCCCCTGCTCTAATTGAATGCTATGCTCCCACTGGCGTGTAGGTGGCAGCCCCTGTGGGTCACGAAAAAGAGCAGCAAACTGGTGTAATAAAATTTTCAAGGCATGCTGCTGCTGAGCGGGTAACTGTGTTTCTGAACAGTTGTCTTGGCGGCCCAAAACAAGTTGTTGGTGCGCTGGAAGATTAGTATTGGAAGGAGAGTTTAAAGAAGCAGCTGTCTGAAATTTTTGTGGAGCACCGATTTGTGACCGCCAAAAGAAAATCTCATTGTCATAGCATGCCAATTTGTTGTGACCTCACCCAGAGTACGTAACCACGCTATTCCCAGAATAAAATCCAGACCGCCCAAGTCCAAAACATGAGCATCGACCATGTAGGAAAAATTACCAATTAATAGAGGAACGTGGCGACAAAGTCCCCGAGTCTGAGCAAGATGTCCATCACCCAGCTCCACCCTTAAAATTATTGACGAAATAGTAGATAATTGAATCAATTGAACCAGTTTAGGGGAAATGAAATTATGTGTGGCGTCACTATCCAGAAGAATTAGTATAGGAACGTCGTTCAGGGGGCCCTCAACCTTCATAGAAGCAGCAGTTGTGCGGTGGAAATCCCGAAGAGAGAACAAAGGTGCAATGTCTTGATAAGCGACAATTGAACATTTGCCCTCAATAACTGGAGTGATATCAGCAGCTGGAGGCTTTGTGAGGCCATCCTCTTGTACTTTGTCATCCTCCCCTAACAACGTGACACACAATTTAGCATCCAGGCATGTAGGAAGCGGGCTATAGGGAAGACCGCATCGAAAACATAAACCACGCTTCCAACGATCTTCCCATTCCTGTGAGGACAAATAACGCGTGCTGCGATTTCTTGGAGGCGATGGTTTTGTATAGTCTGCTGTGGTGCCAGCGGGACCTAAGTCGCGTTGGCGAAACATATGGGTGGAAGGCTCTGGTTGGGAGACATCTGGGGGTCTGCTGTGGGGAGGAAACCAACGATCGCCATCACAGTATCCAGAAGAAGGTCAAGAAGGAAACGAACGAAAACCAGAATTACCGCCCTCGGAAACTGCCATCTCAACGTGCCTTGCGACACGCATCGCGTGGAGATGGGTCTCAGGATTTTGAATGCATACCCAACTGCAGATGTCATCTCGTAATCCATGTAAAAAATATCCGACATATTGCAGCTCCGGTTGCCGGGGAACCAATGACGTCAAATACTCGAATTGTTCGATGTACTCAGTAACCGAAGTCTGCTGGTGTAACACAACCAATTCTTTGTAAGGATTTTGATTATCCAATCCACTGAAGCGTGCCATTAGCTCGATTTTGAAAGAGGACCAAGAAATCTGCGGTTGAACCTCCTCGAGCACCATAAACCAGTGGATGACTATTCCTTCCATGTAGACTGGCGCGAGGGACAACTTCAGATTTTCCGGAGTCTACTGAACACGAAAATAAAGCTCGACACAAGTGAGTCAGCCCCGTGGGTCCGAACCGTCAAACATTGGGAGTTCCACCCGGCGAGCCGAAAGTCGATGATCAGACGTGTTGGAAAGCAAATCCAAAGGTCGAGAGGTATGCGCTATGTCAAAAGGAACGGCGTTACCAATCACGTCCTGAGCGCCATAATGGTGAGGGAGTGGTGCGTTGGGTGTTGCTTGATTGCCTGGAGGAACTCCCGAAAGTGTGGTATCGCCGAACGTCGGGCAGTTGGAACGCTGGGCTTGTTTCTCCATGTGTTGCGTCATTAACTGACGAAACTCAGCTTGATCAGTAAGCTCCTTCTCCCAACGTTGGTGCTCGACTTTAGATTGTTGTTGCTTTTCCAGGATTTCCTGCAGGGAGGATTCTGAATGGCCCAAGCGCTGCTCGACGCCGTCCAAATGGCCGAGTTGACGCGTCTCCATGAGGAAAAAAAACAAAGAGGAGAAAGGCAGAGGAACCCAGAGAGGAGGCAGGTTGGACCAAAGTGATACAATCACAAAAAAATCCAGAAGAACAAGTGGAAGCAGGAGTATATTCAAAGCGTAGTATTGACCTTACAGCTGAACGAAAAAGAACCCAAACAGTACAGAATCAGGGAAAACAGGAAAAATACAGAGGAACCTGCTTTCAGCTGCCCAAGCCAGGTAGGCAGTAACAAACTGGATTAATTCCCGATGCCCAGCTCCCTCCCGCGGGCCCCATTTATTTACAGGGCCACTTCTAACTGAATTCTCCCTACGGAATCCCTGAACTGCCCTTGTGCCCTTCTGATTCCACACCCAGACCACCCCTAACCAAATCCCCACGTGCAGTGGGACCAGCCACAACAGAATCTGCCCCTGCGTGTGTAGACTTTCCAGGGTCCTGCCTTAACACATTGACCCTGGATGGTTTAAGATCTGATCTTTGATGTTTCTTTTCACACTTCAGTGTTGATGGGTCAATCTTCACGCAATCTCCAACTCCACACATGCACTTAATATATTTTATTCTAGAATATCTTTAGCTCATATGATCATACATTAGGTTTCTGCATGCGTGCATGTGTGTGTTTGAAATTCCTTATGCCCTCTTCTATCTTTCTAGACAGAGCATTGACAACTTGATTTTCTTTTCCTAGCAAATCCATTTGAAGTTGGTAGCCTAGAGACTTTGCTAACCAATTTGTCCGATCGAAGTTTGAAATTTTCTGCTGAAATGAACACCTCAGGCTCCTTTGACCTGTGTGAACAGTGAAGGTTGCTCCAAAATTAGGTTTTCTAGTGCCGAGTTACTATAACGACATCAAAATATCCCAAAACACAATGGAGTAGACACCTATCATGCAAGCTCTTACCCAACAGCATAGAACTTTGACAGCTATTGATCACTAACTCTATCACTATGCTTGATACCTCTGCCCATATTTACCAAAACGTCGGTATAGTCACAAGGTACTTGGTCACACAAGCGCCCATCCATGGGTGAGTAAAGCTGCCAAGTATGGTCATTCCAAGTACCAAGTCATGTATTGTAAAATAGTGTGTATATAGTGAAACATGTGAAAATAAATGAGTATCTGACCAATCTCACTGCACTAGTTTGGATCCAACCTCTAAAGTCCATCCAAGCTCGCTGAAGAGCTCACCACAAATAATCTCTTTCCAAATAAGAATGTTAGAAAAGTCATTGATCACACACACTAAAACATGACCCAAACCTAACCACATGTGGTTCAAGGATAATCATCTGATGAACATCACATTGCATTATCATAGCATCCCTTGTAGCTGCAGGGCCAAACCTAACCACACCTACCCTATCTTATGCCTTTCTCTGTCATATATGTATTTGTATGTGAAAATGGCCTTAAATAAGAATGCTGTCACACAGTATGATTCTACCTTTTATATGAAACTTTGCCTGTCATAGCTTTGCAGGTTTGTTGTATTCCTTTTCTGCACCAAAAAAATTGTTAAATTCTGTGCCCAAAATTTAATCTAGAATTCTTTCAGAAGATATGTTGTCCTAGCCTGGTTTCACTTGACGATCAGGAAGTCATCATAATAACCAAATATTTTAATTTTCTTCTCCTTGAAAACAAGTTAGCGCATGATGGCTTGGAGAAAAAAGGGGAAAAGAGAGAATGAGAGAACCAAAAGGAAAAGAAAAAATCACGAGGCGAGACATGAAAATGATACTAATTTAGTCCCGATGAAACACTTAAAAATTCTCTAATAAATCACAATTGGGGAAGACCTTCAAGTGAGAACAATCTTAATAATCAAATCCTGATACCCCCAACAAAATCTTAAATAAATTAAAAAATTGTTGAAATTCAAATAATTAAATCTGTGGTTGGCCTGGTAGTTTCCTGTCACAAGCCCTTCTGGTAGCTTCCTGTCCCAAGTCCTAGTTTTCTCCTGTTGCAAGCATTTGATATTATGCAACAAAAGGAAGCACTTCAATTGGTTGGCCTATTGTACAACCATTAGGTTGCTGCAAAGCACAGACATGCCATTGCTTGTGTGCTTTTTATTGTGGGTGTCACACAAAAGCATATACTTAATATTTTATTTTTTGATTGCAGCCCTGTTACAAACTTCGATGAGGTGACTTTTCACTATACCCAGTGCATTTTTGTCCACCTGCAGAATTCTGGAAAAAAGGTAATGGTCATCCGTGTATGCATGTCATGTAAATAGCAGTTATTATTGATCAATCAGATGCAAGCTACATGAAGATGTTTCTATGACAGCCTCTTGCAGTGACTTCATCAGAGGGTGCACATATTAAAATCGAATCAAGCAAACCTCAGGCCACTTCATCAAATCAAGTATGGCCCAAATGTGAAACTTTAAATTATCTAAATTAGTGGTAGAGTCAGATTTATTTATTTAAGTTTTTTTAAGGTTTCTGAGCAATTTGGTGCTGGGCTCAAGGGCTCTGATCAATTGGTACTTGATTATCTGCAACAGCCTTCAAACCTGTGAGTTGTACATTTAACTACTATTTCAGTCTCACTAACAGTTGAGTTTTGGTGCACTAGATGTTCAATACAGTGCATTAGGTTTTTCGATCTGTTTGTTTTCATATTTTGATGTGATTGTTGTGACATATTGTCAATAATAATAAATTATTACAATGCTAAATTTAACAGTGTTCTGGTTCCATTTTTTTTTGTTGTTATCATGCTTTTTGATCTCATATATTTCCTCTTTCTTTCAAGAGGGCTTGCTTATTTTTTCATGGCTTGCTTCTATTTAATAGAATTTATCATTGTCTCTTTAAAAATATTATAGTTTTTGTAGAATGAGGAAACCCCCTCGCCTCCTTACCTCAAAGTGAGGAGGAGGCGTTCTTTTATAATAAAAGATAAACTCCACATCGGACCACAAGTCCGATGTGGGATACAGACTCCAACACTCCCCCTCAAGCTAGGTGAACCTAGCTTGGACACATAATGAAAAGAAAACAGCAAAACAGACGCTAATACTCCCCCTCAAGCTGGACACGCCCAACTTGATGACAAAACAAGACGAAATAAAATATTAAGTTGCTGCTGCTCCCCCTCACGAACAAAGCTCCTGCGCAGGATGATGGATGGATGATGTCGCGGACGCAGCAGATGAACCACACAGAGACCGGGTCGGTTGACGGAACGCCAGGACTGCCGCACTAGTGGGCCCGGTCGATGAAACACCGGGAAATCCAAACTAGCACCGGGAAAACCACACTTGCGGGGCCGACGACGGGAGGCGGGGATTCCGCAGAAGTGTTGCGGGGTCTGGCGGCGCCAAATGGCCCGGTCTGAGTCAGGCAAAGTGTTGCGCCACGGTGGAGGAAGCGCACGGGCGTGCCGATGGACAGAGATGCGGCTGCCGAAAAGATGCCGGGAGATGCTGACGAGGCGGGGATTCCGCAGGAGGTGCCGAAAGGGAGCGGATGAATCCAGTCGGAGGGAGGGCCGCCTTGCAGGAGGAGACTGACAAGGAGGGAGAGCAGCGGACGAAGTAGGCGCAGCTGGCCGTCGGGAGCAGATGAGCAGCAGATTGGGGAGGCGACATTGCAGCGGGATTGCAGCGGAGATGCGTGGGGACAGATCTGGGATCTGCCCGGATCTGGCCAGAACAATCCGAATATCACCGGATCTGGCCGGATTTGGCCGAAAATCGCCAGATCTGGCCGGAGTAGCCTGGATCAGGCCGGAGCCGGCCGAAGCTGTTCGGATCTGGCCGGAAATCTCCGGATCTGGCCGGATTCGTCCGGAGTTGTCCGGAAATCATCGGATCTGGCCGGAAAATCCGGGAAGGGCCGGGAGGGCGCGCGGAGGGCCGAGGGCGCTGCGGCGCGAAGGGAGGGCCGTCGTGAGGGAGTGCCGCTGGGAGCCGGGGCGAGGCGCGCCGAGGGCAAGGCGTCTGGGCGAGGGCGCTGCGGCGCGAAGGGAGGGCCGCCGTGAGAGAGTGCCGCCGGGAGGGAGGGCTGTCGGGAGGGAGGGCTGCCGGGAGGGAGGGCTGCCGGGAGGGAGGGCTGCCGGGAGGGAGGGCTGCCGGGAGGGAGTGCGGCCGAGATTGAGGGAGGGGGCGACGCGGGGAGCCTGGACGCCGGGGAGCCGGGAGCCGCGCCAGGCAGGAGGGCCGTCGGGGAGCCGGGAGCCGCGCTAGGCAGAAGGGCCGCCGGGGAGCCGCGCCAGGCACGAGAGCCGCCGGGAGGGAGGACCGGCAGGAGCAACGTGGGGCAGAGGCGGAGGGGCGGCGGCGGTAACCCTACGGGGCTTTAAGGCCGCCGCCCCCCACGGGGGAATTGCAAAGAATCCTAGATGAAAAGAAAAAAAAATATGTGAGGGAGGGATCAAACCTCCTCTGATACCATGTAGAATGAGGAAACCCCCTCGCCTCCTGACCTCAAAGTAAGAAGGAGGCGTTCTTTTATAATAAAAGATAAACTCCACATCGGACCACAAGTCCGATGTGGGATACAGACTCCAACAGTTTTCTATTAAAGGCGAGCCTTGTTGGAGTTGGTGCCCTAAAACCAACTTCTCTGTACTTCATGATAAACATGTATTCATTGGATGAATATTAATAAACTTCTTATCACATCACGATTGTTCTTCTGTATGACATTGTATGTGATGATGTTCTAAGAGTAGGTGTCACACTAAAAGGTCATAGCGGATCCTTACTATGATAAGAACCCAGAAGTGCCATAACACTATTTTTGAATATATGTTATATAGCCGGATGATATCATTTGAAGGGACACAAATGATACAAAGTATCAAGGGTAGAGACTCATAGGACTTTGAGACACCTTCTTATGGTGTACGCCCTTGGTAATGTCCAGGAGGATATTATGAGAACGAGACTCATCAGGAGGAAATCCACATTTATAAGTGTCATTGGATATTCCTATCTGTGGACGTGTGTATCGGTCCTTAGACTTTAAGATTATTATTAATGAGTATTATGACTTGTGCAGTTAGATGTATTGGCGAAAATCGTGATTACATATGTTTGCAGTGATGTAGAATATGTTGGGTGCGTCACGAGTAATACTGTATTAATGAATAATGTGAGAAATGATTTGTTCATTTTGTTTCACAACGGAAGTTGATATCTTAGGCCCTTAGATGAAAATCATATAGCCTAAATAAATCCATTACCATGATGTTCTATAGTCAAGTTCAAATTTTGGGAAGTTAAAGAACGAGAAATCAAGCACATGGGTTGATGACACTTGCATGCAACGCGCTTGATTGAAGATATTGAGACAGAGAGATTATATTACACGGTTAGCGTTCGTATGAGGTTACATGTTGTTGCGACATTAATTTCTTTCTCTATGGGTGCCTTGGCGTGTTGCTAGACGCTAACCTTGGACATTAGACTGCTCCGCCTAATGCTACTGAGAAAGAGGCTTAGAGGGTCACACACCAAGCGTTTTCAGTATCTCAGTTAAATAATATATTATTTATTATTTAACAATTTGAATAAAGATCATTCCCGGTTGTGGTTTAATAATTATTCATGGATGTTTGATCACATTTATTTCGACACTAGTTATTCGAGAGAATATAATGTGGGTAGAATAATTAATAAATATTTATTTGATATTTAGTGAATATAATATTTATATATTTATTGGCTAATAATGTAGTGATATTTATTTAATAAATAAATAGTCATTATTTAAGGTTCAATAAATATGGTGGAGGATTGACGGATCAAGTTAATAGTCCAGTGAGAAATAATAATATTGAATATTATTTGATTAAATAATATTTAATTATAACTCGCAAGATAAACGCATGTCAGAAAATAATAATTTTGCTGTTATTATTTGACATGGAGGTTTCGCTAGGATTAATAAAATAATTAAGCCACTTGTGCAAATTATTTATCATTACCCTAGTGAATTAAATATCCGGTTATATTATTCTCTTATTAGCCAAGCGCTAGCCACGCGACGAATATTGTGGTGTGCACAACGAATTGGAGAAAAGCTCTCAAGCCCAGAGAGTTCTTTCTTTTCCAAGAATGCTTTCAAGAATGAGAGTGTTAGGTCCACTAGGCTGAATACCCTGAGGGGGGGGGGTGAATCAGGGTATGACTAATTAAAACTACATTTCCTTTTGATCTTGTTTTGTCGTTAAACAGAACACACTCCTCTCTTTCTCCTGTAGTAATATATGAACATAAATTAAATTATGCACGCGACACAACGATTTTATTTGGTTCACCCTCATCGGGCTACGTCCAAGGAGCATATACGATGATGTGTCGATGTACCAAATCCACTAAAAGCGCACTGCCGTTTACAAGGTTCAGGCTAGATCTTCTATGCCCAGACTCACTGTCTTCGAAATGTTTAGGGTCTGCTCACTGCATTCTCAAGAGTCACTCCCTATGCCTCTTTCTTTGACTCACTGTCGGTGGAAATGATCACCGTCTTCCTCTTTCTTTGCTAACTGCTTTTGGAAAGGATCCATTCACAGTTTATGGACTTGTAAGCCCCTTCATTATCACCAATGAATGCATCCTTCACTTTATGTAGATGCTCTATTGATGTCCCGTTTTCATCCATTGATGAATATCACTTTGCCACAGAAACGAACGCCCAACCTCAAATTTTTCGTGCAGCCCCTACCACGCCTTGCGCGCAATTGCCTTGCCTTGTGCGCAAAACCTCTCCTTTTGCGCGCAATTCCAACTACACTTTGCGCGCAACTTTTATACTTTGCGTGCAAAACTTTCTTTTTACGCGCAACTTCAAATTTTACGCGCAAACTTCAAATTTATGCGCAACTCCCTTGCGTATTTTTATTACGTGCATCGGAGCTCGGATCTCCTTTAAGTCTTGAGTTTCTCCGAATGAGGGGGTCACCTCTTATTTATAAGCAATCTTGACCCCTGCGTGCAAAACCATCCGTGTCGCGCAAAACCCTCTTTGTGCGCGCAAAACTTTCTCACGCAACTTCATATTTCGTGCACATGTCCCAATTTTGTGCGCACTTCATGTCTTTGCCATTTTTCGATGTTCTGATCTTGAAACACCTCTTGCGTGCAAAACTCCAAACTGTTATTGTGCGAAACACCAATTTCGCGCACATTCCAACCATTTTCGCGCACCTCTCCAATTTTTCGCGCACCACTCTAATTTTGTGCGCACCTTCCTTTGACAAAAATACCTGCCTTCATTTTCCGATTTTTAGACTCAAAATTTTGGCAAACACTGGAAAACAACGCCACTTTATAACTGATCTTTTTGTACCGCCATTCCTTTATCATGGTTCTTTTGTCAACATGGATTGCCAACATCTCTTGAACCCGACAACTCATCTTGAAGACCTCATTTGTCAACAAACTGAACTTGGAAACCCACATTGTCAACAAATAAAACATGGAGATCAGCTTTGTCAACAAACACAATCACCTCAAAAATACTTTAATAACGCTTTGAGGGATTTTTGCCCAATAGAGAGTAATCCTCCTCCACCAGATCAAGGAGAACGCTTTGGAAGCGGTTCTCAAGGTGATCAAAGGCGGACATCGCAAGCGCAAAGATCTTCTGTACTAGCACCCGGAGACTCCTTCAGTGATGTTCGGAGATACGTGGAACATGTGTGAATCACCGCTAGAGGAGATCTACTCTTGATCTTTATAACGCAACGACGATGCATCTGCGGATTTATGGCCGAACGCATCAACGAAGAAAGAATCACTTTGGAGGTAATTCTTTAATTAAATTAAATTAATTATAAACAAAATATGTTGTTCCTCTCTCTTGGTTTTGGGTTTCTATTCCTTTGTCTAAATCCTCGATTCAATTCCGTGGATACTGGCGTTTATCGTCGTATTGATCTCGGAATGTTCATTGAATACGACAAAAATTAAAGTTGGGCAACGCCCCATCCGCGCTTCCGCTGCGCTTGGAACCTACAAGTGGTATCAGATGAGACATATTATTGTTTATAATTATTTAAATAATCCGTTGATGATTTACGCTTTAATAATTTAGTTTGTCAATTCAAGTTTAATCGTTCTTTTTTAATCTGAATTACGAGATCTGTTTTTTTTATCGTTTGTCGCAGATCTAACAGAAACGACTAATTTTTTGATTAAAATTAAATTGAGGAACTCATCCGGAGGTGCTAAGGGTTCTATCCAGGTAACACAACAGTACTCGCCGTGTAGTCGGATCTACATGCAGTGTAGTTGTGTTCAATGCATCAGTAGTAGTTCAACAATTACTCAACCCGTGTGCATTAATGACACACAATGTAGTTAATTCTTACACCACGTGTTGACCAGGACTGATTGGCGTACGGTCAGTCGGACTACACGCCGTGTGGCCCACTGGACACGGCGTGTAGTTCTTTTCGGGTCAGGGCTTGGCCGTGTATTCCATACACGGCCTACCCGACTGGTGACCGTGTAACACAGAGTCAACACGGCGTGTGACTCACTGGACACGCTGTGTACTCCAAGATTTTCAAAGTACGCCTCACACGCTGAGTCCCTAGGCGTGTACTTCAGATACATGGTGAAGAATGTACACGCCGTGTAGATCGGATCTACATGCCGTATACTTTTACGAGAGAAGATTTAAAATTTATTATATTATATAACCCTTGAGACATGTATTTTCGTGTGGGCGTAAAGCTGGGACACGCCATGTGATAGGCTTTAATATATATATATATATATATATATGTTTTATTAACATTTGCATAATATTCAAGATCTGCATATTATGTATGAGTTGTATTACAATTATTATTCTATGTGCATGCTATATGTCACAAAGAATAAAGTTTATACAAGTATAATACATGTTGGGTAGTTTTGGATGAATATTCACCGGGTTATCTCCAAGGTACAAGTTATGTACACAGTTAAATTTAATTGAATTTATTAATTTGTTTAAAATTATAATGGATTAAGATTTCAAGGAAATTCAAAAAAGGTTTAAGATAAAAGAATTGATTAATTAAAGATAATAATTAATCGATTCGAGCGCAATTTATTTTCAATAAGAACAATTAAAGAATTGAATGTTAGTTTTATTAAATGCGTAATTCGTTGCATGCATGTGGTTGATCATGAGCTCGACCAGACCTTTGTATGTGATTTGTTTTTCTTTTAATTTATTATTAAATTAAATTGTTGGCCTGCGCGCCTTCTCTCCTCATTAATATGCAGAGCCTGCGTGCCATGGTTTTTTTTATCTAAACCCCCTTTTACCCCTCACCTGCGTGTGAGTAAAAACATATGTAATGGATGAAGCTCTCAAACTAGTGGAGACGGTTCAAGTTAGGAGCTGAGGCGAAACCAATCTTAGGAGATACAAAGGTGAACAAATGAAAAGTTGTAAACACGGACCTAATTGGTCCAAGGTGTTTCTCCCCTAGGTCAGCGGTTAGTTTATCAACCGTTAGATAAACTAACTATTAAAATAAGTTCATGATCATATCCTTTATTTTATTTCTGTCAGTTATATGGTTATTAATTATGGATGTTTTGTCGCGATCACATAATTAATGAATTAACAAGTATGCAAGATGAAACTAAAATAAATTGGCTTATACGTAAATATTATCTAATATATGTTTATTCACTTAAGCTTATCCCACTTAATTTTAACAAGCACGTGAAAAGATAATAAATGACAATTTACGCATGAAGAATAAAATCTCTCAATAAAATATTAAGTCGGTATAACCTTTCATTACTTTGGTTAGAATCGAACCATAGTTCAAAGTGTTTGACCAGTCAAAGTTGGGGTGATTTCAATTATCGGAGAATTCTAATTTGAGGTTTTGGATTGACTTGACTTAGTTTACATCAAGGGTTGATTGCCAAAACAGGACTTTGTGTAACTGAGAGACAAAGGTTGAAGAAATCTAAAATTAAGGATTTTAGGATTGAAGAGTCCATTCAACGAATCAAGGAGGTGCGAGTTAATGCGGTTGACATTTGAAATGCCTACCTAAAACCTTTCAAATTGCTTGACCAACCAAAGTTGGGGTGATGCGAAGGGCCATATGGATCCTTGCCGCTAGAATGTCCGAGCAACATGATATTTTGAAGCCAATGATGAGGGCTATTGGGCGATAAAATAGTGGGTGACTAATGAATATTTATTTATTTATTTGTGTTAATTTTATTAGATAAAGTACTAAAACCCTGTTCATCTTATTTGTAGAAACAACATTAAAAATGACATCAAACATATTGTTACGATCCATACTCAAGAAATAAAACCTTCTCACCAACACTAATTTCCAGGAGTGACAAATGCACCTTCAGGTCATCCTTCACCATGAAAGGAAACTATATGTGCTGGAAGAACCTTTATCAGTTGCGCCTGGAAATGAGGCGTGTGATGAAAAACTCTCTGTGTATGAGAAACATCTGAATGATGCTACGGATGTTCAGTGCCTCGTGCTATCATCCATGACCAAGGAGCTCTTGAAGCAACATGAGGAAATGGATGCTTATAGCACGATGTCTCACCTTCGGGATTTCTATCAAGAAGGCGGGTAAAGAGAGATAAGATCTCCAACGCTTTGTTCACCACCAAGCTTGGAGAGTCTGCGCTAGCTGAGCCACATGTAGTCAAGCTTGTTGGCTACATTGAGCGTCTGAACATCTTAGGGATTAAATTCCCGGATGAGTTGTGTACAGATCTCATATTATCATCACTGCTCGAGACCTTTTCTAGTTTTATTGTGAATTATAATATGAGCAAT
Organism: Viscum album; assembly: GCA_963277665.1. Taxonomy (NCBI): domain Eukaryota; kingdom Viridiplantae; phylum Streptophyta; class Magnoliopsida; order Santalales; family Viscaceae; genus Viscum; species Viscum album. The sequence goes on along the minus strand of OY728151.1, from coordinate 1,254,465,237 downwards.
ATTGAGAAGAGTTCATCGAAACATCTGACCTTGATTCGCCAAGTGGATAAGGACATGGGGCGTGACAAACCTGCAGTCCTTATGGTGAATAGGAAGAGGAAGGACAATGCAAAGAGGCCTAAGACCTATAAATAGTCTAAAGCCCCCGAGCAACGTCCGACCAAGAATAAGAAGATCCAAAGGCGCAGAGCAAGTAAAAAGGTGGCAGTGTGTTTTGCATGTGGCAAGTCAGACCACTTGAAGAGGAACTGCACCCAGAGGTAAGGGGAAGTCAAAGGTGCGTTCGTTATCGAGTGCAATCTTTCCATTTTTACACATTGGGTATTAGAGACAGTTTGTGGTGCTCACATCTGTATTCAAATGCAGGAACCAAATGGATTTCAGAAAATTGCCAGTGGAGAGAGGTGCATCTACGAGCTGCCAATGGTTCGAGGCTGACCGCTCTTGCTATTGGTGACTACCACTTTTCGTTGCCGATTGGGATGATTTTGGTTTTACATGACTGTTATTATGTACCAAGTGTTACTAAGAACATAATTTTCGTATCAAGTTTAGATACAGATGAGTTTATTTTCAAATTTGAAAATAAAAATTGTTTCTTTTATAAGGACAACATATGTTATGGTATGACACATTTAAATAACGGTCTGTATGTATTAAATTAAAAAAACCAAGTGTTGGCAATCGATAACGAATCAAGTTCACGTGACTCATATAACACCCAATTGTGGCATCACCGTTTAGGTCATGTAAACAAAAAACGCTCAACAAAGCTCTGTTAAGATGGTTAGTTAGACTCTTCTGAGCTAAAACCACTTGATAGATGTCCCACTTGTTTATAAAGGAAAATGAACACACCACCATTTGGTGGGTAGGGTGAAAGAGTCACAAAGTTTCTAAGATTAGTACACACTGATGTGTGTGGACCATTTCCAGTAGAAGCTAGAGGTGAATATTATTACTTCATAACTTTTACTGATGACTTGAGTAGATATGACTATATTTACTTGATGAGGTATAAGCCCGAGTCCTTTGAGAAATTCAAGGAATTCAAGAATGAAGTAGAGAATCAGTTTGGTAAGACGATAAAGAAGTTTTGATCGGATCGGGGTGGAGAATATCTTAACCAAGAGTTCATCGACTTTCTGCGGGAGTTTGAGATTCTTTCTCAACTCACTCCACTTTATACACCACTGTGGAATGATGTTAGTGAAAAGAGAAACCGTACCTTGTTGGACATGGTAAGGTCGATAACGAGTCATGCAGATCTTCCATTATCTTTGTGGGGATATGCATTGCAAACCGCGACATACACATTAAATCGAGTACCAACTAAAGCGACAAATGGAATTCCCTTCGAGCTAAGGAGTGGAAAGAAATCCATTTTGTCGCATACACGTGTATGGGGATGCGAGGCGTTTGTTAAAGCTTTCTTAGACAACAAACTAGCACCCCGAGGCACGAGGTGTATCTTTATAGGGTATCCCAAGGAAACAAAGGGATACTACCTATACAACCCCTCAGACAAGAAAACAACTGTCGCCAAACAAGCCGTTTTTCTTGAGAGGGAGCACATCCTCAAAAAGGATAGTGGGAACAAGATTGACTTCAATGAAGTTGATACTCAAGATACACAGGAGTTGGTACAAGAAAAAGTTCTATAGGTTTTGTGCAAGAAGTAGTTCCTGAAACACAAGTACTGTGTAGGAGCTCAAGAGAGGTAAGAGAATCAGAGAGATGGTTTTCTAGTCATCGAGGATGGCGACTCATTATTGTTGGACAATGATGAACCTCTCTCCTATAAGGAGGCAGTAGAGAGCTCAGAATCTGCAAGATGGCTAGAAACTATGAATTCTGAAATGGATTCCATGTATCAGAACCAAGTTTGAGTTCTGGTCGATGCGCCAGTTTAAGTACCTATAAAGCAAAGCCATTGGATAAAGGGTTTAAACAACGTCAATGAATTGACTATGATGAAACTTTTTCGCCGGTTGCCATGTTTGAATCCATCAGAATCTTATTTGCCATAGCAGCTTACCATGACTATGAGATTTGGCCGATGGATGTCAAAACTGCATTCCTTAACGGGAACTTTCAGAAGATGTCTATATGACACAACTAGAAGAGTTTGCAAGTTGCATAGATTCATTTATGGATTGAAGCAACCATTTAGGTCATGGAACATTCAATTTGATAAATTCATAAAAGGATCTGGTTTCATTAAAAATGAATGCGAGTCGTGTGTTTACAAAAGGTTTAACGAGAATGCGGTTGTTATCCTAGTAGTATATGTTGATGACATATTATTTATTGGAAACTACATACCAGTCTTACAATCTGTTAAGGATTGGTTGAACAAGTGTTTTTCCATGAAAGACTTAGGCGAAACAACTTACATTCTAGGGATCAAGATCATTCGTGATAGATCTAAGAGGCTGTTTGGACCAAGTCAAAGTACATATATTGACCAAATACCAAAGAGATTTAGTATGAAACAATCCAAGAAGGGATTGGTTCCAATTTCACATGGTTTACATCTTTTTAAAAAAATGTGACCCCAGACATAACAAGAGAAAGATAGAATGAGTAAGATCCCATACACTTTGGCGATAAGATCAATCATGTATGCCATGTTATGTACTAGACTTGATGTTGTCTATGCACTGAGCATGGTAGGTAGATATCAAGCAGATCCAGGAGAACAACATTGGACTGCTGTTAAGACTATCCTTAAGTATCTGAGAAGAATTAAGGATATGTTCTTGGTGTATGGAGGAGATGAAGAGCTTGTCATCAGAGGGTATGCTGATGCTGGTTTTCAGATAGATCAGAATGATCTGAAGTCGCAATTGGGATATGTTTTCTGTCTCAACGAAGGAGCTGTGAGTTGGAATAGTTTAAAGCAGTCAGTTGTTGCTGATTCTACAATGGAGTCTGAGTATATAACGGTTTTTGATGCAGCCAAGGAAGCCGTCTGGATTCATAATTTTATCCAGGAGCTTGATGTGGTACCTAGCAGTAAAGACTCTATCACATTGTATTGTGATAATACTGCAATGATGACTCTTGCAAAAGAGCCAATGTCACATCAACAGACAAAACACATACTCCAGAAGTATCACCCCTTGAGGGATTTCTATCAAATGAGTGAAGTTGTAGCGAATAGAGTATCCACGAAAGAGAACACGACGGACCCCTTGACTAAAGACCTATCTCAGCAGAAGCATGAGTATCATGTGAGAGCTAGCGGATTGAAGGTTGTTAGCAGTTAACTCTAGTGCAGATTGAAGTCTGTTAGAGTTGGTGCTTTAGAATCAACTTTTTTGTACTTTATGATAAACTTGTATTCATTGCATGAATATTAATAAACTTCTTATCACATCATGATTGTTTTTTTGCATGATATTGTATGTGATAATGTCCTAAGAGTACTCTCACACTAAAAGGTCATAGCGGATCCCTGTTATGATGAGATTTCGGAAGTGTCATGACACTATTCTTGAATATATGTTTTATAGCCTGATGATATCATTTGAACGAACACAAATGATACAAGCTATTAGGGGTGGAGACTCATAGGACTTTGATGCACCTTCTCATGGTGTACGTCCTTGGTAATGTTTAGGAGGATATTATGAGAACGAGACCCGCCAGTAGGAAATCCACATTTATATGTGTCATTGGATGTTCCTATATGCAGACGTGTGTATTGGTCCTTAGACTTTAAGATTATTATTAATGAGTATTATGACTCGCGCACTTAGATGTATTGGTGAAAACTGTGATGACATATGTTCGCGGTGAGGTAGGATGTGTTGGGTGCGTCACGAGTAATGCTGCATTAATGAATAATACGAGAATTTTTTTCCCTTCTGTTCCATTATGGAAGTTGATATTTCAAGCCCTTTGATGAAAATGATATAGCCTAAATAAATCCATGACCATGATGTTCTATAGGCAAGTTTAAATTTCGGGAAGTCAAAGAATGATAAATCGAGCACATGGGTTAATGACACTTGCATGCAACCTGCTTGATTGGAGATATCGAGACAAATAGATTATATTACACGGTAAACATTCGTATGAGCTGACATGTTGTTGTGACGTTAACTTCTTTCTCTATGGGTGTCTTGACGTGTTGCTAGACGCTAACCTTGGACTTTAGGCTTGTTCGCCTAATGCCATTGAGAATGAGGCCTAGAGGATCACACATTAAGTGTTTCCAGTATCTCAGTTAAATAATATATTATTTATTATTTAACAAGTTGAATAAAGATTATTCCCGGTTGTGGTTTAATAATTATTCATGGACGCCTGATTGCATTTATTTCGACACTAGTTATTCGAGAGAATATAATGTGAGCGGAATAATTAATAAATATTTATTTGCTATTTAGTGAATATAATATTTATATATTTATTGGCGAATAATGCAGTGATATTTATTTAATAAATAAATATTCATTATTCAAGGTTTAATAAATATGGTGGAGGATTGACGGACCAAGTTAATGGTCCAGTGAGAAATAATAATATTGAATATTATTTGATTAAATAATATTGAATTATAACTCGCAAGATAAACACATGTCAGGAAATAATAATGCTGCTGTTATTATTTGACATGAGAGTTTCATTAGGATTAATAAAATAATTAAGACATTTTACCCTAGTGAATTAAATACCCGGTTATATTATTCTCTCATTAGCCAAGCCAATATTGTAGCGTGCACAACGAATTGGAGAAAAACTCTCAATCCTAGAGTTCTTTCTTCTTCAAGAATGTTTTCAAGAACGAGAGTGATCCTTCTTCACCGGATCACGGAGAACGTTTTGGAAGCGGTTCTCAAGGCGATCGAAGACCGACATCGCAAGCAAGGATCTTTCGTGCTAGCATCCGAAAACTCCTTCGGCGACGTCCGGGGATATGTGGAACACGTATGAATCACCGCTCGAGTAGATCTACTCTTGATCTCTACGACACAACGGCGGTATACTTGCAAATCTGTGGCCGAACGCATCAACGAAGAATCACTTTGGTAATTCTTTAATTAAATTAAATTAATTATAAACAAAATATGTTGATCTTTTTTTTTTGGTTCCGAGTTTCTATTCTTTTGTTTAAATCCTTGATTCAATTCCGTGGATATTGACGTTCATCGTCGTATTGATCTTGGACTGTTCATTGAATATGACAAAAATTAAAGTTGGGCAACGCCCCATCCGTGCTTCCGCTGCGTCCGGAACCTACAAGCAGTTCAAGAAAGGGGAATACCATTGTTTAGGTTTAAAGGTGAGAACAACAACTGGCTTAACATTTATGACCCCAAAATTTTCTCGAATTTTCCCAATCTCTTTCTATTCCCAATATTACTTTTAGCAAAGTTTTTTTAGCATTCTTTAATTTTCTTTTGTATACTTTTCATTATGGTCCATGCTTATTCTTGTAGTTTCATTAAAAGAAACACTGTTAATTCATGAATTTGATACCATGATTATCTTAGATGGGTAACCAAAATTGTCAATTGGTAATTGATTAAAAAACATTTTCTAGCCTGAAGATCATGCTTACCTTCATCAATAGTGTAACACCCCCTATGGATGAAAGATTTAAAAGACTTGATGTTATCACATATGTCAATAATGTGCAGGTTTCTTTTGAGGAACCTATATAGTAAGTATTTCACAATTAAATGTGCTTGACAAGGAATCTTAAAATAGACAACCTCCTTGAATTTTTTTACAGAAAGTGTGTGAGTGAGAACAAAATACACTAAGAGAACACGTAATGGTCTATAGGGATATTCATTGGTTAAACAAGCAACCGTATAAGTAACATGTGGGCCGGTCGGAAGGCGACTGGAGTGTTATGGGAGGCTCTTGGAGCTGGACAAGAAGTTTTGCTAATAGGCAAAAGGTCCATGATTGCTTGAAAGGTATTTCTGCATTAGCTCAACAAAAAAGGACAAGTCAGACCCTCCCTTGCATGCTGCAGACTGGTTTGATGACTTGAAAAAACTGGTCAATGGCCCAGCCTGGTTCAGAGCTCTCGACCCGATGGCCCAAAAATGCACGGGCCTGGGCCTGGATCTCACTTTTTTACCCTTTAGCCTGACTTGGTCTGGCTTGAGAAATGGTGGCCACCTGATAGGCCTAATTTCATATCTGACTGAGCTTGAGTTCTGCTGATCTGGGCTGAGCCAGTCCAAGCCATGCCATTTTTATACCCCCAATGTGAACGTTTTGTCTCCCTTTCTACTGCTGGATTAATTGTGTTGAAGTCTGAAGGAATCAAATATCTTTTGTTTCTTTGATAAGTTGTTATGCTAATTTTGTATTTGGTGAGAATAGTCTTAATGTTCTAAATTGTATCCCTATAGCCTTGGTCCTTTATTTGAAGTTCATCTACATCACTGTATTCTATGTTCTAGGATTTGTTTTAATCTTTCTAACTTAATTACCAAATGAAAATGGTCTGCAAATTTGGTCATAATCTTTTCTGCCATTATTTGGTTTTAGACATCTTATCTTAAAGCTGATGCTTCAACTTCACTGTCAAATTGTGTGTCTACCAAACTGAGTTATGTTGACATTAAATTTTGTTAAATTGATCTGTTGTCAACAACTCAGACTGATTAAATAATTGTTGAGACATCAAATGAACTTTATAGTGGCTGGACCATATTTGATGAAGATCTGAACAAGTATGTTGCAGACTTCTGATTTATGATGTTAAAAAGTGATGTGGTACTCCATTGCCAATTCAATCACTTGGTGATATTTCAGGCTTTAAGGTTGCATTTGATCTTGAAAAACATTCCCTAATTGTTTTTCAAAAAAATATATAGAAAACTTAATGAATTATGTGAATGTAAAGCATTTTTTAGGAAGTACTATGGGGAAAAGAATTTTTTTTTGGAAAATTAAAAAAAACTTTTTCATATTTTCAGAAAATGATGATGTTTAAGTAGTTAGCTTACATTTTTTCTTACATTTTCATTGCTCTCCAAAACATTTTTTTATCATATTTTCTGATTCTTGTTGAAAATTGAAAACAGAAAATATTTTCTAAAACCAAACACAACCTGATTGGCTTGGATCATTTGTTCTGTATTTTTCTTCCCACATTTTTTTTTTTAATTTCTTTCAGTATAGTTACTCAATTCACTTTCAAAAATGGAATTATCTGCAAGCAGACTCTTTGTGAAGAAGGGGTTAGGTTAAAAAAAGAAAAGAAAAATACGAATAAGAACCAGATGCGCAGGGTAAAATTTATGTTCTATGTGATTGCAACAGGGATTTATGAGGGGTTTTTTTGTGATAGGAAAGTTTCTTGTACAGAACACACACAAAATGTAGTAATGGGTCAACTTTACCATAAAATCCTGATGTAAATTATATTGATTGGGGGAGCTCTACATCTCCAACACTAATTATCATGAGAGCTTGAATCAAATAACGCTGTAAAATTCTGATGGAAATTATATAATGTTTGCAGTGAACAAGAAAAAGGGATACACAAGGATGAACTGCTGAGACAGTTGAAGATTCCTGTGAAGAATCTCACGTAACTTTTCTCTTCCTATTTTATTCTCCTTTGTAGGAGTAGGGATGCAATTGATAGTAGTCGTAATTTTTTTTAAAGGCCGTTAAAACATAATTTTAAAGTATTCAATACATAATAGTGTTTTAAAAGAATAAATACCTGATTTGGTTTGTAAGCAATCCAGTATTTAAATTTTTCTTGCTCTGTAACTTGAATAGTTCAAGCTTGAACTTGAATCGGTAAAAATAGATTTGCATTGACCATTAGAATATCACTCAAAAAATAACTGTTTCACAAGAATTACGTTTAATCATTTAAGTGGTTGAATACATTGAATTTATAAAATGTATATATATTCTTTTTTAAAAATACTTTTGGTTCAGCATTTATATTACTCTCTTTGATGAATGGAAGTCAATTATGAGAAAATATAATGAAGTTTAGCATGTTGTAATGGTGTTGCGCGGCAGGGATGCGATTAGAAAACTTGAAGAGGAGGGCTTGATATACTCCACCATTGATGAATACCACTACAAGTCAACAGCGGGGGGCTGACTAATGGTAAGCTTCAACTCAAGTTGCTGTTTGTTGCTCCTGTTTATCCAAATGATTGCTCCATCCTTCTCTTTCCCACTCTTGCTGCTGTTATTTGAGACATGTTTCTTTAATTTTAGATGGTCTGATGGTTTTAAGAACGAATTGAGATAAAAAATTGAAAACACAGTTGATAACAAACATTTTAACAAACTATTGTTAAAATCTGGAATTCAAGTGTTAAAATATGAAATTACAGTGTTAAAATCTGGAATGAATGCGCTAATTTAATTTTTAACAATTGAGTTCCATATTTTAATATTTAAGCTCCATGAATCAGGTAATAAATGTGACATTCAATTGATAATGTATTTTGAGAAACTGGACTTCACTTGGGCGCGAACATTTATATTGATATATGTAGTTTAATCTTCTTTAATCATGAGTTTGGATGAGTCTAACTTAAATTTTTTTTTAGTAATGAAAAAAATTGGGAAAACTAATTTTTTATCGAAACCAAAATCCATATACTAAAAAAGTAATGAGAAAATGAAGTCCTGACTCTAGTGGATTTTGAAATGTTAAATTGCCAAATTGTAGACTTGGGCCTTTCCAAGAAATTGAAATGTATGCTCGATCTATATTTGCCTTTATTGAATATTGGGGGTTGCTGGACTTTACCTTTGTGCAAAAATAATGTGTAAAATATTTTTGTGATATCAGTAGCATCATTGCGCCGTTTTAATAAAAATGTAATCGAAGTATTATGCATCATTGATAAAATATGTAAGTGTCAATATTATTCATTAAATGGAGAGCTTTTTTTATTCGAAAAATTAATATTATTTAATAATGGGTTGGATTGAAGCATGACGGCGTGAGGATGGATTGTACGTTCAAAATCCTCTAGATAAATAAAATTCAAAAATTAAATACATATCTTGATCCATTGAATTTCTGGATTTGAGTCTCCTAATTTTTTTTTCACTTAAAAAAGGATTTCTATTTTTTGCCTATTCTATCTTTTGTATTGGTTTTGATGGAACATATCTGAATTATTGACATAATTGGTAAGGATATGACCGTTTAAATAGGGATAAAATGGTTTTCATGGGTGATTATTTAATTCACTGTCAAATTCCATTAATTTGACAAGTTTATCCCTCTTATCCTATTAAAATAATATTAAACAAACTATGACGTGAGTTATTCCAACGTTCTCCCACTTAACTCATGTGATATTATTTTATGATGTTTAATATTTAACTGGTTATTATGCGCATTTATATCTATTTTATCATGTATACAACATTCATTATAATTAAGGATAATGTCTAAATGAGTCATGGAGATCATATATTCTCTATTAATATACTTCTATGTGTTAGAATATGAACATTTTTCCTATTATAATTAAAATGGGATATATATAACTGGTTTAACGATAATGTCTTTATTAAAGATTATGTATGTTATCATTTATTCAATTCAATGGTGTATACTTATTGAACAAACAAGCAACATGATCGAAACATTTATTCAATTTTAAGTCCTGAAATAAAGTTATGCAACTACGGTAGTTTCAAAGCATGCTACAAACTCAATTTTCATGGTCGAAGTCACTATAACCGATTGCTTTGCACTTTTCCATGATATTGCTTATTTGATTAGAAGATACACATAACCAAAAGTGGATTTTCTTGTATTGACACAATTACCAAAGTCTGAATTAGAGTATCCAATCACCTCAAGATCATTGGATCTTTTATAAGCAATCATGTGATCCTTTGTTCCTTTCAAATATCACAAAACTTTCTTTGCAGCTTTCCAATGATCCAGTTCAGGATTGTTTTGGTATCTTTCCAACATACCAACTGCAAAGCTAATATCTGACCTTGTAGATGTTTGAGCATGCATCAAGTTTCCAACAACAAATGCATAAGAAATTTCTTCCATCTGTTTTCGTTCCAAATCATTTTGGGACATTGATTGCAATTAAATTTATCTTCGTTCTGAATTGGAACCGGTGATGCTGAATATTTTTCCATCCTAAACCTCTAAAATTTTATTGATGTATGGCTTTTGAGATAAGCCCAATAAACCTTCAGTTTTATTATGGAATATTTCTATTCCAATCATATACTTAGTTTTTCCCATGTCTGTCATTTCAAAATTATTAGAGAAATTTTTTAGTTTCACATAACAGGCCAAGATCATTTACACCAATCAATATGCCAACATATAGAATAAAGAATATAAATTTGCTCCCACCGATCTTTTGGTATATATACTAATCAACGATGTTTTCCTCATATTCAAAAGATACAATGGTATCATTAAACCTAATATACCATTGTCGGGAAGCTTGTTTAAGTCTATTTAATTTACATACCATGTGTTCTTTTTCTTCAATGGAAAAACTCGTTGGTTGATTCATATATACATCTTTTTCTAAGATTCCATTTAGAAAGGTTGTTTTAACATCCATTTGATGTAACTCTAAATCATACTGATATACCAATGCCATAATAACTATGAAAGAATTTTTCTTAGAAACTGGTGAGAAGTTTTCCTTATAGTCTATACCATCATTTTGAGTGAATCTTTTAGCAACAAGTCCGACCTTGTAATGTTCAAGGTTACCATGAGAGCTACATTTGGTTTTGAAGACCCATTTACATTCAACTCTCTTACATCCTTCAGACAATTCCATAAGGTTCCATACTTTATTTTGTTCTATGGAATTCAACTAACATTTCATGACATCTAACCATTTATCAGAATTATCACACTTGATGGCTTGAGAATATGAAATTGGATCATTATCAATGCCAAGATCACTTTCTATTTCATACAGATATACCACATAGTCATCAGAAATAGCTGACCTTCTTTCTCTTTGGGATCTTCTTAACACTATTTCTTATGGTTTTTCAACCATTTCTTCATTGTGAATTTGGGAAACATTTTGTTGTTGTTCTACATGATTATTTTGTGATGAAATAATTTGAGGAACAACAACATGTGAAGTAGGAATACAAGAAAATAGAACTTGAATTTTAACTTCTTTAATTTCCACATTTTGTGGAACTTCACTCCTAGTGGATTCACCATTCTCGATACATCTAGCATTTCTAGTTTCAACAATTCTCATACTATGGTCAGGACAATAAAATCTATACCTCTTTGATTTCTATGGATAACCAATGAAATATCCATTGATTGTTCTTGCATCCAATTTTCTTTATTGTGGATTATATAATCTTATTTTTTCCCGACAACCCCATACATGCATGTGTCTCAAATTAAGTTTCCTACCAGTCCAAATTTCAAAAGAAGTCTTTGGAACTGCTTTATTAGGAACCTTATTCAACAAATACACGACATTTTTTAAAGCATACATCCACAATGATAAGGGTAAAGAAGAATTACTTAACATATTCCTAACCATATCCATTAATGTTCTATTATGCCTTTCCGCTACACCATTTTGTTGTGGTGTACCTGACATAGTTTATTGTGCACATATGCCATGACTTTTTAGAAACTTTGCAAATAGATCGGGGTTTTTCCCACTTTCATCAAATTTTACATAATATCCACCACCCATATCAGACCTTACGACCTTCACCTTTTTATCTAATTACCTATGAACTTCATTTACATAAATTTCCAAGGAATTTATTGCTTGAGATTTCTCATGCAATAAATAGACATATCTATAACATGAAAAATTATCAATAAAGGTGATAAATTTTTTTTATTGAAAGAATTGATATCAAAAGGTCCACATATATTAGTATATATGATCTCAAGGAGTTGAGCACTTTTGGTGGCACCTTTCTTTGTGTGTTTTGTTTGTTTTCATTTAATACAATCCACACAAATGTTTAGGTCGGTAAAATCCAAATTTGGAAGGATCTCAATTTTAATCAATCTCTCTAATCTTTCATTGGAAATATGATCTAAACATTTATTCCACAAATAATCAGATTTCTCATTTAATAAACCACGTTTAGTACCAAAATTGTGATGCAAGGTCATAAGTGTTTCACCATACATATTATCAAGATTTAGTTTATATAAACCATCATACAATAAACCAGATCCAATCACGTGTTTATGCTTAAACAAACTAAAATATCCAATCCCAAAATTAAGATTATCCAACATCATCAATTTTTGATAAAGAAACCAAATTCCTAGATATACTAAGTACATAAAAGGTTTCACATAAATCCAAAATATATCCACTATCAAGGATTAAACGGTAAGTTCCGACAACTTCAACCGGAACCTTCACTCCATTCCCCATGAAGATGAACTTTTCCGTTGGGCTTATGATTTGAGTTGAAAGGAATCCCTGCATCGTATTAGAAACATGAGTCGTACAACCAGAATCAATCCACCATGTATTATGTGAAACTTCATCTAAGTTTGATTCATAACATGTATAAGCATTTTACTTACCTTTCTTTTCAAACCAAGCCTTTCGTTTCAGACAATATTTTTGAAAATGTCCAACTTTCCCACAAAAATGGCATTTATATTTATTTGAGTTCTTCTAGTTCTTGCTAGACTTATTAACCTTCAATGACCCCTTTCCTTTTCCATGCTTCTTTATACCATGCTTCTTTCCTCCTTGACGATGCACATAATGGACAGAGTGGATTCCTTGACTCTTTAAACATGTTTCCTCTTGAACTAGCATACTATGCAATTCATGTACATTCCATTTATCTTTCATGGTGTAGTAGTTCATTTGGAATGGTCCATACTCAGACGATAATGAGTTTATGCCAAACTGTACAATGAAACTTTCATCCACTTCCATTCCTAAAGACTCAAGTCTTATTGTAATATTTGTCATTTCAATGACATGCTCATGTATATTATGATAACCATCAAACTTCGTGGTGGTTGATGTACTCATTAATGTATGAGAAAGATATTTGTCAGTAATTTGAGATTAGTCTCCCACAGATTTCATAAATTCTTTAGCACTTTCAGTTTTAAGGAGACTAGACTTGATGTTACTTGCTATGCTCATTTGCATGAACATCAAACTTAATTTGTTCGATCTTTCCCATGTTGTATAACATACTCTATCATCATCGCTACTGCCATCTTTTATATTAGAAGGCTTCTCCATTCAGAGTGCTAAATCAAGATCCAATACACTAAGGTGAAATTAGATTTTCTCACTCCAATCAGAGAAACTTATTCCATTAAAGACCAGAACAGTCGACGTCTGCGAGTGCAATGATGATGAAAAACTAACTGCAATAAATACATGCTTAAAATTAATGCTTTCAAATAATAATAATACATTGATTCAAAAAAATTATTTAACATAAATGTTTATTAGTGTTCTCCTTTGGGTGATACATTAATACACAAACATAATTGATACTAATTAAATTAACTTTATTTGGAAATAATATACGCATCAATTAGATTTATTTATTATATTTGGATATATAAATAAATCTCATAATGCATATATATATATATATATATTACCAACAATTATATTCATAAATTATAAGAATATGCAAATTGTCGTTGGACAATTAATAAATATCTCATAATAATGAATTTCAATTACTCATAAAATATCACAATAGTATCAAATTTATGAGCAATCAATATATATCATTTTAACATAATTTTGGAACAATTTTAACTTTATGATTTAACCACTTTGGTGATTTAAAAAATCTCATGCAGTAATGTTCCAAATATAAAACATCATAATCACAACATAGTTATAAATATAAATAAATTTTAATAAACATAAATCCAAATTTTGTTTACTTTCTTTAATTTATTTGGCATAAAATTTAAAATTATAATACTTATTTCAAATGATGATGAATAATATATATATATATATATATATATATATATTTCACATCAAAATCAAAACTATGATAATTATTTCAAATAATTAGAAATCATTTTAATTATAAAATTAACACAATCCATCTTTAAATAATAATAATATCAATAAATGGAGAGATGCAACGCATAAGGAGAGAGAAGCGTAATAAATAAATAAATAAATAAAAGTAGATTTCAAATTTTAAAAACACATGGGGAGAGATGCAGCAATTTGGGATTCCCAAAAAAAATTTGCACACAACTTTTAGATTTCTAAACAAAATTGTACAATCGATTATCAAAAAAAGAAAATGAAAAATCCCACGTCATTGAGATTTCAGAAAACAACAACAAGCACATAAGGAAGGGTTACTCCTAATTTCATCACCAGTTAAAGGAAGGGTTTCAATGAGGCTGGGTTGTGACATTGTGTTGCATAGGAACCACAGCACATAAGTCATCTCTCTCTTATAGTTGTTTCTCTCATGCTATCATTCATTTTCTTTATCATTCTTCAAGAAGAAAAATTAGAGGTGTGTGTTGTGGTGAGTTTTTTCTTACTTTGATAAAGGATCGATAATTTTCATTTTGTTGTGATAAAGGATGAGTGAGTTTTGTCTTTATTCAATGGAGGATCAGACTTTTAATATTATTTAGTAGGATTCCACATGTTTAGTTATTGTAAGAATACAAATAATATATTTTTCAATAGATTGTTTTTGGTAGGGGTTCATGATAAGGGTTTTCAATGGAATCACGATTTATGAAAAAGTCCGAAAGCTACCTTTTCTTACAAGCGAGGGAATACTTTGAGTGGGCATAAGGCCCTTTACACAAGGGGTTCTAGGATCCTTAATAAGGGGTGATGAGATCTAATATTTTCAAACTTTGACCTGTTTTCAATGATAATTAACCTCTAATTTAGTTAGAACCTGGGTGATTAATTGTAACACCCCAGAATGATAAAGGGTTAAATGGATAAATGATATGACTCATGTTAACAAGGTGTAATTTTTTTAGGAGCCCACCTAATTTGAGCTCTACAGTTAAACGTGCTTGGCCTGGAGTAGTGACCAGGATGAGTGACCTTCTGGGAAGTTTCTCAGGGTGTGTGCGAGTAAAGACAAAACACATTGGAAAGAACGTGTGTTGGCTTGTGGGGATAATCATTAGTCTGATGACCCGTTCAGGCATGTGGGTGGGCCCCAGGGAGGGGATCACGTGTCTGTGGGAAACTGGTGGTACCTAACGGGCCAGGACCCAATGACCATGTTAAGATGGGGTGTTTGTGCTGTCAGTGGAGCCCAATTGTTACATTTGGTATCAGAGCAGGAACCCAGCCTTAAGTGCAGTGTCACTATCTGGGTTGAGATGTAGGGTCCACAACGAGGACGTTGTGCTCTGGGGGGGGGGGGTGAATGTAACACCCTATAATGATAAAGGGTTAAATGACTAAATGATATGACTCATGTCAATAGGGTGCACCTTTTTTTTTTCAGGAGCATACCTGATTAGAACTCCACAATTAACCGTTCTTGGTCTGGAGTAGTGATCAAGTTTGGTGACCTTCTGGGAAGTTCCCCAGGGTGTGTGCGAGTGAGGACAAAACACACTAGAAAGAACATGTATTGGCTTGTGGGGACAATCATTAGTTTGATTACCCGTCCGGGCATGTGGGTGGGCCCCAGAGAGGGGACCACATGTTTTCGGGGAATTGGTGGTATCGGGCGGGCCAGGACCTGACGACCATGTTAAGCCAGAGTGTTTGTGTTTTCAGCAGGGCCCAGTTTTTACATTTAGTATCATAACAGGAACCTAGCCTTAAGTGCGGTGTCACTGCCTGGGTTGAGATGTATGATCCACAACTAGGACATTATGCTGTAGGGGGGGGGGGGTGAATGTAACACCCTATAATAATAAAGAGTTAAATGACTAAATGATATGAATCATGTCCACAGGGTGCACCTTTTTTTTCCAGGAGCATAACTGATTAGCACTCCACAATTAACCGTGCTTGGTCTGGAGTAGTGATCAAGTTGGGTAACATTTTAGGAAGTTTCATGGGGTGTGTGCGAGTGAGAACAAAACACACTGGAAAGAACATGTGTTGGCTTGTGGGGACAATCATTAGTCTGATTACCCATCCAGACATGTGGGTGGGCTCCAGGGAGGGGACCACATGTTTGCGAGAAATTGGTGGTACTGGGCGGGCCAGGACCCGCCGACCATGTTAAGGTGGGGTGTCTGTGTTGTCAGCAGGGCCCAGTTGTTACATTTGGTATCAGAGCAGGAACCCAACTGTAAGTGTAGTGTCACTGCCTAGGTTGAGATGTAAGATCCACAACGAGGACATTGTGCTCTAAGGGGGGGGGGATGTAACACCCCAGAATGATAAGGGGTTAAATGGATAAATGATATGACTCATGTCAACAAGGTGCACCTTTTTTTTTCAGGAGCCTACCTGATTATAACTCCACAATTAAGCGTATTTGGTCTGGAGTGGTGATCAAGTTGGGTAACCTTCTGGGAAGTTTCCCAGGGTGTGTGCGAGTGAGGACAAAATACACTAGAAATAACATGTGTTGGTTTGTGGGGATATTTGTTAGTCTGATGACCCGTTCAGGAACGTGGGTGGGCCCTAGGGAGGGGACTACATGTCTACGGGAAACTGGTGGTACCTGGTGGGCCAAGAACTGACGACCATGTTAAGGCGGGGGTGTCTATGCTATCAGTGGGGCCCAATTGTTACATAATTCATTTTAGTTACTTTTTTAAATTCAAACTTTAAATGATAAATGAATCTAATCATGATTTTTAGTAGTTTTATTCATCTTTGGATTAATTTAAGAAAATATACATTAATCTGGTTCTAGTTTTAAACTGTTAAAAGAATTTAATTATGTTCTTAATTATTTTAACTCATTTTGATCATAATTGGACAAGATTACATTAATTCTATTTTCATTATGTATATATGGAGGTTGAAAATAGTAAAGGATGGCTAATATAGGTGTCATTGAAAGACATGTGTAGGTGTCATTTTGGCCCCTACGTAAGCGTGATGTTGCTCCGTGCTAGTGTCACGCAGGATGCGCAAAGGACATCACCCCACCCATTGGAGCATGCTATGTAAAGGTAGAAGGTCCTTCCATCACACCGCGTTAAGGTATTCCCTCCGCTGTGTAAGGGTAGAATACACGATCCACAAGTTGCGTAAAGGTAGATGGCACACTACACACACCATGTAAGGGAACAACCATACTTTCACAGACTACATAAGGGTATCCACAACATTGCATAAAGGTAGCATGCTATCCCTATGGTGCGTAAAGGTCACAGATCCTATGTGCCAAGGTAACAATGGAGCGCATCGTTAAGTTAGTCAAATGAAAACTCATGTAAGGGTGATCAATGGACTTATGTAAGGGTAATTTCTTTATCACATGAATAAAATAAAAAACATCCCAAAATAGAAAATGTAAAATAAACCCCACTTTCACTGGTTTTCCTAAATTAGGGAGAGTGCGAATGAATGATCCATCCGACGATCGTCCAAATGAAGAGAATATAGAGATTGTGGGGGGAATGTTTCAACAAGAAGATTTGAGTGATGCCCACCTGAAGAAATCACAACCCTATAAACTGGCATGTGGAATATATCTGATGAAGATGAAGAACTCAATCTTGTAGTATTGAAATTATAGGAAGATGGAGGAAAATGGTTCGATACTTATAAATACTTCTCCCCTATCACTGTAAAGAATTTAGCTCCTACCGATTGCAGTGTAAGAACTTCTATAACTTTCTATATTTCAATTTTAATGTTAATTTCATTATGTTCATTATTTTAACTATTCTATCCTCCTGTCCCCCATTACTCTGTGTTTTTCAACCCCTACGATGTACTTAATGATCTCAAACTTTAGGGTTATGAAGTGCTAACCCATTATGGGTGGTCCGAGGGAACCATTGTTAGGTCCCGAAGAGGTGATGGCAATGGACAAGAGGGGTACAAACTAAATATTAAAAAATTAAACCACACAAATTTAATAAATGAGAGAAAAAAAGAAAATGCAGAAAGTAAAAGATGAACACAAGAGATTTTTATAGTAGTTCAGATCTAAATGATCCTACATATACTCTTTATACACAAACCCAGTGTATGTAACTCACTGTGGTATATCACTTTTAAAGAAGAGTGAAAACTCTTTACATCTATCTTTTTCAAACTTGGAGGCTCAACCCAATTCCCTTTTCTTTTAAGGGTTCAGACAAAAAACCAGCCTTTTATAGGAGAAGACCCAACTTAGACTTTTACAGGCTCAATCCTAACCGCTTAACTTTTTTGGGTTTAGACAGAACCCAATATTTTATGGGAGAAAATATAACCTAGTCTTTTATAGGTGCAGACCCAACCTAGACTTTCACAAGTTTAGTCCTAACCTCTTTTATGTTACATTTCAAGAGGAACCCAGTTTTCTAAGGGGAAAGACTAAAACCAGACTCTTACTGAAGAAGTCCTTTATTTTTCTATTTTACGAGTTAAGCGAAACCCAGTCTTTTAAGGGGACATACCAAACCCAAACATACCTTTTTTTTAGGGTAGTATAACCCTGTACATGACTCACTAAGTGTGACAATACAATCTGGACAGTTACAACACAGAGAAAGAATAAAATAGTTTAACCCAGTGAATGGTTGTTGATGGATATGATGTCATTTGGATCAGGTTATGCTCAGGCCCTTTAAGATGTTAAAGCATTAAATCTCGGGCAAACAACTGTTTACTTCAGCAAACAGTTAAATAATGAAGCGGCATGACTCAATTTCAAACTATGAAACACATAGGAGATAAAGCATAGACACGAACCTTTCTCTACTTTATGCTTTGATCCTTTTATACAACAAATAACAACAAATATTTTCTCCACTTTAGAAGCCATGATACTCCATAAATTTCAACGTTAAAACCTTCATGTGGAGGTAACATTTAATTATCTTCAATTAATTATAAAAATAAAAACCATTCTGTACAAATAGTCTCATTAGAATAATAAAAAATTAATACAATAGTAAATATATCCATAAATTTTGATAATAAATTCCTTGGAATACTCCCACAAATCATGCGAGACTAACTCTTCGTATTGCAAATTCAAATTTGAAGTTCACTCATGCTTAATTTCTAAATAAACGATTCATGTGTATTTTTAAGAAAATAGAGATAATTAATATTCACTTGAACTGTGTCTTGAAATTATATTAGTACAGTAGTTAATAATCAATATTAATATTCTTGGTAAAATCCCAACAATATTCTAGAGAAACTTTATATATTTCATCCGTTTTGAATTTGAATATCTCAAGTTCCAAAAATTTTAGTGTGAATATCAATACATGCCTAATCCCATGTGAAATCCATTTAATTATTCATCAAACAATGTAAAAACTATTTTCAAAACTCCTATATAATTAATGACTAATTTTAGATCAAATAAAACACTAAAAATGTTAATAATAAACTTGCAGGAAAATGATATGTGAAACACTACGTAAAACAGAGAATTTTTCTAGTTTTTATAAAAGCCTAAAGAAACTAGCATAACAATGCAGGAAAATCTAGAAGGGGTTATCAAATAACCATTTTCACTATGTAAGTGAATCTACATAGTTGAATCTATGTAAGGGAATTTACGTACCCAATTTCACTTAAGCGAAATCACGTTGGAGTTTCACGTACCTGATTTCATGTAGCAGATTTATGTAAGGGAGTTTACATAGCCATTTCATGTAAGAAAATTCATGTAACCATTTCTCAATACATATCCAATTTATTCACTTAGGAAAAACCTTTCATGTAGGTGAATATCCAGGTATTTGTTTCTCACGTAAGCAAATTGCTCACATAGCTGAATTCACGTAGGCGATTCTAAAAATCTGTAAACAACTTACCTTATCCAATTTTAGACTTAAAAAAAGTCCTTATAAATAGAATAATCATATTTATATCTAGTTAAATTTATTTATATAATTTAATTATATTTCCAAATAATCAAGAATCAAATTAATCAGAGTTATGTATCCCAAGATATCATCAAAATACAGTAACAAAACTGTTATGAAAAACTGCAGATTTTAGAATAAAAACACATATTTACTTATAAACAAATTTGGAACTCGATAAAGATCTATTCACAGTTTTATGTATTATAATTAAATTTATATATATTTTTTATATTTCCAACTCATCAAGAATCAGTAAATTTGGAGTTATGTAGAAAAAGTTATAGCTAAAATATAGAAGGTAACCAATTTTGGAAAATCGGTTACACGGTAAAACTGACTACATGGATTTCGGCTACGTGGGAGATTTGGCTACCTGAGAACAATACTTTGGCTATGCGGGAACAACAAAAATCAAGTATAAATGATATTTTAATGTCTCAAATGAAAATTTTATCCTAGGAACACCTCATGAGACTTGTAGAACATGTTATAAACAATCAAAACATGAAATCTCAAAACAAATCAAGTAAAGAATAAAAATATATAATCAAAGTTAAGCATTATTTTAATTAGTACATAAGATAAACTAAATAAAACACTTAATTAAGTTATGATAAAATAATATAATCAATTAAAAAATGAATATTAAATAATTAAACAAAGAACGACAAACTAAAAAAATATAATAATGCTATGAGAAATTATACTTACACAAATCAAAGTATTTAGACTTATGCTGAATAAAAAAAGTGTTGTGATTACCAAAACAATGTATTAAGATTTTAAATACTCATGTTGGATAGAATAAAAAAATAAATCTTTGTAATTATCAAAACATGATGTGGTTCAAGGATCCACTCACCATTCTTCCCCTTCTTGATAATTACAAAACCATGTATAATTTCAAAACTTCCCCCTTTTGAAATTATCAAAAATATAAAGTTTTAATAGAAAAATTATTTCAAATTAATACTCAAAAAATAATTTCCTTTTAAATATACTTATAAAACTCAATGTATTTCTTAAGTTTCTTAAGCATCCAAATTTCAAAAACATATACCAATGATCCACTATAAAATCTTCCAGTACTATACGATGAGTAGAATTTTACAAGTTGTTTGTGAAAAGAAATAAGAACACCTTCATAAGACATCATTTTATGAAAACTAAAAGTTTAAACATTAAGTTAACATCATTTTGTATATATGAGAAGTCTTAAAATAATAATATAATGATTTTTTTTATAGAAATTAAAATTAGTAATCTAAAAATACAGATTCCAGATTTCAACAGATTGTATGGAAATATGATAATTTCAGCCTATAAATAATCATGCTCAAACTCCCCATAAATTTAAGTATAAAATATGAATATCCATGAGTGTAATGGAATCAAAATGTTTCAATAAAATAAAACTAAAGTTGTTTTAGCATACACAACCAGAAATTAAAAAATGAAAATTTGAACATATTTTAAAACACAATAGTTCATGCTTAAACTTATTTAAAAACAAATTTTATAAATCAAAAACATCACATGTTAATCATGTAGAACTGATTATATTTAAAAACACTTAAAATTACTTAAATTTACCATGTTATGCACTAATTTACATACTTAAAAATTTCAGCATGCCCAAACAAAAATACACATCAGATTCCAACATTCTTAAAATACAATAATTTTCCAGGGAAAATTAATGAATTGAAATAATGTTTCCCCCCCCCTTAATCGATGCATTATATATATCAATTAAAATAATTTAAATTTAAAATAAGAATAACCACCTTAGTTCTTACTTGGATAAAATAGTGAATACACATTTTAATTACACATATTCAAATTTATAAATCAGATTTAAAAACATGAGCAACTCCCCCTAAACTGATGCTCTATTTTAAAAATGAAAAAAATCAAAGCATTATGAGGAGAATTTTAATTCTAGCTATGAAAACTCCTCCAAAAAGATAGTTTAATATCAAAAGGATCCACGAAACATGTTATAAGATATTCAAAGAACTTTGAAAGTAACCAAATGATAATATTATAAAAGTAAACTAGAATTTATAACTAAAATAACATATTCACTAGCCATATAAAGATATTAACCAGATTCCAAAAAGATATGGTAGCATCCCAAAATGAAATAGAGTATTCAAGATTAGCCAAAATGAAATACTAAATCTTATAATGCTTATTCCAACATGATAAGAATAAAACTATAATGACACGAGAATAAAAAAATATACATTACCTGGGTATAAAGAATGGATTGATTTTACATAAATATGAATACATACCTTTAGTTACTCAAGCAGTAGATGGTTTTGATATTTTAGCCTTGAAATCAGATTTAGACATAAAATACCTTTTGTGACCAAAATATTGAGTGAAATTAAAAGGAAAATTATAAGCACAATGACTATAAGATCCATATTTAAAGAAATTAACCAAAGAAATTACAACAGATTTTCCTTTCACAAAATTACTTTTAAACACAATAGGAATAAAAGAATCACAGTCAAGCTTATTCCTTTTATCATTACATTTCTTAAAATAAGTAGTCTGGTAAAAATTAAAATTTGAATAACATTGATCATAAATTGACCTTTAAATAAAACTTTTCATTCCTAACTTTATCCAATTCATTTTTCACTATTTCATTTTCTTTTTGAACATATTCCAAATCATCAAAAACCTTTTCATGTGTTTAATAAGTTTTTTTTCTAAGCTTTTAATCTTCTTACATTGATCCTCAACTTTATACATATCATCCAACAATAAATTAAATCTTCTTTCTTGGTCTTCATTATTCTTAGAAAGAAAATCTTTAATCCTATCATTTTTAGATTTAAGCTTCAACATTTTAGAATCAACATTTAAGTTTCTCAATTTATCAATTTCAAGAGATAAAAACTTCTTATCTTCAACAACTTTATTAAATTTAGAAGATAAAATACTTTTATTTTCTCGAACCCTTCTATATTTTTCTTTGAGTAACACATGTATAAAAGTCATTTATTTTATTTGATTTTTGTATGAATCACACATTTCCTTTAGATCTTCAATACCCAACTCATTATTTTCAGAATTGATAGAAGAAAGATAATTATAACTATAATCACTATATTTAGTTATACTTGTCACACATATATTTAAATCTTTTCTAGCATATGAACCAAGATCACTTGAACAAGAATGTGAAGGTGAAAATGTTACTTCGAATATTTTGCAAGAAATGCAACAATACCATTTTATTTTAGAATTTAATCCTTATTGAATGATCTTTTAGAATCACTCCATGAATTTATATATTTCCTTTATTTCTTTTTGACCTTCATTTGATTTTTGAGCTTCATAAAATTGGGTTTAATATGTCCTCTCTTTCTGAAACCATAAAAAATAACATTAGAATAATCGAAATTCAAATGTGAATTACCTTGAATGATATACCCTTTAGGGAAATGATGTTTTCCCCTTTTCATGGATGGATTATCCTTTTTCATGTGTTTATATTTTCTATAATTAGAGAAAATAGATTTCATGGAACTTACTTCTTCTAAGGTAGTTTTCTCAAGCTGTTTCCAAATCTCATAATTAGTGCTACTACTACATATTTTTTCAAAAATATTTTCAGAAAAAGAACAATAAATAATATTCATGACCTTATAATTAAGATAATATTTAACAAAATCTTCTCATTTCAAATCAACTGGATCTAATTTAGGTAAATCATAATATCCAAAAAATAGAATATTAATACTCTTTAGATAAGCTTCCATCTGGATCATCTATTGAGTATACTTACTACCATTGAAATGTGGTGGCAATTTCAGAATCAAACCACTTTTATTTCTCAAATTATCCATCACTAAAAAATATCTTTACCTTAGTATTGTTAAGGATTAGGATAAAAATTTAGCCTAATCAATACAAACAATAAATTGAAGCACAATATATTCTCAAGAGAACCAAGCTATGATACTAATTGTGTGGTGTAAAAAAAAGCAACAAACTAACTTATCCTCTAAAAGGATCCTCCCCTGATACCAATTTTTAGGTCCCAGATAGGTGATGGAAATGGACAAGAGGGGGTGAATTTTCTTTCTTTAAAAAATTAACTAAACTTTAAACATTAAGAATGGAAATTGATCAGTCCAAATATTAAACAATTCAACCACACTAATATAAGAAATTAGAGAGAAAATAAAATGCATAAAGTAAAAGATGAACACAAGATATTTTTATAGTAGTTCAGATATAAATGATCTTACATATACTCTTCACACTCCAACCTGGTGTATGGAACCCACTATGGTATATCACTTTTGAAGGAGAGTGACAACTCTTTACATCCACATTTTTCACACATGGAGGCTCAACCCAATTCCCTTGTATTTTATGGGTTTAGAAAAAAAACCCATCCCTTTACAGGATAAGACCCAACCTAGACTTTTATAGACTAAATCCTAACCTCTTTCCTTTTTTTGGGTTTAGGAAAAACCTAGTATTTTACAAGAGAAAACCTAACCCAATATTTTAAAGGCACATACCCAACCTAGAATAAAAAAATCCCAATCCTAACCTCTTCTATGTTATGGGTCAAGAGGAACCCAAATTTCTAAGGGGAAAGACTAAACCCCGACTCTTACAAGTGAAGTCATTTCCTTTTCTATTTTATGAGTTAAGTGAATCATAGTCTTCTAAGGGGACAAACCAAACCCAAATGTACCTTTTGTTAGGGTAGTATAACCTCGTGCAGGTTGCACTAAGTATGATAATACAACCCAAATAGTTACAGTATAGAGAAATAATAAAATAGTTTAACCCGATGAATTCTTGTCGATGGAGATACTGGTGTTTGGATTGGGTAATTCTTAGGCCCTTCAAGATGTGAGACATTGAAGCCCAAGCAACCATTAGTCTACTTCAGAAAGTAGTTGAACAATGAAGCACAATGACCCAGTTTTAAACAATGCAACATGTAGGAGATAAAGTAGAGTCACACCCCTTTATTTACTGCATGCCTTGGACCTTTTATACAACAAATAGAAACAACTATTTTATCCACTTTGGAATCCACAACACTCCTTCATAAATTTCAATGTTAAAACCTTCACATGGAGGTAACTTTTAATTAGCTTTGATAAACTGTAAAAATAAAAATCATTTTGTACAAATAGTCTCATTAGAATAATAAAAAATTAATACAATAGTAAATATATCCATAAATATTGATAATAAATTCCTTGGAATAATTCCATAAATCATGCAAGGCTAAATCTTCATATTTGAAATTCAAAACTGAACTTCACTCATGATTATTTTCTAGATAAATGATTCACATATATTTTTTAGAAAATAGAGATAATTAGAATTCATGTGAACCATGTATTGATATTATATTAATATAGTATCTAATAATAAATAGTAATATTATTGGAAAACTCCCGCACAATATTCGATAGAAACTCTATATATTCCAACTAGTTTGAATTTGAATATCTTAAGTTCCATAATTTTCAGCGTGAATGTCAATACACACTTAATCCCATATGAAAACCATTTAATTCTTAATTAAACAATGTAAAACCTATTCACATGACTTATAGATAATTAATGAATAATTTTAGGACAAATAAAATACTAAAAAAGTTAATAATAAACTTGTAGTAAAATGATATGTGAAACACTATGTAAAACATAGAATTTTTCTAGTTTTTATAAAAACCTATAGAAAATAGCATAACAACACAGGAAAATCAAAAATGGATTCTCAAATATCCATTTTTCACTATTTAAGTGAATCTACATAGTTGAATATACATAAGGGAATTCACATACCCTATTCCACATAAGTGAAATCACATAGGCATTTCACATACCCGATTTCACGTAGCAGATTTACATAATGGAATCTACGTATCCATTTAACGCAAGAAAATTCACATAACATTTTATAACTATGTATCCAATTTATTCACATAGGAAAAAACTTTCACATAGTCAAATATCTAGGTATCCATTTCTCATGTAAGAAAATTTCTCACATATCCAAATTCATGTAGGCGATTCTGGAAATCTATAAATAGATTGTCTTATAAAATTTCAAACTTAAAAAAGTACTTCTTAATAGAAGAATCATATTTAGATTCAGTTAACTTATATTTATATAATTTAATTATATTTAAAAATAATTAATAATCAAATTAATTGGAGTTATATATCCCATGATATCATCAAAATATAGTAGAAAAACTGTTATAAAAAACTACAATTTTCAGACTGAAAACACACAGTAATTTCTAACCAAATTTGGCACTTGATAGATATTGATTCATAGTTTTATGTATTCCAATTAAATTTATATAATTTATTTATCTCTCCAACTCATCAAGGATCACTCAATTTAGAGTTGTTTAGAAAAATTTATGTCTGAAATAAAGAAGGTAACCAATTTTGGAAAATCGGCTACGTGATAAAATCAACTACATGGATTTTGGAAACATTGGAGATTTTGATACATTTGATTAGTACTTTGGATATGTGGGAATATTAAAAATCAATTATAAATGATATTTTAATCTCTCAAATGATATTTATAGCCTAAAAACACTTCATGATACTTGTACAACATGTTATAAACAATTAGAACATGAAATCTCAAGATAAATTAAGTAAAGAATAAAGAAGATATAATCAAAGTTGAACATTCTTTTAATTAATACATAAGATAAACTAAAGAAAACGCTTAATAAAGTTATGATAAAATAATATAATCAATGAAAAAATCAATAATAAACAATTAAACAAAGAATGGAAAACTAAAACAAGATAATAATTCTATGAGAAATTATACTTACACAAATAAAAGTATTTAGACTTATGATAAATAAAACAAGTGTTGTGATAATCAAAAAAATGTATTAAGATTTTAAATACTCATGTTTTATAGAATAAAACAAATAAAACATTGTAATTATAAACACATGAAGTGGTTCAAGGATCCACTCAACAACCATAATGTAATGTCTTTGTTTTTACCTCATTATACTTTGGAATATTTTAAGGGTTATTTCTGAAGCCAAGTGTTGATATGGCGTAAGATTCTAGGGCCCGATGATCTTTAATTTTGATATAACAAAAATATTAAATATATTATATCATGTGAATGTAGTTTTTGTGAAATAAACACCTAAATAGTGACTCATATGGGAAATACAAGACTGCCGTTGACTTCAGAACGTGAGTTTTACCCTAGGTGCGACATTAAATTTTTCCACATCAAACATTTTTTTAAAGTGTCTCTATAGGAAAAAATAATAAAATAAATTACTTTAAGTAATTTATTTGTTATTGTGACGCAATGAACTAGCCTCTCGTTATAAAATATCTATTATGTCAAATCCCTAGGGTTAGCTGCATAAACCTAGAGATTGAGAGAGGAACCATGGAGGAGAGTTCTTGGAGGGACAACAATGGATCATGGATTGGTAATCAGTGTGCCAATCAGAGTTCATGGATCTCTCCAACAACAATAATAGAAATCCGTTCTTCATCAGTGATTGATCTAAACTTGAGGTAGGGTGTTGTTTTCTATTGTTTTTCCCCATTTTATTATCCCATGATGAACATGAATCACATCCACCAATAGATTGATTCACGGGTTATTCATGCTTGTGGGTTCAGATTATCTTCCTAGGATATAGGAGAATTGATTTTATTTGATTATTGTTGGTTTTTCATTCATCATTATAACAAAAATTAATTGAGGCCAACTTGAACAATGAAAAAGGTTATTTTCTCTTTTATGTTTCATGGACTCCTTCCTCCGTTCTAGGCATGTTCATCGCCGATATTTCTTTTTACTGACGATTTGACTAATAAGATAGTTCACCATTATTGTGCGTTCGATATTTGGCACAAAAAATTATCACCACAGGTTTGGGTTCATGATTGATGGAGTGATCGAGGTGTGATGATGATGAAAAATGATTGAAGATGGATCAAGATTGGATTTGGGATTCTCGTTGTGGTTTTGCATGTGGGGATGATTTCCAAGGAATTGAGTAGTTGGAATCTGGACATTGGTGAACTTCAAGGTCTGGTAAACCTAAATTTGGGTGTTATGGTGAGTCTATCAGCAGATTGGCAATGATGGCAACACAAGAAAAAGACACGTGAAGGTTCTGGATTTCTAGAGAAATCCAGACTACACAATGTGTAGTTCAGGAACACATTCTATGTAGTCCCCCTTATGCGGTGGATAGGGTTTCCATATAGGAGATGAATATCAAAGACCATGTGGTGGGACCACATAGTGTGTGACCCTTAGTTGGCTAGCTCAACGTGTACAAGGATCTCACACCTAGGAGGCCATGTGGCGCTACATGCCGTGTGTGCCAAGTCACATGCCATGTAACCCTTGGCAGATGGATTTTCATGTATAAGGAGTACACACCAAGGATCCCATGTGGCTCCACATGTTGTGTATGACAGAAAAAATTCCATATACTACAGAGGGTACTTGGGCATGGGTAGATGACACACACCGAGTGCTGACCCATTCCCTATATGTCATGTACTATAGGGAACACACTGTGTACTTTAGAAGATACATGGGCTACACATGACCACATGCTGAGTACATGATGGAAATTTACATTCTGTGTACCCTTATGAGACACATATTTTATTTTGGATAAATTCATTTCATATGATCATGAGACACAAGAAGTTCTAGACTTATAAAGACACACAATGTACCCTTTTGAGACATGCTATGTACTCCTTAAAGGGAAGTTTAGAGCCCTAGTTCTTCTTAGTTGAACTCTAGTACGAGTTGAGTGATTAACCTCATACCATTTTAGTATAGACCAGTATTGGTTGAGTGTTTTACCTTGGTCTATCCCTACAAGGGTAAAGTGTGACATTATATCCTCATCATAGGATTGTGATCCCCTCTATGGGATGAGTATCAGATAGAGTTCGCAGTGTCCCTCCTTATGACCCGAGATGTGACCCTCTATCATTCCTTTGTTTACCTTGGATAGGGTTCATTGTATCAGAATGAACACCATGCACAAGGTGTCGATCCACTATCTAGAAGGTTAAACTAGTAGGGTTTGCAGTATCATCATACATATGATCCTTTACTTAGTGGGTTATTTCAGTAGGGTTCATGGTGCCCCCAATGTCCTGAGTGTGATCCCTTATCTGGGTGTTGATATCTTAAAATTTCTAACATGTATCTTATTTGGAGAGACCCGAATAGGATGACCTCTCAGATGAGCATCATCAGTGATAGCATAACTCATGGAGTGAGAACTCCCAACCAAGCATTACCTTGAATCCTCAAGTGGAATCCTATGGCCGACAGTATATCTGAGACCTCTTTGAGACTTGGAGTCTATCTTGACTATATATGGTTGTTTTTTTGTTCTTATTTATATATGTCATATATTGATTGATATACCTTGCGATAAGTTGATTTTTCTCTTTATGGTTTATGTTTGGTGATTTCGGGGTGTCCTATTGGGTATTTTTATACTCACCCCTACATGGGATTTTCCCTCACATGTCATGTCTTATGAAAATGACATGCCTTTTTTATAGAGTCCTAGGAGGACCAGGAGTAGACAAAGCATAGTTTGGGCTAGACTAAGTGTGGTTTTACTGGGTGTTTCATTTGAAAATAGTACCCTTATACTTAGCAGGTTGGAATATTTTATTAGTTTTTACATGGGCTTGTATTTTTCCCTTTATGTTTTCCATTATTTATGTCGTACTCTAATGTGGGATAGATGTTGTGTATAAATTATGGTATTGGTTTATATTTACCTTTTAGAATTATATGATATTCTGGAGATGCATGTGTGTGTACATTCACTTTAGTCTATAGCCTTCCATGTGTGTTATATGCCCACTCAACACTGGTCACCAGCCCCTAGACTATTAGAGGTGATCTTGGCCAGTCACACTCGTCTTATCTTTGGTCAGGCAGGCCCTAGTTGGTTAGGTCTTGATTGAGTGATATCAAAGCAGGTTCATATTAGGAATAGAGTTTGAATTTTTGTCTAGATTTGAGGTTTGGTTTGGGAATTATGGTGACAATGTTAAAGTGTTCTGATTTTGGATCTCAAGTCAGGGATTCCAGTGTTAGTGCGACAATCGACGTATCCATTAACCAGGGGTCTGAAAACCTTTTTGTTGACTCTATACATATAGGAATTGGTTGCAAAAAAAATGGTACATATATCATATAGGAATGAGTTGCGGTTTTCATGTCCTTATTGAGTTAGTTCACCAAATATACCCATTGACCATGGAACGTATTGTCTTCTTTCCGGATGTTTCCATGATGATATCTAGTGAGGTTTCTATAATAGGTTTGAGAGTATGGCCCAATAAGTTATGAGGCCTCCATGAAGAATATTGTACATGAGGAATTTTTCCTTCCAAGTGGACAATAGGTGGTGATTTCACCTATTGATCAGTTCATAGACCCACCTCTAATGGTTCAAGTGGACGCATCACATCAGAATGAGCCATGGATGGTTCTGTTAGTGATGGGTGATGATGCGTAGGGGTCAAATGTGTGTCATAAGATTTCATGTCAGGGATCTATTGGGATCTAGGTCAAGAATGACCCATTTACAATAGGCATGCGATGTAGGTCACATCATATGAGGTTGCTTCATTCACGAGGACCCCGGGGACAACACAGTCCGTTGAGGCAAAGGCGTTTTTATGCTTGTGATGGGTGTGGAAATATCATGTGGGATTTGCCTACCCATAATTCCCCAAACAAATATATAACCGATATACCACCTAGTAATAGGCATCCATTGGAATATAGAGGTCCGTAGGTCGGCGGGCTAGATAGAGGAGCTTGGAGAGTAGTAGGAGGTGGTTGGCGCTTTGATCTATTGCCATCACCACCACCCTAGGTGGTTCAAACCAATTTTGGGGAGCTGGTGGTTAGGGAAATGGGTAGATTCAAGTGTTATAGGATTATAACCCAGAGGCTCCAGGGGTAATTCTAGGTACATTTGTGTCTCTTTTACTTTAGTTGCAGTTTTGATATACATATTCATGAGCCACTATTTTATTACTACATCCCTAGTTTGAGACTTAGAGATTCTAATTGATCCATTGGATCAACCCTTGTGTTTGGAGGCTCCAACAAATAGGATCAGTGATTACACACTTCTATTGGTAGTGTTACTTGACTCTGTAGGAGAGAGAGAAAGAGAGCCCCACGTGGAACATTTTCATAGCGGTAGAAGGACCCCACAATGTTTTCCTCAGTATAGATTGGTTTTCTACCATCCATGATCAATTGAATATTACTATAGATAATTTTAGTGAATCCAAGTTGTTGGATGGAGTTTTCCTCATTTGGTAAGGAGTGATACCAGGAATAACAGGATGAGCTCATGTGTAGGAGGATACAATAGATTTCTTATCAATTTGCTAGTATGACCCTTAGATCAGTGGATGCTATGAGATTTTAGTTCTTGTGATGTGGGTGAGGTAAGAGGACATCTTCCCTAAGGATGTGTCAGACTTAACTCCCCATATAAGGGTTGTTTTATGCATGGTCTTGTATTGGGGACGACCCGATATTTGCGTTAGCATTTCAGATGACCCCATGTAGCTGTAAGATTTGAAGGTATGGTTGGAGAAATCTGTAGAGAAGGGGTCTTGTTAGACCTAGTGTGTTCACCTGAGAAACCCTGTGTTGTTCTCCTAGGAGGCAGATGAGAGTTTGAGGTTAGGTGTAGATTGACGTCACCTAAATTGGGTGACTGTTAGGGAGGAGTGTCCACCCATGAGAATTGATGACTTCTTTGATCGGTGGTTAGGGGTGAAGTGGTTCTTGGAGTTTGACCTCTAGAAATATTATCACCAGCTCTAGGTTCAAGAGGTGGATGTACCATAGGAAGATTTATAAAGTCACTACAGTTTTTTTGAGTTATTGGTGATACCTTTTGGCGTGTTGAAGGCCCTAGTGTGTTGTGAGACTCACGAACTAGTTTGTTATTTTTGGATCAGTTCATGGTAGTATTATCTGATGAAATCCTAGTGTACCCAGATTCAGTGGTGGAGCACAAAATACACTTGAGTATGGTTCTAAACATGATCTAAGTGTACTAAATTTATTGGAATATCTCAAAGTATAAGTTCTAGACTCAGGAGGTCCACTTCTTGGGACATGTCTTCTCAGAAATCAGAGTGATAGTATACCCCATAAAGGTTGAGGCAGTACTATATTGAAATCCACCTAAGGTAATGGTTGTAGTAGTAGATACTCATAGTGAAGTTTTTCATCCACTATTGTTGAACTAGGTGACAGAGAAGTTGAACTCTTTGAAGTTGACCATTGAGGATGAGGATGGTGCATCATATCTCTAGTCGATGGTTGTTACCCCTATTATTCTTCAGTGAGTCAGGGAGGTACATATTGGGGGTATTTATTATGAGATCTTTCATGACCATATATCCACTAGACATGTTCTAGATGGATTTTCCAAAGTTGGGTAGTACGTCATCCTTCCAAGGACAGATGATGACACCAGTCACACTATGAGAGGAGGTGCTGAGGAGGTTGATTTCCCTTAAAAATATGTCTAAGAGAGATGAGGATGTACCAAGATCCTTTGACATTAGTTTTTGTGTCCAAGGATGTTATAGATTGTTGCTAAGTTTTACTCTTGATGTATAAACTATTTTTAGGTGAAGGTCGGGGTGCTCGGATGGGAGTGGAAATGGGATGATATCTTTTTGGTTTTTGTGTTTGAGATTACATGACTAGATATTGGTCACAAAACTATCTTATTGATTGTCAATTGACTCACCAAGTTGTCCCACTTATTAACCATTTGAGAGAAAATATTAGTGGAGAGTTTGGGATGCCTGTGCAAGAAGGAGGTAGTTTAACTTCATGGAATTTCATCAATGATTGTTTTAGAACATGATTCTCACTTCACATCATGATTAGGGAGAGGATACAGGAGGCTTTAGAATCTAGTTGTGGTTGAGAATGACTTTTCAACCCCAGGTAGTTGTCTAAGTAAACCAGACCATTCAGGTTTTGGAAAACACTCTTTGGGATTTCATGTTAGCTTGGGGCCATATTTGGGTAGATCATCTACCATCAATAGAGTTTTCATATCATAAAAAACACATCTACACCATTAGTGTAGCACCATTTGAGGTCATTTATGGGATACCCTGCAAGTCACCACTGTACTGGTCTGAGCTAGTGGGAAATAATACTTGTGGGCCTAGAGTTAGTGCTAGAAATGGTTATAAAGGGTACAGTTTATCCCAAGGTGGATGGGGACTTCCCAATAATCTGAGGGATTTTTTTGGACTGATGACAACGACCTTTGGGTTCGACAAGGAGATCATGTGTTCTGAGAGATCTCCCCTCATCAAGGATTGTGGGGTTTTGGCTGGGAATAAAGACCATCTTCAGTGATTTTAGGCCTATTTATTTTTTCAGTTACTACATTGGGTTGGTGAGGTGGCGTACCGCTTGACCATGTAACTATAGTTAGATCGGGTGCTTTGTGTTTTCCATGTGTCACAGTTGAGGAGACATGTGCATGCATCGTTGCATGATGTCAACCAGGATGAGCTAAACACCGAGGGTAGAGTTACCTTTTCAGGGAGTTTTAGGAGCCCGATAGTACTTGAAAAATGACCAGAGAAGAACCTTCATGGTAATGTGTTTCCCTTGGGTGCATTTTTGTTGAAATAACATGAACCTTTTGGAGAGCTCGTGGGAGTGGGAATCCCAATTGAGGGATTGATACCCTCTCTTGTGAGTTGGTTTTTTATTTTCATGGATGAAAAACCCTAAGGCGGGGAGAATTTAATGTCTCTATTTTTACCTTTTAATACATTGGAGTATTTTAAGTGATATTTTCAGAGTCAGGCGCTGAGATGACATGAGATTTTGAGGCTCGATGAGCCTCAGTGTTGATTTAATAAAAATATTGAATATCTTATATCAAACGTGCACAATTTTTGTGAAATAATGGAATAAATCCCAAATAAGGACTTGTATGAGAAATTTGAGACCTCCATTGAATTTGGAACATGGGTTTTAACCTAGGCGCGACATAACCTCTGTCGATGTCCGACATTTTATTAAAGTTCCATTGCGGGCACAAATAATAAAATAAATAAATTTAATTAATTTATTTGTTATTTTCGATGAAAAAAACTAGCCTCTCATTATAAAATATTTGTTATTCCAAATACCTAGGGTTAGCCATATAACCCTAGAGATTGATAGAGGAGATTTTTGAAGAACCTTTTTTATAATATGTTTTAACAAAGTTTTTGTATTTGTTGACAACTAACCTTTTTATAAAAGATTTTTTGTTATTCAAGATTGGACCTAGTCTATCATAATGAGTTTTCATAAGAAATGTGGGAGTTTATGAATCCAAACACAAATGGATAGAAAAGTTGTATCTTTACATAAATTGTTTTCCTAAAACAAGTTTCCAGACTCTGGTTTTTGGACTGAGCAACATTGAACGCAGAAACCATTAGAAAGATGAATTTATTGATTAGACGCATCATCAATCTCAGAACCATCATCATGAAGATCAAGATTCATCAGAAGTAATGTTTATTATAAATTTATAATCTTCTTAAGTGAATAATTCTTAATGTTTCTGAAGAGTTTTGAAAGAAGATAGTTAATTCAAGAGTTAGAAAGTTTTCATACTTTCCCAAACAAAATAAAATGATTCTTTACTGGTCATCAAGATCTCATAAATCATGAAAACTATCATGATAAAAGATTTTGAAGAAATGGAGGAATAATAAATATTGTATTAGTTCCATAAACCCAAACACATAAGATCGGATCTAGAAGTATCATACATAGAAGTTTTTCAGAAGTCTAAATGTGTAAAGCTGATGAAGTATAAAGTTTATCAAAGTTATAGAGTGGAGTTTACATCATTATGTAAATTACATCGTAATGAGAATTCCATCATAATGATAATTTCATTTTAATGATAATTCCATCATAATGAGAGTTCCATCATAGTGAGAATTTCATCATAATGAGAATTCCATCATTATGAGGATTCAATCAGATTGAATCTAAAGAGGAAAGACGATCAGACATACTATGAGAAGTAAAGTCAATCAGATTAACTCTAAAGAGGATAGTTTGATCGTAATGAGCAATGCAGGATAATTCATAAAAATGAGATGGGGAAGATAGTTAGATTGCAATGAGTCGAGAAATAAAGGAATATCGTAATGAGTTAAGGAGTCTTCATCATACTGAAGAAAAGATTGGAAGTTCAAGAAGACTGATTATAGAGAAGAATACATGTAAAGAGATTAAGTATTCAAACTTGATATTCAATTCATCACAAATATCATAGTATTATTTAGAATGTTTGAAGAATTCAAAATTTAAGTTTAAATGTGAGTGTTTTTCAGAGTTTTAAAATTTGATTAAGAGGATAAAGTTTTCAAGTTTCTCACCTTTTCCATTCTGGGGTGCCTATAAATAGTTTCTCAGATCATTCA
The DNA here is from genome assembly GCA_963277665.1 of Viscum album. Taxonomy (NCBI): domain Eukaryota; kingdom Viridiplantae; phylum Streptophyta; class Magnoliopsida; order Santalales; family Viscaceae; genus Viscum; species Viscum album. The sequence goes on along the minus strand of OY728151.1, from coordinate 1,254,429,698 downwards.
TTCATTGTAACTTTTCATGTAATCTAAAAACACAGAGCACTAACAAATCCAAGTGAAAGTTACTTCTGTGAAGATATCTCATTAGAAGATCAAACACCTGTTGTTTTTAATTACCGGACTATGAACCATCATATTGGGAAGATAATATTGAGTTGATTAGATTGAGGAAGATCATACTGAGTTTTTTAGTAGAGTTTGAGAATTTCAGATTGAGAAAGGAAATATCGTATTGAGTTAATCATATTGAGACAATCATACTGGGTTCATCGGACTGAAGCTCATCAGACCTAGGAACTTTTGTGGAGAAGATTGAACAAAGTATTTATTCTTTTATTTTAGCTCAATTATTTTGTAAGTAACTTTGTAAACTGATATAAGTCCTTATAATATTTCCTATCATGATATATAAGGTTTCTAATGAGAGTTGGCACAATTTGTATTCATTTCTTCATAATATTGAATTTACAGAGACCCACAGGAGTGGATATGGAAAGGGTGTAGGTTCTCACACTAAGGCCAAACATTGTAAATATAGTTTGATTTAATTTATTTCCTACATTTTCATGCATGGGTGTTTACTAAAAGTTTATAAGGATATAAACTTTATCAGGAAGTAGGGGTTAAGTTTTAAAAGTATTGAAACTTATAAAAAGCAACCAACTGATTCAACCCCACTTCTCAGTTGATATTAGATCCTTTGGAACTTCACATCCCAATAAATCAAATATCATTCCATTAATATTTTAAAAATAAAGTTAAGAAATGAGTGAGCATTCTTAGTTTATAATAAAAATATTTTAGATGAAACCACCCACCACAAACACTTGATATTCCAATAATTCAATGGGATCCTCACACTAAAGGAGTGGAGGAATCTAGAAATTAAGAGAATATTCTAAACTATGAATCCCATAATATCAAATTCAGATTCAATGATCCTAAGGTCAATGGATAAGAGAGAGAGAGTACACTTACCAAAAATATCCCAAAGATTCACACAATTATCAACCCGGATTCAATGAATCACACCTCTTCTAAAAAATGATCTAATTGAAACATCATTAGATCATTAAAAGAAACTTATATCTAGTTAATACACTATGATCTAAGATTCCCATCAAGATAAATAGAAGATATCTAAAATCAAGGAAAATAAAAATTAAGAATGGAGACATACCTTTGAAAAAACTAGATCCAACACCCAAGGATCCATCAAAATTGATCACTAGGTGGCAAAGAATCCCAAAACCTCCAAGAGGAGTCTCCTAAGTTTAGAGTCTAATCCACAAGAAGAAGAATGAATAAAATAAAATGTGTTTGGGGTCTTAAAATAAAATTTTTGGATTAATTAATAAACATCACATAGTTTGTCTACTCATTTTAACAAATTGTTCACCAACCATGCATCCACTTCTGGTGTACTAGAGGTGCCATGTGGTTTGGTCGCACTATTTGAAAAACCATATCCCAACCATTTTAAATGAACCTGTTCTATACTAACCAATTTGATGAGAAGGTCGTATAGTTTGTCCTAACTATGTACCAACTATACACCCTCCTATGAGACTCTAAAACATGTTTCATAGTTTCCTAGGATGACCAGCACAGTTTTCCCTAACACTGTTTCTAACTGTGCACATGGTTAGACAACTATGAAAACTCTAATATTTCACTTGAGATGACCCAAGACAATCCCAAAACAACTAATAGTAAAAAAAGGATATTAATACCTAAAATTTATGTTCAGATGTGACAATTCTCCCCACTATATCACTTTTTGGCCCCCAAAAGGTCATGTCGTAGAAGGTTGATCCAAAAAGAGATGTGTTCATTCCTCCCTCATAAAAAATTCTCACTCCCAAATCTCATAAGAATATGTTCAATACTACCATAAAACACAGACTAAAGAACTATACTTTCCACATAGGAATTTCTCCCAAGAATAAAAAATATGCACCAGTTCCTTAACCACCAACAAATCCAATTCCAAAGCTATCTCCTCTTAATTCAAGACATGAGAAGGATCTGGATGATATTTATTAAACTGATATATGTGGAATACATATTGAATATTAGTCAAATGATATGTTAAATCCATCTGATAGGACACCTTCCTAATCCTATCAATGATCTCAAATGGTCCAACATATCTTGGAGCCTACTTAATATTATTCTTAAGCTAACAATGACCCAACTGTGACAATAATTTCAAGAAAAACTAGTCACTAATTGAGAATTCTAAAGGGTGATTCTAATGGTCCATGTATGAATTATATCAACTCCAAGCTATCAATAATTGTCGACATATAACCTGAATCTTCATCGACATATCCTATAAAATGACAGGTCCCATAATATAAACCTCACCCATCTCTAACTAAAACAGAGTAGATTCACATGGGTGACCATAAAAATCCTCAAAAGGTTTAATTATGATAAAGAAATAATAAATATTATTATAATTAGACTCAATCATCCCTATATGGATATCCCAAGATCCTTCTAAATCCAAAATACAATTTCAAAACATATCCTCTAGGATATGAATAGCATGCTTTGTTTGGATATCTTTCTAAGGATGTAAATTCATACTCAATTTGACCTAAGTCCCCATCACCTCTTGGAGAACCTTCCAGAGCCAATAAGTAAACCTATGATCCATGTATGTGACAATATTTGACAACACCCCAAGTAACCCCACAATCTTCTATACATATAGATTTCCTAAATCCTCAACTTTGGTGGTGTCCCAAATTGAAATAAAGTGTATCGAGTTAGTCAACTGATCGATCACCACCAAGATAGTGTTTTTTACTCAGGGATTCCTTGGTAATATGATAAATAAATCCATGGATACATCATCCAATTTTCAAACTGGAAAATAAAGAGGTTGTGGTAGACTAGAAGGCTTTTGGTACTCAGCTTTAATTTGATGGTAGGTATAACAGTGGGGCACAAAGTCAGCTATGTCATGATTTATTCCTAAACACCATAAATAATGCTTCATATTGTAATAAATCTTTATATTTTTATGGTTAATATCCCATGTGGAAATATAAAAATCATGTATCATAGTCTTCCTAATAGATATTGGGATAATGAACTAACTCCTAAAGTAAAGAATCCCTTCTAAATAGAGAGACCAGTCAACAACAGTCACCCCACCATATAAGGATCCCCTGATTTCTCTAAACTCATCATCTTATTATTTCTCATAAATAATAAACTCAAGGAGAGATGACATCAAATGAGCATTGGCCATAATCATACCTGTCTCATCCTACCCTATCTCCAGGTACATCTAAGCAAAGAGTCTTATGAGATTCCATTCCTCCTTAGATTTCAAGATGGTATGAGTGGAATTTATTTTATTAAGGGCATCAAAAACAAAATTCCACTTTCCAAGGCTGTAAGAAATGTCAAAGTCAAACCTTTGAAGGAACTAAACCCATCAGATCTACCTAAGGTTTAGGTATTTCTATGTAAAGAAGCAGCATAAAATCTTATGATTATAATAGATAGTGAACCACTCCCAAAAAATGTAGCATCTTCAACACTTAAGAGAATTCATAATTATGATGAGTTTGAGATTATGAGTGGGATAGTTCTTTTCATGTGTCTAAAAATGATGAGAGTCATATTCCACTACATGATATCCTTGTATAAGCACATAGCCTAAACCTGAACCCGAAGTATCACAATGCACCACATATCCTTGAGAATCTTCTAGTAAAATCAATATAAGATTTGAGGTCAAACATCATTTCAATTTATCAAAGGAAATCTGACATTTTTAAACCTATAATAATTTCAACCCTTTCTTAGTAAGATATGTCAATTGTGATGTAAGTTTTGAGAATTATTTTATGAATTTCTAATAATAAAATCTAAAACCAAGAATCTTCATATCTCAAAAACATTATATATATCCTACCATGATAATAAAACCTTCACCTTCTCAGGATAAATTGATATTTCATGTTCCAAAACCACATTTCTTAAAAACTTCACTTCCCAAATCTAGAAATCATATTTTTATAACTTATAAAAAAGATGGTGATTCTTAAATATTCCCAAAACCAATTTCATATGATGATCATGATCCTACTTGGATTTTGAATAAATCGGGACATCATTCACAAATACCACAACAAAGGAGTTGAGATACTGGTGGAATATCTAGTTCATCAAAGCCATAAAAACTAGATGAGTGTTAGTCAGTCCAATTGAAATCACAAGATATTCAAAGTGTTTATAACTACTCTTGAAAGAATTATTTAGGATATCTAACTCCTTAACTCTGAGATGATGATACAAATATGAGAGTTTGATATTTTAGAACTACTTTTCACCCTTTAACTGATCAAAAAAGTTATCAATATGAGGAAAATTGCATTTACTATTAATCCTCATTTGATTAAGTTTCCGATAGTCAGTACAAATACGTAGAGTTCCATCATCCTTCTTAGAAAAAAGCATAGGATTCGACCAAGGGGATACACTATGATGAATAAAACCCTTCACCTTTGAATCATTCATTTGAATATTAAATTCTTTCAACTCAGCCAATTCCATATGATAGGAAGGAATAGAGATAGTTTGAGTTTTAGGCACTAGATTGATGGAAAACTATACTTCCCTCTCCAAAGGAATACTGAAAAATTCATTAGGGAATGCTTTAGGAAAATCGCTGACCAATGAAGGAAGATCAAAATTAGAGGAATTGTTCCCAAAATAAATTGAAAAAGAGGTAACCAAACTTCCTATTTTGAGATAATGAGGTACTACTCAGTGAGAACTCAGATCTCATTTATCCTAAAACACCTAGGAACTTCCATCATAGGTATTAAAGGACACTCACTGATGATAGAAATCAAACTCATATTGATGGGAAACTAACCAATCCATCCCAATGAAAATATTAAAGGGATCTAGGTTGAGGACCAGAAAATACCTAACTAAATCAACATTAGAGATTGAGAAAGAACATGTAGAGCATTAAAAACTCCACTCCTTTTTCTTACTAGGAGGCATTAATAGCTCCATAATTAATTAAACAAATTTTTTTAAAGATTAAAAAGATCCATAAAATTGTTCTATGAAAAGGAATGTGAGGCAAATATTTTAAACAAAGTGGTCACTATAGATGATACAATAAAGATCATACCTCTCACTGTCATCAGGTACGCATCAACTTCCACTGTAAACTACTCTACGACATGAATCTACTTCACTCCAAAGGCCTATGAATGGATCCATATATACTTAGAAGCTTCCAACTATGCAACGATTCCATTTAGAGCTAACGAAATAGAGCCATAATAAGGTGTAGATAGAGCCTAATAGAACCTTTGAAAATGACCTTGGAGACCATAAGAACTGAAAATATTTTGAGGTGTGGGATAATAATTTTTAGTTTTCCATGTCACACACTGGTAGTAGGTCAAATGAACACTTCCAGCTACTGCTGATGGTGTAGTGGAAGCCTGCTGATGAAATCTACCACTGCCACATCTACAAGTCTCGTGTCACTTCCTTTTTTTTATATGTGATCCAATAAAGTTTACACTAGGTATAGGTGGAAGTACAACCAAACCCAACTTGACCTCTATATCCATTTTGTTTCATTATCGCTTCATCTACTACATATACATAGGTGAAAATATTCTACCAAAAGATCAGAGAAAGAATATTTGGTCATAAACCCAAATGGAATATCTGAGCCTTCAACTTGTTGTTTTTCCCAACCTTTGAAGAAAAATAGACCAATTTATCAAAAAAATTAGTATATTCTATCACTCAGTGATCACCCTACTAAATGATGAGAAACTCTATAGACTTTTTCATAGTTTTGTATTTTGGGAATAACTACTAAAAGAAGAGGGTCTTGAAACCTTTCCACTCTAAGATCTCATGTTGCTTCTGGAAAACTGCATCCTAACACCTCTTATTATCTCTCTCAAGCTTGAAATTATCAAAATACACCTTAAAAATATGTTGGATTCTCTAAGAATTCAATGATCTAATCAATCTTATCCAATAGGTCCTCCACTTTATAAGAGTAATTCATCCCCTAAAAGGATAAAGTCTTTTGGAAAAGGAATTAATGAGTTTGATCTTTTTCTCCTATAGACCCTAGTTATAACTCCCTATCCCAATTTTGAGGAAGGGGTACATTTTGGTCTACTACATTAACTTCTCTTTCTATATACTCAATAAGGTTCTAATCAATCAGAGGGTTCCCTTGCAGAGCATCATATGCAGATCCCTCCTGAGGAATATGATGAATTCTTCTGGGTGAATGGCACTATATCAAGGAATCAAAAGAGAGGAATTATTTTGCTCAATGGACTCATTTTCTAAAGGTTCTGGGCGCAGCGGAACCGCATGGGTGGATGTGACCACTTTCCTTTTTGTCATTAGCAATGATCAATCCGGGATCAATACGACGATAAATTCCAGTCTCTACGAATCGAATCAAAGAAAAAGACAAAGACGAAGGTTTGTCCCAAAACCACAAACAAGGATCGTTACAGGTTGATTATAATTAATTTAATCAATTGAAAAGAAATACCTTTTGGGTGTTCTTTCTTTGTTTATGTTCTTGATCATGTTACGATGTGATTCGTCGTTGCGTCGCAGAAGACAAGTGTAGAATTCCTCTAGCGGTGATCCACACGTGTACCTCGTATCTCGGGACGTCGCCAAAGGAGTCTCCGGGTGCCAGCGTGGAGAAATATTTGCTTGCGTTGTCCGCCTTAGATCGTCTTGATCCGATGGAAGAGGATCTCTCTCAGTATTGAGAGCATTCTTGGAGGAAGAGGTTCTTTCGGCCTTGAAAGAATTCTCCAGAATTGTTGTGCACATCGATTCTCTTGTGTAGGAAAAGAGTTGGGGTTGTGAGGATATTTATAATCGAGTTTGATGTTGTAGAGTTATGACAATAAATAAACGTGTTACGCATTTCATTTATTTCATTAACTCTTATTGAAAACCCCCATGTCGAATAATTAATTCCTTGACATGCGCTCAAGCTGATTATAATAAATATCATTTAATAAAACGATATTATATCCTCAAAATCCCGACTGAAAAAACTACACGGCGTGTAATAATAAATATATTGCATGTACTTGTTTTTCATTGAAAACTACACGGCATGTACATTAAATGTACACGGCATGTATATCTTGTTTTCATTTATTCATTTACTTTCCAAAATGAAAACTACACGGCGTGTACATTTAATAATACACGGCGTGTACTTGTTTTATTTTATTTTTCCTCCACCATTTAAAACAACTTAGGCTTCCTTGAATAATTATTAAACCACATATGGGAATATTCTTTATTCAACTTGAGATACTTGGATACACTTAGTGTGTGACCCTCTAGGCCTATTTCTTGTTGGCATTAGGTGGGCTTGCCTAAAGTCCAAGATTACTGTCTAGAAACAGGTCAAGGCACCCAAGAGAAAGAAGTTGACGCCGCATTGACGTATCACCTTATACGAATGCTTACTGTGTAATTTAATCCCTTTGTCTCAATATCTCATCAATCAGGTTTCATGGAAGTGTCATAAACCTATATTCTTGATCCTTCGTTCTTTGACTACCTGAAATAAACTCGTCGTTTACACCATGACCATAGAATTTAATGCGATAGTTCTATTTCAATCAAAGGGCCGAGATATCAACTTCCATAAATAGAAGGGAAAAATCCTTCCTTGACTTATCCATTAACAACATGTCACTCGTGACGCACCCTACTTCCCGCCAACTGTCTGCGTGATGGTTTTCGTTAGTAAATCTAAGTGCGCGAGTCATGACATGAGTTAATGATAATCTTCCAGTCTAAGGACCATTACACACGCTCGCAGATAGCAATATCCGATGACACCAAGACATGCAGAATTACTACTGGTGGGTCTGTTCTCATAATCTCTCATCTTGGAGATTACCAAGTGCGAACTCCATGAGAGAGAGTCTATTCTTCTTACGAGCACTCGCACATGACGGTCTGTATACTACGTGTCCTATCATAGTATGTCATCCAACCTCATAACTTTATTTAGGAATATTGTTATAGAATTTCAAGGTTCTCATCATAGCGGGGATCTGCTATGACCTTATTAATGCAACAAATATTTCAGGACATTATTATATTATAGTCATGCAGAACAATGAACAATATATAATAAGTGAACATTCATGTAATCAAAGTACAAAACAGTTGGTTCTGAGGAAACCAACCCTTACATTTTCCACACTCAAAATATTTACGATACCTCAGAAGATAATTTCCTTCACGTTTCTTTCATCACTTATGGAATAAAGGAAGACTCATATTCCTCCTTCTATGGTTATTATTATTATTATTTCCTTTGAAATCCATTTTTCTCTTCTTATTAAATCCATGATATTGATGGGTGAATACAATATCTATTCATACGTTGGGAGCACATCAACTTATTTCTTCATAGCAACATAAGTCTCTTATGGATAATACCTTTTAGATACTTTCTTTTAATCCTCTGAAGAATCGATCAATCTTACTTTTAAGTTAAATGATAATACCAAATCATACCTCAAAAGTTATATAAAATTTTCCTCATTTGTATTAATGGTTTCATCATCCTTATATTTTAGATCAATAAATTACTTATCCATTTTTTTATGAAGAATATAAGGAAAGTAATTATTGAAAAATAACCTCTTAAACTCATTCCACTCCATGGAGTCAATTTTGTCATGTTTCTTTGTGTTCTTGATAAGATCCCATTATTGATAAACTTAACCTTCCAAATGATAAACAACTAAAATATTTTTTCATACTCCAACATTGGAGAATGAAAAATATATTTTAAATGATACTGATCCATTTTTCAGGAATCAGTGGGTTAGTAAACCCACTAAAAGAAGGTGGATGTTGCCTCATGAAGGAATCAATAGTATTTCCTCCAATGGCCTGAAGGCCTTCATTTTTTATTGATTTTTGATAATCCACCTTTCAAGGGGTGAGGTGGAACCCTGACAAGGCCCTAGGAATAAGTATTACATGGCCCGTAGGCCTTAGAGGAATTCATTGCCTGTAGGCTTCAAACATTCATACAACCCAGACTAACTACTTGGAACTGCTCCTCCCCAGCATCTTCATCATGAAATTATCTCTCTACATTCGCATGGCTATTCGGCTAGGCATTACCGTGCATGCATAGGCTTGTCCTGATGGTAGGTGCCATACCCTCTCATTCTTGCAATCCGTTTATCTTCTGCTGTGGTGAAATCTCCTTTGCTCATCCTCCTTATAGAGCTTGTTCCTCGTAGGTTGTCTGGTTTGCATCTGCACTTAATGTGGCCTGAAGGCCTTGAGGTGGCCCTAAGGCCTTACTGACCCGAAGGCCTGGGTGGCCCTAAGGCCTTAAAGGACTCAGGGACCAAATCGGTGTCCCGAAGACCCAAACAGGGGCATATTCCCAGCTGCTACAGTGCCAAACAGTGCCTGCTACAGTACCAGCTATAGTACTGCACAGTTCTCGCTACAGTACTGCTACAGTGCTTCTACAGTACCCGGAAATTCTGCCTCTACCTGGATTTGATCCCTGGTCGCTTGGATGCACTTACAGAGTCCTTACCAACCGGGCTAAGGCTCATGTGCAATCAATAGTATTTTGTTCCCTCTATTTCTCATTTGGAATATCAACATGATTCTTCACTTGAGAAATTTTTATAATCATAGAAAAAGTATTTTTTTATTCCAACTCTCATAACATTCAATTGATCAAGAGGAAAATAATTGTATTCCTCCTTGTTCCAACCATTGAATAATACCAAAAAGCACAGTGTGAGCAAAAATAATCATATTGAGTAACCATATAATCATGAAAAATAAATTATAAGATTACTAAATCATGACACCTTGTTTCAATCTATGATGACTTAGGGTTAACCTAGGTCATCCATGGTCATTATCTATCCAAATACATTGTAATGGTTTATAATAAAAATGTGAATTAACCTAAGAATATCCTAGGAGTTTCTATCCATGTGTGTAGTCTTAGGCCCTCTAATTGTGCACCACTAATGATCGAGTTAATACCCAATCCACCCCTTTCAGAGTTCTTAACCTTAGGTGCATTTGTATCGCAGCCACATCCACTTTCTAGTGTTTAGATAGAAATTTATTTTCTAGAAAAACCACACAATCTTTACTTCACCAAAACCACAAGATGGTATACAATACTTATACTTATCCCTAGTGTCTTAAATAAAGTTCTATAATCCTAATATCCGAAAACAACTAAACCCTACTCTGATAAAAACTGAGGCTGCCTAAGCATAACATATATAAATATTACATCATTTTATATGAATATTCAATATATCTCATAACAATACACTCCCCATAATTGTAAAATTTTAGTGGATTTTAAGACAAGATACATAATCATCTTATTTCATGAAATATATTAAAAATCCCCCAAAAATTTCTTTTCACACAGTGAACTTGTTAGGCATATCCTATTTAAAAACTTTCTTTTTAACCTAGGGAAAGGAATCATAAGAAATGGTGAGATCAAATACCCGATAAGGGTAAACATAGGAGATATAAATCAATGATCATAAGTGAAAATGATATAAGAATAAGTGTATGATAACATGATCATAAATTACAAAATTCATACCCAATCAGTTAAATATCTTTATTCATGAATCATGTCATAAGTATTTTTCATAAAAAAATACACAAGTCATGGGAGTGTGGAATCATTAATAATAAATCATGATCCATGAGAACATATCAAAAACATAATACATGGGTTTTTGGAATACAAATACGCATATAAAACCATTTTCTTAGTCAAGGATCACAACCAAGAATATCATAGTGTATTGGGTTCACTCACCATTCCATAATTTCCTTAGTCATTGTTCACTCGTAAGACTATCATATTAGACAGATTCCCTTACTGAAATGGATTCTCTCTCCATTCGGTCTATATTATCTCATGAGAAATCAATATTTTCCCAATGCATTTGAGGGATATATAATTTTGTGCCCATCCATCACATAATTAAAAACATATATAAGTGTTCAAAAACATTATAAAAAAATGCATCATTTTATCATAGCCTAACCTATGGAAATTAAATGGGTTTCATAAATATTTAATCATTCCATCATAGCATAACTTATGGAAAAGAAATAGGTTTCATAAACATTTCATCATCACATAATAATAATTCATCCAAATAAATAACACAAATGGTATCATTAGATCATATCCCCATCAAATCACAAGAAACATCAAAGGATGTTGACATAGATTAAAAGAGCATTTGAACATTTCTTTGAAAACATGGGAATATAACATTTTACTTTGGTATCTTTAAAACTAAAAATTTCCTGAAAATTATGGAAAATATTTTATTTTAAAATAACCATGGAAACATATAAATAAATATTCAAAACAAATATTATTCATGATGGTAGGAAAAATAGTTTTTGCAGTAAATGTTAAAACAAATATTCCTTTCACACTTTTTGTAAAAAGTCAAAATAACAAGTTTGGAAAACATTGTAAAAATTACATTTTAAACCATTGAAAATAAATTCAAATATGGTTGAAAATGAATTTAAATAATTATTGGATCATATAAAATAAAATTTTTGATTTTTTTTAAAGAAAATGGACATTGTAAAGACCCATAATTTCCATGATTTTTTTTAAATATATGGGAATTTTACGAGTCCGCGAAAATTGATGGCACGTGATTCTAAGGCCTGGAGTTCCCAGAATGAATTTATGAACTTTTTTTTTCAGGTACGTTCAGTAAACATGCGAGCAGGTTTTTCTAAATTTTGAACTGGTGCTCGGAATTGAAATACGAGGGCACCGTTGAACTCACAGTGTCAGTATTCGCTTAAGGAGACTTTCACCTCGATGATAGTTGGTCGAGGGTGAAAGATAATTTTTGGGTTTTTCAAGGAAATAATAAAATAAAATAAACACACATTTTATTTTATTTTGTTGTAACCACCCTCCTGTGGATATTATGGAGGTGGGTATCACATGAGTTTTATTCTCCAAATTGAATGCTTGTTGGTGGGGACCACTTGATCTAGTAAAACCTACCATGAGGGGTTATGGTGGTGGGGACCACCCGAGGCTTGAAACCCTCAAACTTCCTATTAAATATGGGGGAGCCTCTTCAACTCCTCCAACATTTATTGTGCCAACCCTTCCCCACTTAATTACGCCAACCTAAGTAATTAATTTAGCCAATTTGAATTTTAATCTAACAAACTAAATAATAGATATAATAATCTATTATTTTGGGGCTACCATTTCATTTTGGTGGAATTGGGAGAGGAGGAACTTTGGAGGATTATTCTCTCCAACGAAGAACGCTCCACCGATGAAGAACACTGACTTCGACTACTTCCTCAGGACACCCACCAAGGAGGAACGTCTTCAACTACGATGAACCGACACATGGGCTCGGGATTGAAGGCGTGTGGTGGATGAGATGAACATTGACAACTTCACCTTCTTCCCTCCTTGTCGATGTCATCAAGCGAACGAGGTAGGAGTTTATTTGTGAATGAATATTTTTCCCATGTTCTTCCCTTGATTTTTTTTTTCGAGTTTTGGAATAAAACATTGTGGAAGGTTGTAAAGATTGACGTTATTCTTTTAAGTTCTTGTCGATCCATATTCTACCACCCTAATGCGAAGGGTATGGGCCAAACAAACATGGCCCGACCCTTCCGCAAAATCTTGTGGTGTTCTTCGCGATGGAGGAAGATGCCAACCATCCATGGTTGGGGCACGAGAACGGTGGCTGACACCACCGCCGGCCGCGACGAAGGAGACGACGCCACCCCACGGCCACCACCTCCACACTGCGGCCTTTGCGCCGACCGTCGCCATCGCCACCGTCCACGGCTCTGCACCGCCCCGCAACCGAGGCGCCGCCCCACGGTTGGACCGCCGCCCCGCGGCCGGACCGCCGCTCCGCGGCCTCGTAACCCACCGCTGCCCTCTATGGCCCCTCGCGGCCTGTTGGGCTGGACTCAGTAGGCCAGGCCACCCAGCAGGCCGGGCCGCCTAGTGGTCCGGGCCGAGTCGGGCCAGGTCGGTCTGACTGGGTAGGACTGGACCCGTTCCCACTACGACCCATTTACTTTTCTTTTGGCTATAACTTTGGCACCAGACTTCTGTTTGACAAACTGTCAGCGACACTGGAAATCTTGGAGCGAGACGGTCCCTTTGAGTATACCCCACTAGAGTTTTGGATTAAGATGGGGAATAGTCAGGTTGGAACAAGCACGAATCCAACCGGGCCCCTAAGACTAAAAAGCTAATAACTCACAGACCGGACGTCCGATTGACACACTGTCTATTGCATTGAGACCCCTATGACGTGACAGACCTTTGAGATTCTTCTTTGTGAGACTTTGTGGCAGTTGGAGTATCGACCAGTAGCTTGTGGAGCAGATCCTCCTAGAGACGAGTGAGCATAGTACGAGAACCTAGTAGTTGGATGAGACTTGATGACTGCTGACCTTTTCGACTCGGAGTGACTTGACGGGCCCAGTGGGGAGTGACTCTGTGTGATGCGGAAGACCCATGGTGGGGAGCATCTCTGTGTGATGCGGAAGACCTACAGTGGGGAGTGCCTTTGTGTGATGCGAAAGACCCATGATACTCGATAGGAGGAGTACCTAAGTAGGCTACGCGGGGGAGAACCTCTGTGTGACGCGGAAGACCCACGGTACTCGACAGGAGGAGTACCTAAGCAAGTCACGAGGGGAGCACCTTTGTGTGACGCGACAGACCCATGGTGGGGAGCGCCTTTGTGTGACGCGACATACCCACGGTACTCGACAGGAGGAGTACCTCAGCAGTCCAAGATTAGTGGGAAGCGCCTCTGTGTGACGCGGCAAGCCCAATATACTCGATAGAGAAGGAGTTCTATAGCAGCTGAAGTGTTCGACTATGTGATTGGGGATGTTACTTGTTACTAACCCTAGAATAAATCCTGGTATGAGCTGAGTCAGTATCTCTATGTTTTCCTCATGATTGATATGGATTACTTGATAACTTAGGTATATGTATGGGCATATACCTAAGTAGGGTTATCTGTTGATTTAATACTTTTTGGTTTATCCTTGGTGGTTTTTGTGAGATCTTGAGGGTCTCGGGGTCCCTACTGAGTATCGTTATACTCACCCTTACACAGGCTATGCTCGCACCTTATTGTGTTGGATTCAGACGACGGACAATGGTGAATGAGGCTAAGAGTACCAGGACTGGATGGTGCCCCAGAGGTGGACCATACAACGTGTTGGTACGCAGAGGAGATGGGTGGATGTGGAGTGCTGAGGAGGCAATATATACCTAACCTTAAGGTAGGAACCTTGAAGGACGATCCAGTAGATGTCTTTTCTCTTTCTTCAGTTGTTTTTTATTTCAGTTGTACTTGTATCTTTATAGTTGGGCTTGTATTCCGGCCCCGTTTTACTTTCATCACTCTTTTGGTTATACAGTTTTCTTGTGTTTGTATCTTACTGTGTGCTTGGTTACGTGAGGTTACAGGTTATAAAGGAAATGCCTTCCCAGTTTTAGGGAAAATTCCTTTCGATACTAGTCGCCAGCCCCTGGCCTATGGAAGGTGGGCTTGGGGTAGTCATGGCACGGGCCCCGGGGGATGGGTCGTGACAGACATGGAAAAAAAATTTCATTGCCAAAGAGGAAATGAGTTCATATTTTCTTAAAAATCATTTTTTATGATTTTAATTACCTAAGAGGAGAAAATGGTACTATTACTTGAAAATTTTAAGAATAAACCGAGGAGAATAAAATAAATAGGATTTGAAGTATAAGATCTACATAATTTCCTTTAATATAAATTTAGTATAGATGGCCCCAAAAAGAAATAATATTGTAACATAAACTCTTACCTTAAGTCTAACTTTCTTCATAAGCGCACTAACATCCTGTATAATAAATTTAAATTTATTATAATTCTATAATAGAACCATATTCATACTTATAATACCATAATTTTTTACTTATAACATCTTATCACATGTGCCTTAACAATATTTCATTATCATTAACATTATCAGTATCATTTCAGGTGTTAATTTCTTCATTTTTAATATATGTTTCAATTTGATGGTTATGGTCCTTGCATCTTGATTATGGTTCTATAAACTCCATAATTTTAATCATTTCATTTATATTATATTATTACATAATATCAACAGTCTTTAACATTCCTTAATCATTCGTGTCATAAACATTGTAACATCACTCATGTGGGTGGTAAAACCGACTTAAATAAGAGTGTGTTATAAAGATCGAATGAGTAAGAACTTGATAAGGAATAATATTGATATAAAATTTATAGAATATTATTTATGTCATAATTATTATATATATTAATTTTCTACAATTTTATAACCATCCATAAAAGTAAGGGATAGAAAAATTAATTACATCGTTCATGGAGATGGTAGTCCGTACGTACACATGAACATTGTTTTAATTATCTAAAAAAAAATAAAAATAAAAAATATATTATAATTATAGAAAAATAATTATATCATAAATATAATATATATTCATTAAATAAATAATTATAACCATCTATGAGATGCGGTGATGGAAAATGAATCATATCACTACATGGAGCCAGTAGTTCACATGTATGCATGAGCGATGCTTTAATTTATCATTTGATGGAAATGAGATAAAAAATAGTTGTATCATAATAATAATAAAATATCATTATATTTATGATACTAGATTAATTATTTTAGGATGGATACAATTTATTTAGAAAAATTAAAAGAATAAATAAACTTTGAAAGAGTTGTGTAAGACCATTACCTCTTCTTTGAAACACCTCCTTGGATTACACCTTAAGACTTCATAAGATGGTCTTAGGTTAAGAAAAAGAGATCAAGAATGAAGGTAAGAAAGATAATAAGGTTTTTGTTAAGGTCTTTTCTAATCTATAGGGCTCAAAGTTTGTGAATAACGTAGGAGGATAAGTGTCCTTTTATTAGTGAGGGGGGGGGACACACATAGAATTACTTAAAAGATTTAAATAATATAAAGTAATTTTCTTGTGAAATTAGAAATTAATGGAACATTATTTGAAATTAATATAAGATAAGGTAAAAATATCTTCAAAAAATAATATTTATGAAATTTTATGTGGCATTTTTACCCTTATCTCTAAGTTTAACCCTCAATAATACTTTTTAACCTTAACCATGGTAACAAATCTTTACTATTTTTATTATTCATTTTGACCAAAAATGAAAGTGTCCTTATTATTTTTTTGGAAATTATGATTCCAAATATATAATACATTTTTCTAAATTCAATTTATATAATTAGTAGAAATTAACTTTAAAATAAATATGCAAAACGCAACAAAACCCATTTTTTAAGGAAAAAGTATTTTTAAGCATAAAACTGAGTTTACTTTCATTCCTTTCCTAGTAAAAACTATTAAATGAATGTTAAAATATATGATTGAATATATAATCTAAAAATTTCATTAACATAATTAATAAATAATGATTTATTTAATTTATTATGTTAAAAACACATTCCTCACATATAAACAATTTTCTGAAAATAACTCTTTTTTACCTTAAAATGATTTTATCTTCATTCATAACCCTTAGATAACTAGTGTATGAAATTTCATTAAAATAAATTTTTAATAGTTATTAATATATTTGTTTATATAAAAATGCATAACAACTAGAAAAATAATTTTTTTAGAAAAATAGAGATTTTAATCATGAAAAATTAATGATTGTTTATCAGGTATTAATTAATAAATTTGAATTAATGAAAAAAATCACACACACAGATATATATATATATATGTATTTCATAATGTATTTAATCCTATTTATACTCTTCAATCCAATGAGTATAAAATAGTTTCCACATTAAGTAATAATATTTCAATAGTATATCGTGATTCGTTTAAAATTAGTGTTGCATGTAAGTAAGCTATCAAAGAGATCAAATTTATTTAAAGATAAATATATTATAAAATATCAGGGTATTACATTAACCCTATCTATTAAAATTGTTTAAGATGACTAAGTTAGACATGATATGTTTGGGATCTGGTGCTATGTTAACAATAAAAATGGGTAAAATTTTAAGTCATAAATAAAAAGTTTGGATCATCCAATTATCATCCTTGGTCATTGAAACCTAAAGGATGTGTTAGTATGTGGTTTGGTATTTCCATTTTATATAATTATCTATAATACCATAATGAGTTTGAGAAACTCCATGTAAATTTCATGTCAGGTATTAGTGTTATAAAATCAATTCTTCTATTTTGAAGGGTGTATGATACCAAATATATATTTTACAATTGTTTTAAATATATAGGAGTTCAAAAGTAAGGAAAGGATTGATGAAGATTTTATTTTTAATTCAAGTGATGAAGAAAATGGTGTTAAATCATGGAGTTGAATGTCATGGAATATTTCAAGCTTAGATGAATCTAAATAAAGAATACAAATTTTATCTCACTTCTCTTATATTTGTAAACAAAGGGTTATTATGAATAAAATGAGATGATAATTTTGATACACATGATTTTTGTTCATTTATATTTTATAACATTGTATGAAATGAAGTTATAGATAAAAGGGATTTTATCCAGGATAAAAGAGTATCTAGAATATTTTTAAAATATGATGGAAAGATTTCCCACTACCCAAACATTGGTATATTTTAAATAATATTATTATTTTTAGAATAATTATCCTAAAAAATAAAATGTCATATATGATATGGATACAATATTTTTTTGTTAAATATTCACACTAAATTAAATAAGTGCCATTTCCTTATAAAAAGGATTTTGTGTATACTCCCACTAGCCTCTTAGAAATTATATTGTCTTCATATCATTTTAATATACATATACTTATTTGTGTAAGGAAATATAACTTATTTCATTTAGTTTGAATATTTAACAAAAAAATTGTATCCATATCATATATGACATTTTATGTGTTTGGATAAGTATTCTAAATAGAAGACTATTCTTTAAAATATGACAATGTTTGGGTGGTGGGAACTCTTCACCTCATATTTTAAAAAATATCCTAGATACTATTTTATCCTAGATAAAATCCCTTTTATCTATAAATTATTTTCAAACAATTTTATAAAATCTAAATGAATAAAAATCATGTGTATCAAATCCAACATCTCATTTTATTCATAACAACTCTTTGTTTACAAATATAAGAGAAGTGAGATAAAATGTACACACTTTTTTTAGATTCATCTAAGATTGAAATATTCCATTACATTCAAATCCATGATTTAAAACCATTTTCTTTATAACTTTAATGAAAAATACATGCTTTAACAATCCTTTCCTTACTTTTTAACTCTTGTATATTTAAAACAATTTTAAAATATATATTTGGTATCATACACCCTTCAAAATCAAAGAATTGATTCTATAACACCAATAACTGGGAAGGTATTTACATGGATCTTCTTAAACTACTTATGTTATTCTAGATAATTCTATCCAATGGAAATACCACTCCACATCCTAACACCTCCTTTAGGTTTTAATGACCAAGGATGATAATTGGACCATCCAACCTTTTTTTAGGACTTAAACTTTTACCCCTTTGTATTGTTAACATAACACTAGATCTTGAACATCCCATGTCCTACTTAGTAATATTAAACACTTTGAATAGATAGGGTAAATGAAACACCCTAATATTTTATGATATATTTCTCTTTAAATAAATTTGATCTCTTTGATAGCTTGCTTTACACACAACATTGAGTTTAAACAAACCATAATATACTATTGAAATTTTATTACTTATGTGAAAACTATTTCCTAACCATTGTATTTATGAGTATAAATAATATCAAACACATTATGATATATACATATGTATATTCCTTAATTAAAATATATTAATTAATACTTAATAAATAATCATTAATTTTTAATGATTAAAAGCCCTATTTTTCTAAAGAAATGTATTTTTCTAGTTGTTATGTATTTTTATATTAATAAATATATTGATCAGTATTAAAAGTTATTTTAATTAAATTTATTTAAAATTTATGAATAATAATTCATACACTAGTTATCTAATGGTTTGGAATGAAGATAAAATCATTTGAAGGTCAAAAGAGTTATTTTTCACAAAACTATTTATATATGCGGAATGTGTTTTTAACTTAATAAATTAAATAAATCATTATTTATTAACGATTTCAATGAAATGTTTAGATTATATATTCATTTAGATATTTTAACATTCATTTAACAGTTTTTACTAGGAAAGGAATGAAAGTAAACTCAGTTTTATGCTTAAAAATACTTTTTTCTTAAAAAATGGGTTTCATTGAGTTTTGCATATTTATTTTGAAGTTAATTTCTACCAATTATATAAATTAAATTTAGTAAAATGGATTAAATATTTGGAATCATAATTTATTTTTTTAATAAGGACCCTTTCATTTTTTGTTATAATGAATAATAAGAACAGTAAAAATATGTTACCATGCCTGAATGGCCTGAAGGCCTTCTTTTTATTTTATTATGGATAATCCCAATTTTAAGGGTTTAAGGGGAACCCTTACATGACCCATAGGCCCAAGGCACAAGGCTCGACATGAACCGAAGGCTAATACATGACCCGAAGGCCCCAAGGCATACTATACTCATATATGACCCGTAGGCCCAACCCACTAGAACTACCCCTCCCCAGCTTCTGCATCATTGATCTCCTAGATCTCCACCTTGCACTGTTGATCAGCTAGCATTGCCTTGTACAAAGCTGCAAGGTGCCTGGTCCTGATGACGGTTTCCATACCCTCTTATTCTTCTAATTTGGTTAGCTCTGTATCTGGTGACTACTACTCTTGCTCTGATCCTTATCTGGGGCCTTCTCTGTGTGAACTGAGCTACTCTATAGTCTCTATGGCCTAAAGGCCCTGAGGTCCGAAGACCTCTGATGAATCGAAGGCCCTGAGACCCGTAGGCCCAAACCGGTGGCCTGAAGGCCCAAATCGGGTGAATAGTTTCGACTGCTACAGTACCGAATAGTACCTGATACAATACCTACTATAGTACTGCTACAGTACCCCCTGGAAATTTGCCTCCACTTGGTTTCAAACCTGTGTCTCTTGGATTCCAAGTAGAATCCCTTACCACTCAGTTATGGGCTCGTTGGCAAATCTATTACCATGGTTAAGGCTAAAAGGGTTTACTAGGGGTTAAACTTAGAGATGAAAGTAAAAATGCCACTTAAAAATCTATATTATTATTGTTTGAATATATTTTTACCTTATACTATCTTAATTTCAAATACTTATCCATTTAGTGCCACTTTCACAAGAAAATGACTTTATATTATTTAAATCTTTTAAGTAATTCCATGTGTGTCCCTCCCCTCACTTATACAAGGACACCTATCCTACTCCATTATTCACAAACTTTGAGCCCTATAGATCATACAATACCTACCCAAAAACCTTCTTATCATCCTTACCTTTGTTCTTAAGCTCCTGGTCTAACCCTAAGACCATCTTAAGAAGGCTTAAGGTGTAATCCAATGAGGTATCTCAAAGAAGAGGCAATGGTCTTACATGACTCTTTCAAAGTATATTTCTTATTATAATTACTATAAATATAATATATCCATCCTAACATAATTAATATAGTATTATCAATATAATAATATATTATTATGATTACAATATAACCATTTTCCATCTCATTTCCATCAAATGATAAATGAATGTATTGCTCGTGTTTATGTGTGAACTATCGCCTCCACGTGGTGATATGATTCATTTTCCATCACCACCTATCATGGATGGTTATAATGATGTATTTACTGAATATATATGATATTTATTAAATAATTATGGTTGTATAATTATAATATATTATTTATATTTCTTTCATTTTTTAGAAAATGAAAGCAATGTTCATGCGTACGTATGAACTACCATCTCCATGAACGATGTAATTCATTTTTCAATTGATTACTTTTATGGATGATTATAAAATTGTATAAAATGAATATATATAATAATAATTACATAAATAATATTATATAAATTTTATATTAAGATTATACCTTAACATGTTCTTACTCATTCAGTCTTTATAACACACTTGTTTAAGTAGGTTTTACCAGCCACATGAGTGATGATATAATGTTTATGACATGAATGATTTAGTAATGTTAAATACTAGTGATAATAAGTAATAATATTATATACATTACATGATTAAAATTATGGAGGTGATGTAACTACAATCAAGATGCAAGGACCATAGCCACCGAATTGAAATATACATTAAAAATGAAATAATTAACACATGAAATGATAATGATAATGAATGATTATTAATGCATGGGTGATAAGATGTTATAATTAAACCATGTATGGTATTATAAGTATGAATATGGTTCTAGTATATAATTATAATAAATTTAAATTTATTATACAGTATGTTAGTGTGCTTACAAAGCAAGTTTGACTTGAGGTAAGAGTTTATATTACGATCTCCTTTCTTTTCAGGACCATCTATGCTAAATTTATATTAAAGGAAATTATATAGATATTATCCTTTAAAAACTATTTATTTTATTCTACTATATTTATTCCTGAAAATTTCAAGTAAAATTACCATTTTCCTCTCATCAATACTTAAAATCATAAAAAAATTATTTTTAAGAAAATCCAACCTTATTTCCTCTTTGAGCGATGGAAATTTTCTTCCATATCCATGTTCTTTAAAATGTTTTCAAAAGTTTTATTTTATATGATCCAATGATTATTTAAAGTAATTTTTATACATATTTTAATTTATTTTCAAAGTTTTAAAAATTAATTTTTATAATGTTTTCCAAACTGGTTATTTTTACATTTTACAAAAAGTGTGAAAGGAATATTTGTTTTAACATTTACCGCACAAATGAATTTTCCTTCCATCATGGATAATCTTTGTTTTTAAGATTAATTTATATGTTTCCATGGTTATTTTAAAATAAAACATTTTCCATATTTTTTAGGAAATTTTTAGTTTTAAAGATACCGAAGGAAAATGTTATATTCCCATATTTTCAAAGAAATGTTCAAATTCTATTTTAAAGGCATTTTTCATCTATTTCAATATCCTTTGATATTTATTATGATTAAATTAGGATATGATCTAATGATACCATCTATTTTATTTATTTATATGAATTTTGATTATGTGATGATTAATTATTTATGAAACCTGTTTCTTTTCCACAGGTTATGCTATGATGAAATGATTAAATATTTATGAAACCCATTTACTTTCCATGGGTTATGCTATAATAAAATTATGAATGTTTTTATAATATTTTCTCACACTTATTTATTTTTTAAATTATGTGATGGGTGGTTACAAAATTATATATCCCTCCAATGAATTGAAAATGATTGATATCTCATGAGATAATATAGTTTGGAATGGAAAGTGAACCCTATTCGGTATGGGTCTCTGCCTAATATGATAATCTTGGGAGTGAACAATAACTAAGGAAATGATGGAATAGGGAGTGAACCCAATCCACTATGATATTCTTGGCGACGATCCTTGACTAAGAAAATGATTTTATATGCTTATGTGTTTTCCAAAAACCCATGTATTATATTTTTGATATGTTATCATGTATCATTATTAATTATTAATGATTCCACACTCTCATTATTTATGTATTTTATTATAAAAATTACTTATGACATGATTCAGGATTAAATATCTTTGACTGATTGGGTATGAATTTCATAAGTTATGATCATGTTATTATACCCTTATGCTTATCTTATGTTCACTTATGATCATTGATTGATATCTCTTATGTTTAACCTTATCGACCATCTGAGCTCACCATTTCTTATTCTTACTTTCCCCAGTTTATAAAGAATGTTTTTAAGTAGGGTATGCCTAACAAGTGAACTATTTGAAAAGAAATTTATGGGATATTTTTAATATCTTTCATGAAATAATATGATTATGCATGTTTCCTTCAAAGTCAATTAAATTTTATAATTACGGGGTGTGTATTGTTATGAGATATATTGAATATTCAAATAAAATGATGTAATATTTATGTATGTTATGATCAGTCTTCCTCAGTTTTTATCAGATCAGGGTTTAGTTTTTTTGGATATTAGGATTATAGAACTTTATTGAAATCCCTAGGTATATGTCTATGTAATGGATAACATCCTGAAGTTTTGGTAAAGTAGAGATAGTTTGGTTTTTCTAGAAAATAAATTCCTATCTAAACATTGGAAAGTGGATGTGGATGCGATACAAATGAAACTAGGGTTAAGAACTATAAAAGGGATGGATTGGGTATTAACTCGATCTTCAATGGTGCACAATTAATGGGTATAAGACTGTACATATAGATAGACACTCCTAGAAGATTATTGGGTTAATTCAAATTTTCTTTATGAACAATTAAAATGGATTTGAATAGATAATGACCATGGATGACCTAGGTTAAACCTAAGGAATCATAGATTGAAACAATTTTTCATGATTTATATATATTATAAATGATTTTCATGATTATACGATTACTCACTATGATTATTATTGCTCACACTATGATTTTTGGTTTTATTCAATGGACAGAACAAGGAGGAATACAATGATTTTCCTCTTGAGCAATTTAATGTTATGAGAGCTAGAATGAAAAATATTTTTTCTATGATTATAAAAATTTCTCAAGTGATGGATCATTTTGAGCTTCCAAATGAGAAATTTAGGGAACAACATACCATTTATTCCTTCATGAGGCAACATCCACCTTCTTTTATTGGGTCTACTAACCAACTAATTCTTAATCAATGTATCAGTATCATTGAAAATATATTTTTCATTCTCTAATTATGGAGCATGAAAAAGTTAATTTTTCTATCTATCAATTGGAAGGTGAAGTTGATCAATAATGGAATCTTAGAAAGAACATTAAGCAACATGAAGAAATTGAATCCATGGAGTGGGATGAGTTTAGGAGGTTATTTTTCAATAATTACTTTCCCCGCATTCTTCATATGAAAATAGATAAGGAATTACTTGAGCTAAAATAGAAGTATGATGAACCCATTAATACCTATGAGGAAAATTTTACATAACTTGTGAGGAATTATTTGGTATTTTCATTTAAAGTAAATTCAAGATTGATCTATTCTTCAGTGGATTAAAACCAAGTCTCTTAAAGGTATTATCCATAAGATACTTCTATTTATATGAATAAATCATTCGATGTGCTCTCAAGGTAGAAATGGAGATTGGATTCACCCATCAACTCATGGATTTAGTAAGAAGAGAAAAATGGATTTCAATGGAAATAATAATAATAATAACCATATAGGGAGGAATATGATTCTTTATTTATTCCATAAGCATGGAAAGAAACATGGAGTAAATTTTCTTTTGGGGTCTGATAAATGTTTTGAGTATGGAAAATAAGGAAATTGATCAAAATCATGCATCTCTTTTCATTCCTTGGTATAGTACCATGACCTAGAAGAATTCCTCGTATTCATCAAGATGGATATGCAGATGATTCTCTACAAGGGAACCCTTTGATTAATTAGAACCTTTTTTATTCTATAGCATAATAAGTTCATATAGTGGACCAAATTGCACCCCTTTCTCAAAATTAATCTAGGGAGGTATAACTAGGATATATAGGAGAAAAATATCGAGCTCATTAATTACTTTTACAAAAGCCTTCATCCTTTCAAGGGATGAATGGCAATCAAAAAGTGGAGGACTGGTTGGATAAGATAAATTTGATCATTGAATTCTTATCGAATTCATAATCTTTTAAGTTGGAGTTTGTTACTTTCAAGATTGAGAGACTTAGTAAGAGGTTGTGGGATGTATTTTTCTAAGTGAAGAAACATGAGGGCTTAGAGTGGAAAGATTTTAAGACCCTCTTCATTTATCAGTTCTGCCTGAAATACACAGTTATGAAATACTCTATAGAGTTTCTCTTCATTTAGTAGGGTTATCACTTAGTGAAATAATATACAAATTGTTTTGATAAATTGGAATGTTTTTCTTTTGAGGTTGTGAAAAATAAAAAGCTGAAGGATCAGATATTCCAAATGGTTTTATGACAAAAAATTTATTCTATGGTCTTAATGTAGAAGCTTTTCACCTATGTAGAGGTAGTGGATAGTATGATAATGGAAGAAATGGATCCACCAGAAAAGTTGGGTTTGGTTGTAATGCCACATCTACCTAGTGTAAAATTTAGTGGATCACATATAAAAAAGAGTAAGTGACATGAGAATTATAGAGGTGGAAGTGGAAGCTTTCAGTAGTGGGCTTCCACCACACCATCAATAGTAGTTGTAAGTGTTCTTTTGACCTAATACCAGTGTGTTAACACATAGGAAAATAAAATTATTTTCCCACACCTAAAAATATATGCAGTTCCTATGGTTACTGAGGTCATTTTCAAAGGTTTTATTAGGCTCTATCTGCACCTCATTATGGATCTGTTTCATTATCTCTAAAGATAATTTTTGCATTATTGGAAGCTTTTAAGTCTATAGAGATCTAGCCATAGGCCTTTGGAGTGAAGTAGATTCATGAAGTAGAGGGGTTTATGGTGGAAGTTGATGCAGGCTTGATGAAAGTGATAGGTATGATATTTATTACATCATCTACAGTAACCACTTTGTTTGACACATACACCACTCATTATTTTGCATAGAACTATTTTTTGGATCTTTTGAATATTTCAAAAAAACTCATTTCATTCATTATGGATCTGGTGATTCCTCCTGAAAAAAGGACTAGGGTTTTCAATTCTCTACATGTTATTGATTGATCTATGATGTTGAGTTAGTTTGTTATTTTTTGGTCCTTGACCTAGATCTCTTTTACATTATCATTGGGACGAATTGGTTGGTTTCCCATCTATATTAGGTTGATTTATATCATCAGTGAGTGCCCTTTAATACCTCTAATGGAAGTTCTTGGGCGTTTTAGGATGAATGAGATATTATTTCTAGTTAATTAGTACCTCCTCATCTGAAAATAGGGAGTTTGATAACATCTTATGTAGTTGAGTTTGAGAATGATTCCTTTAATTGCGATCTCCATTCACTGGTCATGGATTTTCCCAAAGTATTCCCTGAGGACTTTTCTGGTATTCCTTTAGAGAGATAAGTATAGTTTTCTATTGATAAAGTTCCTAAAACTCAACCAATATATATTTCTTCCTATCATATAGAACCGATTGAGTTTAAAGAGTTGAAGATTCAAATGAATGATTTAAAGGTGAAGGGTTTTATCCATCCTAGTGTATCACCCTGGTTGGCTCCTATGATTTTTTCTAAGAAGGCTAATGGAATTCTATTTATTTATGCTAACTATCAGAAACTTAATCAAATGAGAATTAATAATAAATATACATTGTCGCATATTGATGAATTGTTTGATCAGTTAAAGGGTGAAAAGTAGTTCTAAAAGATCAAACTCTGGTATTTTTATCATCAGCTCAAAGTTAAGGAGTTATATATCCCAAATACTTATTTCATGAGTAGGTATAGACACTTTGAATATCATGTGATGATGTTTGGACTGACTAACATTCATGTAGTTTTTTATGGATTTGATGAACTAGATATTACACCAGTATCTCAACTCCTTTGTTGTGGTATTTGTGAATTATATCCCAATTTATTAAAAATTTAAGGAGGAGCATGAGTATCATCTAAAATTGGTTTTGGTAATATTGAATAATCACCGTATTTATTCTAGGTTATCAAAATGTGATTTATGGATTTGGGAAGTTATATTTTTAGGATATGTGGTTTTGGAAGATGACATATCAGTTGATCCTGATAAGGTGAAGTCTATCTTTTCATGGTAGGATCTATATAATGTTTTTGAGATATGGTGATTCTTGGATTTATATTTTATTACTAGTGGTTCATAAAATAATTCTAAAAAATTTCATCACTTTTGATAGCTCTTACTAAGAAAGGGGTGAAATTATTATAGGTTTAAAAATGTTAGATTTCCTTTGATAAATTGAAATGATGTTTGTGTTGGGCACCTTCTTGGTTGGCGCACTGCACAACGCCTCCTCAAATGGTGCCCACACAACTTCTCTATTAATGAGGTGTTTTTAATGCGAGTCAAGACCATGTGAATTAATTCACGTGGAGACATGTTTTTTGACACGACAACACATCTTTACGCTGATTTTTTTGATATAAAAGGAGGCAATGAGAAGGATTTTATAGGAAATCCATAATGTCAAGAGTAGGGATAATTTGGTGATCACCTTTCATTGACAATAATTTTTCCTCTGCATCAGAGAGTATTACTTTTGAGATCCCTTTCATTTATTGGAGTCTCTATCATGTACTTTTTCATTTTAGTGGATTCCTCTTTCTGGACTAGGTCCTGTGGTTTTTACCTTTTTGGGTTTTCCATGTAAAAATTTCCGGTGACAACCTTTTACATTCTACACATTTACTTTTGGTCACTGTGTATCCAATTTAGTTCTGTTGGCTTTTATTTGGAGGGAAAGATTTTATTTCCACTGCATGTTCAATTTTTGGTTGTTTGCGCATTCGTCACATTGCCGTCTTTCCCAATAGTTTGACCTCAACTCTTATATTGATTTTACTAGAAGATGCTCAAGGATATGTGGTTTATTGTGATACTTTGAGTTTAGGTCTAGGATATGTGCTTATGCAGGGAGATCATGCAGTGGAATATGACTCTCATCATCTTCATCCACATGAAAAGAACTATCCCACTCATGATCTCAAACTCATCATGATTACGCATACTCTTAAGTGTTTAAGATACTAAATTTGGGGGTGGGGGAGGTTCACTATCTATTATGATCATAAGAGTTTTTTCTACTTCTTATCATAGAAATACCTAAACCTTAGGTAGAGGAGATGGGTATAGTACCTTTAAAGGTTTGAATTTTACATTCATTACATCCCTAAAAAGTGTAATGTTGTTTTTGACACCCTTAATAAAAAATTTCCCACTCATACCATCTTGGAATCTAAGGAGGAATTGAATCTCATTGGAATCTTTGCTCAAATACAGTTGGAGATAGGGCAGGATGAGAAGGTCATGATTATGGACAATGATCAGTTGATGTCATATCTCCTTGAGTTTATTATTTAGGAGAAACAATAAGATGACGAGTTTAGAGAAATCAGGTAATCCTTATATGGTGTGATGACCATTGTCGACTGGTCTCTCTCTTTATAAAGTATTCTTTTCTTTAGGATTTGGTTCATTGTCCCAATATCTATTAGGAATATCGTGATATAGGATTTTCATAGTTCCACATGACATATTCACCCCCAAACTATGAATATGTATTACAACTTGCAACATCAGTTCTAGTGGTTAGTAATGAAGCATGATATAGATGACTTTGTGACCTGTTGTTGTACACACCATCATATTAAATTTGAGTAAAAAAAGACTTATAGTATTCTACAATGTATTACTTTTACAATTTGGAAATTTTATGAGGTATCCGTGGATTTCATCATCATATTACCTTGGACTCTCTGTGGAAAAAATTCTATCTAGGTGGTGATAGACTTATAGTATGCTATAATGTATTACTTTTACTTGGAGTTCTATATGCTATTGTCTCAGACATGGATCCTTGGTTTACTTCTTGCTTCCAAAAGGGTCTCCTGGAGGCACTGGGGACTCAGTTCAAATTGAGTATGACTTTCCATCCTTAGAAAGATAGCCAAACGAAGCATACTATTCAGATCCTGGAGGATATGTTTTGTAATCGTTTTTTGGATTTAAAACGATATTTGGATAGAAATATGGGTCTAATTGAGTCTAATTATAATAATAATTATTGGTTATTTATCAGAATGAATCATTTTGAGGTTGTGTATGATCACCCATATGAATATACTCTTTGTTAGTTAGAGATGGGTGAGGTTTCTCTTATGGGATCAAGAATTTTCTAGGATACAATGATGAAGATTCAAGTTATATATCAAAAATTATTGATGGATTGGAGTTTAAATAATTCATACATAGACCACCAACACCATCTTTTGGAATTCTCAGTTAGTGACTAGTTTTTCTTGAAAGTATTTCCATATTTGGGTATCGGTTATCATGAGAATCATATTAAGTAGGATTTGATATATGTTGAACCATTTTAGATCATTGATAAGATTAGGAAAGTGTCCTATTTACCATCTTATTTGACCAATATTCTTGATGTATTCCACATATCTTAGCTTAATAAATATCATTGAGATCCTTCTCATGTCTTGAATTGGGAGGAGATTGCTTTGGAATTGGATGTGTTAGTAGTTAAGGAACCAGTGTATACTTTTTATTATCTAGATAAATTCCTATAAAAAAATTATATTACTTTAGTATATGTGTTATGTTATTATGGAAAAAATTATTATGAGATGCAGGAGTGAGAATCATTTATGAGGGAGCAATGAACACATCTCTTTTTGGATCAACCTTTTACAACTTGACCTTTTGGGGAAAAAAGTGATATGATGGGGAGAATTGTCACATCCTGACATTAATTTTAGGTATTAATATCCTTTTTTACTATTACTTTTTTTGGAATTTTATTGGGTCATCTCAAGTGAAATATTATAGTTTTTAGAGTTTTCTGGGAATGTGTATGGTTAGGCACACAGTTAGGGAAAACCATACCGGTCATCCTTGGAAACCATGGAACATTTTTTGGAGTCTCAAAGGAGGGAGTATGGTTGGAACATATTTAGGACAAAATGTATAACCTTCTACTCAATTTTTTTAGAATAAAATAGGTCAATTTCAAATGAATGGCACACCATTTTTTAAATTGTTCAACCAAACCATGTGGCTCCTCTAGTACCCCAAAAGTGGGTGCATGGTTGGTGAATGATTTGTTAAACTGTGTGGATAAACTATGTGCTGTTAATTAATTAATATAATATTTTATTTTAAGATCCCCCAAACCTCCAATTCTCTTCATTATTCTTCTAGTGTATTAGAATCTAAACCTAGGATACTCCTCTTGGATGTTTTGGGATTATTTACCCCCAATGATCAATTTTGATGAATCCTTGGGCGTTGAATATAGTTTTTTCTAAGGTATGTATCCATTATTCATTTTTATTTTCCTTAATTTTAGATATATCCCCTTTCTATTGATAGGAATCTTAAATCATAGGTTTATTAACCATATCTAAGGTTTGTTTGATGATTTAATGATGTTTCAATTAGATTAGTTGTTGGAAGAAGTGTAAATCATTGAATCCGGGTTGATAGTTGTGTGAATCTTTAAGATATTTGTGGTAAGTATTCACTCTCTCTTATCCATTTACCTTGGGATTATTGAATATAAATTTTATATTATAGGATTCATGGTTTAGGATATTCTCTTAATTCCTAGTGACCTCCACTCCTTTGGTGTGCATATCCCATTGAATTATTGGATTATCAAGTGTTTATGGTGGGTGGTTTCATCTAAAGTCTTTTTATTATGAACTAAGAATGATCAATTATTTCTTAAATTTATTTTTAAACTATTAATGGAATGATATTTAATTTATTATAATGTAAAGTTCTAAAGGATTAAATATCAGCTGATAAGGGGGGTTGAATCAATTGATCACTTTTTATAAGTTTTAATACTTTTAAAACTTAACCCCTGCTACCTGTTAAAGTTTATATCCATATAAAATTTTAGTAAACACTCATGCATGAAAAAGTAGGAAATAAAGTAAATCATACAAGATTTACAAGGTTTGACCTCAGTGTGAGAACCTACACCCTTTCCACAGCCACTCCCATGGGTGTTTATAAATTCACTATTATAAATAAGTGAATACAACTTGTGATAACTCCTGTTAGACAAATTATATATTCTGATAGGAAATATTATAATGACTCCCAATAGTTTATAAAGTTTCTTACAATAAAATTGATCCAAAATAAAAGAATAAATACTTCATTCAACCTGCTCCATAAAAGTTCCTGGGTCCAATGACCTTGAATCCGATGACCATTAGTTCGATGAACCGAGTTTGATTGACTAAATACAATCAACTCAATTTAATCTTCACATTATCAATCTACAATTCTGAAAATCTTCTAAAAAAACTCAGTATAGTATTATTTAGTTCGATCGACTCAATGTGATCTTCTCAATATGATGTTTTTCAGTTCAGTAAATAAAAACAACGGATGTCTAATCTTTAAATGTGATCTCTTTACAGAAGGAACTTTCACTCATATTCTCTAGTGATACACCGTTTCTACTCATGTAAAAAGTTACAATAAACAAATGATCTGAGAAACTATTTATAGGAGACCCAAAATGACAAAGGTATGAAACTTGAAAACTTTCCCCACTTTCTCAAATTTCAAAACTCTAAAAAACACTTGCATTTAACCTTCATTTTTGACTTCTTAAAAATTTATCAAGAACACCACGATATTTTTTCTGAATTTAATATCAAGTTTGACCACTTCAACTCTTTACATATCTTCTTCACCATAATCGACCTTCTTAAATTTCCTAACTTTTCTTCAGTATGGTGAAACCTCCTCAAATCATTTTTATCTTCCTTTATTTATCATCTCATTACTATCTGACTATCTTCATTAGCTCATTAAAATGAACTGTCTTGAATTTATAATTATAATCTGACTATCCTCTTCAAATTTATTATGATTTACTTTCCTTCTCAGAGTCAGTCCGATCATCTTTCCTCTTTAGAGTCAGTTTGATGGAATCCTCATAATGATGGAATTCTCATTATGATGAAATTATCACTATAATGGAATTATCATTACGGTTGAATTATCATTACAATGAAATTATCATTATGATGGAATTACCATTATGATGTAATTATCATAATGATGGAAACTCCACTCTGTAACTTTTAAAAACTTCAAATTTCATCAGCTTTACACATTCATACTTTTGACAAACTTCCGCATTCGATACTTATGGATCTGATTTCCATGTTCTAGTTTCTTGAAATGATACAATATTTATGATTCCTATATTTATTCAAAATATATTATCATGATATTTTTCATGATTTGTGAGAACTTCATGACTAGAAAAGTATTGTATTATTTTTGTTTAGAAAGTATGAAAAATTTCTAACTCCAGACCTCCCTATCTTATTTCAAAAATCTTCAAAAAAATTAAAAATTATTCACTTAAATAGAATATAAATTTATAAAAAACACCATGTATGATGGATATTGATCTTCATTCTGATTTTTATGAGATTGATGATGCATCTGATCAACAACTTCATATTTCTGAAAGCTTCTGCATCTAGTGATACTCGGTCTGAAAACCTGAGTTTGAAAACCTGTGTATGGAATTTCTTTATTAAAGATAAAACTTTTCCATAACTTTGTGTTTGGATTCATAAACTTCCATATTTCTTATTTAAACTCATTAGGATGGATTGGGTATCCTGAATAACAAAAACATTCTTTTAAAAAAAGTTTTGTTGTCAAAAAATACAAAAAATTTGTTAAAACAAATTATCACAAAGGTTATTTAATCTCCCCCTTTAGATTTGTTAATATCCCCCATTAACAACCTTTTAAACTCTCATAAGTTTTTCACAAATCATTTTTTTTGAATTTTACCAAAACACAACCTTTCTCAAAATAGAGAGTTCAGACACCAAACTAATGGATAAAGTAATGTTTTTTAAGAAATTACATCCCTTGGTGATAAGAAAATTTTAAGGGCATGTAAAGATAAACCCCCTCACTTTTATCTTTTACTCTCACTTGTATTTTTCTCTCCATTTTCTTTTTCTCTCCCCCATTTTATGATATCCACAACTTCAGATTAATTTAATAAAGATAATTAAAAACTTCTTACAAAGTACAAAGGTGTTAATTTCTCTCCCCCTTTGTCAATATAATCCAAATCATGGTGGTGGAATTTCCTTATGAGGTTTAGGAAGTCATTGGAGGAGGATGATCATGAAGTTGCATCCTCAATTAAAAAAATATATCTTTCAACATATATTTTGTGAAGATACCATCAATTTGATACTTTGTTGAGATATATTCCATCATAATATCTCTATTAGAAACTTTATATTTTATAAAGTGAAACTTTATATCAGTATGTTTTGATATTGAATGTTGGATATGATTTTTAGAAATACCAATTTCACTTTGATTATCACAAAGTATCTTCAATGGTTTATAAATTTTCACTTTCAAGTCTTCCAGCTAAACTTTCACCCACAACATTTGAGTACAAGCCTAAGTAGCTGCAATATATTTAGATTTAGCTTTTCTTAAAGTTACTGAACTTTTTTTCTTACTATTCCAACTCACAAAATAGTCACCCAAGAAAAATTTTCCTCCTGAGGTTGATTTTATATCATTACAATCTCCATCCCAATCGGCATCAGTATAACCCTAAAACTTTAAATCATAATTTCTTTTGTATAAAAACCCATGTGGAGTTGTTTCTTTGAAATGTCTCAGAATTATATTTACTACCAACATATGTAATTATTTTAGATTACTTTGATACCTGGAACACAAAGTCACAACATAAACAATACCAGGTCTTGAGTCTTTAAGGTAAAGTAGACATCCTATCAGCTTCCAAAATACTTTCTAATTCACAATTTTTCTAGACTCATCTTTAATCAATTTTTTTCTCACATATATAAGAGTAGAAAATTCTTTGGATTATGCCAACTCAAACTTATTTAAAAATTCCCTATCATACCTTTATTGAGATAAGAAAATGTACTTTTCTTTTTGTTGAGCATGTAAGCCAAGGAACAAGGTTAATTATCCTGGCATTGAAATTTAAAATTCATCTTCATTTCTCCAAAAAATGTTTTACAAACAACTTATCCATCCCCCAAAAAAATTATATCATCCATATAAACAATTAAAATTAGAGTTCCAGAGTCAACATATTTCACAAATAATTTTCTATTAACTTTAACTTTAGAAAAATTCAACATTATCAAATAATTTTCAATCTTAGAATAGCATGCACACAGAGCTTTTTTCAGCCCATACAAGGCTTTCTTCAATCTACACACTTTTTTTTTTCATAATTATCAAGTTGAAAACCATAAGTTCGTTAAATGTAAACTTCTTCCTCAATATCACCATTTAAGAAAGATGACTTTATATCCATATGATAAATTTTGTAATTCCGATGTGCGACTACTGATAGAAACATTCTAATAGTTTCTAATCATGTAACTAGGGAAATTTTTTCTTCAAAACCTAAACCTTCCACCTGTTCATAGCCTTTAAAAACAATCCTTTATTTTTTTCTTGAATATTCTCCATGACCATTCGATTTGTTTCTATAAACTCACTTTGTTCCTATAACTTTTTTACTTCCTAATTGTGGAACAAATTCCCATGTTTCATTTTTTTCAATCTGATCCATATCTTCATTCATAGAATCAAACCATTATTTGTGTTGAATAGCTTCTGATATTGATTACCATTCAACTTTGAGATAAGAGAAGTCTGATTTTCTAATATCAAATTTCTTCTAGTTTGAACTAGATCCTTCTAATTTCCAATAATGTTTTCAGATTCAACATGTTTTTTAATGTAGGAAATTTCAAAGTTTCTCTTCCAGCTGAGATTTACTTATCACATTATTATCTAGAATCTTAGTAAGGATGTTTTGACTTACTTTCACTATCATTGGAAATATCAAGTTTATCCTTCTCAATATTATCAACAACTTTTATTAAGGAATTTTTATTTTCCATAACTTTCACATCATATGAGTCCACCAACCTTTATAATCATTTATTCCAACATTTGTAACTTCATTCATTTGGTGAATAAACCATAAAAATACCTTCCTTATCTTTCTCATAAAACTTTCCCATATCTGAATTTTTGATTTTTAGTTAACATGGACTTCCAAAAACTTTGAAGTACTTCAATTAAGGTTTTTATACCACATTTAATAATAATTCACACTAGTTTCTAATATCAACAAAAATCTATTCTGAAAGCTTAAAACAGTAATAAAAACTTCTCTCCAATAGAAATTTGAAAGTTTGTATTCTACTAACACAATTCTTCCCATTTCCACCAAACTTCTTTTCTTCCTTTCTGTTACTAAATTTTTTTGTGGGGTATATAGAGAACTATACTGATGTTTTATTAAATTAATTCTTATATAAGTTTAAAAATTATTGGACATGAACACTGTTCCATTATTTTTTCTCAAATTCTTTATATCAACCCCATCTCTTTCTCAACATCTTTTCTGAAGAATCTGAACATTTAAATATCCTCTGATTTGTGTTTCATAAATATGAAGTTTTTCATCTGAGTTAAATCATAAATAAAAGTAATAAAGTATAAATATACTTTTATTGATTTATGACTCATTGGTCTATATAAATTGGAATGAATAAGAAAAATATGTCTGGTATATTTAATCTCAACTCTCTTATGGCTTTTGTTATTCATCTTTCCCTTTTGACATGTAACACAAAAATATTCATCTCTTATTTTCAATGATATAAACTTTTGAATATCAACAGCATTAGAAAGTTTGTTCATGTTTTTATAGCCAAGGTAGCCAAGTATTTGGTTCCACAACTTATTTTCATCTTCATCACTTAAGTAATAGGTTTTTTTGAATTCTCTTATTTGGAATAGATTCCCACTGGTTATTTCTCCTTTTGTAATAAATTTTCTAAATTTTAAATTTTTTATAACAAAATAATATTTATTGAAGATTAATTCTTTTATATTATCAAAAAGTTGACTTAGACCAAGTAAGTTATGTTTTATCCCATCAACAAATAAACCTTCCTTAGATATAAGAGACATGATTTTTTTATTCAACTCATCATCCTATTTATCAT
Source organism: Viscum album (assembly GCA_963277665.1). Taxonomy (NCBI): domain Eukaryota; kingdom Viridiplantae; phylum Streptophyta; class Magnoliopsida; order Santalales; family Viscaceae; genus Viscum; species Viscum album. The sequence continues at coordinate 1,254,393,685 of OY728151.1, read as the reverse complement.
CAGAGTCACAAGGATAAACATCTTCAACATCTTTTATTTTCATTTTTCTCATGGCATCAAAATCCATTTCATGTTTCATCTTATTTTTGAACATTTTATATTTCATAATTTCATAAGAAACAATAAAGTTATGAAATTAATCAAGAGATAAATCATACTTATCTTCTAAAGAGGAAATTTTGTAATAAAATGTGTTAGGAAAGTTTCTCATAAGTTTATTCACAATTATAGAATAATGAAGGATATCTCTAAATCCCCTAATGTTGTAAAAAATTTCATTTACTATAGTGAATTATTCATAAATAGTTTCTTCATCTATCATTTTGATGTCTTCATAATTACTACACTATATTTTTATTCCCTTTGAAAATACTTTCTATCTTGTCCCATATACTCTTTGAAGTTTTGAGACCCATCACCTTTATATTAACATTTCCTGACAAAGACATAAGAATAACATTTATATATTTCCCATTAAATTCAATATTTCTCTTATCAATAAAAGTGATTGGGGAATCCTTATCAATAGGTGGAAAACTAATTGTAGTAGCATCAAAAACGTCCAGGATAAGAGATAAAAGATAAGAAATCATCATATTTTCCATCCATAATAATTTTTTTCATAAAATTTAGGAATTCATCTAATGTTGATAAAATTGGTATTATCCACGATACGTATTCAACAAGGGAACATTCATCTCTGATACCAATTGAAGTTCTAAAGGATCAAATATCAACTGAGAGGGGGGGGGGGGGTTGGATTAGTTGATCAATTTTTATAAGTTTCAATAATTTTAAAACTTAACCCCTACTATATATTAAAGTTTATATCCTTATCAACTTTTTAAAAAACAATCATTCCTGAAAAAGTAGGAATGAAAGTAAAGAACCTTAGATTTACAAGGTTCAGCCTTAGTATGAGAACCTACATCCTTTCCATAATCACTTCCACAGGTCTATGAAAATTAAATAATATGAAAAAGTGAATAAAAATTATTCCAAATCCTATTATATTCCTTCTATCACCCAATAGGAAAGATTATAACGACTCCTGTCAGTTTAGAAAGTTGATTACAAAACCATTTATCCAAAACAAAAGAATAAATACTTTGTTCAATATGCTCCACAAAATTTCCTCGGTCCGATAACCCTAAATCTAATGAACTTCAGTCTGATGAACCCAGTCTGATTGAATAAATATGATCGAATCAATATGATCTTCATTTTCTCAATCTCTAATTCCTAAACTCTGATAAAAAAATTAGTATGATATTCCTCAGTATGATCGACTCAATATGATATTATCAAAATGATGTTTCATATTTTAGTAAATAAATACAACAGATGTCCAATCTTTTAATGAGACCTTTATTTAGAAGGAACTTTTACTCAGATTATTCAGTGCTTTGTCTTTTCTGATTACATGAAAAGTTACAATGAATGAATGATCTGTGCAACTATTTATAGGCAACCCAAAATGGAAAAGGTGGGAAATTTGAAAACTTTCCCCGCTCACTCAAAGTTCAAAAATCCTAAAAACACTCACATTGAAACTTTAATTATGAATTTTTCCAACCTTCTTAAGAATACTCTGAGATTTATGATTAATTGAATATCAATTTTGAACACTTCAACTCTTTATATATCTTCTTCTCTATAATCATCATTTTTGAACTTTCTATCTTTTCTTCAGTATGATGAAACCTCCTCATCTCATTATGATCTACATTTATTTCTCAACTCATTATGTTCTAAATATTTTCCTCAGCTCATTACAATAAACTATCTTTCACTACTCATTAAGATTTGACTATCCTCTTTAGAGTTAGTCTGATTGACTTTAGTTATCATAGTCAGTCAGATCGTCTTTCCTCTTTAGATTTTGTTCGATAGAATCCTCATAACGATGAAATTCTCATTACGATGAAATTATCACTATGATGGAATTCTCATTACGATGGAATTCTAATTATGATGAAATTATCATTATGATGGAAACTACACTTTGAAACTTTGAAAAACTTCATACTTCATTAGCTTTACACATTCATACTTATGAAAAACTTCCATGTTCTATACTTCAGGATCCGATCTTCTGTGTTCGAGTTTCTAGAATAGATACAATCTTTATGATTCCTCTATTTCTTCAAAATATTTTTTCGTGATAGTTTTCATGATTGATGAGAACTTCATAACCAGAAAAATATCATCTTATTTTGTTTAGAAAGTATGAAAAATTTATAACTCCTAACTTCACCATCTTCTTTCAAAACTCTTTAGCAACATTATGACTTATTTACTTCAACATCTTATAAATTTATAAAAAATACAGTATTTGTTGGATCTTGATCTTCATGCCAATGGTTCTAAGACCGATGATGCATCTGATCAATAACTTCATATTTCTAAAATATTCTACATTCAGTGTTACTCAGTCCAAAAATCTGATTCCAAAAACCTGTGTCCAAAAACCAATTTTCTTAAAGACAAAAATTTTCTCTCCCTTTATGTTTGGATTAAAAAACTTCTAGCTTTCTTATGATAACTCATTATGATGGACTGAATCTGATTTTGAATAAAAAACAATATTTTATGAAAGGTTAGTTTTCAGCAAATACAAAATCTTTATTAAAACAAATTATCATAATGTTTCTTCAATCTCCCCCTTTGTATTTGTTAAGAACACTTATTAACAACTTTTCAAAATCTCATAATTTTTTTACAGCTTATGTTTTTTGAATTTTACGAAAACACATACTTTCTAAAAAGAGAGTGTCCTAACAACACACTATTGGATAAAGTAATGTTTTTAAGGAATTCCATCCCTCGACGACAAGAAAATTTTGCGGCCATGTAAAGATAAACTCCCCAAAACTTTTATCTTTTACTCTCACTTTTATTTTTATCTACCTTTTCTTTTTATCTCCCTCATTTTATGATAGGCAAAACCTTAGATTCATTTAAGAAAGATAAGTAAAAACTTCATACAAAGTACAAAGTTGTTACTTTCTCTTACCCTTTTTCAACATAATCCAAAGCACGACAGGGGACTTTCCTTATGAGTTTTAAGAAGTTATAGGAGGAGGATGAATATGAAGATGCATCCTCAATTCCAAAAATCTATCTTTTTTTCATAACTTTTATGAATATATCAGCAATTTGATACTTTATTGAGATATATTTTAGCATAACATGTTTATCAACAAATTTATCTTTTATAAAGTGAAACTTTATATAAATTTGTTTTTATAATTAATGTTGGATGGTATTTTTAGAAATATCAATCAAACTTTTATTATCACAAATTATATTCAATGGTTTAGAAGCTTTCACTTTCAAGTCTTCCAACTAAACTTTCATCCATAACATTTGAGTACAAGCCCGATTAGCTGTAATATACTTGGATTCAACTATGTTTAAAGTTAATGAACTTTGTTTATTACTATGCCAACTCACACAAAATTCACCCAAGAAAAATTTTCCTCTTGAGGTTGCTTTTCTATCATTATGATTTCTAGCCTAATCAACATCAGTATAACCCTAAAACTTCATCTCACAATTTTTTTTATAAAAACCCATGTGAAGTTATTCCTTTGACATGTATCAGAATTCTATTTAATACCAACATATCTGATTATTTTCGGTTAATTTAATACCTGACACACAAAGTCACAACATAAAAAATATTAGGTCTTGAGGCTGTAAGGAAAAATAGACTTCCTATCATCTTCCAAAAGTTTTTCTAATTCACAATTTTTCCAAACTCATCTTTAATTAAATTTTTACTCACAAATATAGGAGTAGAATATTTTTTGTATTTTCCATCCCAATATTCTTTAATAATTCCCTAGAATAATTTTCTTGAGATAAGAAAATGTAATTTTATTTTTGTTGAACTTTTAATCAAAAGAATAAAGTTAATTATCCCATCATTGAAATTTTAAAATTCCTCTTCATTTATTTAGTAAATTTTTTACAAACCTCTTCTCTATCCCCCCCAAAAATTATATCATCCATATAAACAATTAAAATTGGATTTCCGGAGTCAACATATTTCACATATAAGTTGCTATCAACTTTTCCTTAAGAAAAATTTAGCATTATCAAACAATTTTCAAGATTAGAATACCATTCACATAGAGATTGTTTCAGAACATACAAGGATTTATTCAATCCACAAACCTTATTTTACTCATTATGAAGTTGAAAACCACAAGTTTTTTCAATGTAAACTTCTTCATCAATATCACCATTTAAGAATGCTGAATTTACATCCATCTGATAAATTTTTTAATTTTTATGTACTTTTATTGATAAAAACCTTCTAATAGTTTCTAATCTTGAAACTGGGGAAAAATTTTCTTCAAAATACACACCTTACACTAGTGAATAGCCTTTACAAACAACTCTTTCTTTGTTTCTTAAGAATTCTCTATGCTCATTCAATTTGTTTTTGTATACCCACTTTATTGAGATAACATTTTTATTTGCTGGCCATGGAACAAGTTCCCATGTTTAATTTTTATCAATCTAATTCAACTCTTCATTCATAGAATTCACCCATTTTTTGTGTTGAATAACTTATAAAACTAATTTTGGTTCAAATTTTGAGATAAGAGAAGTATGAATTTCTAATATCAACTTTATTTTAGTCTGAACTAGAGCCTTTTGATTTATAATAACATTTTCAGACTCAACCTGTTTTTGTAATGTATAAAATTTAAATGTTTCTCTTCCATCTGAACTTTCTTCATCACATGATTATCCTGAATCTTGGTAAGGATGTTTTGACTTACTTTCATTATAATTAGAAATATTTAGTTTATCCTCCTCATCATTCTCAAAAAATTTTGTTAAGGAATTTTAATTTTCAATAAATTTAACATCATACGAGTCCACCGATATTTTTAAGTGTTTTTTCCAACATTTGTAACTTTTTATATTTGGTGAATAACTCATAAAAATTCATTCCTCAGGTTTCTTATCAAGATTTCCCAGATTCATATTTTTGATTTTTAGTATACATGGACTTCCAAAAACTTTTAGGTGCTTCAATTAAGGTTTTTTGTTATAACTCATTTTATAAGATGTCATGTTGGTTTCCTATATAAAAAAAAAATCTATTCTAAATATGTAAAAAATACTAATAGCTTCTATCTAATAAAACTTTTAAAGTTTGTATTCTACTAACATGCTTCTTACCATTTCCACCAAACTTCTATTATTCCTTTATGATACTTCATTTTGTTATGGGGTATATGGAGAAATATAATGATGTTTTATTCCATGTTTTATTAGATAAGTTTAAAAATTATTAGATGTGAACTTTGTTCCATTATTTTTTCTCAGCCTCTTTATATCAACCCCCATTTATTTCTCAACATATTTTCTGAAGAATCTGAACATTTAAATAGCTTATGACTTGTATTTAATTAACATGATGTTTTTCATCTGAATAAAATCATTAATGAAAGTGATAAAGTATAAATATCCTTTTTATTATTTATCTATCATCAGTCCACATAAATTAGAATGAATAATCACAAGAGGTTTGAGAGATTGAATATAAAATCTCTTATGACTTTTGTTAGTCATCTTTCCCTTTTGACACGCAACACAAACATCTTCATCTCTTATTTTAAATTATGGAAATTTTTGAACAACATAAACCTTAGAAAGTTTGTTCGTGTTTTTCTACCCAGGGTGGCCAAGTCTTTGGTGCCACAACTTATTTTCATCTTCAACACTTAAGCAACATAAGTTGTTGAGTTCTCCTATTTGGAAGAGATTCCCACTGGTTCTTTCTCCTTTTGTAAAAAGTTTTCCATATTTTACACTTTTGATAATACAATAATATTTTCTAAACATTACTTATTTTACATCATCACAAAGTTGACTTACACTAAGTAAGTTATGTTTTATCCCATCAATAAATAAAACTTCTTTAGACTTTAACTTTTCTGCTTCATTCTCATCCATTCCGATTCCTCTGATTTTTAAGGAACTATCATTAATAAAGGAAATAGATCCTCCATCATGATTTTCAAAAAGTTTCAAGATTTTTAAATCACCTATCATGTGTGAAGAAAAACCACTATCAAGTATCCATGATTTGTTCTTTTTTACTTACTTTTAAGGAAGTCTCAACAACAAAGGCTCTTTCTTCAACTTTCTTTCTTTTTAATCTTCTTTTTCTTTTCTTCCATAAGAAAATTATTCTGGATAGAGTGTAATACATCTTTCAACATGATGAAAAACTTTATCACATGTTCCAAATAATTTTTACAGACATTCAAATTGAGTTTTTGTTAGAAAGTTTCTAACATATTGGGTTTTTTCATTTCTAACTTTCTATGGGTTAGGAAAGTTACTCATCCTTATTAGAACATTTCTTTATCCTTGTTCAAAACTTCTTTTAGGAAGTGAAAAGTTATGCCAAAAAATATAATCTATGTAACCACAGATTCTACAACACCAAAAATATCCATCAAATCTTTATTTTCTACAAAATAAAGATATTTATATGTAGAAACTTTGTTGAGGTTGATAACTTATTTCTTCCTATCATACTCAGGATGTGGACCATATTTAATTTTGAGTAAGTTTTCAACTTTTATATATGTTTTAGGTTTCTCACATCTTTTTTACACCCAATATTTCCTAACCCTTTTTCTATAACCTAAAATGTTATAAAAATCAGATGAAACATTATTTTTGGTGGGTGGGGATTTCACTCGATTCTTGTTTTGAACTTTATCAGGAACTTTAGATGTATCAGATTTTACTTCCAAAGCTTTCTAAAAGTTTTAATTCATCTTCCTAAAGGTACTTTCAGACTCAATAAGTTTTTATTTAAACTTTTTAAACTTTTCTTCCTTAGATTCTAGCTTCTTACTAAAATCTTCAACCATCTTTTTCTATTCAGAAATTCTAATTTTGTAACTTAATATCTACTAAATGTATTCTTCCTCCTACTTGATGAAATATTTTCTTCCTTTATAAATTTCCTCACAATATTTATTCATTAATATGATTTAAATCCTTGAGATTTTTTTCCTCAATACAAGAAACTAGTTATGTTCTGAGTTGATAATCTATATACAATTCCTCACCACCTTCCTCACCATGTGGGGAATCTTTTGTTTTATCAACTTTTTCAATGAAGGTTCTACATTTTTTTGAACTTTAATATTTAGAATAATTTTTTTCAGTTGAGTTTGATTCATCTTTCTTACTCAACATACTTCTCTTGTTCCCAATAAACTTATTTTTATACTTTTCTGATGACTTTTATTCTTTAAAACTTTTATTCCACTTCTTCCACTGTGGTTTTTCATTAAAATAATTTCAATATTCTCCAAATTTATTCTTGGGACAATTCATAGAAAATTTACCAATTCCACCATACTCAAAACATTTGAGAGGAATTTTTACTCCATAATTTTCTCTTATTCTTTTATAGTTCTTAGATATAAGTGACATGATTTTTTCATTCAACTCATCATCCTCTTTATCATCAGAGTCATAAGAATCAACTTATTCAACATCTTGTATTTTCATTTTTCTCATTGTATCAATGGATATTTCATATTTTATATTCTTTTTAACATTGAAGCTTTCCTCATTTCATAATCAAGAAAAAGGTTAGGCAATTCATCAAGAGATAAATCATCCATATCTTCAAAAGATTAAATTTTAGAATCAAGCATGTCTAGAAAGTTTCTCGTAAGTTTCTTCATAATTGTAGAATCTTCCAAGACATCTCCAAATACTATGATGTTTAAAATAATTTCATTTACTTTGGTGAAGTATTAATTAATATTTTCTTCATCTCTCATTCTGATGTCTTCATACTTACTACACCAGATTCGTAGCTTTTCTTCCTTCACTTTAGTATTCCCTTCAAAAATACTTTCCAACTTGTCCCACATAATATTTGAAGTTTTGAGACCCATCACCGTCATATAAACATTTTATGTTAAGAATATAAGGATATAATTTCTATATTTCCCATCAAATTTGATATTTATCTTATTAGAAAAATTCATCCAGGCATCATTCTCAATAGTTGGAAAACCAATTATAGCAGCATCAAAAACTTATAGGACAAGATATAGGTGATAAAGAATCATTATATTTTTCCAAAGTTAATAATTTTTTCAATAAAATGTAATAATTATTATACTATTGAAAAAATTGTTATTATTCATGATAAGGATTCAACAAGGGAACCTTTGGATTTGATACCAATTAAAGTTACAAAGGATCTAATATCACCTGAGAAGGGGGGGGGAGTTAAATTAGTTGATCATTTTTTATAAGTTTCAATACTTTTAAAAATTAAACCATGCTACATGTTGAAGTTTATATCCTTATAAACTCTTAGGAAACACTCATGCATGAAAAAGTAGGAAAGTAAGTAAAGCACATGAGATTTACAAGGTTCAACCTCAGTGTGAGAACCTACATCCTTTCCATAACCACTCTCGTGGATCTATGGAAATTCACTATTATGAAGAAGTGAATACTTTCCAACTTATCCCACATAATATTTGAAGTTTTGAGACCCATCACCTTCATATAAACATTTTTTGTTAAGAATATAAGGATATAATTTCTATATTTCCCATCAAATTTGATATTTATCTTATTAGAAAAATTCATCGAGGCATCATTATCAATAGTTGGAAAACCAATTGTAGCAGCATCAAAAACTTATAGGACAAGATATAGGTGATAAAGAATCATTATATTTTTCCAAAGTTAATAATTTTTTCAATAAAATTTAATAATTATTATACTATTGATTTTTTTTTTATTATTCATGATAAGGATTCAACAAGGGAACCTTTGGATTTGATACCAATTAAAGTTACAAAGGATCTAATATCACCTGAGAAGGGGGGGGAGTTAAATTATTTGATCATTTTTATAAGTTTGAATACTTTTAAAAATTAAACCATGCTACATGTTGAGGTTTATATCCTTATAAACTCTTAGGAAACACTCATGCATGAAAAAGTAGGAAAGTAAGTAAAGAACATGAGATTTACAAGGTTCAGCCTCAGTGTGAGAACCTACATCCTTTCCATAACCACTCCCGTGGATCTATGAAAATTCACTATTATGAAGAAGTGAATACAACTTGTTTCAACTCCTATTAGACAAATTAAATCTCCTGATAGGAAATATTATACTAACTCCCATCAGTTTACAAAGTTTCTTACAAAAAAATTTGAGCCAAACAAAATAATAAATAATTTTTCAATCTTCTCCACAAAAGTTCCTGGGTCCAATGACCTTGAATCCGATAAACTCTAGTTTGATGAACCTAGTCTAATTGAATCAATACGATCGACTCAGTACGATATTCCATTTATCAGTCTAAAATTATCAAACTCTTCTCAAAATCTTAGTATGATCTTCATATATCCGATCAACTCAATAAAATCATCCAAATATGATGTTTCGTAGTTTGATAAATAAAAACAACAGATGTCTGATCATCTAATGAGATCTATATCTAGAAGGAACTTTCACTTGGATTATTAAACACTCTTCCTCTTCCACTTATGTGAAAATTTAAAATAAACTAATGATCTGAGAAATTATTTATAGGAAACCCAAAATGGAAAAGGTAGGAAACTTGAAAACTTTTCCCTCTTACTCAAATTTCAAAACTCCAAAAAACACTCGCATTTAAACTTTAATTTTGAATTATTTAAACCTTCTCAAGAATACTATGAGAGTTATGATGAATTTAACATGAAGTTTTAACAATTAAACTCTTCACATAGTTTCCTCTCCATAATTATCCTTTTTGAACTTCCTATATTTTCTTCAATAAGATGAAACCTCCTCAGCTCATTATGATCTGCCTTTCTTTATCATCTCATTACGATTTGAATATCTTAATAAGTTCATTAAGATGAACTATCTTGTACTGATAATTATAATGTTTCTATATTATTTAGAGTTATACTAATTGAGTTTCCTTATTAGAGTCAATCCAATCATCTTTCCTCTTCAGAGTCAGTCTGATGGAATCCTCATAATGATGGAATTCTCATTACAATGAAATTCTCACTATGATGGAATTATCATTAAAATGGAATTATCATTATGATTAAAATATCATTAATATGGAATTATCATTACATTTAAATTCTCATAATGATGGAAAATCCACTCTACAACCTTGAAAAAATTTAGACTTCACCATCTTTACACATTAAGACTTCTGAAAAAATTCTGTGTCTGATACTTCTGGATCTGATCTTCTGTGTTCAGATTTCTAGAACTAATATAATATTTACGATTCCTCTATTTCATCAAAATATTTTAACATGATAGTTTTCATGATTTGTGGGAACTTCATGACCATCAAACTATCATCAGATTTTTTTTTATAAAGTATGAAAAATTTATAACTCCTAACTTCACTATCTTCTTTCAAAACTCTTCAACAACATTATGAATTTTTCACTTTAGTAGCTTCTAAATTTCTAAAAAACATCATGTTTGATGGATCTTTAAATTCATGATAATGTTTCTAATATTGATTTTAAATCTAATCAATAACTTTATTTTTCTAACAGATTATGTGTCCGGTTCTACTTGGTCCAAAAATATGAGTTTGGAAACATTTTTCTGGAAAGAAATTTTCTTAAAGATAAATTTTTTTTCTCCCCTTGTGTTTGGATTAAAAAACTTATAGATTTCTTATAAAAACCCATTTCGATAGACTAGGTCTAATCCCGAATAACAAAAATATTATTTTACCAAAAGGTTATTTGTCAACAAATACAAAAAACTTTTTTAAAACAAACTATCACAAAGGTTCTTCAGAATTTGTATATGGTGTATTTTGATATAAAATGGTTTTACCCTTTGTATTTGAAAAATAAAGGTTGATTTCAAAGAAATATTTTATTATTTTAAAAAAATTTATTACAATTCATGGTTTTGGTGTGATAAATCGTTTTTGGTTTGATTGTTGAAACGTGATATGATCTTGGGAAATGATTTGAAATTTACAGCACATGGGAGCCTGGGGTACTTAGGAGGGCGATAATGAAGGTAATGGTTTCCATGACATCGTAGGTTGGTTCACACATCAAAGTGATCCTATTTTCCCTAGGACACCATGATGATGACTAATTTACATAACATAATTGGGGAGTTCACATATTTGGGTGTTCCTATACTCCTTAGGTCATCATTTTGGGGACTTTTTTGGTGCACACTATTCATTATTGATCACATGGGGTAAGGATCCAAGCTCACCAGACCTATGCTGAGTATTTTCCATTATGCTTTATTTTGAAAAGGATTTATGATTTATTCTTTGAAAATTAAAAATAGATTGTTTTAAAGTGATTTTAAAACTATTTTATATGAAAATGTTTATAAACTATTGAAAAGGGTGAATATCTATGTTTTTGATTAATTTGTGAAATCTGAATATCTTGCCTTTTTTTTCTTTTAATATGAGAATATTTGGATCGTTTAACAAAGAACGATTATGAAACACTTGTTGGGATCCCACTCTAATTATTTTATCACACCCTAAACACACCCTTGGGTGTGTGTAGACCTTGTTTTTTCTAATGCATGAAAAAGAAAGACACTATAGTGAGGTGGTGGGTATTTTAGTTAACTTGGTTTGAGACATAAATGGTGAGATAGTGGGACGTTTCCTAATTGTCACATGGATATAGTAGTCTTTATCTTTTGTATTTTAGTTATTCTTGGATCAAGTACTTGTTTTTTGGTTTTTTGGAACCTTTTTTTCCTTCCTTTTGTATCCTTTCCACTGTTGACTTATTTTGGCATAAAAACACTCTCTTTATTCTTGATATTCTATATTATGTTATTTTGTGGAAAATTGTTCCAAAAGGTAGTTATTGATTCCCAAGTACTTGTTTCTGAAGGTTCCGGGCGCAACGGAAGCGTGTGGGTGGATGTGCCCACTTGGCCTTTTGTCATTAGCAATGATCAATCTAGGATCAATACGATGATAAATGCCAGTATCCATGGATCAAATCACAGAAAGAGACAAAGAAGATGGTTTATCCCAGAACCACAAACAAGGATCATTACAGGTTGATTATAATTAATTTAATTAATTATAAATAAATACCTTTTGGGTGTTCTTTCTTCTTTGATGTTCTTGATCACGTTGTCGATGTGATCCGTTGTTGCGTCGCATAATCCAAGTGTAGACTCCCTCTAGCGGTGATCCACACGTGTACCTTGTATCTCTGGACGTTGGCAAAGGATTCTCCGGGTGCTAGAGTGGAGAAGCCTTTGCTTGCGTTGTCCGCCTTAGACCGTCTTGATCCGATGGAAGAGGATCTCTCTCGGTCTTGAGAGCGTTCTTGGAGGAAGAGGTTCTTTTGGCCTTGAAAGAATTCTCCAGAGATGTTGTGCACAATGATTCTCTTGTGTAGGAAAAGAGTTGGGGTTGTGAGGATATTTATAATCAAGTTTGAGGTTGTAGAGTTATGACAATAAATAAACGCGTTACACATTTCATTTATTTCATTAACTCTTATTGAAAACCCCCATGTCGAATAATTAATTCCTTGACATGCGCTCATGCTGATTATAATAAATATCATTTAATAAAACGATATTATATCATCAAAATACCGATTGAAAAAACTACACGGCGTGTAATAATAAATACACGGCGTGTACTTGTTTTTCATTGAAAACTACACGGCGTGTACATTAGATGTACACGACGTGTATATATTGTTTTCATTTATTCATTTCCTTTCCAAAATAAAACTACACAACATGTACATTTAATAATACACTGCGTGTACTTGTTTTATTTTACTTTTCCTCCATCATTTAAAACAACTTAGGCTTCCTTGAATAATTATTAAACCACGTATGGGAATAATCTTTATTCAACTTGAGATACTTGGATACACTTAGTGTGTGACCCTCTAGGCCTCTTTCTCGTTGGAATTAGGCGGGCTTGCCTAAAGTCCAAGATTACTGTCTAGCAATGGGTCAAGGCACCCAAGAGAAAGAAGTTGACGCCACATTGATGTATCACCTCATACGAATGCTTACTGTGTAATTTAATCCCATTGTCTCGATATCTCATCAAGTAGGATTCATGGCAGTGTCATAAACCTATATGCTTGATCCGTCGTTCTTTGACTACCTGAAATAAACTCATCGTTTACACCATGGAAATGGAATTTAATGCGACAGTTCTATTTCAATCAAAGGGCCGAGATATCAACTTCCATAAATAAAAGGGACAAATCCTTCATTGACTTATCCATTAACAACATGTCACTCGTGACGCACCCAACATACCCTACTTTCTGTCAACTGTCTGCGTGATAGTTTTCGTCAGTAAATCTAAGTGCGTGAGTCATGACATGATTTAATGATAATCTTCCAGTCTAAGGACCATTACACACGCTCGCAGATAGCAATATCCGATGAAACCAAGACATGCAGAATTACTACTGGTGGGTCTGTTCTCATAATCTCCCATCTTAGAGATTACCAAGTGCGAACTCCATGAGAGAGAGTATCGTCTTCTTACGACTACTCGCACATGATGGTCTGTATACTATGTGTCCTATCTTAGTATGTCATCCAACCGCAGAACTTTATTTAAGAATATTGTTATAGCATTTCAAGGTTCTCATCATAGCAGGGATCTGCTATGACCTTATTAATGCAACAAATATTCCCGGACATTATTATATTATAGTCATGCAGAACAATGAAAAATATATAATAAGTGAACATTCATGTAATCAAAGTACAAAACAGTTGGTTCCGAGGACACCAACCCTTACAGTTTCCAACCTGCAAAGATCAAGAATTCCCTTCAATCCATGTCAAGACTGGCTTGGGTTTGATATAGTTGGGTAATATGGGTTGGTTCGTGACATTATAACCCACAATTATTTTAACTTATCTCTCAAAGAGAGGTGAAAGAAACAAATTTTGAACTCTATCATCATCATTAATATTATTTATCTCTATCAAAGTAAAAGTTAGCTCTAAATTTGGCTAGATTAACACCATTCTTAGTGATTTTAAGAACATCAAAACCTAATGACAGAGCATATGGAACCATACTATACTTCTATAAGTGAAATCATTTTACATTGAATATAAGAACAACCTGACTAAACTCATACTCTCCATGAAAATTATTTAATTTAAAAATTTATAAGAAATAAATAAAAAACCCAGATCTTTAGAAAAAACCTAAAACCACTACCCCAAAACCAAATTTATGAACTATTCATGATGGAATAATACCAAATATATTCCTAAAAAAGCAATGCGTGAAGCACTAAGGTGGGGGTGGAGGTGGGGATGAATTAGTGTATCCTAAAAACCTATCCCCAAATCAAATGAAATTATTACACTAGTTAGTGAGTAGGATATCAAAATGAGCAAGAAATCAAAGATAATGATAAATAAATAGAGATATAGAATAACCCAAGACATGAGATATTTTTATAAGGTTCACCAACTCTTTTTATCGAGTGGACATATCCTTGGTACTTAATGTTTGTAATCTCACAACACACATCCCTATTTTATTATCCATAAAGAACAGTTGAAAGGAGAATAAATACGATCCTGAACACTTATAAGTATTAAGTGAGAAATAAAAGGAAAATAAATACCACTAATAAGTTCAAGCAACCACATAAAATTTTCTTTGATCTTTCTCAAGTGCCTTTTTGAAACTACAACATTCCAAACACACCCTAATAGAGGGGTGAATTAGAGTGTGAATTATTTTTTTGTCAACTTTCAATGAATATTTTTCTCATATTATAAAGAAAACTTCAAAGTTTTAAATCTCAAACATAAAACCACAACATTCAATAAAGAATATAAAAGCAACAACGTAGATATTTTACTTGGTTCACTACTAAGGAATATATATAAGGAGAATACATCGATGATGTGTTGATTTACCAAAATATATATTCACTATTCATGATTAAAAAGTTTAGGAAGGTTTTACCACCAATCCTAGGGTACCTTACTTTACTCATATCTCCACCCACTTCTTTGAGATAAGATATATAGAAAAATTGAGGCAAGATTTATTTTCAATGAATACTAATAGGATGATATAACTCCAAATCAGTGAGGGTGTTTTTTGTGTGCTTAAATATCCCTTATAAAAACTAGATCTTTGATATTATTATTTCACAATAGTAATTCCACTCTTAATTCTAGATGTGTTAATTTTCTCTATTTATTCTATGTTTGTTCTAAAATACTCAAATATCACTAACTAAATCTAAAAAAATCCATCTCTTAAAAATTTCCACATGTCTCTTGATGAATATCTATTAAAATGATCCATAATCATCCAATTAAAACCACCAAAGTCAAATTCGATATCTCATAATTTAAAAAATAGTCAAATTTTGAAAATAGTCCATAATATAACCAATAAAAATATGATAGTCTTAATTGTGGTGTGTTTACCTTTCACTTCAACATAATTGTGGCATGAAATACATGATTATAATGAAATTACATGTCAACAATAGATCCAAAAAATCCAAATCAAATATATTTTAAAAATCCTTGAAAATAATAGTGTGGTCATCTAAATATCTATTGATATTGGACCCATTATGGATTGGTCAACTAAGTTATAGTGTGATCCACTATTCCAGATTCAACCAGAACTATACTGAATTTTCATGGGATTACCTTATGGTGTGGATTTTTCTAGAAATATATACTTCAATAAATCTTTGTTCATACATATAAATCACTGTGTCATGGTAATTACTATTTTAATGTGATCGATCTAACCATTTCTAACAAGATTCACATGATATTTTCATTGGGTATCAATTACAGTGTAAATTAATTTTCTATGGCATGAAACATTATATCAAAACATGTTATACTACCACCTATTTATTTTACCCTTGAACAACCTCCATCACGATGTGACTTGAATGGATAAACCATGTTTTATTATTCCTTTAAGAAATCCCCTTAAAATATCTTAAAATAACTTCCAACCTTCTCCAAGTCTCCTATCAACCTAAATGGATTGACAAAAAGAACAATACTAATTCACAATCTATAGTCTCAAGATTTAATATTCTTCCTCTTTCTAGAACATGTTCCAAAAATATCCTCACTTACTTAATTGAGTTCCAACATTATCCCATTTGAACACACTTGTTTTCATAATTCTCTAAGTTAGGTAACTTTGGTTTCAATATTCTCTCCTTTAGGTTTTTAGCTATCCAAAGTATCCTCAATTAGTTTTAGTAAAATTCAACTTCTAAAAAACAAAAAATTACAATAGAATAACTTTACCATTACTCTATGTATACGTGATAAATGTTTGGTGTAGGTAAAAATAGATCAAGAGATAATTCTATGCTCAATACATACCTCTCATCTCTATCATACCACTTGTTAATAAACTTAGAAACCACATCAAACACCCATGTTTTTTCTATATTGATCTCATTTAAATTAATACCCAAGGATAATATATCCACTTATCTTTTATTATAATCTCCCCATAAAAAGTGTATTCCCATTAAGATTAGAATATTTCTTTGACTCCACTTATCGAGCACATTTATCTTCAAGCTATCCCCCCTTGAAAGAGATCACATTTTCTCCCAAACTTCAATTTCTCTCTTTTTTTATTTTGAATTACCCAAATTTATCCCCCTTTGATAAAAAAACAAAGGTAAATACCTTTAAAGAATTGAATAACCATGTTAGACATTAAAATTCATATAGGTATAGGGGATTTAAAAGCCTCCTTAAGACAGGGGAAGTGTTTGAACACTCATATTAAATCATTGATTCTCAAATTACATTGTGTCTAAATTATTGATTCATTCCAACTTGTTGTATCTTTATAACTCCCTGATTCTCCTTTTTTATAATGAAGTGATTCTAAATTTTAATGTGATTCATATTAGTGTTTCACATGATTATTTTTCAATTCAATTACACTCTTTTTTCTACAGTAGATCACCATAGGTATATTTACATTCTCACCAATATCTTCTAGTTTTTTCTTTATCCATAACAATCGGTCATATGCCTTTTTAGTTAAAATGTACTCCACCTAAGTTGTATTATGATATTTTATCACTTGATTCATTATCAACTATCCAATACACTTTTTATCGATAAAGAAGGCTCCTATACTAGTTAATTTTCTATATACAACACCTCTATCCAAGTCTACATTAAAATAAGTAATTAAATATTGTTGTTTAACTATATCAAACACTAAACCATAATCTTGAGTACCCTAAATATACCTAATTATTTTCTTCACAATAGTGAGGTGTTCGTCCTTCAAATTAATCTAAAATTGAGCTACCAAAAAATTAGCATAAATGATGTACGAACTTGTTAGTGTAAACTAAAAAAATATCCCAATAATTATTTTTTATAATGTTTAATAAAACATTATTCCATATTCATGATTTTTGATTTTAGTTCTAACTATAATTGGTGTTGAAATTTTTTTTTTCTCATATATCTCAAACTAATTTAGTAATTACCTTGCATATTTTACATGGGAAACAAAAACATATTCATTCCTTTGATTCAATTACAGTCCAAGAAAATATGTAATATCTTTAATAATTTATATATTGTAATCTTATGTTATCAAAATTGAAAATTATTTAATATATTTCTTCTTGCTTCCACCAAAAAAGATATCGCTAACATACAAATGTAATATATTTTAGGTTTATATTCTTTAAATTTCATTATAAAACAATTTATTTACCTTAAATGTGGTTTGTAAAGGGGTCATGGGGGTATTAGGAGTGTTCAGACTTAGTTCAGGGCCTGAAGCAAGGATTTTTAAAGAAAGAGGGTGAGGTGCATGGTTAGCACATGATTTTCACTAACTGTGCAACTCAACTGTGAAGCCTTGGAAGGGAGGTGAATCGTTTTTAAAACTATGAAATAGAGGTCACACGACCATAAAAAACCTGAAATTTACTTTAGGTTCACCATGCATGGTGTGCGCACAGTTTGTCTAACCGTGTGCCTAGACTATGCGAGGTGTGGGATTCGAGACAATGTTGAATGCACGGTTTGTGCATAATTTTTCTAATAGTGTACACAAAACATGTGAGGGGTGTGCACATGGATAATAGGTTCACATGGTTGGAACACATTTTTTCTAACTATGTGGCCAAACCATCCACCCATTTAAAATTTTTTAATTTACTATTTCCCACCACCAGGCCTCTAAAACATAAAACCTATATTACTTCTTCTAATTTTCATAGCAGACACCAGTGGGAGAGATCTTCCTTATTCCCACTTATAGGATTTGGTGTATCTCCTCCACCTAGACTTTTATTCGATCACTATTTATCATATTGGATCCCCAACTATATGTATATCACTCCTCTTGTTTCTTTCCCCCCTTTCTCTTATCGTCCTTGGTGCAATCTTCATGCAAGCTAATATACCCTATTTTCAAGGAGTTTTTTTTGGTTTTTTATTTTATCTCATTCCATCCCAAATATAAGTATGATATCGGGTGAGGATTCTACCATAGGACTAAGGTAGGGGTTTTACTATTTTCCCTAAAAGTATTGAGGTTTAAAATTTATTGTCGTTGTTCCGTATGATGGAATTTATGCGCATTACTCCTTAAATTAATATTACTTTTATAATATGGTTATAGAAGTTTTATAAGAACCTTAAAATCATTGGTATAGTAACCCAATCCTTTGACACATATCATTACATGATTCTTAAACATAAATAATAAAAAATCACAATACAAGTATCATAATGGCATAGTGTCTTTGTAAGACTAGGTTCTTAATACATAAAACATGGAATCCTTATTTTATTTTCCATAGTGAGATCCTAAAATGAATTCTAGATCCTAAATATTCATGTAATAACCTAGGTAATACATAAAGAAAGGGGTGAGCTAAAAATCCTAGTATGGTAATAAACATGACAAGGAAACATAACATGTGAGTCAAAGGTATAACATGATATCATAAAAGGGAAGGCTCACGAGTAATCACATAAAAGAATAACATAAATAACTTGATATCATAATATCATGGAATCATAGGAAATGTGGAAGAAACATATAACATGACATAAAAATGATTCAAGGCTAACTTCTTAGATAATATCATATGGTAGGCAAAGTTCCATAATGGATTAAGTTTACTCCCTAATTCAATGCATGACACCTCATGAGGCTATGAAATTACCTAATGCATTGGAGAACTATATGGGAACACCCATCATAACATGTTTATGATATATGGTTGCTATATAAAGGGAATAAATTATAGGTAATAGCATAAGAATTAACCATGGAAATAAAGTGGTTTTTATAATCTTACTTCATATCAGAATCAAAATAAATTTCACAATGAAGGTATTTGAGAAATGATCATAAGGCATGTATTAACCCATAAAAGTAAGGAAAAATAAGTTAGATATATATATAATATACACATATATAAAATTTAGAAGCATCCGATAACATTAAAGGTTATTTTTATTGATGAATAGAAATGCTTTTAAAATTATTAAAAACATTCTTGAGGAAAATAACCTTTTCACTTTGAGTAACATCAAAGGATGTCATCTTAGATGGAAAATGATTTTGAAAGATCACTTAGAGCATTTCTTGAGGAAAATATCCTTTCCATTTTGAAATCACTTATTTAAAATCTAAAACTTTTTCAAACATTAAAGGAAACACTTTTTTTGAAAATAACCTTTGAAACTTAAAAAGGAAGATTTAAAAACAATTTAAAACATTTCTTGATGAAAATATCCATTCCACTTTTAAAATCACCTTTTAAGACTAAAAATACTAAAAATATTTTGGAAATACATTTTTTTGAAAATAAAATTTTAAAGTTAAATATTAATCTTTAAAACAATGAGTTGGTCATGATGGAAGAAAATATCATTCATGCCATACATGTTAAAACAAATTTTACTTTTACATTTTTGGTAAAATCCAAACAAGCCTTGTTTTGAAAATGATATGAAGATTCGTTTAAAAATATTTTGTAAAAAATTATAAAAATGGTAAAAATTTATTTAATAAATCATTTGAATAATTAAAAAAACATTTTTTTATTTTTTAGAAAGTATGATTTTGGAACAAAAAGTATTTTTGAATGAATATAGAAATAAAGTTAGTTTTATTTAAAAGCATTCTTTTAAACTCTTGAGTACATGAAGAGAAAAAAATGAAGGGAAACCATGTATTTTCATGAAATAACCATAGGAGAATAAAATTAATGAGTTTATTTATATATGGATCATAATATTTCATCATCACAAGTATAAACATAAACAATTATGATAAATAATGAGATTGTAACATCAAACCTTTACCACTTTGGCATCTTTTGAATTGTAGGCCCTATTAAAGAATAACATCAAATGAAACTTTGAATATCATTAAAAGAAATGGATTCATGATATAACATGTCACATGGTTAGTATATACACCTCATATAATAATATAGGTGCATAACATAACTTATGTCCCAAAGAAGGAAAATTAAGAGAAAAATTCCTTACCACATTGTGAACTTTTGAACCGGAAAACAAAAAAAAGAGAGATCCTAAAATGGATTTTTAAAACAAAATAATTTTCAGTAGAATTACCATAAAATGCATTCATGGGAATTATATACACCACATAAAATAAATAGGTGAATATGTTATGTGTCTCATAGAAGTAAAAAGTGAGATGGAAATCCCTTATCATAAGTCTTGACTTCCTTCATAAACATTCTAACCTCATGTATAATAAATATAAGTTTATTATACATCTATTATATAAACATAACTATATATATAGCACCATATATAATTTACTTATAGCCTTTTATTACATATTTATTAAAAATTTCTTATTAAAATTACATTTCATGTAATAAATGACCGACTGAAAATTATTTTTTTTATTATAAAAACACTTTTTTGGAAAAGTGAGAAACCACACAAGTTTCAACCAGAGAAACATCAAACTGAAAAGGAGATTAAAAAATTATTGAAATTAAACTTTAAAATATTATAAGTAGTCTCCCTATATATTTTCTAGAATAGATCAATTACATTTTTAACCAAATCATCTTTCAAAATATCATCAAAGATATACACCATACATTTCATGTAATAACTACTTAATTTTTCACATATGTTTTGGCTTGTTATTTTTGGTCCTATTACTTTTATTATGGTTCCATAATCTCCATAATTTTAACCATGATATAAATATAATATATATTCATTATATATGTACTTATAGTAATCCATAAATGTTATAGATAGAAAATGAAATACACCGTTCATAAAGATGGTAGGCCGTACGTACGTATGAATGCTGTTTCCAATTTCTTGAAAAATAAAATTGAAGAATTTTTAATAATATATAACCAATATATAATAATTTTTATTTTATATATTAAATATATTCATTAATTTTTCCCTAATTACCTTCAATTCAAAACTTTAGTGAAAAATGAATCACATCGCTGTGCGGGGTGGTAGTCCACCGTACACACGAATGACGTTATCATATCTCCCAAAGAATAGAAATCAAGAAGGTATATGTGGTATCATAATTAAATAAGTATTATTATGTTAAAAATATCATATATATTCATTTAATATATCCTTATTACCATCCAAGTAAAACAAAAATGAAAACACACCACATTGGTTCGTGAGGCGGTAGTCCATCATACACATGAGCAATGTTATTATTTTCCAATGGGATGGGAGGTAAGAAGTTATATGTGGTATTATAATTTAATAAGTATAATAATATAATAAATATTATTTATAAACATTAATTCCATCATTATATCTATCCATGATAGATGGTTATGGAAAATAAATAACATCGGTTCGTGAGGTGGTAGTCTGCTGTACGCATGAATGATGATTTAGTACCCCATTCGATGGAAGAGGAGATGAATTTAGGTTATTAAATTAAGATAATAAAATATAAGTATATGGAACATAATTATGTTATTATATCATCATGGTTTAATAATAATTTACGGAGGTGGAGGAAGAAATAAAATAAAACAATCAGTTTGGGACATTATTTCTTTTGGTTTTCACTAAAAGGATTATTAGGTTGGATTTATAACCAAAATAAGGATTATAGGATTATGGGAGGGAATTAAAAAAGTTATATTGGTATGTATTGGAAAAAATAATGGGTTTTTAAGTGTGAAGAGAGGAAGAGAGGGGGTTTCCTTTTATAAGTGAGGTGAGTGACACACTTTTAATTTTTGAGAAGAAAAAGGTTTTTCCATGTTTTTACATGAAAAAGGATCCAAAATGGGAAATTATTAAACATTAGAGGAGATAAGGTCTAAATATTTCCATAAAATGGGTTTTTGAAAAGTTTCTAGGTCATTTTACCCCTTATCTTTTGAGTTTAACCCCCAGTAAACCCACTTTCACCTTAACCATGATAATAAATGTTTTTACTCTTTTTAGTATTCACAATGGTCAAAAATTAAGTTGAACTTATTATAAAATATAAATTATACAGTACTGTAGAAGAGCACTATAGTAGTGGAAGAACTATAGTGGTGGTGACACTGTATTGGCGGAGGTACTGTAGCAGGAACTGTAGCGGTGGGGGTACTGTAGAAGCCTGGGTACTGTAGCAGTACTTTTCATCGATGGGCCCTTTTGGCCAAAAAAATGGGCTTTCAAGCCTTGTTTTTAGGCAACTTGGCCATGGGCCTTTGGGCTATGTAATGAGTCTCCCTCTACCCAGTATAAAGAGGTCTTTACTTTAATAATAAATTGAGGCTTTGAACCCAACCTTTAAAAAAAATTTGAAAAATTTAATTTAAAATTAATCCTACAAATGTGATGAAAAAGCAATTTTCTAAAGAGAAAAGTTTCAAAAGTTTAAAAAGTTTTTATATCAAAATTAAATATGAAATTTATTACAATTACCTAAATTTAATTAATATATATAAAATTTAACTAATTTTACTTTTAAAAACACATTAAAAAAAATTCATCTTATAAATTCTTTGATTGAAAATACAGTTTTTTAATAAAAACCAGTATTTTCACCATTCACTAAAAAAATTATATTTTCTGAAAATTATGAAAAAATAAATCAAAGATGTTTTACATAATTATTAAAAAAATTAATTTAAAAATTTCAAATAAATTTTATAAAATTTTTAAAAATTAATTTTAAAATAAGTATGCAAAAATGCAACAAAATTACTTTTTAAAAAAGTGCAAATTTTAAGTGTAAAATTGGATTTATTATTATATCTTGTATATAAAACACATATGATACATGTTAAATTTTTTATTGAATATGTAATATATAAATTTCATTAAAATAATTCCCCAAAATTGATTTATTTAATTTTTTGTGATAAAACATATTTTTGTCCATAAAAATAGTTTTTTAGAAAAATATTTCCTTTTTTTGTATTGGTTTTTATTTTTCATTCATAATTAATTGGTCACCAAATAATTCATTACGTATACATGTTTAAACCACGTATTTTCATAATTTAGTTAATCCTATTCATACCCTCCATTCCAATAGCTAGGTGATAACTATTAAATAATAATATTTTAATTATATGTCACGTTTTTATAAACTAATTGTTTTGTGTAACACAATCTAAAATTAGTGTTGTATGTAATGTAAAATATCAAAAATATGAAATTTATTTTAAAAAAACATTTATCAAAATCTCATGGTGTTAAATTCTACCCCCTTAAATAAATTGCATCCTCACAATTTGAACTTATGCTCTACAAACAAGGGTTTAACATTTAAAAATCCCTTTTTGGGAAACCCACATCATAAAAATTGATAATAAAACTTCCTCTTTAAAAGAGAGAATAATATGTGTGAAAGTTATATATAATAACACATACTAGGTTTCCAAATAGGAGAACATTGGTAGGAAGTGAATATTTGAACATGGAAGAAAAGTGCAGTGCGTAAATAATTATGGAGAGTGATAGAGATCATTGATCATAAGAAAGTGAATGATCATGTGAAAAAAAACCATAAACCAAATAGGTGTAAAAAAGGTCATTGATGTCATAAAAAAGTGATGGTAATTGGGTAACATTTTATTTCATGATCCTTTTCTTAAAGTTAGGGAATTTTCATGAGAATATATACTTACTTGATTTCATTCCATTCCATAAGCATAATCCCATACTTTGTTTGTGCTTCTATAATCAAGAATCACCTTATTTGGACCTCTATATCTCAAGTTATGATTAAATAACATAATAAAAACTATTCTAAAAAACTATAGAAATCCTTATGAAAACATACAGTGAATTCAAACCTAATTTCAAAAATTATAGAGATTGATTAATAAATTTATGTCTTCTAGTGAGATGTATATAATTGTCTTATCTTTACAACTAAGTAATAATCACTCAATTTGGATTTTTTTATCCCATGATATAGTTGAAATATAGAAGGTAACCAAATCTAGAAAATTTTCTATGTGGTGAATAGTTTGTTGGATATATGGGAGATTTAGCTATGCGGGAATAGTAAAAATCACGCTAAAATGATATTTTAGTATAAAAAATGTCTTATTTAGCTTATTAACTCAATATAAAACTCATAAAACATGGTATGAGCATTCATAACATGAAATATAATTAAATTTTAATCAATATAAATATTATAATATACTCAGAGTTAAATATTATAATATACTCAGAGTTAAAAATAATTTAATCAGTTGAAGATTAACTAGGATATTATTTTTCCTCTCATATTATGAGTATAACATGTGGGCCCTTGATTGAGATATACCAAGGAAGTGTATGGCCATACATAGATAGGGTTCATGTGATATAATTATTTATTTTTATGTAGGGTATGTGATGTGCTCATCCATGTAGATAAATAATATGTGATGTATTCATTGACCTTGTCAGTCTGTACTCAAATAATCAATAATGTATGAGTTGGCTAAATGGGATTGAAATACTCCATGTCCCATGGTCACTCATTATTCCACATAAAGTTATTATATGATTATGCATAATTGTAAATGACATAGTTGGTGGAAAAATTTATAGAGATACATATATTTTATAGAGACCATGAAAGGACCATTTATAGATTGAGAATCATTGATGATTTTTAGAGTATTGAATTTACTTACATTTATGGATTTGGAGATTTTTAAAAAAATTTAAACACTACAAAGAGATTTGGATCCACACTTTGTGGTTGTGTGAATGATGATCATGTTTATAATACATTGAGAGCTATTAAAAAAGTGTTTTTGAGGATATTTGGAAGATTTTTTGGATTGATAAATATGTCAACTACTTATTGATTCAGTCCAACATGTTGTATCTTTATAAATCCTTGATCCTCCTTTTTCATAATGAAGTGATTCCAACTTTCAATGTGGTTCATATGAGAGTTTTTCACATGATTCTTTGCCAATTCAATTACGCTCTTGTTGTTACAGTGGATCACTATAGGAATCTTTACATTCTCACCAAGATATTCTAGTTTTTTATTTATCCATAAAAATTGGGTATATTCCTTCCTAGTTAAAATGTACTCCACCTTAGTTGTATTATGATATTTGACCTCTTGATTCATTCTCAACTAGACAATACACTTTATATCAATAAATAAGGCTCTTATACTAGTGGATTTTCTATCTAAAACATATTTATCCCAATACAAATTAAAATAAGTAATTAAATCTTGGTGTTTAAATGCATCAAACACCAAACCATAATCTTGCGTACCCTAAATATACCTAATTATTGTCTTCACAATAGTGAGGCATTCCTCCTTCATATTACTCTAAAATTGATCAACCAAACAATTAACATAAATTATGTATGACCTTGGTGTAAACTTAAAAAATATCCCAATCATTATTTGGTATAATGTGGGATAAAAAATTATTCCATATTCATTCTTTTTGAGTTTGGTTCCAACTCCAATGGGTGATTAAATTGGTTTTCTCTCATATATCTCAAAATTATTTAGTAATTCCATTACATATTTTGTATGGGAAACAAAAACATATTCAGTCCTTATATTCAATTAAATTATAAGAAAATATGTAATATCTCTAATCATTGATATATTAGATTCTTAGATTATCAAAATTGAAAATTATTTAATAGATTTTTGTCTGCTTCTACCAAAAAATATATCGCTAACATAGACATGTAAGATCCCAATTTTTTGTTGTGGTATGAATTATTTAAATTTAATTCTAAACCCATTTATTTACTTTAAATGAGGTGTATAATGGGGTAATGGGGGGGGGGTTAGGAGTGTTCAGGCTTGGTTTGGGTCTCAGAGAAAGGATTTTTAAAGAAACAGGGTGAGACGAATGGTTAGAACACAATTTCCACTAACTGTGTACCAAAATTGTGTAGTCTTGGAAGGGAGGATAAAAATTTGGAAAACCATGAAATAGATCTCACACAACCATGAAAAACTTGAAATTTATTATAGGTACACCATGTACGGTGGGCTCATGGATTGTATAACTATGCGCCTAGACCATGCGAGGTGTGGGATTCAAGATAGTTCTGAATGCATGGTTTGTGCACAATTTATCTAACCACGCACATGAACCATGTGAGGGGTGTGAAAATAGATAGTAGGTGTACATGGTTGGAACACAGTTTGTCTAACTATATGTCCAAATTATCCACCCCTTAAAAAATTTGGAATTTACTATTTTCCCCTCCTTGCCTCTAAAACTTAAAACCTATATTACTTCTTATAATTTTCATAGCATCAACTAGTAGGAGAGATCTCCCCTCTTTCCTCTTATAGTATTTAGTGTATCTCCTCTATCCAGACTCCGATTTGATCACCATTAATCACGTTGGATCCCCCACCGTATTTATATCACTCCTCTTATTTCTTTTTCCCTTATCTATTTCCATCCTTGGTGAAATATTCATCCAAGCTAATATACCCTATTTTTAGGGATTTTGTTTAGTTTGCAATTTTCTCTCATTTTATCACAAATATGAGGTTGATACTGGGTGAGGAGTCTACCATAGGAATAAGGTAGGCAGTTTTCTAATTTTCCCTAAAAGTATTAGGGTTTATAATTTATTTCTGTTATGTTGTACAATGGAATTTATGTTCATTAGTCCTTAAATTAATATTCCTTTAAATTATTTTCTATACATGGTTCTAGAAGTGGTATTAGAACCTTGAAATCATTGGTATAGTAACCCAAGAATTTTACACATATTATTACATGATTCTTAAACATAAATAATAAAAAATTACAACACAAGTATCATAATGGACTAGTGTATTTGGAAGACTTGGTTATTAATACATAAACATGGAATCCTTATTTTATTTTCCATAGTGAGCTCATAAAATGCATTCGAGATCCTAAATATGCATGGGATAACCTAGGGAATACATAAATAATGGGGTGAGCTAAAAATCATAGCACATTAATAAGCATGATAAAGAATCATAACATGTGAGTCAAAGGTATGACATGATATCATAAAAGAGAAGGCTCATGAGCAATCACATGTAATCATAATATAAAGAACATGGTACCATAATATCATATAATCATAGGAAATGTGGATTAAATATATAACATGACATAAAAATGAGTCAAGGATAAATTCCTAGATAATATCATATAGAGGAAAACGTCCCATAATGGATTAGGTTTAATCCATAATCACATGAATGATGCCTCATTAGGATATAACATTACCCAACACATTGGAGAACTATCTGGGAACACCCATCATAAAATTTTCATGATATATGGGTTCCACATAAATGGAATCAATCATATGAAATAACCTAATAATTACTGATATAAATAAATTTGGTTTTTTAATCTTACTTTATATCAGAATCAAAAGAAATTTCATAATGAAGGTATTTGAGAAATGATCATAAGTCATGTATTACCCCACAAAAGTAAGGAAAAATAAACTAGGAATATATGTAAGAGATATATATACAAAATTTAGAAGCATTACATAAAATTAAAGGTTATGGTCATTGATAAATAGAAATACTTTTAAAATTATTAAAAACATTATTGAGGAAAATAATCTTTTCACTTTGAGTAACATCAAAGGATGTAATCTTAGATAGAAAATTATTCTGAAAGATCACTTAGAACATTTCTTGAGAAAAATGTCATTTCCATTTTGAAAAAACTTATTTAAAATCTAAAACTTTATCAAACATTAAAGGAAACATTTTTTTTGAAAGTAACCTTTGAAACTTAAAAAAGAAGATTTAAAAATTATTTAAATCATTTCTTGATGAAAATATCCTTTCCAGTTTAAAAATCAATTTTTAAGACTAAAAATAGATGAAATATTTTTGAAATAATTTTATTTAAAAATAAACTTTGAAACTTAAAAATTAATCTTTAAAATAACGAGTTGATCATGATGGTAGAAAATATCATTCATGACATACATGTTAAAACAAATATTTCTTTTAAACTTTTGGTAAAATCCAAATAGGCCTTGTTTTGAAAATGACATGAAGATTCCTTTAAAAATATTTTTTAAAAAAGTAAAAAATGGTAAAAATTTATTTAATAAATAATTTGGATAATAAAAAAAACATTTTTTGAATTTTTTTTAGAAAATATTATTTTGGAAGAAAAATGATTTTTGGATGAAGATAGAAATAAAGTCAGTTTTCATTAGGAACATTCTTTTGAACTATTGGGTACATAAAGAGAAAAAAATGAATAAAAACAATTTATTCTCATGAAATAACCATAGTATAAGAAAATTCATGAGTTTCTTGATAGATTAATCAAAATATTTCATCATCGGAAGCATAGAAATAAACAATTCTGATAGACAACGAGATTGTAACATCAAACCTTTACCACTTTGGTATCTTTCGAATCGTAGGACCAATTAAATAATAACATCAAATGAAACTTCAAATATCATTAAAATAAATAGATTCATGATATAAAATGTAAATGGGGTATTATATACATTTCATAGAATAATATATGTGCATAACATAACTTATATCCCAAAGAAGGTAAATTAAGACAAAAATCCCTTACTGCTTCAGGAACTTTTGAACTGAAAAACCAAAAAAATAAATATCCTTAAATGGATGTTTAAAACAAAATAATTTTCAGAAGAATCACCATAAAATACATTCATGGGAGTTATATACACCACATAAAATAAATAGATGAATATGGCATGTGTATCATAAAAGTAAAAAGTGAGATGAAAATCCCTTATTGTAAGTCTCAACTTCCTTTATACATATTCTAACCTCCTATATAATAAATATAAATTTATTATACATCTATTATAGAAACATAATAAAATATATAATACCATATATAATTTACTTATAACCTTTTATTACCTATTTATTAACAATTCCTTGTTAAAATTACATTTTGTGTAATAACTGACTGACTGAAAATTAAATTTTTATTATAAAATCACTTTTGTGTAAAAGTGAGAAACCACACAAGTTCCAATAATAGAAACATAAAACATAATAGAAGATTAAAAAATAACTGAAATAAAAATTGAACCTATTATAATTATTCTCCCTATATAGTTTTCAGAAGAGATTAGTTACCTTTTTATCTTGATCATCTTTGATAATATTGTCAAAGATATACACCATACATTTTATATAATAACTGCTTCATTTTTCACAAATATTTTGGATTTTTATTTTCGGTCCTATTACTTTTATCATGGTTACATAATATACATAATTTTAATAATGATATAAATATCATATATATTCATTATATATGTGCTTATAGTAATCTATAAAAGTTAGAGATATAAAATGAAATAATTCATTCATGGGGACAATATGCCGTATGTACACATGAATGCTGTTTCCATTTTCTAAAAAGATGAAATGAAATAAATTTGAATGATATATAACCATTATATAATAATTTTTATGTTATATATATCAAATATATTAATTAAATTTACCTTAATTACCTTTCATGCAAAATGTTAGTAAAAAAATGAATCACATCGCTTTGTGGGGCGGTAGTCCACCGTACACACAAACGACGTTATCGTATCCCCCATAGAATGGAAATAAAGAATGTATATATGGTATCATAATTAAATAAGTATAATTATGTTAAAAATATCATATATATTCATTTAATATATCCTTATTACCATCCAAGTAAAATTGAAATAAAAAACACATCACATTGGTTCGTGAGGCGGTAGCCTACCGTACACATGAGCGACACTATTGTTTTCCAACAAGATGTGAGGTAAGAAGGTATATGAAATATTATAATTTAATATGTATAATAATATAATAAATATCATATATAAACATTAAATATATCATTTTATCCATCCATGAGAGGTGGTTATGGAAAATGAATAACATCAGTTCGCGAGGTGGTAGTCCGCCATACACATGAATAATGAATTCATATCCCATTTTATGGGAGAGGAGATGGATTTAGGTTATGAAATTAACATAATAAAATATCATTATATGTAATATAATTTTTTTATATCATCATATTTTAATAATAATTTAAGGAGTTTTAGGAATAAATAAAATAAAACAATCGGTTAGGGACATTACTTCTTATTTAGAAAACTTCTTTTAGTTTTCACCAAAAGGATTATTAGGTTGTATTTATGACCAAAATAAGAATTCTAGGATGATATTATGAAATTAAAGAAGTTATTTGGTTAGGTATTTTACAAAATAATGGGTTTTATAAGTGTGAATAGGGGAGGTGAAGGGGTGGCCTTTTATAAGTGTGGTGAGTGACACACTTGTAATTTTTGAAAAGAAAAAGGTATTTACACATTTTTTACATGAAAAAGGATCCAAAAGGATCCATTATTGAACCATATAGGTTATAAGGTCTAAATATTTCTATAAAATGGGTTTTTGAAAAGTTTCTAGGTCATTTACTTCTTATATTTATAGTTTAACCCCTGGTAAACCTATTTTCACCTTAACCGCGATAATTATTTTTTTACAGATTTTACTATTCATAATGGTAAAAAATTAAATTGAAATTATTATAAAATATAAATTATAATTATTACAAATATTTAATCCATGTTTATAAATTTTATACATATAATTTTAAAATTTTAATTTAAAATTAATCCTGTAGACGCGATGAAAAAACAGTTCTCCAAAGAGAAAAGTTTCCAAAGTTTAAAAAGTTTTTATATAAAAATTCAATATTAAATTGATTTAAATGACATAAATTTTATTAATAGATATATAATTTAACTAATTTTTCTTTTAAAAACACATCAAAATCAAATTTTTCTTATAAATTCTTTTAATGAAAAGACAATTTTTAATAAAAACCACTATTTTTCACCATTAACTAAAAAAATTATCCTTTTAGAAAATTATTAAAAAATAAATCCAATATGATTTTTAAATTATTATTTAAAAAATTAATTTAATTTTTTTCAATAAAATTTTATAAAATATTCAAAAATTATTTTTAAAGAAAATATGCAAAAATGCGACAAAACTACTTTTTAGAAAAATATAGTTTTTAAGAGTAAAATTGGATTTATTATTATCTCTTGTATAAAAAAGACATACGATTAATGTTAAATATTTTATTGAATATATAATATATAAATTTCATTAAAATCCTTCAACAAAAGTGATTTTTTTAATTTTTGAGGTAAAACATTTTTGTGCGCATAAAAATAGTTTTTTCAGAAAAATATTTCCTTTTTTTGAAATGGTTTTTGTTTTTCATTTATAATTAATTGGAAACTAAATAATTCATCATATATAATGTCTAAAACATATATTTTCATATTTTAGTTAATCCTATTTATACCCTCTATTCCTATATCTTGGTGATAACTATTAAATAATAACATTTTAATAGTATGTCACATTTCGTTTAAACTTAGTGTTTCATGTAACACAAGCTAAACTAGGTGTTGTGTGTAATGTAAAATATCAAAAATATTAAATTTATTTGAAAAAAATATTTCTCAAAATATCAGGGTGTTAAATTCTGTCCCCCTTTAATAAATTTCATCCTCACAATTTGAACTTTTTCTCTACAAACAGGGGTTTAACATTAAAAAACACCTTTGTGGGAAACCCCCATCATAAAAAGTGCTAATAAAACTTCCTCTTGAATAGAGATAATGAGTTGTGTGAAGGTCATCTATAATAACACATGATAGGTTTCCAAATAGGATAAAATTATTGGGAAGTGAATATTCAGACATGGAAGAAAAGCATAGTTTTTAAATAATGGTAGAGAGTGACATAGATCATTGATCATAAGAAAGTGAATGATCATGTGAAAAAAAAAAAAAAAAAAAAACCATAAACCAAATAGGCATGAAAATGTCATTGATATCATAAGAAATGATGGTAATAGGGTAAAATTTTATTTAATGATCATTTTCCTAAATTTATGGAATTTTCATGAGAGGATATACTTACTTGATTTAATTCCATTTCATAATAACAATACCATAATTTGGTTGTGATTTGATAAATTTACACATCATCAAATGAAGATGATTTTTTTATTCCTGAATCACTAGTGGATCATAATATCCATAAAATAATGATAATTCATTTTTTTCTTTCTCTAGTTATTAACAAGAATAGAATTGTTATCACAAGTTATCCAATAACATAGAAAGTTAAACTTAATCCATTTCATGAATATTTTACCTTATGTCTCCTCCATGTCTAACCAAAATTAAAATAAAAAAAGTTAGAAATAAAGGCAGTAAATTTCAAAAATTAACTTATCATTAATCTTCCAAATAACATGAAGTAGCTATTAATGTCACATAACAAATATGTGAATACATTGATCATATATTTTCTTGAAACATGGTAATAACTGAAATTATCATAAAACCTTAATGAAAACATACATACTCACTCATTCCTTGAATAAAACCATAGATTTTTTAATATATTCCATAAATCCAATAATTCTATAAAGTTTATCAATGATAATAAAGACTAATTTTTCTATAAATCATTAATCAGTTCCAAGGTCATCAATACTATCCAATTTACTTTATTCATATCCATCATCTATTTATCCCAACATCAAGAACATATTAAGGGTTATCTTCCTTTAATCATGTGTTTTATATAAAATTTCACCTTTAAATTAAATAACATTTCTAGGTAATCATCACCATTCAACATATTCTTGTAAACACTTAATGAAAAACTTATACTGAATAATCCTTATATATTCCATAATTCTTGAATTCCAATACATAAACACTTAAATCATTCTACATCATTATTAAACCATTTACTAGGCACCACCATCTTATTCCTTAATACCTCTTTCTTATAATATGAAATATTAATCATGTGTTAACATTAATCAACCTCAATTTAATCATACTTCTCACATTAAACATAAATAATATTTTTAGTAAAACCTATACCTTTCATATGTAATTTGTGGTCTCTTCATTATTAGAAGTATAACCATTACTCATACCACCTTCTGGATTATCTTCATGAGATTTCCACCTAGGTAATTTTTTTTTATAATTACTATAATTTTCACATTTATAAAATTTAACCATTGATTATGCCTTGGGGAAACCATTATTTTCATTCATTTAATTATTTTTTTTCTTTTTTCATTGTAAATTACTTGATTTGTGTCCTTTTTACCACTCAAAACATCTTCCCATTCCCATGAGTCATTCACTTGGGTTCTTGTTCCCACATTCTTGACATATAGTAAACTTAATCTTCTTTCCTCCATGGTCTCCATCACCAGAGCTCTTGATGAACTCTATCCTTCTCTTCTTTGCTGAGTCTGAGAGTTGGTTGAGGTGAAAGTTGTTAATAATATATCATGATAACTGATTATGAATAATCACAATATTTTTTAATCCAATCATCACCCCATTTGGTTTCTCATCAACACATTATCTATCACATTCAAATTTAATGTAGTTCCTTCTGGTTCCCAACATTTATTAAAACCATAAAGCATAGTGTGAGAAACGATATTCATAGTGGTAAACAACATAATCATGATAAATTATTTATAATATGTATAAATCATGGAACCTTAATTTTAATCTAACACACATTAAGTTTAACCTAGGTCATTCTTGGTCATCATCTATTCAAATCCTTCATGATGGTTTATAAAGAGTTTTTTAATTTCTAAAGCATATCCCCAAAGAGTGTAAAACTAGGTGTAGTAAGGCCCATTTTCATGAACTAGGCGGTGATCGAGTCGAGCTCAATACACCATTTTCAGAGTTATTACTCCTAGGAACCTAAGTTCTAGAGAAACATCCACTTGTAATATCCAGATAGGGATGTAATTTCTTGGAAACCACTCGCTCTATTCTTTACTAAAATTATAGGACATTTTTCTATACTTTGAATCATTTTAAACTCATCCTTAAGGTTCTCATTGAATTTTTCTCATCCTAGTTCTAAAGTTTAACTAAACCTTTCCAATGATACCAAATATAGTGACCCAAACATTTTACACATATTATCACATGATTTTTAAACCTAAATAACAAAAAATTACAACACAAGGATCATAAAGTGATAATGTCTTTGGAATACTGGGTTCTTAATACATAAAAAATGAAATCCTTATTTTATTTTCCATAGTGAGATCCTAAAATCTATTTGATCACCTAAATATGCATGGTATAACCTGGGGAATACATTAATAAATGGGTGAGATAAAAATCCTAGTAATTGAATAAACATGATAAGGAAACATAACACGTGAGTCAAAGGTATAACATGATATCATAAAATAGAAGGCTCATGAGGAATCACAAGGAATAATAACATAAAGAACATGGTATCATTCGATCATGAAATCATAATAAATATGTCAGAAACATATAACATGAATAAACATGATTAAGGCTAACAACTTAGAAAATATCATATGTTGGACAAAGTTCCATAATGGATTAGGATTACTCCCTAATCCTATACATGACAAATCATGATACTATAACATTACCCAATGCATTTGAACACTATCTGTAACGACCCGAAATTTTGAATAAATCATGTTTCCTAATTTTATGTGTTATTTTATTTTTATACTCAACAAAAATGTTTCATTTGATAACATGAGTATAATTAAAATGAGACCATTGGATTTTGACTGTTATATGACCATTGGTCAATATGACCGCTGGAAACTAAACGTTTTGATTATTGTCTCTAAATACAAGTAATATTGGTTAATTAATATAGAAAGAAGATTCGATGGCCTCACCTAGTAGTCTTGGACCGATCGAAGCCCATCTAACAGAACTTGGGAAGGAGGTAGCACCACTGGGATTTGCTCTGGACCAAACCCAAGCTGAACTTCATCGTGTGAAGCTAGAATGGGATCGCCTTCGCGAGAAGTTCAAACTGATAGAAATTATTACTTGTGCGATGTTGGCCGAGCCTCCCTCGGATTCTCTCACCTTAGCACACCTTACACTTAGGTCCTATGCTGGTGTGATAAGGGGCTATGTAAGGAGACCGTAACTTCCTTGTGTAATCGTTCGTTTTAAATAAAAATTGGGATTTCTTCTTATGATGATGTCTATGACTTTTCAAATGTCCGGATAAATATAGTATGCATATTTTTGGTGAATTTTAGAGAAAGTATATTTTAAAAAAATGTTTATGTAAACCTTAAATAATTAAAAATGTGTAATGATTTTCAAAAAATGGTCTTCTACAATTATGTTCAGTACGAAATTTAGAGTCTAATAAGATCAAATTAATTTTTGATGAATAGTAAATTATGAATAGTGATTTTATGCTTAGGATTAGTAATGTGACCAGATGGATTAGTAATCTCACTTAAATAAAGTATTAATATAATCTAGGCACCTTGATTAAGTAATGAGATTCAATAAAATGGTTAAATAACGGTTTCATAAATTATTATTCAAGTATTAGTTTTTTCGGGTGAATAGTGTTTTTTAATTAAAAATTAAATTAAAAATAATTAGAAAATGATTTTTATAAAATGGATTTCATTTTTGAACTCAGAGCATCGATATTATGTTAAGGTAATTTTTGGGGTTTTTTCTTGAAAAAATGAATTTTCAGTGAATAGTGTATTTATTTAAAAATAAAATTAAAAATATTTAGAAAATTATTTTTATAAAATGGAGTTCATTTTTGAAATCAGAGCATTGATATTTGGTTAATGTGAAATTTTGGGATTTTTCTGAGAAAGTTGAATTTTCAGTGAATAGTAAAAATACAATTCTAGGGTTTCAGTATGTTTAATGACATCATAACTGTGTCATGATGATTTCATGTAATGTTTTATGGGTTGGAAGACCAAAGGTGATTCATTATTGTATTGGGGGCCCCATGTGGCCTAACTTCATGGGAAATATCATGGGAGAGCACATGGTTTTGAGAAAACCACTTTTGAGGTGTCCCTTGGCCATTAATGCCTTGTCCCCTCACTTTCCCTATAAATACCAAGCCCTCCTCTCATAAATTAGACTCCAAAACCATCCTCAACGAAGTTTTGGTCTCCTTAACTCCCAAGGAATCCTCACAAGGTTCCCCCAAGCCCTCAAGGTCCAAACCTTTGAGTTTTAAGAGTTACATTTTAAGGTAAGGGATCCGACCC
Organism: Viscum album; assembly: GCA_963277665.1. NCBI lineage: Eukaryota > Viridiplantae > Streptophyta > Magnoliopsida > Santalales > Viscaceae > Viscum > Viscum album. Next base: position 1,254,356,951 of record OY728151.1, on the reverse strand, counting down.
CCTCTCTTTCTTTTCAAGTGATCTCTTTTATGTCATTTCTTTTATGATCCATGTTATTATGTTGGAGGATGTTCTTTTATATTCATTATACTTTCCTTTTTATTTTCATATGATGAGAGACCCCTCTTACTCTCATCATTTCATTTTATGAAAGTTTAAGTGGCGTCGTTAGGCTGCCGAAATTTTTGTAACGGATTCTTTCACCCTTCTCATTTTCAAGTTCTATTTTCATGTCAAGTATTTCAAGTTACTTTTTGTTATTTTGGGGTATGATCTATATATCTATCATACTGATCATTTATGTTCATATGATGAGAGACCCTATTTGATCTCATCAATCCATTTTTGGAAGTTTTAAGTGACGCCGTTAGGCTTCTGAATTCTCATAAGAGAAATCTTATTTTTTTGTCTTCCTTTCAAGTTCTTCGTTTCATATGGTATATCATTCAAATTTCATTAACATGTTCTTAAATACATTATATTATGTTCCCCTCATGTTTTATGAATCATTTTTAGTGGGTGACCCATGTCCCCTCTCTTTTTCAATGTTTTCTAAAACCATGTATCATAGCCGTTATGCTGCATAGTTTTCATCTCAAAATGCCTCCCTCTTTATCTCAAAATTATTTTATGTTATTAAGTGAATACTCAAATCTATTATTTCTATAGTGGTATTCACATATATATCAAAATGTTCTATTTTAAATTCTGGGATTTACATACATGAAACCCGCTTTCCCTTTTTCATGGGTTTAAAGTGACATAAAGATCATGTCTTTAAAGCAATTTTTAAAACGTTATGATTATGAAATGAAACCCTTTTTTTTATGATATATGTTTTGTTTATGAAATGATTTATGATGATATATGTGGCTCAAATTATAATAAAGACATGTCAAGGGTGCGCCCAGATAGCGCTCCAATGCATTGGGTAAAGACTTAATCTCTAGAGATGACCTTTTAGACTGATACCTTGGTGAATAACCTTGGTAATTTTTAATGACACCTTGGGGATGGACCTTGGTGAAACAAAATGATGGTCAATATTAAATGTTTTAGCCACATATTCAAGTTAATAAAAATGTTATTTTTATTATGATATGCCTCATGATTTCATTCTCATGCCTTAAAGTTCTTTTCATGACTTTATTGATGTATCTCAAGTTCATATGTAAAATGTTTCGCTTGTTTCCCTCACTGGGCCTTCTGCTCAACCTTTCTTTTGATGTATGTCCCCAGGTTATGAGATGCAGTAATGAACCTAGGATGAACTTAAGGATAAGCCTTTCAAGTGTTTTAGAAGAATGTATTATGTTGTTTTCATGTATTATGTTCCTGGTTTCCAAGACACTAAACCATAAAGATCCCCAGTTTTGTGTAATGTAATGAAATTTTATGTGATAAAAGGCGGGATTATATAGTTGGTATCAAATGATGGTTTAGTTATTTGTGGAAATTAGGATATGAAAAATCTAGGAAGAACCCTATAGAAAAGTTTAAATATAGGAAATCTTCCTGGTATTTTGGTGAGTATTGAGTAAGGGGTTTCCAAGCAAATACATCCTTGTCTGGATACGAGCAGGTAGAGGTGGCTCTGGCACAGATGTACATAGGGGTAAAACCTGAAAACACCGCTTTGAGCTAGACTCAAACTGGAACTGGTACACGACAACGGGCCTTGCTGCACTCTTGGTTAGGACACTCCCGGGGGATATGCTTTGGTAAATTCATAAGCTTAGTATGAACCATTATTAAAGGAACAAGGATAAAACAAAATAAAGATTCACATAAGAAGATATGATCATGGATAACCTAGTTTGAAACCTAGGGGATCACAAGTTAGGGTATACTTTTCTTCTACAAGTTATACTTATATGCTTTAAGATCCTTTTAATGATTATTGGTTAAGTATTTAAGCCTCTAATTATACTTTCTCTTCTCAGTTAATGGTGGGAAATGGAAGAACATGTCCCAACAACCAATGTGACAGGAAATGCAACGATTGCCGTATTAATATGACAAAGATGATTAGGAGATTAAAAAAATGATTATTATTTTGCAGGACATTCACTATTTTGGGGACCCTATATGATTGAGGTAAATAGATTACTACGATATTTTCATTGAGGAGTAAGGTTGACTTATATTTTGAAGAATCGATGAATTTAAGGTGGACTTATAGTAATTTAGGTTACTTATGGGAATGATTAACCTACCTTGGGTAAAATATGTTTAGGTTAGCTAATTTTGTTATAATATGTTAGGAGTGGTTGATGTTGTTTGGAGGTGAACAATGAAGTTTATTTTGGAAGACTATGTTATCAAATCCTTATTGTATTTGGGTTTCAATCTTAGTGTGGTTTATTTTGAGGAATTTTAAGAACAATTATTTATGGAATGGTCTATGATGAACTTTGGGTAGTACCATGGAACTTTGAAGATTTAAAAGTAGTTTCCATTCCTATGGGATTCTTTCTTTTTGAAGAGTTTTTTTACCTTACCCTTCCTGTTTTTGGGATAATGTTTAAAGATAGAAGAAATATATAGTTAATCTTTTTTGGATTGTGTGATTCTCTGGAAGATGATTCTTGTGTTTTGATGAGACAAAGTAGTTCTGAATGCTCATCATTTGTTGAAAAGATTATTTTTGGTAGAAAATTATTAAAGGATGAAACTCTACATAAAGGTAGGTATATTTTCTTATGTTTCTGTTCTATGTAGTAAATGAATTCCTCAAAATTATGAAAAGGAACGTAAAAAAAAGTGGTTGGTTTACTTTTCCTACTAGGTAATCAAAGGACGTTTACACACATCATAAGTTTGGGATTTTCTTATGGTTAACTTTATCCTTATCATGTTCTCTATCACTCTCCCTCAGAACTTGACCCTTTTTTTTCTCCTCCATGTCCATGTTTTCCTACATGGAATCCTAGTGTGGGTTAACTCGGGTGACCTTTTTACTTCCCTTTCTTTCTTTTAAAGAAATAGTTTTACTGACTCCTTTTCCGATGCGGGACTTTCAATGAAATTTGAAAATCTAATTTTAAAAATTGCGAGGATTCAATTTCTTAAGGGGGGAAGATTGTAACGACCTGAAATTTTGAATAAATCACGTTTCCTAATTTTATGTGTTATTTTATTTTTATACTCAACAAAAATGTTTCATTTGATAACATGAGTATAATTAAAATGAGACCATTGAGTTTTGACTGTTATATGGCCATTGGTCAATATAACCGCTGGAAACTAAACGTTTTGATTATTGTCTCTAAATACAAGTAATATTGGTTAATTAATATAGAAAGAAGATTCGATGGCCTCACCCAGTAGTCTTGGACCAATCGAATCCCATCTAACAGAACTTGGGAAGGAGGTAGCACCACTAGGCTTTGCTCTGGACCAAACCCAAGCTGAACTTCATCGTGTGAAGCTAGAACGGGATCGCCTTCGTGAGAAGTTCAAACTGATAGAAATTATTACTCGTGTGATGTTGGCCGAGCCTCCCTCGGATTATCTCACCTTAGCACACCTTACGCTTAGGTCCTATGTTGGTGTGATAAGGGGCTATGTAAGGAGACCGTAACTGCCTTGTGTAATCGTTTGTTTTAAATAAAAATTGGGATTTCTTCTTATGATGATGTTTATGACTTTTCAAATGTCCGGATAAATATAGTATGCATATTTTTGGTGAATTTTAGAGAAAGCATATTTTAAAAAAATGTTTATGTAAACCTTAAATAATTAAAAATGTGTAATGATTTTCAAAAAATGGTCTTCTACAATTATGTTCAGTACGAAATTTAGAGTCTAATAAGATCAACTTAATTTTTGATGAATAGTAAATTATGAATAGTGATTTTATGCTTAGGATTAGTAATGTGACCAAATGGATTAGTAATCTCACTTAAATAAAGTATTAATATAATCTAGGCACCTTGATTAAGTAATGAGATTCAATAAAATGGTTAAATAACGGTTTCATAAATTATTATTCAAGTATTAGTTTTTTCAGGTGAATAGTGTTTTTTAATTAAAAATTAAATTAGAAATATTTAGAAAATGATTTTTATAAAATGCATTTCATTTTTGAACTCAGAGCATCAATATTATGTTAAGGTAATTTTTTGGGTTTTTTCTGGAAAAAATGAATTTTCGGTGAATAGTGTATTTATTTAAAAATAAAATTAAATATATTTAGAAAATTATTTTTATAAAATGGAGTTCATTTTTGAAATCAGAGCATTGATATTTGGTTAATGTGAAATTTTGGGATTTTTCTGAGAAAGTTGAATTTTCAGTGAATAGTAAAAATACAGTTTTAGGGTTTCGGTATGTTTAATGACATCATAACTGTGTCATGATGATTTCATGAGATGTTTTATGGGTTGGCCGACCAACGGTGATGCATTATTGTATTGGGGGCCCCATGTGGCCTAACTTCATGGGAAATATCATGGGAGAGCACATGGTTTTGAGAAAACCACTTTTGAGGTGTCCCTTGGCCATTAATGCCTTGTCCCCTCACTTTCCCTATAAATACCAAGCCCTCATCTCATCAATTCGACTCCAAAACCATACTCAACAAATTTCTGGTCTCCCTAACTCCCAAGGAGTCCTCAGAAGGTTCCCCCAAGCCCTCAAGGTCCAAACCTTTGAGTTTTAAGAGTTACATTTTAAGGTAAGGGATCCGACCCCCTCTCTTTCTTTTCAAGTGATCTCTTTTATGTCATTTCTTTTATGCTCCATGTTCTTATGTTGGAGGATGTTCTTTTATATTAATTATACTTTCCTTTTTATTTTCATATGATGAGAGACCCCCTCTTACTCTCATCATTTCATTTTATGAAAGTTTAAGTGGCGTCGTTAGGCTGCCGAAATTTTTTGTAACGGATTCTTTCACCCTTCTCATTTTCAAGTTCTATTTTCATGTCAAGTCTTTCAAGTTCATTTTTATTATGTTGGGGTATGATCTCTATATCTATCATACTGATAATTTATGTTCATATTATGAGAGACCCTATTTTATCTCGTCAATCCATTTTTGGAAGTTTTAAGTGACGCCGTTAGGCTCCCGAATTCTCATAAGAGAAATCTTATTTTTTTGTCTTCCTTTCAAATTCTTCATTTCATATGGTATATCAATAAAATTTCATTAACATGTTCTTAAATAAATTATATTATGTTCCCATCCTGTTTTATGAATCATTTTTAGTGGGTGACCCGTGTCCCCTCTCTTTTTCAATGTTTTCTAAAACCATGTATCATAGCCGTTATGCTGCATAGTTTTCGTCTCAAAATGCCTCCCTCTTTATCTCAAAATTATTTTATGTTATTAAGTGAATACTCAAAGATATTATTTCTATAGGGGTATTCACATATATATCAAAATGTTATATTTTAAATTCTGGGATTTACATACATGAAACCCGCTTTCCCTTTTTCATGGGTTTAAAGTGACATAAAGATCATGTCTTTAAAGCAATTTTTAAAACGTTATGATTATGAAATGAAACCCATTTTTTTATGATATATGGTTTGTTTATGAAATTATTGATGATGATATATGTGGCTCACATGATAATAAATACATGTCAAGGGTGCGCCCAGATAGCGCTCCAATGCATTGGGTAAAGTCTTAATCTCTAGAGATGACCTTTTAGACTGATACCTTGGTGAATAACCTTGGTAATTTTTAATGACACCTTGGGGATGGACCTTGGTGAAACGAAATGATTGTCAATATTAAATGTTGTAGCCACATATTCAAGTTAATAAAAATGTTATTTTTATTATGATATGCCTCATGATTTCATTCTCATGCCTTAAAGTTCTTTTCATGACTTTATTGATGTATCTCAAGTTCATATGTAAAATGTTTCACTTGTTTCCCTTACTGGGCCTTCTGCTCACCCTTTCTTTTGATGTATGTCCCTAGGTTATGAGATGCAGTAATGAACCTAGGATGAACTTAAGGAGAAGCATTTCAAGTGTTTAAGAAGAATGTTTTATGTTGTTTTCATGTATTATGTTCCTGGTTTCCAAGACACTAAACCTTAAAGATCCTCAGTTTTGTGTAATGTAATGAAATTTTATGTGATAAAAGGCGGGATTCTATAATATCTGAGAGAACTCATCATAAAATGTTCATGATATTTATATGAAACATAAAGGGAATCAATCATAGTGCAGAACATAATAATTAGCCATGGAAAGAAAGTTGGTTGCATAATCTTTCTTCATATCACAATCAAAAGAAATTTCATAATGAAGGCAATGTTAAATGATCATAAGGAATGAATGAAAACATAAAAAGTAGGTAAAATAATCTAGATATATATGTGAGAGACAAATATAAATAATTTAGTAGCATTCCATAATATTAAAGTTTTTTTTCATTGATGAATAAAAATAATTTTAAAATTATTAAAAACATTCTTGATGAAAATCACCTTTTCACTTTGAGTAACATCAAAGGAAGTCATCTTAGATGGAGAATGATTTTGAAATATCACTTTGAAAATTTATTAATAAAAACATCATTTCAATTTTGAAAATAATTATTTAAAATGTAAACCTTTCTCAAACATTAAAATAAACATTTTTTTGAAAATAACCTTTAAAACTTAATAAGTAAGATTTTAAAATCATTAAAAAAATTTCTTGATGAAAATATCATTTCCAATTTGAAAATAACTTTTTAATTCTAAAAATACATAAAGTATTTTTAAAATACTTTTCTTTAAAGAAAAACTTTGAAAATTACAGTTGAATCTTTAAAATAATGATTTGGTCATGATGATGGAAAATACCATTCATGTCATACATGTTAAAACAAATATTTCCTTCACATTTTTAGTAAAAGCCAAACATTCCTTATTTTGAAAATGACATGAAGATGCCTTTGATTTATTTTGTAAAAAATTCAAAAAAGGATAAAAATTTCTTTAATAAATAATTTTTAGAATAAAAAAACATTTTTTAAATTTTTTTTAGAAAACATGATTTTGAAAGAAAAATGATTTTTGATCAAAGAGGGAAATAAAGTAGGTTTTCTTTAAAAACATTATTTTGAAATCTTGAGTATATAAGGAGAGGAAAATGAAGTGAAAAAATTTATTCTCATTACATAACCATATGAGAAGAAAATTAATGAGTTTCTAGAGAGATTAATCATAATATTTCATCATTAGAAGCATAAATATAAACAATATTGATAAACAATGGGATTATAACATCAACCCTTTACCACTTTGGCATCTTTTTAATCATAGGCCCCATTAAAGAATAAAATAAAATAAAACTTTTAATGTTATAAAAATAATGAGATTAATTATATAATATATCAAATGGTAACTATATACACCTCATAGAATAATATAGGTACACAACATAACTATGTCCCAAATAAGGCAAATTGATATAAAAATACCTTATCGATTTGGTAACTTTTGAACAGTAAATCCCATAAAATAGAGATATTAAAATGGATATTTAAATCTCCTTAATATTCAGTATAATAATCATAAAATACATTCATTTTCAGTATATAAAACACATAAAATAAATAGGTGTTGAATATGACATGTGTCTCATTGAAGTAATAAGTGAGATGAAAATCCATTACCGTAAATCTTGAATTCCTTCATACATGTTCAAAACTCCTATATAAAAAATATAAGTTTGTTATAAATTTATTAAATAACCAAAATTATATATATATGACACCATATATTATTTAATTATGACCTTTTATTACACATTTATTAGACATTCTTTGGTAAAATTATGTTTCAGGTAATGACTGCTTTTCTTTTCATGTATGTTTTGGTTTGATATTTTCATTCCTATTACTTTGATCATGGTTCCATAATATAAATAATTGTAACCATGATATAAATATCATATATATTCATTATATATGTATTTATAATAATCCATAAATGTTAGAGATTGTCACGACCCGTTCCCCGGGGCCCGTGCTGTGACTACCCCAAGCCCGCCTTCCATAGGCCAGGGGCTGACGACTAACACCGAAAGGCGTATCCCCTAAAACCAGGAAGGCATTGCCTTTATATCCTATAAACACACTCAACCAATCACACAACAAGATACGTACACAAGTAAACTGTATAGAAAAAAGAGTGTTGAAAGTAAGAGGGACCAGAATACAAGCCCAACAGTAAAGGTACAAGTACAACTGGAAATACAATACAATTGAAGAAAGAGAAAGACAGCTACTGGGTCGTCCTTCGAGGTTTCTACCAAAAGGGTAAGTACAGATCTCCTCCTCAGCACTCCATGTCCACCCATCTCCTCTGCGTACCGACATGTCGTATGGTCCACCTCCGGGCACCGTCCAGTCCAGGTACCCTCAACCTCGATTAGTGTTGTCCGTCGTCTGCACCAAACACAACAAGGTGTGGGAGAAACCCGTGCAGGGGTGAGTATAATGATACTCAGTAGGGACCCCAAGACCCTCAGGGTCTCACAAAATCCACAAAGTATAAACCAAAAATCATGTAAACAAGTGAGAACCCTACTTAGGTATATGGACATACATATACCTAAGTTATCAAATATTACCCATCTCATTCATGAGGAAACACATGGCCCCAACTCCTTAGCCAAAGTACAACTATTCCACGAAGTAAATATTACCATGAAGGTAAGTACCACATAGGTATGCCACACAGAATAATACCACAAAGGTATCACCACGAAGGTAAGTACCGCACAGGTACACCACACAGAAGAATACCACAAAGGTAAAGACTCATCTCACACTAGGTATAACTTAGGTATAGTAGTAGAGATAATTAGATGTAACTACCGAATCATCTTACTCTGTTAAGAGGCAGACCCACATAGGATCCTAAATCATCAGACCCACACAGGATCCTAGTACATCATCAGATCCACACAGGATCCTAGTACAATAAACCCATACAAGATCCAAGTACATCATCAGAACCACACTGGATCCTAGTACAACAGACCCACATAGGATCCTAATACATCATTAGACCCACACAAGATCCTAGTACATCATCAGACCCACACAGGATCTTAGTAAATCATCAGAACCACATAGTATCCTAGTATATAAGACCCACACAGGATCCTAGAGTAGTCCCACATGGGTTCCTAGAGCGGATCCATGTGGGATCCTCGAGCACAGACCCATGAAGGATCCCTTTCTCATGTTACAACCAGAAAAAGGGTTCCCGCACTAATCTTGCTTGATTCCAGGAGGATCTGATCATCAATCCACAGGTCTATTCTCCAAATACCACGAAGTCCCACAAAGAAGTATCCCAAAGGACTGCCACGTCATATGGGTCTCAACGCAACATACGATGCATCAAATGGATGCCCGGTCTGTACGTTATTAGCCTTTTAGTCCCGAGGGCTTGGTTGGATTCATGCTTGATCCAACCTAAAATTACCCAAACTTTATCGAAATCTCAGGTGGGTATACCAAAAGGACCATCTCGCTTCAAGGTTTCTAGCACCATAGACGGTTCTTCAAATGGATGCACGTAGCTCAAGATATGGCCGAAAGAACATATAGGGTCGAAACTGGTCTGGGTTCGGTCCGACCCGGTCGGACCGACCCGACCTGACTAGGCCTGGGCCCACCCGACCTAGTTAGGGTCGACCTGGCCCAACCCGGGGCTGGCCTTGGGTCGGCCTGCAGAATCCAACCGGGCCCGCCGGGTCCCGCCTGGCCCACTGGGTCCGGCCCGACCTGCGCTGGGCGGCCCGGCCCACGCTGGGAGGCCCGGCCTGACCGTATGCGGGGGGGGGGGGGAGTCATGCGCCCCCCGACCTCAATCACTGAACGATTGAAGCCGTTCGATCGTCAGGAAGCACGCAGGACCTGCTGCGGGTCCCTCTCAGTACATATCGGCCGACTGAAATGGCTGGCCCCTTCTCCTCCCAGCGGCGCGTCGTGCGCTACCCCTCTACGGCCGGTCGAACGCCGACCACCCTCCCTTCATCGTCGCGGCACAAAACCGCAACTCTTGCTCGTCAGGTGGCGTGGACACGCTCCACCACCCCCGTTGTGCGGCCGGCCTCCGCCCTCGATCCGCTGCGGCCGACGGGCCGCAACCCTTTACCGATGGCGCGGTTGCACCGCCGCCATCTTCGTGGCTGGCCATGGTGCCAGACGCTTTTCCCGATCCCCACCGGTGTTTGTTTCTATTCTCCTCCATTGCGAAGAATACACAAAGAACCACAAATATTTTTGCGGTGAGGTTGGGCCATGTTCGTTTGGCCTATACCCTCCGCATTAGAGCTGTAGCAAGTGGCTCAAGGGAGGTGATTCAATGTGAGAGAAAAATTAATGATGATCAATTGAAAACACACCCCTACCTTGAAGATTTGTTGACATCCATGAGGAGGGAAGGATGGATGTTGATTTATTATCATTGAAGACGTTCCTCATTGGAGAGCGTGTTCTTTGTTGGAGAGCGCGTTCTTTGTTGGAGGACGCGTTCTTTGTTGGAGGATGAGTTTCTCCAAGATCTCTCTCCAAGCATCCCTTTCGCCAATGATTTCTCCCCAGAAAAATGATGAGCCAACCCAAATAAAACATGTCTAACAATTTTAATTTGTTGTCACATAGGGAGCTGGAATAATTAATTAATTAATTAATGTGGCATAATTAAAGTGGAGGGAGTCCAAGAGTTACCACACATTAAAGGGAGAGTTTAAGAGTCGGGTGGTCCCCACCTTTGAATTCAAATTGGGAGTTTTTAGTTCAGGTGGTCCCCACCTCCATAACCCCAAAGAATGTTACAAGAAAAATAAAAATGTTAAATATTTTTATTTTTCTATTCCTCCACGAAAAAGTGGAAAACTAACTTCCACCCTAGACCTACTGCGGTCGAGGTGAAGGTCTCCTTAAGTAAATACTGGCGCTGCGAGTTCAACAGTGCCCTCAGATTTCCATTCCGAGAACTGGTTCAAAAGTTACAAAAACCCGCTCGCACATTTTCTGAACGTACCAAAAAAAAGTTTAGAAATTCATTTCGGGCACACCAAGCCTCAGAATCACGCGCCATAAATTTTCACAGACTCTTAATATTCTATATAATTTTAAAAAAAATTTACATGAAAAATTTGTGTCTTTATATTCTCCCCACCTCAGGGATTTGCGTCCCCATAAGACACAACTCAAACTAAGGGAACAAGTGGGGGTACTGAGCACATATTTGGGTCTCTCGCTCCCATGTGCTCTCCTGGAGGTTCCTGTGCTGCCAGAGAATGTGGACCAGAGGAATCGACCACCCATGAAGGACCCACTCCTGTCGATCCTCGATCTCTACTGGAACCTCTGTAAACATCGCCCCATCGTTGATGTCCAGCTCGCTGTGGTCGATGACGAGAGATGGGTCGTGCACGTATCTCCTCAGCTGGGATACGTGGAAGATGTCATACACCCGGTGCAACTGAGGTAGAAGAGATAAGTGGTAAGCCACCTCTCCAACTATGCTGAGGACCTGAAAGGGTCCGATGAACCTTGGAGATAACTTTCTGCCCCGTACAAATCTTCGTAAACCTTGTCAGGGTGAGACCCATAGAAAGACGTGGTCACCATACTCAAACTCTAGAGGTCTCTGTATCCTGTCGGCATATGACTTATGCCTGATCTGTGTAGTCTTCATCTGCTCCTGGATGATCTGAACCTTCTCTGTGGTAGCCCATACCATCTCTAGTCCCACTAGTGCTGACTCCCCTGGGTTAGTCCAACACAAAGATGATATGAAAGGTCGGCCATAAAAAGCCTCGAAAGGTGCCATCCCAATGGTGGAGTGATAGCCGTTGTTGTATGCAAACTCCACCAATGTCAAGTGATCCTCCCAGCTGTGACCGAAGTCAAGGATGCAACATTTAGCATGCCCTCGAGGGTCCAAATGGTCTGCTCAGTCTAGCCATCCGCATGAGGATGGAAGGCGGTGCTCAAATGAATTTGTGTCCTGAAAGCCTCATGCAACCCCTTACATAGCTGGGAAGTGAAATGTGTATCACGATCGGAGACAATCGTTGAGGGTACTTCTTGTAGCTGCACAATATCCGGCATATAGAAGCGTCCCAAGATCTCTACTGAACCCTGTTCTCTAATCAGTAGGAAGTGGGCCGACTTGGTGAGTCGGTCGACTATCACCTAGATAGAATCATGACCCCTGGATATACATGGAATTCCTATCACAATTTCCATGTATATCCCATCTCACTTCCACTATGGAACCTCTAAAGGCTGCACTAAGCCTGCTGGTACCTGATGTTTCGCCTTCACTTGCTGACAAGTGAGGCACCGAGAGACAAAATCTGCTACTGCTTTCTTCATTCCCGACCACCAATGATGTCGTCGGAGATCTTGATACATCTTCACCACTCCTAGATATACCGCTAGAGGGGATGTGTGAAACTCCCTCAATACTTCCTCTCGAAGCGGCACTGGTACCATGGTACGTCCTCTGAAAAGGATGACATGCTTCCCACCTTCAGAAAATCCATCGGGTGCTTGTCCTGTGGATATCTGAGCAGGTCGAGCCTCGCAGTCAGTGTCCCTGCGCTACGCCTCCCTGACTCACTGAAGGAGTGGGGGAGTGACTATAAGAGTCTGAATAAAAGCTGTTCCATCTCGATCCACAAAGGATAGCTACAAAGTGTCCAGCTACTCCGTCGCCTCACCAAGTAGCTGTATACCATATATCATACTGAGTGAATCTGCTACAACGTTCCCATTCCCAGGAGTATAGAATATCTCAAAGTCATAGTCCTAGAGGAAGTAGAGCCAACATCGCTGTCTCAGGTTCAGGTCCTTCTGAGAGAATATATACCTGAGACTCTTGTGATCAGATTAAACCATAAAATGATCGACCATCATGTAATGTTGCCACATATTCAAGTCCAAAACCACTACTGCTAACTCCAGGTCATAGGTAGCATAGTTCTGCTCATGCTGTCTCAAATATCGAGAACCATATGCGATAACTGCTCGCTCCTACATTAGGAAACATCTGAGTCCGGTCCCTGATGTGTCGCAGTAGACTACATACCCAATGGCCTCCTCTTGAAGTCTCAAGATGGGGGCACTAGTCAGCCTCTGCCTCAGCTCCTGAAAACTCCACTAGCATCTCTCCGACCACACGAAGGGTTTCCCCTTCTTCATCAATGTTGATAAAGGTGCTGCAACTCTGGAGAAATCTGGCATAAACCTTTGGTAGTATCCATCCAAACCCAGGAAACTCCATACCTCCATCACACTCCTGGGTGGCTCCCAAGCAAGTACCACCTCAATCTTCACTGGATCCACTGAAACTCCAGCCTCTAAGATGACGTGTCCCAGAAAGTGAACCTATCGAATCCAGAACTGGCACTTCGAGAGATTACCATAAATCTGGTGCTCTCAGAGTGTATCTAGAACTATCTACAAATGATAGGCATGCTCCTCCTCAGTAGCCAAGTAGATCAGAATGTCGTCGATGAAGACTACTATAAAGAGATCAAGGTATAGATGAAAGATCCTATTCATGAGTCCCATGAACACCGCTGGGGCGTTGGTTATGCAGAATGGCATAACCAAGAACTCGTAGTGGCCATACTAACATCTAAAAGCTGTCTTCTACACATCCTTGTCTCGTACTCTGAACTGGTGATAGCCTGATCTGAGGTCTATCTTCGAGAACCATTGTGCTCCCTTCAGCTAATCAAAGAGGTCGTCAATCCTCGAGAGTGGGTTCTTGGTCTTCACGGTCACCTGGTTCAGGCACTGATAGTTAATACAAAGTCTCAAGCTCCCATCCTACTTGGAAAACAAAATCGGGGCTACCCAAGGAGAAACACTAGGCCGGATGAACCCTTTCTCCTGTAAGTACTCCAGCTGTACCCACAACTCACAAAGCTTTGCGGGAGCCATTCGATATGGTGGTGTAGATATCGGTGCTATCCCAGGGTACAAATAAATGTAAAATTCCACCTATATATGAGTAGGTAGACCTGGAACATCATCAGGTAAGACATCCGTGTACTGGTCCACCACTACACGATAGCTCGGACTCTCCACATCAACCGCTCTGAGGGTAAGGATAGCCATCTAATGAGTGATCAGTTGCACTCTCCTCCGGGTAAGTCCATCCTGTGCTGCAAAGGCTCCCTTCTCTCCAGTGAAGGTAAACCTAGTACCATCCATGCAGAAACACCGTACTTTGCGCCTAATATGGTCAATATGAGCATAGAATGTAGATAACTAGTACATACCCAAGATGACGTTGTAAGGCCTCAACACCGCTACTCGGAGATCCCAACCGAAGCTCTCACCACCTAGATTAATCTCACACTGTCGACACTAGTGTGTAATCGTCGAGTGCTCTCTCGTAGAAGTCTCTAGTCATAAGGATCAAGCCAACAGCTCCGTCGAAATCTCTGAGCTCCGAACGAGGGCAGTGAAAATAAAAGAATGACTGAAACCTATGTCTATAAGTACTACAACTAAGGTGGAGTAGACATATATCGTACCTCGTTTCATCTCCGGAGCACCATGGTTGTAGGCCTCAGCTACCTGAAGCTAAGATCACCCCTATCCACCTGATCCCTGTGGTCGGGGTGGACCACCTGGTGGTGCCAGCAGTAACATCTCGAATCATTACCCACTGCCAGCTGCACGACCAACTCCTCTTCCACATCCACCCGCTCCCTGCAGACCTCCTCGGTCGAACCTCGGTCTCTGCCTAGACGGTCCTTCGACCATCTTCTGATCATCTGTACAACGGGTCAGGCAGTCACGAGCCATGTGACCCTACCCACTGCATGTGAAACACTTCCTGCTCCTCGCATGACTGGTTCTGTCTTCAGTGCCCTGCACAACCGACCCTGAATCCTGCGGTTGTCCACCTGTAGGCCTGGTCCTCTTGGACCTCTATGACATTTGTCTGCTGCCCGCTACAGAAGACTCTGATATGTGATGCCCAGTGGTGGGTCTCGCTGTTGGTGACTGCTCAGAAAGAAAACTCTCCACTAAGAGGGCTCGCTCTAACACCCCCGCCTGCATCAGGATGCTGAGTGAAATCATCGAAGCCCTGATCTCCCGCCTGAGTCCCTGCTCGAAGGTCTGGGCCCTGAAGAATGGGTCCCATACCATATCAGTGGAGTAGCATGAGAGGTCGGTGAACCTCAATGAGTACTAAGCCACAGTCATGCTGCCCTAGTGTAGATGAAGAAGCTCCAGTATGCGCATTGCGCGAAGGGTCGCTGGAACGAACTCTACCCAAAACAGGCTCTCAAAGTATGCCTAGAGAAGTGTCACCTGATCATGAACCTGGAGCATCAAGATCCACCATCTTCCTGTTTCTGCATGTAGAAGACTGGCAGCAAGGATCACCATGAGATCAGATGGTTTCCCTACCAGTCGGAAGACTCTCACCACAACCTCCATCCAATCCTTAGCCGCCTATGGGTCTATCTTGCCCTGGAACCTCAGTGGCCTCTGGCGCTGGAACTCATGCAACACACACAAGTGGCGTGCACCCTCTACTTGGGGATGGTGGCATTGGTGGCCCAATGGGTAATGGTACCATTGGTGCCTCCGCTGATGCCTCTACTGGAAGAGGGCCCTGCACCGAGGCTTCATCGCTCGGTGGGCTATCTATGCGTACTATACCCAGAACCCTAGCTGGCTATCTGCATGGAGGCATCTTGAAAAGAAATAGGTGCTCCATGGTTAATAGGTTATACCTGGTGAGCTGACTCAAATAGATCACAAAGAAAAATTTTCTAAGCACACACACAATCAGTGTTTTTGTGCACTGAGTCAAAAATCAGAAGTCATGGTCCTGGTGTATGGATACGTCAGCTGTTGCACCAATGCTAGATTCTATAGACTGATAAAAAAACTCACTATAGTTAACACTATTTCCATTAAAAAGATTAGAGTCCAATGTTGTACGGTAGAACTGACTCATCTGATACCAATTTATCACGACCCGTCCCTTGGGGCCCGTGCCGTGACTACCCCAAGCCAACCTTCCATAGTCCAGGGGTTGGAGACTAGCACCGAAAGGCGTATCCCCTAAAACCGGGAATTCATTGACTTTATATAATGTAAACAGACTCAACCAAGCACACAACAAGATACATACACAAGTAAACTGTATAGAAAAAAGAGTGCTGAAAGTAAGAGGGGCCATAATACAAGCCTAACAGTAAAGGTACAAGTACAACTAGAAATACAATACAAATGAAGAAAGAGAAAGATAGAAATTGGGCCGTCCTCCGAGGTTCCTACCTAAAGGGTAGGTACAGATCGCCTCCTCAACACTCCAGGTCTTCCCGTCTCCTTTGCGTATCGACACACCATATGGTCCACCTCCGGGCACCGTCCAGTCCAGGTACCCTCAGCCTCGATCAACGCTGTCCGTCGTCAACACCAAACACAACAAGGTGTGGGTGAAGCCCGTGCATGGGTGAGTATAATGATACTCAGTAGGGTCCCTGAGACCCTCAAGGTCTCACAAAATCCACAAAGGATAAACCACAAAGCATGTAAACCAGTGATAACCCTACTTAGGTATATGCCCATACATATACCTAAGTTATCAAATATTACCCATCTCATTCATGAGGAAACACATGGCCCCAACTCCTTAGCCAAAGTACAACTGTTCCATGAAGGAAAGATTACCACTGAGGTAAGTACCACACAGGTACACCACACAGAGAAATACCACAAAGGTATCACCACGAAGGTAATTACCACACAGGTATGCCACAAAGAAGAATACCACAAAGGTAAAGACTGATCTCACACTAGGTATAACTTAGGTACAGTAGTAGAGATTATTATATGTAACTACTGAATCATCTTACTCTGTTAAGAGGAAGACCCACGTAGGATTCTAAATCATCAGACCCATACAGGATCCTAGTACATCATCATATCCACACAGGATCCTAGTACAAAAGACCCACACAGGATCCCAGTATATCATCATACCCACATAGGACCCTAGTACAACAGACCCACAGAGGATCCTAGTACATCATTAGACCCACACATGATCCTAGTACATCATCAGACCCACATAGGATCCTATTACATCATCATACCCACACAAGATCCTAGTACAACAGACCCACACATGATCCTAGAGTAGTCCCACATGGATTCCTAGAGCAGATCCATGTGGGATCCTCGAGCACAGATCCACGAAGGATCCCTTTCTCATGTTACAACTAACTATAGGGTTACCGCACTAAGCTTTCTTGATTCTGGGAGGATTCGATCCTCAAGCCATAGGTCGATTCTCCAACTACCATGAAGTTCCATGAAGAAGTTTCCCAAAGGTCCTCAACGTCATAGGGGTCTCAACACAACAGATGGTGCGTCAAACAGACACTCAGTCTGTAAGTTATTAGTCTTTTAGTCCTGAGGGCCCAGTTGGATTCGTGCTCGATCCAACTCGACTATACCCCAACTTTATCCAAATCTCAGGTGGGGTATAAAAAAAGGACCATCTTTCTCCAAGGTTTCCAGCACCATAGACGGTTCGTCAAATGGACGCACGTAGCTAAAGATATGGCCGAAATAACGTATAAGGTTGAAATTGGTCCAGGTCCGGTCCGACCCGGCCCGACTCGGCCTGGGCCGACCCGACCTGGTTCGGGTCGACCCGGCCCAACCCGGGTCGGGACTTGGGTTGGACCCGGCCTGCGGAATTTGACCCGGCTGGCTGGGTCCAGCCCGGACCGCACTGGGCGGCCCGGCTTGCGTCGGGCGGCTCGGCCTGGGTGTCCCGGCTTGACCGCATGTGGGGGGGGGAGTCGCGTGCCCCCCGACGTCTATCACCAAATGACCAAATCCATTCGGTCACTAGGTAGCGTGCGGGACCTGGTGCGGGTCCCGCTCGGTACAGCTCGACCGACCAAAATGGCCGACCCCTTTTCCTCCCGGCGGTGCGTCGTGCACCGCCCCTCCGCGGCCGGCCGAACGCCAGCCGTCCTCTCTTCACCGCCATGGCACAAAGTCGCGGCCCTTTCTCGCCGGGCAGCGCAAACATGCACGAGCACCCCCGTTATGTGGCCGACCTCCACCGGCCTCCACCCTTACTCCGCCGCGGACGATGGGCCACGACCTTTCTCCGGCGGCGCGGTTGCGCTGCCACCGTCTTCACGGCTGGTCGTGGTGCCGACCGCCATTTCCGAGCCCCACCGGTGTCGGTTTCCGTTCTCCTCTATCGTGAAGAACACACCAAGAACCACAAATATTTTTTCAGTGAGGTTGGGCCATGTTTGTTTGGCCCATACCCTTCACTTTAGAGCGATAACAAGCAGCTCAAGGGAGGTGATTCAACATGAGAGAAAAATTAACGATGATCAATAAAAAAAAAACCCCTAATTTGAAGGATTGTTGACGTCGGTGAGGAGGGAAGGATGGACATAGATTCATTTTCATTGAAGACGTTCCTCATTGGAGAGCGCATTATTTTTTGGAGAGCGCGTTCTTCATTGGAGGACGCATTCTTCGTTGGAGGATGAGTTTCTCCAAGAGCTCTCTCTAAGCCCCCCTTTCACCAACGGTTTCTCCCCAGCAAAATGAGGATCCAAGCCAAATAAAATATGTCTAACAATTTTAATTTGTTGGAACATATAGAGTTGACATAATTAATTAATTAATTTATGTGGCATAATTAAAGTGGAGGGAGTCCAAGAGTTACCTCCCATTAAAGGGAAATTTTAAGAGTTGGGGGGTCCCCACCTTTGAATTCAAATTGGGAGTTTTTAGTTTGGGTGGTCCCCACCTCCATAACCCCAAATAAGGTTACAAGAAAAATAAAAATGTTAAATATTTTTATTTTTCTATTCCTCCATGAAAAAGTGGAAAAACTAACTTCCACCCTAGACCTACTGTGGTCGAGGTGAAGGTCTCCTTAAGCGAATACCGGCACTGTGAGTTCAACGGTGCCCTCATATTTCAATTCTGAGCACCGGTTCAAAAGTTACAAAAACCTTCTCACACGTTTACTGAACTTACCTGAAAAAAAGTTCAGTAATTTATTCTGGGCACACCGGGCCTCGGAATCACACGCCTTAAATTTTTGCAGACTCATAATATTCCATATAATTTAAAAAAAAATTACATGGAAAATTCGGGTCTTTAGAGAGATTGAAAATAAAATACACCATTCATGGAGACGGTAGGTCATACATACGCATTAACATTGTTTCCATTTTCTCAAAAAATAAAATTAAATAAAGAAAATAATATATTTCCATTAAATAATATTTTTTTTATTTCATATATGATATTTTTGTTTTCCAATGGGTTGGGTTGTAAGAAGTTATATGTGGAATTATAATTAAAGAGTTATAATAATATCATATATAAATATTAAATCCATCATTATATCCTTCTATTATAGGTGGTTATACAAAACTAATAACATTGGTTCGCAATGCGGTAGTCCACCGTACACACGAATGGTGATTTAATTTCCCATTTTATAGAATAGAAGAAGGATTTAGGTTATAAAATTAACATAATAAAAATATAATTATATGTATTATACTTAGGTTATTATATAATTATGGTTTAATATTGATTTAAGGAGGTGGAGGACGAAATAAAATAAAACGCTCGATTAGGAACATTACCTATTCTTCGGACAACTTCTTTTGGTTAGCACCAAATTAATTCTTAGGTTGGATTTGTCAGTGAAATAAGGCTTATAGGATGATAGAAGGGAAGTAAATAAGTGATTTAGTTAGGTATTTTCTGAAATAATGGTTTTTGAAAGTGTGAATAGGGGAGGAGAGGGGGTGGCCTTTTATAAGTGAGGTGAGTGATACACTTGTATTTTTTAAAAAGAAAAAGGTGTGACCACATTTTTCACATTAAAAAGAATAAAAAATGGTCTATTATTAAACCTTATATGTGATAAAGTCTAAATATGTCAATAAAATGAGTTTTTTTACAAGTTTCTAGGTCATTTTACCCCTTATCTTTTTAGTTTAACTCCATAGTAAACCCACTTTCACCTTAACCACGGTAATTAATTTTTTACTAATTTTAATATTAATAATGGTAAAAAATTAATTTTAACTTATTAGAAAATATAAATTATTATTATTCCAAAAATGGAATCCTTTTTTTCAAAATTCCATTCACATAAGTGGAAAAATTTAATTTAAAATTTATCCCACAAACGCTTTGAAAAAGTAGTTTTCAAAAGAGAAAAGTTTTAAAAGTTAAAAAAAAATTTATTTTAAAATTAAATATAAAATTTATTCTAATAAAATAAATTGGATTAATATATATATAATTTTACTAATTTTACTTTTAAAACCATATTAAAATAAAATTTATCTTATAAATACTTTGAATGAAAAGACAATTTTTTTTAATAAAAATCAGTATTTTTTACCATTCACTAAAAAACTTCATCTTTTTTTTAGAAAATTTTCAAAAAATAACTCCAAGATGATTTTGAAATTATTTTTTAAAAAGTATGTTATTATTTTCAAATAAATTTTCTAAAAGTGTCAAAAATTAATTTTAAAACAAGTTCGCAAAAATGCGACAAAACTATTTGTTAGAAAAATACAGTTTTAAGCGTAAAATTGGATTTATTCTTATCTATTGTCTAAAAAAACATAATATGAATGTTAATTTTTTTATTAAATATATAATATATACATTTAATTAAAATAATTTACCAAAAGTAATTTTTTTTAATTTGTTTATATTTTTTTAATTTGTTGAGGTAAAACACGTTTGTACGCATAAAATTTGTTTTCAAAAAAAGATTTACTTTGTTTTCAAATGGTTTTTATTTTTAATTTATAATTAATTCGTCACACAATTAAAAATTATATATACATGTTTAAACCAAATATTTTCATAATTTAGTTAATTCTTTTCATACCCTCCATTTCAATGGCTTGGTGATAACTATTAAATAATAATATTTTAATAGTATGTCACATTTTGTTTAAACCTGGTGTTGCATGTAATGAATGATACACTCAGTTTTGAATTTAATGCATTATAAAATCACTATTTCATGTAATAAAAAAGATAAAAAATATTAAATTTATTTTAAAAAAACATTTCTCAAAATCTTGGGGTGTTACAGTTGGAGGTTGGTGAACTCAACTTGAACCACCCTTTATAGTGAGTTAGTTTAAATTCCCTTGAAAAACATTCCCTACTTGTGACCGAAGCACCCTTGGGGTGTGTTTGGATTGAAACTTGTAAAAAGGAATGAATTAAATTGATAAATTGAATTGATAAATGGAATGGATACTTCACATGACCCTTCAATCATTTGTTATATTATGCTTACTTTTTGTGCTGGACCTGGATCACTATTAATGGACTGGCCTGCTTTGAGTAAGACTTGGGTTACCAAAATAGAAATCCTTAGGCAAAATCATAGGATACCAGCTGATTCATTTATGTGACTTCCAAGTGAGATACCAAAATTGGTCTTGGTCAAAGTCTTATCTTGTGAATACCTCATCTTGACACTAAAAATTCACCGACATCTTCTGGAAATTAGAATGCCTTAAATCATCTCCTTGGATTCAGATTGATTTTATTGGATACAAACTACCATGAATTATCTCACTGGGATCCAATCAAGTATATCCTATGATTATCTTGGAATTTTCCTCAATCTCTATTAAAAACTTTTAAGGTGAAATGTCAAGGGTTCATCCCATGGATTACACTCATGCCCCTAGCCTCATATCTCAAATGGTCACTGCGAGTGGGATTAAACTTATAAGGTTATAGATGAAATAGGTCTCCCATTTATCCCTTGTGATTATTATACTTGGGAAACTTGACTATGTTCCTTGGGAGCCAAGCCAATTAATGCTCATATGCTCAAATACATCCGGCTTAGGCCGAAGCATTTAGGGTTAGCTAAGTATCCCATGAGGATCCTGAGCTCAACATAGTTTATATTTAGTTATTAATTTACATTTGTTATACCTACACACTATTATATTTTATATTCACAGATTGGAATTTCATTAGGCACCATTGGTGGTTTCCTACTGAGTTTTACTCACACCCTTTTCGGGCCGCCGTTTGGTACCCAAACAGACTTCATGGATATAGGTAAGGACAAAGGGATGCACCCAACTATGGATGCTTTATTTATTTTTAGGGTGGGATATTGGGAGTATATTACTAATTATTTTCTTGGGATTCTCTAGAGATAACTATTTTTATTCTTCATTTTTTATATATTGGTACTATTGTATTCCTTGTGCCATGTCTTCCTGTTTTATATCTTGTATAGCCATTAAATCATCTATATATGACATGGATTACTACTTATGTCTGTTATTATTATTGGGATGGTTTATTTTATCTTTAGATATTATTATATTCTATTTCCGTATTGTTTATTCTACTGTTTTATTATTATTTACTACTATGATACACTCTAATAAATAGGGTATAGTCTCCCCACCATACCACCATAGACCCCCCTGCTAGTTGGAAGACTATAGCATATAAGGAGGTGAGTTTAAGGCCATGTGGCCAACAAGGTTTAGTTACTTAAGAGTGAATTGGGATCAGGACTCCACAATAAACATACTATGAATTTATATTTCTTGGTTGATGTCACATAGAGGTTTTGATTAACTCCACCTCTCATTAATTCTAATTACTTAAAGTATGAGTCCAATAGAGCATTCCAAGATCATGGTGATTTCTTTAATCCATGTAATTATTTCTTCAAACTACATACCTTTAATTCACCATCATAAATTTGAAAACTTACTGGTTGTTCTATATATAATTTCTTTATGGATTCTATTAAAAAATTACACCTTCATATCTATTTGATAAACCATGAAGCCTCTTTGAATTTCCACAACTAAAAGAGTCTTATTGACACAAGTCTTTCCACCAGTAAAAAATTATGTTCCACATCCATGCCCTCGATTTAAGCATAAACCTTTCACACAAATGTCACCTCATTACAAATCAATTTTCCATGATCATCATATTTGTTTTTGAATATCCATTTCATTCAAATGCCATTATGATCTATTGATATTTTCATGAGATCCTATGTTTTATTTTCCTCTATTTGATAAAACTCCACATTCTTGGCCTTAACCCAAGACTCATCCTTTACTGCTTCTTAAAATGATAAATTCTCAACTTGAGATAATAGAGTAGTGTTATATAAATTATTGTTTCTTTAGGTTTTCATTGGAGAAGATCCATATCTAGTTATATTTGAATCATCAATATTCACTCTTCTTCTTCTTATATGATTTTATGACTGTCTCTATTCAGAAAACTCTTCTTCCTCTTATTTTACAAGACAAATTATGTAAGTTTCTAAAATTTTCATCTACTTTATATTATTCATAAAAAATTTCACTTAAATTTCGATTTATAGATTTATTTATATCCTTATCTTAAATAAATTTAACATCATTTCTCTCTATAATCTTGTTCAATCTCTTATTGAAACATTTGTAGGCCTTATTACTGGTATATTATCATAAGAATATTTCTTCATTAGTTATATCCATAATTACCTTGGATTAATTATTTGTTCCAAATATAACACTTGCTACCAAATAATCTAAAGTGTTTCAACTTCTGATTCCTTTTATACCACATTTCATATAATGTATTCTACTATATAAGACTTATAAAATCCCAGTTTTGTGTGTACACTACCACTTGTACCACTTTATTCTAATAGTTCCTCGAGATACCACTCTCGATGAGTAGTGTCTTTTCCATATTATTCACTACATAGTTTCCTTTTTCCATAACACTATTCTATTATGGTGTCCCAACTAATGAGACTTCATGATTCATGCTAGTATTCTATAAATAAATTTTCTTCTCAATGAAAGTTTACTTTATGCAATTATCCAACCTTCAAATCTTGATCTATCTTCTAATTTCATTTTTAGATCACCTTCAGAAACTCTTGATGCACTCTACAACTACCTTAATTGTTTGTATAAACATGATTTAATCCATTATACTATAATAATTAATAAAAAATAAAATTATTCATTCACCTCATGTTTTAGTATATGTTATTAGACCACACATATCAGTATGAATTAGGTATAATAGATTTGACACCCTCTTCTTTTTCCAGTAGGTATTTCTCATAATATTCCATCTCATACATGCATCAAAACTCTTCTTCTGATAAAACTTTTGATTTTTGAATATCAATCATAACCTTTATATTTGATAAAATTTCCATGCTTTCTTAATGTTTATAACCAAACCTCTAATTCCATAAGTTGTTCACCTATTCTACTATGAGGAGAAATGTGTTTCCCATATCCACTTTATAGATGTTTTCATTCATTATCCAACCTCTCATCAAGTTATTTCCAACCTAGAATTTGACAAGGAAACCCTTTCGGTTAAATGTGAATTCAAGTCTCGAGACACATAATTGACTTATACTAAAAATATTATGTCAAATTCCATCCACATAAATTACCTCTATGTTTTTTAACTTATCTCCATAAAATTTCATTCTTCAAATTACCTTGATCTTCAATAGTTTATCATTTCTAAACCAAACTATACTATCAATAAAACCCTTTATAATTTTCAATAGGTTCATGTTCCCTATCACGTGGGATAAACACCCATTTTCAAGTATCCACAATATTTTGTTATTTTATTCATTAAGATATATATTTTTAGAATATCCTTCTCATTATTATTATTTTTCTTCTAGGAAATACTTGGTTGAGTTGAGACATATGATGGTATCTCCTCATTTTATTTATCATAAATGGAATAGTTATATACCTATTCTTTTAAGGGTGATAATATATTTCCCTGTGGAATTTTTTTTTATTATCACATACATCTTACCTGGCCTTCCATATGAGTTATTCTCACTCATTTATTTCCATTAATTCATAGATTTATAATCAAAATTATAGAAATAAAAGAAACGTTGATTGAATAAGTTATTCTTTGAGATATAGGATATGATCTAATCCTTATTTGGTAAATTTTGGGTGATTATTCTTTTAAATAGATTTCTGCCACTTTATAATATGTCATCATGTGCCCTAAGTATCTATAAAAGTGAAACTTCATCAGGGTAAATATTTTATTGCATTATCTCTACAAGTTTCTCACCTATTATCAGCATTATAGTTTTTAATAATCTCTTGATGGTTTGAGTTATTTCAAAACTTTTGTTTTATTTTCTCCTTTATAATAATTTCTCCAATTTTAGATGATGTAGCATTAAATTAAAGTTCTATTTTACCATTGTAGTTGTGTATTTGATTATTCAACACCTTTTTAACATTCCTCGTGCCAAGTTCAACCATTTACTTCATATTTTTAGAACTATATGAATTGAATATTATTTTTAACAACACTTTTTTTTTAATTTTAGATTCAAGTTTGTAGGATGGAGATAGGAGAAATGGAAAGGGGGTGGGAATGAATCTCCCTTTAAAAAATTAAAGGAAAACAATCCAAGTTTAAAAAAATTATTTTAAAAAGATTAAATAAATTATTATTATTTTAATAAAATAAAAGAATCAAATTATTGAAAGTGTAATGATATAATAATATATAATAATAAAAGTGGAATAATAAAAACAAAGAGTGTTTCGAATAATAAATCAATTAAGCGTGTTTGATGGATTAAGAAAATTATGAAAAGTGTGATTGAAAGTAATAAATAAATTAAATTGTGGAAAGTAAATGAGACACAATATTTGGTAGGAAGTTAGGAAATAGTAACCAAAGGTACCCCTATGTCTACCACCTAAATCCCTTGAGGATTTAATGTATTAGTACCTTATATTTAATGGAATCCAAGATACCAAAATAATCCCTTACTTTTTTTAGGTTATAGTAAGAAACCAGATACACAGAGAATGGTTCTTTAATGGAAAATCTAAAAACCACAAAAGAGTAGTCCACTATATTTTTAAAGGAAAAATAAAATTAAAAATCTGTCCCTTACTTTAAAGGTAGTGAGAACCAATATCAAAATAAAGGGAAAGATGAGAGAATTTCTAGGAAGCAATCAATTTGTAGTATAGTCTCAATTAAATCAATGAATATGATGAAAACCAAGAGAGAAGGAGTATAAAATAATCGAGTGATTTGGATATTAATTTTTTTCACACTCTAGAAGGAGATAGAAGATTTAGAAATGAAATCACTTTGAGATAAATTGAGAACATTGGAAATTAGAGTATGATTTTCAAGAAATGTCGATGTCATGTGTAATTTTCCAAGGCCTTAAAAGGACTCTATTTATAGGATTATCATCCTTCAATAATGTTCTAGAATCATTCGAGTTTTAAGTTGTTGAATTCCACATTCTTTGAATCTTGAACAACATTATTTCTATGCATGAATTAGCCCATTTGAAAGAAGAAAAACTCCATAAGACCAAGATAATCATTAGGCAATTAAAATTAATAACAATAATAATATTTTTTTTTCAGAATTATAAAAGATACATACATATTATCAATAAAACTGTTATCTGAATTTAATTTTTTTAATAATTAAAATTAACTTAAAAATAGTCATTATAAATTTTAAAATAATTACTAAAAAATAAGTCAAATATAACACACAATTGTTTACAACATTATTCAATAATATTAAAAATTTTAAATTCAAATAGCTTTCCGTATCTAAACATGTGATAATATAAAAAATTAAATACAATAAATGAAAAACGTTCAAAAAAGGTTTGAATAAGTTTTTTAGATTAAAATTTATTTTAGAAATAATAAACTCAAATAGATCAAATTAAAATAATTAATTTGAAATATTTGATATTCTTACTGTAAAAATATATGAGAACGAAGAAAAAAATTAATCTTCATATAAAATAATTTAAAATAATGTAAAAACATTTTTAATATAATCTATAACATTAATATGAATTAATAAAACCATTAAAACAATTTAAACATTTGAAATAGTCATGCGGTAAATGAAAATATCATCAAAATCATGAAATAAGGCAAACTATAGATTTTTTGATTAATGTGAGGGAAATTTTGATGTATGTGTACAGGTATAATTGAAACCCTAAACAAAATGTAAAGGTAACTTGGAAAGGATATAACATGCATAGAGGTAAATCTCATGTGTAAGGGTAACAATAGAATTCAATACCGTGCGTAAGGGTAAAAAAAAGAGCCATGTAAATGTAAAGAAATTCATGCACTGTATAAAGCTAAGGAACATTACGTAAAGGTAATCTTGAAAATACATGTGCTACATAATGGTAGACATAAATTTACAAACACTGCGTAAAGGTAACTCGCATCGATGCGTAAGGGTAAACAATATTTTATAAAGCATGGGTAAGGGTAATAAAAATCTACTTAAGGGTAATACAAAGTTGATTAAAGGTAACTCCTACACTTGCGTAAGGGTAAAAAATAAATATAAAATCATGGGTAAGGTTAGAATAAAAGCCATGTAAGGGCATAAAGAAGTTCGCATAAGGGTAAACAAGAAATATAAAAGCTTGCGTAAGGGTAGAATCAAAGCCACGTAATGGAATAAAGAAGTTCGTGTAAGGGTAGAATTAACTCACATAAGGGTAATGAAACCCCTTTAAGGGTAAAACCCTATTACCTTTATGTAGAGTATAATAGTTGCATAAAGGTAAATAAAAAACATAGAAAAATATTTTTTCACAATAAAAGATTAAAAATACTTATAAAAAATAATATAAATAATAAATATAAAATAAAATAAAATAAAATTTAAAAAATAAAATAAAATAAATAAATAAAATAAAAAATAAAAAATAAAATAAAATAAACTAAATAAATAAAATAAAATAAAATAAATAAAATAAATAAAAGAAATAAAAGAAATAAAATAAATAAAATAAATAAAATAAATAAAATAAATAAAATAAAATAAAATAAAATAAAATAAAATAAAATTATCCAAAAAAGAAATTATGAAATATAGTATATTTTAATTATCAAAATATAAAATAATTGAAGTGAAAAGGATCAAATTAAATAATCTCCCTCTTTTTGATAATTACAAAACAAAATAACCATTTCAAAATTTCTTCCCCTAATTGGAATTAACAAAAAGCTTAAAAAATTGAAAAGAATTTCTCCCCCCATTTTGAAATAAATAAGATAAAATAATTAAACACATTTTCTCTCCAAATTAAAATATTTTAATAGTAAAAAACTAAAGATAGATCCCCCTAAATTAATGCTTCTCAGAAAAAAATTCTAAAAGAAGCCACAAAAACAAATAATAAGATAGTCAAGGAAATTAAAAGATATGCAAAGAATAAAAAATATATTTTGAAGAATAATTTTAATTTATTAAGTATTAGTAAGGATTATATTGATAAACCATAGAAAATTTCCCAGGACTATCAACTAGGAGTGCAGTAAGGACCACTCACTGTACTTAGGATGTAGAAAGGGTTAACAAACCCAATCAATACTTTTAGGGACAAATCCATAGGAGCATCTACACTAAAACCACATCCACTTATTTATATCTAATTAATAATTTTTTGCTTAGAGTATCATACTCACTTCACTTTTTTAAAATTATGAAAATTTTTGAAAAATATTTTTAATTAAAATAGAATTTGAAATCCATTTTGGAATTTTTTTTGAAAACAAAATTTTAAAAATAAAATTAAAAAGAAAATTTAAAAATAAATTTAAAAATAAATTTAAAAATAAATTTAAAAATAAATTAAAAAAAATTTAAAAAAAAAATTTAAAAAAAAAATTAAAAAGAAAATTAAAAAGAAAATTTGAAAAGAATAAAAAATATTAAAAAGATATCCTATCCTCTTTTGAGAAAGAAAGAAAATATTAGATGAGAAGTTTTGAAAAAAAAATCAAGATAGAAATAAAAATAAAAATAATAGAGTGTCTTATTCCCATGAAGATCAAGGTTGATATTCAAAGCTTCTTTAGGAAGAAAATAGCTAGGTTCCCCCTCACTTAGTGTATAAAAATTAAGATCAAGGTTTGAAAGGGTTGATAAATTACTTTAAGGGTTGAACACTAATTTTATTTAGAATCCACCATATGATTTATTAAATTGGTTTGCTAGATAAACCCTATAATAAATCTTATAAAGGATCCTTTTGTTACCCAGAGTTTGGGTCTGATAGTGTGAACTAATAAGAATTGAGATGGAGATTTTTTTTGGGTTTAATAAGATTGGATAATAAATATTTTGGAACCCAAATTTGTTTTTAGTGAGAATTTCTTTTAGAAAATTGAGAATAAAGCTGAATGATTTTTGGTCTACCATGTCTAGCACTTTTACAATTGAATTTCTTAAATAAGATGACTGACTTTCTTGTAAAAATTAAAAAAATTATTTTGAGAAATTCCTTTCAAAAAATTAGTATTTATAGAATGATTGGTAAAACTAGATTTTTTTTAAAAACTAAAACCATAGTTATTTTTAATAGGATTTTAAGAACCCATTTTTTTTTAAATTTTCTTCCCCTTGGGTAAAAAAAATGATTTTTTAAGATCTTTAATTTTTAATTAAAAATTTTCAACATTTGGTTAATTTTTTAATTTTAAAATTAAATATTCTTTTTATTTTAAAAGTTTATATTTTTCAGAAACAATAAGATTATTTTTATTTTTAATATCTTTTAATTTTGAAAAGAAAATAACAAAAACCATTTTTAAGTTCATTTTTAGCATTGATAAGATCTTTATAATTTAATGAAGTGGTAGAATAAATAGAATAACAATAAGATGAATGATAAGGAGAGAGAAATTTTAGAACTAACCTCAATTTCATCCTTAACATGTCTCATGAGACACTTGGGACTTTCATCACTTGATTCATATGTTGAGATTGAATGTTTTCTTGCAATCCAAGTGAAAAAATTTAAAGATTTATTACATTGATTCTTATATTTAAACATATTATTGTTCAAGGGAGAATCTAGTTTGATGTGGCCCTTCTTTTTTTGACCAAAAAAAGTTACATCGAATTCTTGATTTTTATTTTTGAATTTTTGAGTAGATCATTTATTTCTCTTGTATTTATCCATAATATTGGTAAATATAGTGATGTCAGTTTTACTCCCAAATGATTCTTCATTCTTTTCTTTAAAATAAATTATTCTTTTAGTTTCCTTGACCTCCTTAGCCTCCTTTTTAGCTTGTCTCTTCATGTTCATTTCATATATCATGAGAGAACCAATGAGTTCCTTGATTGGAATGCTCTTAACATATTTATCTTCTTGGAAAGCAATAAATTTTAGAGCCCAACTGCTTGGTAAAACACAAAGGATTTTCTTAAACAATATTTCTATAGAAAGATATTCACCAAGATATTTTTATAAATTACAAATTTTAGTAAATCTAGTAAACATATTAGTGATATAATTGTTAGGATTCATATATAAACTCTAAAAATCTTGCCCATACATGTCAATACTTATATAATTAACTTTATTTTTACCATTAAGAGTAATCTATAATAATTTTCATATTTCATGTACACTTTTATATTATGAAACTATATTAAAATCATTAACATATAAACTATAATTTAAATTATTCATAGATTTACTATCAAATTCAATGTAGAAATATCAGTAGGAGTATATTTTTCTTCTTTATCATATTAAAGAGAATAACCATGAATAATAATTTTATAAATAGGATAAAAATTAGATTTAAGAAAAGTAGGAATTCTAGATTTACAATAATCATATTTTTTACCTTAAAAAAAACAGAGCACGACTCAATTATTTTCTTTTAGAACCACCATGAGTGTTTGGAAAATCCATTTTAAAAGGATATCACTATTTTAAAAACTGGCTAAATATTTTTAAAATAAAACTTTTAAAGAATTTGAAAATAATGAAATTAAAGAAAAATTAAAACACTCCTTTGATACCAAATGATGGTATCAAGATAAAATATATTTTCAAATATATTTTTTTAAATAAGGTCAAAGTTAACATTTGATACCAAATGTAGGTCAGATATTGGAGAAATTAAAAGTGGTGGGGGGATGAATTTCCCTTTATAAAAATTAAAGGAAAAAAATACAAGTTAAAAAATATTATTTTACAAAATTAAATAAATTAAAACCTTTTGAATAAAATAAAAGAATCAAAGTATTTAAAGAAAAATTATATAATAATATATAATAATAAAATTGGAAGAATAAAAACAAAGAGTGATTCAAATAATAAATCGATTAAGTGCGTTTGATGGATTAAGAAAATTATGAAAAGAATGGTGAAAAACGATAAATAAATTAAATTGATGAAAGTAAACGGGACACAATATTTATTAAGGAAGTTTAGAAATAGTACCCAAATTTAGCCCAATTTCTACCACCTCAATTCTTTAAGGATTTAATGTATTAGTCCCTTGTCTTTAATGGTAGCCAAGATACCAAAACTATCCCTTGTTTTCTAGGTTATAGTAAGAATCTATATTCCCAAACACTAGGTGTTTAATGACATAGATATAAATCACAAAAGAGTATTCCTCTTCCTTTTTAAAGGAAAAAATACAAGTAAACTATAGTCCCTCAATTTAAAGGTAGTGATAAAAAATATTAGAAGAAAGAGAAAGATGATAGGATTTATAAGAAGTAATCAATTTATAGTATTGTCACAATTCTATTAATGAATATTATGAACACTAGGAGATAATGAGAATAAAATAAGAGATTGATTTGGATATTATAATTTTTTCACACTCTAGGAGGAGAGAGAATATTTAGAAATGAAAGAAATTTGAGAGAAATTGAGAATGTTGGAAATTGAAGAATGATTTTCAAGAAATTTTGATGTCATGTGTATATTTTCAAGGAATCCAAAGGTCTCTATTTATAGTCTTCTCATCCTTTGGTAATGTTTTTGAATCATTCAGGTTTTTAAGTTATTGAATTCCACATTCTATGAATATTGAACAACATTATTTCTATTCATTCCTTGACCCATTTAAAATAATAATAACTCAACATGACCAAAGTAATCATTAGGAAATTAAAACTAATAATAATAATAATAATAATAATAATATTTCAAAATTATCAAATAGAGAGTAAAATTATCAATAAAACTATCATTTTAATTTAAAAACATTTGAGTAATTCAAATTAACTTAAAAAAAATCATTAGAAAGTTTAAAAAAATTCCTAAATAACAAGTTAAATATAACACACAAATTTATTACAGAGTTATTCTATAATATTAAAAATTAAAAATTCAAATAACTTTCCATATTTAAACATGTGATAATATCAAACTTTAAAGATAGTATATTAAAAAAAATTAAATAGTTTTGAATAATTTCATTAGATTAAACATGATTTTAGAAATAATAAAATCTAAGAGATAAACTCAAAATAATTAATTCAAAAAATTTGAGATTCATACTATAAAAATATATGATAGTGAAGAAAAAAATTAATCTTTATATTAAAGAGTTTAAAAAACTAAAAAAAACAACTCACATTGAATCTATATCACTAATATTAATTTATAATACAATTAAAATAATTTAAACATTTGAAATAATCATGCATAAAATGAAAATATCATCAAAATTGTAAAATAGGGTAAACTGAAGATTTCCAAATTTATGTAAGGGTATTATAGATACATGCGTAAATGTATAATTGAAAAAAATGTATAGGTAACCTAAAAAAGATATAACATGCATAAAGGTAAATCTCATGACTAATGGTAATAATAGAATTCAATACTATGTATAAGGGTAAACAAAAGAGTTCTGTAAAGGTAAGGAAATTCACATGATACATAAAGGTAAGAAACATTGGGTCAAAGAAATCTTTAAAATAAATGTGCTATGTAAGGGTAGATAGGAATTTATAACCATTGTGTAAAGGCAACTTGCATTGATTCATATGGGTAAGAATTTTTTTAATGCATGTATAAGGGTAATACAAAGCCGTGTAAGGGTAATACAAAGATGTGTAAAGGTAGGTCCTACACATACATAAGGGTAAACAAAAAATATAAAAGAATGCGTAAAGGTAGAAACAAAGCTACATAAAGTTGAAAAAAGTTCATGTAAGGGTATAATTAACCCGCATAAGTGTAATGAAGTCTGCATAAGGGTAAAACCATATTACCTTTACACATAGTATATGAGTTGCATAAGTGTAAATAAAAAATATGGGAAAATAATTTTTCACAGGAAAGGATTAAAATACTAATAAATAATAATAATAATAATAATAATAAATATAAAATAAAATAAAATAAAATAAAATAAAATAAAAAGAAAATAAAATAAAAAATAAATAAAATAAAAAAAATAAAAAAATAGAATAGAATAAAATAAATAATATTAAATTATCCCAAAAATGAAATTATGAAATATACTATATTGAAATTATGAAAACATAAAATAATTTAAGAGATAAGGATCCACTCTAACAAATATTTCTCCTTAGTGTGGCTACTTCTTCAAAATATTCAACCTTTTCCCTACTCCTTGAAACGATAATTAAGTTCATCGATCACCGTATCCTGTTCTTCAATTTTTCACTTAAGTTCCATTACTTATTTGGTTGATTCTTAGTAAAACCTTACCCCTACAAAACTTCTATAATTGAGTGGTTTTGAATTTTATTTTATTGATATATTTTGAATATCCTTTTAAAAATACACTAATCTTTCTCTTTTTCTTGCGTTGAGCATCCAACTCTTCAAGCAATCCTTCAAGTTCCACTTTGATATCAACAAAACCTTCCGGTTTATTTTCATCCTCTATTTCATTTTGATATTTTCAACTATTTACATTATTTCATCTTCCAAACTTGATTTGAATTTGGTTTCACCTTATTTAAATCATGCCTCATCATCATCTTCTTCCTTTCTCACCAAAACCTTATATTAAACCTTCTTAATAGATGCATTTCTAAGCTTAAAGTTTCATTCAATTGGAAAATTCCTTCACTATTTTTATATGTATTCACCTATAGTTTCTTTATTAACCTGCCTCAAATATCTCATAGATTTATTCCTGAATTTTTCACTATTGAAACATGTTAGTGAAAACTTTCTTTCAAACCTTCATTTTCCACACTTAAATTTACTCACCATAAGTGATAATAATTCATCACTAACATAATATTAAACTTATTTGACTTCATGAATATAAATATTTTCCATATAATTGAATGAAATATATTTTTATGAGTGTCTTGGTATTATTTATGTATTCACTCAGATTTTATAGGCCACCATCTTGTTATGAAAATCATCGAGAGTTAGTTCGATAAGATTTCCACCTTTAAGTATTAACACCTTTGGGTTATAAAAAGGTGATAATCTCCTTAAGATATTCTTCACAAAGTCAAAATACTTTATCTTATAACATAGTCCTTGAATTTCCCTTGTAACTTCAATGATTAAATTGATGAAACCATTGATTTTATTACTCAAATGGATATTTAAATCATCAAATTTATCATATATAACTTTCAAATTTTACTATTTAAACCTACTATATCGTTCATAGATATTGGATAATTTATCCCATATTTATTTATCTAACATAAAACTCATCACCTTTATATAAATATAATTTAATAAAGTAATTTCCTATCCACTTCAGTCATCAAGAACTTTGTAAGCTCACTCACATGTATTCCATGAATGGTAGAAAAAAATCATGTCTGAGAGACCTTATATGTGACCTCATTTAGTCCTTCTAGATCTTATGTCCATGACCATTAAATAATGAAACTCATTTTAAATTTACTAGATTGATCATATCAATGAAATTCATTCAATAGATTTTTTGAGATTAGACCTATTTCTATGATACCACATGTTACAACGACAGTGTCCCAAACACACCCTAAGAAGGGGGGTGAATTAGGGTGTGAATTATTTTTCATTATTTTTCAATATATATTTTTATCTTATTGTAAAGAACACTCCCAAAAAATTAATCTTAAGCACACAAACCCAATATCCAAATAAATAATATGAATATTGTGATAAAAAGATTTTATTTGGTTCACCTATAAGGGTTACATCCAAGGAGAATATACTGTTGATGTTTCTATATACCAAAATCTCTATCCACTATTTTTGATTAAAAATTTTAGGAAAGAAGAACTATTGATCCTAGGGTTAATCCCTTTACTGATCTCTCTATCCACTTCTTTGAGACCTGATGCATAAAAAAATTGATGCAAGATTCATTTTTAATGAATACCAATAAGATAATCAAACACCAAATCATAAATTTTTTTATCATTGTGATTTAATATCACTTGTTAAAACAAAATTTCAATATCATTATTACACAATATAAGTTCCTATATCAATTAAAAATGTTTAAATTATCTATTTTCATTTTATTTATTCTCTAAATTCCTATAATATCACTTACCAAATCATCTAAATTCATCTATTTAAAATTTCCATATGTCTCCTAATGATTGACTTCTAAAACCATCCATAATTATCTAATTAAAACCTAAAAATTCAAAGATAATCTCTAATAATTATAAAAATATTCAAATTTTAAAAAAAATATGTAATCTAACCAATCATGATGTGGTGGTCTTGGTTATAGTATGACTTACTTTCACTTAAACACAATTATGACATGGCATATGTAATGTCCTTGACTCGGTAGGCACTATATCCCGTGCCCTGATTTGGGTTACCACATGAACTTAGGCCCATATCCCCATACACTGGAGGTTGTCGACTAGTAGAGAGGGTCTAATAGAACATGTGGGGTGACTATACCCTCTTTAGTAGAGTAATCCATAGTAGATGAAATATAAAATAAATGAAACAATAAATAATAAATATTCATTACAAATCCATTTCCCAAAATAGGGTACAATCCCACAACTAAAAAGTAAATATTCTATGTCCTGTCATATAGTTTCAAGTATAGAGAAATACCAAAATAAATACCAAACCAAAGAATCCCCAAAATGGGTCTAGAATCCAAGTCTGGATCCCTCATCCATGCACATCTCATGAGCAAATCAACCATCAATCATAGGGACCTTTCCCTTGTCCTAACCTATAACCACAAAGTTTTCTTGGGTACCCAATGATGTCCTAAGAAGGGTGTGAGTAAAACTCAGTAGGTCACCACCAATGGTGACTAAAAGTTATCCATTATAAATAGATAATATATGTAGGTACATAATTAATAATAATATAAATATAATATAAAGTGGGTTTCATTAATTAAAAAGGTTCACTTTATCCACTTTCATCATTTATTCCATGAGTTAACCATTTTCATCAAATACACTTCAGCCTATACTAGTCATATAAACTATGAATAAGGGGGATGAATCAAGTTTCTATATCATTAGGGAAAACATTACACAAAACAATATACAACAATTACCTTGGATCCTCAGTCCAGGTATGCATAACACTTACCTTGGAGCCTCAGTTTAGGTATTCATATCACCTGCATTTTTTAGGGACATAGAGCCTCAGTCTGACTCCCTAACCCATGTATTATAGGGGTGGGGTTTAAAGCCTCAGTCTAACCTAACCCATGGGTGTAGAACCTCAAGTCAATACCCCACATATCCCCAAGCCATGTTCACATACTTCTTTAACCATTTAACAAATATAAAAATCATAAACCATTACTCATTCAACACATTCACCATTTACCAACCATAGTTCATTCAACACATGCACCGTCTTTATGCCTAAACCCATTTTCACATTTACCATTTACATTCCTTAACCCATTTAATACAGACATCATTCATAATTCATAACTCATTAACACATATAAAATATACGTGCCTTAACCCATTACCACACACATCCCCCACTTATATGCCTTAATCCATTTAACACATTTAACATTTACATACCTTATCCCATCAACACATTTACCATTTACAACCCATAATTCATTTAACACATTTACCATTGTACCAAACACCCCCTTATGCCATGTCAACAACTAGATGCAATTACCATTTGTTCCATTTCATAACTCAAGCTAACATGTCAACATATTTATCTTGGGATCTATCTCATAAAGATTTAATTCTATACTTAACACATAAATTCCATGTTCAAGAAAGTGGCACACCCCATGGGTGTCCCTTAACCTAGTATAATCAATCTCAATGAATCCCATAGGGATCACGAGGGGTTAAATTCATCAATTAACCAATTAATTTATCATTTCTACCATGGAAATCCAATCAAACAGAACAATTACACAATCGTACAACCATGTATACACACATAAATCAATAGGACTATGGGATATAACTATTAGACCACCTACCTAGATTATGAAGATAATCACCCGCTTAACCTTAGACTTTGATTTCTAAACAAACCACCTTCAAACCCCAAACCTAGAATCCATTGGAAAAAGAGTGTTTTAGGTATTTATAAGAAGAATAATGATTTCACAATACCTAATCCATAAAATAGTGAAAAGAGGAGTGTTAGAATCACTAGATCTTCGATTCAAAACAAACAATGCTCCAAATGAATTATAAATGAGGGAGATAAATCCTTGGGAAGTTTGGGAGAAAAGGTTTGTCACCCTTGGTTGATGTAAGAATATAGGGTAATAAATTCAGGTGAGGAATCTTAAAGATCAAGGAAAAAAATGGTAAATTCTCAATCTATAACGAGGCACATGGTTTGGCCATATAGTTTTCCAAACTGTGTGCCAACCGTGTCCACCCTCTATCAAAGACGGGAGCCAGGTTGTATGGTCTCCTAGAGAGCCTGAATGGTTTTTCAAACTATGTAGTAGCTATGTGGGATGACTCTATCCAAGCTTTCATGGTTTCACCTCCCCACTTGAAAATATTTACCAATCATGCACCCCTTCCCCAGACAAGCATGATTAAGGCACACTGTTATTACTAACCATGCACCAATTGGGAAATATGCACTGAATAACCTCATTTTACCCTATTTTGTTTCTTGAACCTCTGAGAAACCCTCTAGCCTCATCATAAACCTGGGAAACATTTCATCAACCAACTAAAATGGATTTAAACCAAAACTTAAACAAGAACATACCTTATTAGAAGATCTAGGATCTTAAAACTTCCCCACATTATAACAACTCATCTTTGAGCCAAACTCCCAAGCATCATTGAGCTTCCAAGGTAAAGATATCAAGACACTGAGCCCACATATCTATCTCCCTCTCCCAAGTCTCTTAATGAACATTACCATGCTTCCAAAACACTCGAACCAACATCATAGTCTTTCACCGCAAGGATTTCTCACTATGATCCACAATAAGAACTGGATTCTCCTTAAAGGAAGCATCAACCTCAAGATCAATATCATTAATATCAATCACATGATATGAGTTTGGGTGATTCTACCAAAGATGTGACATATGAAAAACATCATGATTTCCATTATAACACTGTAGAAGAGACAATCCGTATGCCACCATTCTGATTCTCTCCACAATATAAAATAGCCCCACATACCTAGGCACCAAATTACCCTATTTTTGAATACAATGGTGACCAAACCTTGGAAACACTCTATAGCATCCCACCTTTTTATCAAATAAACTTTCATTACATTTTAAAAAACCGAGGATCTTTAGGGTTTAGTGTCTTGGAAACCAGGAACATAAAACATGAAAACATAAAACATTCTTCTTAAACACTTGAAGGCTTCTCCTCATGTTCATACTAGGTTCATTACTACATCTCATAACCTGGGGACATACATCAAAAGAAAGGGTGAGCAGAAGGCCCAGTAAAGGAAACAAGAGAAACATTTTACATGTGAACTTGAGATACTTCAATAAGGCCATGAAATGAACTTTAAGGCATGAGAAAGAAATCATGAGTCATATCATAATAAAAATAACATTTTTCATAACTTTAAGATGTGGATACATCATTTAATATAGACAATCATGAACATATCACCAAGGTCCATCCCCAAGGTGTCATTAAAAAAAATTACCAAGGTTATTCACCAAGATATCGTGAAAATTGTAATCTCTAGTGGTTACATCATTACCCAATGCAATGGGACGCTATCAGGGCACACCCTTAAATTGTAATCTCTAGTGGTTACATCATTACCCAATGCATTGGAGCGCTATCAGGGCGCACCCTTAAATTTGCCTTTATTATAATGTGATCCACGTATATCATCATCAATCATTTCATAAACAACCCATATAGCATAAAAGAAATGGGTTTCATTTCATCATCATAAAAAAACTGCTTTTAAAGACATGATCTTTATGTCACTTTAAACCCACGAAAAGGGAAAGCGGGTTTCATGTATGTAAATCCCAGAATTTAAAATAGAACATTTTGATATATATGTGAATACACCTTTAGAAATAAGATCTTTGAGTATTCACTTAATAACATAAAATAATTTTGAGAAAAGAGAGAGGCATTTTGAGACGGAAATCCTGCAGCATAACGGCTACGTTTCGGGGTTTTAGATAACACTGAAAGAGAGGGGACATGGGTCAAACATTCATAAATGATCCATAAAACAGTAGAGGGACAAAATATAAGGGATTTAAGAACATGGTAATGAAATTTGAAAATATACCATATGAAATGAAGAATATTAAAGGAAGACAAAAATAAGATTTCTCTTGTGAGAATTCGGCAGCTTAACGACGTCACTTAAACTTCAACAAAAATGAATTGAAAAGTTCAAATAGGGTATCTCATCATATGAACATAAGAGTCCAGTATGATATATATAGAGATAATACCCCAACATAATATAAATTAACTTGAAGGACTTGACATGAAAGTAGAACTTTGAAAAAGAGAAGGGTGAAAGAATCCCTCAAAAATTCGGCAGCCTAACGGCGCCACTTAAAACTTCAAAAAAAACATGAATTGACAAGGTCAAATAGGGTCTCTCATAATATGAACATAATATTCCAGTATTATAGACATAGAGATCATACCCCAACATAATAGAAAGGAACTTGAAAGACTTGACATGAAAGTAGAACTTTGAAAAATAGAAGGGTGAAAGAATCCCTCAAAATTCGGCAGCCTAACGACGCCACTTAAAACTTCAAAATGCTGAATTGAAGAGATAAAATGGGGTCTCTCATCATATGATAATAAAATATCAGTATGATAAATCTAGAGATCATACCCCAACATGATAAAAAATAACTTTAAATACTTTACATGAAAATAGATCCTGCAAAATGAGAAGGGAGAAAGAATCCGTTACAAAAATTTCGGCAGCCTAACGACGCCACTTAAAACTTCATAAAACTAAATAATGAGAGTAAGAGGGGATCTCTCATTATATGAACATAAAAAGGGTAGTAAGAGGAGTATAAAAGAACATACTCCAACATAATAACATGGAGCATAAAAGGAATGACATAAAAGAGATCACTTGAAAAGAAAGAGAGGGGTCGGATCCCTTACCTTAAAATGTAACTCTTAAACCTCAAAGGATGGGACCTTGAGGGCTTGGGGGCACCTTGGGAGGACTCCTTGGGAGGTAATGAGACCCGAAATTCATTGGGGAACAGTGGGGAGTCGAATGTATGAGAGGAGGGCTTGGTATTTGTAGGGAAAGTGAGGGGACAAGGCATTAATGGCCAAGGGACACCTCACATGTGCTTTTCTCAAACCCATGTGCTCTCCCTTCGCATTTACCATAGAGTTAGGCCACATGGGGCCCCAAAAACAATAATTCATCACCCTTGTCCGGCCAACCCTTAAAATATCTCATGAAATCATCATGACACAGTTATGATGCCATTAAACATACCGAAACCCTAAAACTGTATTTTCACTATTCACTGAAAATTCAACTTTCTTAGAAAGATCCCAAAATTTCACCTTAATCAAATATCAATGCTCTGATTTCAAAAATTAACTCCATTTTATAAAAATGGTTTTCTAAATATTTTTATTTTATTTTTTAAATAAATACACTATTCACTGAAAATTCATTTTTTCAGAAAAAACCCCAAAAATTACCATAACATAATATCGGTGCTCTGAGTTCAAAAATGAAATCCATTTTATAAAAATAATTTTCTAAATATTTTTAATTTAATTTTTAATTAAAAAACACTATTCAATTGAAAAAACTAATACTTGAATAATAATTTATGAAACCGTTATTTAACCATTTTATTGAATCACATTACTTAATCAAGGTGCCTATATTATTTTAAAACTTTCTTTAAGTGAGATTACTAATCCATTTGGTCATATTACTAATCCTAATCATAAAATCACTATTCATAATTTACTATTCATCAAAAATCAAGTTGATCTTATTAGACTCCAAATTTTGTACTGAACATAATTGTAGAAGACCATTTTTTGAAAATAATTACACATTTTTAATTATTTAAGGTTTACATAAACATTTTTAAAATATCCTTTTTCTAAAATTCATCAAAAATATGCATACTATATTTATCCGGTCATTTGAAAATTCATAAACATCATCATAAGAAGAAATCCCAATTTTTATTTAAAACAAAGGATTACACAAGGAAGTTACGGTCTTCTTACATAGCCCCTTATCACACCAGCATAGGACCTAAGTGTAAGGTGTGCTAAGGTGAGAGAGTCCGAGGGAGGCTCGGCCAACATTGCCCGAGTAATAATTTCTATCATTTTGAACTTCTCGCGAAGGCGATTCCATTCTAGCTTCACATGATGAAGTTCGGCTTGGGTTTGGTCCAGAGCAAAGACTAATGGGGCTACCTCCTTCCCAAGTTCTGTTAGATGGGCTTTGATCGGTCCAAGACTACTAGGTGAGGCTATCGAATCTTCTTTCTATAATAATTAACCAAGATTACTTGTATTTAGAGACAATAATCAAAACATTTTGTTCACAGCGGTCATATTGACCGATGGTCATATAACAGTCAGAACCCAATGGTCTCATTTTAATTATAATCATGTTTATCAAATAAAACATTTTTGTTGAGTATAAAAATAAAATAAAATAACACATGAAATTAGGAAACAAGATTTATTCAAAATTTCGGTCCATTACAATCTTCCCCCCTTAAGAAATTGCGTCCTCGCAATTTTAAAAATTGGGTTTTGAAATTTCATTGAAAGTCCCACATCGTAAAAAGAGTCAGTGACACCATTACTTTAAAAGAAAGAAAAGGAAGTACAAAGGCCACCCGAGTTTACTCATACTAGGATTCCATGTAGGAAACATGGAAACGGAGGAGAAAACAAAGGGTCACGTCCTAAAGGAGAGTGATAGAAAATATGATTAGGAGGAAGTTAACCACCAGAAAATCCCAAAATTATGATGTGTGCAAGTGGTCTTTGATTACCTAGTAGGAAACGTAAACCAACAACGTTTTTGTTTTACGTTCCTTTTCATAACTTTGAGGAATTCATTTACAACATAGAACAAAAACATAAGGAAATGTATCTACCTTCATGTAGAGTTTCATACTTTAATAAGTTTCTACCCAAAACTAATCTTTTCTCCAAACTATGATCATTCAAAACTACTTGGTCTCATCAAAACACGAGAATCATCTTCTAGAGAATCACATAATCCACAAAAGATTAACTATCTATTTCTTTTATCTTTAAACATTATCCCAAAAACCGAAAGGGTAAGGTAAAACAACTCTTCAAAAAGAAAGAATCCCATAGGAATGGAAACTACTTTTAAATCTTCAAAGTTCCATGGTACTACCCAAAGTTCATCATAGTCCATTCCATAAATAACGGTCCTTAAAATTCCTCAAAATAAACCAAACTAAGATTGAAACCCAAATACAAGAAGTATTTGATAACATAGTCTTCAAAATAAACTTCATTGTTCATCTCCAAACAACATCAACCACTCCTAACATCTTATAACAAAAGTATCTAACCTAAACATATTTAACCCAAGATAGGTTAATCATTTCCATAAGTAACCTAAATTACTATAATTCCACCTTAAATTCATCGATTCTTCAAAATATAAGTCAACCTTACTCCTCAATGAAAATACCGTTGTAATCTATTTACCTCGATCATATAGGGTCCCCAAAATAGTGAACGTCTTCCAAAATAAAAATCATATTTTAATCCCCTAATCATCCCTGTCATATTAATACGACAATCGTCGCATTTCCTATCACATTGGTTATTGGGACATGTTCTTCCATTTCCCACCATTCAATAAGAAGAGAAAGCATAATTAGGGGCTTATGTACTTAGCCAATAATCATGAAAAGGAACAGAAAGCATATAAGGATAACATGTAGAAGAAAAGTATACCCTAACTTGTGATCCCCTAGGTTACAATCTAGGTTATCCATGACCATATATTCTTATGTGAATCTTT
Organism: Viscum album; assembly: GCA_963277665.1. NCBI lineage: Eukaryota > Viridiplantae > Streptophyta > Magnoliopsida > Santalales > Viscaceae > Viscum > Viscum album. The sequence goes on along the minus strand of OY728151.1, from coordinate 1,254,313,575 downwards.
ATTTTATTTTATCTTTGTTCCTTTAACAATGGTTCATACCAAGATTATGAATTTACCAAAGCATATCCCCCGGGAGTGTCGTAACCAAGAGTACAGCAAGGCCCATTGTCATGTACCAGTTCCCGTTCGAGTCTAGCTCAAAGCGGTGTTTTTGGGTTTTACCCCTATGTACATCTGTGCCAGAGCCACCTCTACCTGCTCGTATCCAGATAGGGATGTATTTGCTTGGAAACCCCTTACTCAATACTCACCAAAATACCATGAAGATTTCCTATATTTTAACTTTTCTATAGGCTTCTTCCTAAAGTTTTCATATCCTAATTTCCACAAATAACTAAACCATCCTTTGATACCAACTATAGAATACCGCCTTTTTATCAAATAAACTTTCATTACATTTTAAAAAACCGAGGATCTTTAGGGTTTAGTGTCTTGGAAACCAGGAACATAAAACATGAAAACATAAAACATTCTTCTTAAACACTTGAAGGCTTCTCCTCATGTTCATCCTAGGTTCATTACTGCATCTCATAACCTGGGGACATACATCAAAAGAAAGGGTGAGTAGAAGGCCCAGTAATGGAAACAAGAGAAACATTTTACATGTGAACTTGAGATACTTCAATAAGGCCATGAAATGAACTTTAAGGCATGAGAAAGAAATCGTGAGGCATATCATAATAAAAATAACATTTTTCATAACTTTAAGATGTGGCTACATCATTTAATATAGACAATTATGAACATATCACCAAGGTCCATCCACAAGGTGTAATTAAAAAAAATTACCAAGGTTATTCACCAAGATATCGTGAAAATTGTAATCTCTAGTGGTTACATCATTACCCAATGCAATGGGACGCTATCAGGGCGCACCCTTAAATTTTAATCTCTAGTGGTTACATCATTACCCAATGCATTGGAGCGCTATCAGGGCGCACCCTTAAATTTTCCTTTATTATAATGTGATCCACGTATATAATCATCAATCATTTCATAAACAACCCATATAGCATAAAAGAAATGGGTTTCATTTCATCATCATAAAAAAACTGCTTTTAAAGACATGATCTTTATGTCACTTTAAACCCACGAAAAGGGAAAGAGGGTTTCATGTATGTAAATCCCAGAATCTAAAATAGAAAATTTTGATATATATGTGAATACCCCTGTATAAATAAGATCTTTGAGTATTCATTTAATAACATAAAATAATTTTGAGAAAAGAGAGAGGCATTTTGAGACGAAAATCCTGCAGCATAACGGCTACGTTTCGGGGTTTTAGATAACATTGAAAGAGAGGGGACATGGGTCAAACATTCATAAATGACCCATAAAAAAGTAGAGGGACAAAATATAAGGGATTTAAGAACATGGTAATGAAATTTGAAAATATACCATATGAAATGAAGAATATTAAAGGAAGACAAAAATAAGATTTCTCTTGTGATAATTCGGCAGCTTAACGGCGTCACTTAAACTTCAACAAAAATGAATTGAAAAGTTCAAATAGGGTCTCTAATAATATGAAAATAAGAGTCCAGTATGATAGATATAGAGATAATACCCCAACATAATAGAAAGGAACTTGAAAGACTTGACATGAAAGTAGAACTTTGAAAAAGAGAAGGGTGAAAGAATCCCTCAAAAATTCGGCAGCCTAACGGCGCCACTTAAAACTTCAAAAAAAAACATGAATTGACAAGGTCAAACAGGGTCTCTCATAATATGAACATAAGAGTACAGTATTATAGATATAGAGATCATACCCCAACATAATAGAAAGGAACTTGAAAGACTTGACATGAAAGTAGAACTTTGAAAAAGAGAAGGGTGAAAGAATCCCTCAAAATTCGGCAGCCTAACGGCGCCACTTAAAACTTCAAAATGCTGAATTGAAGAGATAAAATGGGGTCTATCATCATATGATCATAAAATATCAGTATGATAAATCTAGAGATCATACCCCAACATGATAAAAAAGAAATTGAAATACTTTACATGAAAATAGATCTTGCAAAATGAGAAGGGAGAAAGAATCCGTTACAAAAATTTCGGCAGCCTAACGGCGCCACTTAAAACTTCATAAAACGAAATAATGAGAGTAAGAGGGGATCTCTCATTATATGAACATAAAAAGGGCAGTAAGAGGAGTATAAAAGAACATCCTCCAACATAATAACATGGAGCATAAAAGGAATGACATAAAAGAGATCACTTGAAAAGAAAGAGAGGGGTCAGATCCCTTACCTTAAAATGTAACTCTTAAACCTCAAAGGATGGGACCTTGAGGGCTTGGGGGAACCTTGGGAGGACTCCTTGGGAGGTAATGAGACCCTAAATTCGTTGGGGAAGAGTGGGGAGTTGAATGGATGAGAGGAGGGCTTGGTATTTGTAGGGAAAGTGAGGGGACAAGGCATTAATGGCCAAGGGACACCTCACATGTGCTTTTCTCAAACCCATGTGCTCTCCCTTGGAATTTACCATGGAGATAGGCCACATGGGCCCCCCAAAACAATAATTCATCACCCTTGGCCAGCCAACCCTTAAAATATCTCATGACATCATCATGACACAGTTATGATGTCATTAAACATAACGAAACCCTAAAACTGTATTTTCACTATTCACTGAAAATTCAACTTTCTCAGAAAGATCCCAAAATTTCACCTTAATCAAATATCAATGCTCTGATTTCAAAAATGAACTCCATTTTATAAAAATAATTTTCTAAAAATTTTTATTTTATTTTTTTAATAAATACACTATTCACCAAAAATTCATTTTTTCAGAAAAAACCCCAAAAATTACCATAACATAATATCGGTGCTCTGAGTTCAAAAAATGAAATCCATTTTATAAAAATAATTTTCTAAATATTTTTAATTTAATTTTTAATTAAAAAACACTATTCACCCGAAAAAACTAATACTTGAATAATAATTTATGAAACCGTTATTTAACCATTTTATTGAATCACATTACTTAATCAAGGTGCCTAGATTATTTTAAAACTTTCTTTAAGTGAGATTACTAATCCATTTGGTCATATTACTAATCCTAATCATAAAATCACTATTCATAATTTACTATTCATCAAAAATCAAGTTGATCTTATTAGACTCCAAATTTTATACTGAACATAATTTTAGAAGACCATTTTTTGAAAATCATTACACATTTTTAATTATTTAAGGTTTACATAAACATTTTTAAAATATCCTTTTTCTAAAATTCATCAAAAATATGCATACTATATTTATCCGGTCATTTGAAAATTCATAAACATCATCATAAGAAGAAATCCCAATTTTTATTTAAAACAAAGGATTACACAAGGCAGTTACAGTCTTCTTACATAGCCCTTTATCACACCAGCATAGGAACTAAGTGTAAGGTGTTCTAAGGTGAGAGAGTCCGAGGGAGGCTCGACCAACATTGCCCGAGTAGTAATTTCTATCAGTTCGAACTTCTCGCGAAGGCGATTCCGTTCTAGCTTCACATGATGAAGTTCAGCTTGGGTTTGGTCCAGAGTAAAGACTAATGGTGCTACCTCCTTCCCAAGTTCTGTTAGATGGGCTTCGATCGATCCAAGACTACTAGGTGAGGCCATCGAATCTTCTTTCTATAATAATTAACCAAGATTACTTGTATTTAGAGACAATAATCAAAACATTTTGTTCACAGCGGTCATATTGACCGATGGTCATATAACAGTCAGAACCCAATGGTCTCATTTTAATTATAATCATGTTTATCAAATAAAACATTTTTGTTGAGTATAAAAATAATATAAAATAACACATGAAATTAGGAAACAAGATTTATTCAAAATTTCGGGCCGTTACAATCTTCCCCCCTTAAGAAATTGCGTCCTCGCAATTTTAAAAATTGGGTTTTGAAATTTCATTGAAAGTCCCACATCGGAAAAAGAGTCAGTGACACCATTACTTTAAAAGAAAGAAAAGGAAGTACAAAGGCCACCCGAGTTTACTCATACTAGGATTCCATGTAGGAAACATGGACATGGAGGAGAAAACAAAGGGTCACGTCCTAAAGGAGAGTGATAGAAAATATGATTAGGAGGAAGTTAACCACCAGAAAATCCCAAAATTATGATGTGTGCAAGTGGTCTTTGATTACCTAGTAGGAAACGTAAACCAACAACGTTTTTGTTTTACGTTCCTTTTCATAACTTTGAGGAATTAATTTACAACATAGAACAAAAACATAAGGAAATGTATCTACCTTCATGTAGAGTTTCATCCTTTAATAAGTTTCTACCCAAAACTAATCTTTTATCCAAACTATGAGCATTCAAAACTACTTGGTCTCATCAAAACACAAGAATCATCTTCTAGAGAATCACATAATCCACAAAATATTAACTATCTATTTCTTTTATCTGTAAACATTATCCCAAAAACCGAAAGGGTAAGGTAAAACAACTCTTCAAAAAGAAAGAATCCCATAGGAATGGAAACTACTTTTAAATCTTCAAAGTTCCATGGTACTACCCAAAGTTCATCATAGTCCATTCCATAAATAACGGTCTTTAAAATTCCTCAAAATAAACCAAACTAAGATTGAAACCCAAATACAAGAAATATTTGATAACATAGTCTTCAAAATAAACTTTATTGTTCATCTCCAAACAATATCAACCACTCCTAACATATTATAACAAAATTATCTAACCTAAACATATTTAACCCAAGATAGGTTAATAATTCCCATAAGTAACCTAAATTACTATAAGTCCACCTTAAATTCACCGATTCTTCAAAATATAAGTCAAACTTACTCCTCAATGAAAATACCGTTGTAATCTATTTACCTCGATCATATAGGGTCCCCAAAATAGTGAACATCTTCCAAAATAAAAATCATATTTTAATCCCCTAATCATCCCTGTCATATTAATACGACAATCGTCGTATTTCCTATCACATTGGTTGTTGGGACATGTTCTTCCATTTCCCACCATTCAATAAGAAGAGAAAGCATAATTAGAGGCTTATGTACTTAGCCAATAATCATAAAAAGGAACTGAAAGCATATAAGGATAACATGTAGAAGAAAAGTATACCCTAACTTGTGATCCCCTCGGTTACAATCTAGGTTATCCATGATCATATATTCTTATGTGAATCTTTATTTTATTTTATCTTTGTTCCTTTAACAATGGTTCATACCAAGCTTATGAATTTACCAAAGCATATCCCCCGGGAGTGTCGTAACCAAGAGTGCAGCAAGGCCCGTTGTCGTGTACTAGTTCCCGTTCGAGTCTAGCTCAAAGCGGTGTTTTTGGGTTTTACCCTTATGTACATCTATGCCAGAGCCACCTCTACCTGCTCGTATCTAGATAGGGATGTATTTTCTTGGCAACCCCTTACTCAATACTCACCAAAATACCAGGAAGATTTCCTATATTTTAACTTTTCTATAGGCTTCTTCCTAAAGTTTTCATATCCTAATTTCCACAAATAACTAAACCATCCTTTTATACCAACTATAGCATCCCACCTTTTTATGAAATAAACTTTCATTACATTTTAAAAAACCAAGGATCTTTAGGGTTTAGTGTCTTGGAAACCAGGAACATAAAACATGAAAACTTAAAACATTCTTCTTAAACACTTGAAGGATTCTCCTCATGTTCATCCTAGGTTCATTACTGCATCTCATAACCTGGGGACATACATCAAAAGAAAGGGTGAGCAGAAGGCCCAGTAATGGAAACAAGAGAAACATTTTACATGTGAACTTGAGATACTTCAATAAGGCCATGAAATGAACTTTAAGGCATGAGAAAGAAATCGTGAGGCATATCATAATAAAAATAACATTTTTCATAACTTTAAGATGTGGCTACATCATTTAATATAGACAATCATGAACATATCACCAAGGTCCATCCCCAAGGTGTCATTAAAAAAATTTACCAAGGTTATTCACCAAGATATCGTGAAAATTGTAATCTCTAGTGGTTACATCATTACCCAATGCAATGGGACGCTATCAGGGCGCACCCTTAAATTGTAATCTCTAGTGGTTACATCATTACCCAATGCATTGGAGCGCTATCAGGGCGCACCCTTAAATTTTCCTTTATTATAATGTGAGCCACGTATATCATCATCAATCATTTCATAAACAACCCATATAGCATAAAAGAAATGGGTTTCATTTCATCATCATAAAAAAACTGCTTTTAAAGACATGATCTTTATGTCACTTTAAACCCATGAAAAGGGAAAGCGGGTTTCATGTATGTAAATCCCAGAATTTAAAATAGAACATTTTGATATATATGTGAATACCCCTGTAGAAATAAGATCTTTGAGTATTCACTTAATAACATAAAATAATTTTGAGAAAAGAGAGAGGCATTTTGAGACGAAAATCCTGCAGCATAACGGCTACGTTTCGGGGTTTTAGATAACATTGAAAGAGAGGGGACATGGGTCAAACATTCATAAATGACCCATAAAACAGTAGAGGGACAAAATATAAGGGATTTAAGAACATGGTAATGAAATTTTAAAATATACCATATGAAATGAAGAATATTAAAGGAAGACAAAAATAAGATTTCTCTTGTGAGAATTCGGCAGCTTAACGGCGTCACTTAAACTTCAACAAAAATGAATTGAAAAGTTCAACTAGGGTCTCTCATCATATGAAAATAAGAGTCCAGTATGATAGATATAGAGATAATACCCCAACATAATATAAAGGAACTTGAAAGACTTGACATGAAAGTAGAACTTTGAAAAAGAGAAGGGTGAAAGAATCCCTCAAAAATTCGGCAGCCTAACGGCGCCACTTAAAACTTCAAAAAAAAAACATGAATTGACAAGGTCAAATAGGGTCTCTCATAATATGAACATAAGAGTCCAGTATTATAGATATAGAGATCATACCCCAACATAATAGAAAGGAACTTGAAAGACTTGACATGAAAGTAGAACTTTGAAAAAGAGAAGGGTGAAAGAATCCCTCAAAATTCGGCAGCCTAACGGCGCCACTTAAAACTTCAAAATGCTGAATTGAAGAGATAAAATGGGGTCTCTCATCATATGATCATAAAAGATCAGTATGATAAATCTAGATATCATACCCCAACATGATAAAATAGAACTTGAAATACTTTACATGAAAATAGATCTTGCAAAATGAGAAGGGAGAAAGAATCCGTTACAAAAATTTCGGCAGCCTAACAGCGCCACTTAAAACTTCATAAAAAGAAATAATGAGAGTAAGAGGGGATATATCATTATATGAACATAAAAAGGGAAGTAATAGGAGTATAAAAGAACATCCTCCAACATAATAACATGGAGCATAAAAGGAATGACATAAAATAGATCACTTGAAAAGAAAGAGAGGGGTCAGATCCCTTACCTTAAAATGTAACTCCTAAACCTCAAAGGATGGGACCTTGAGGGATTGGGGGCACCTTGGGAGGACTCCTTGGGAGGTAATGAGACCCTAACTTCGTTGGGGAAGAGTGGGGAGTCGAATGGATGAGAGGAGGGCTTGGTATTTGTAGGGAAAGTGAGGGGACAAGGCATTAATGGCCAAGGGACACCTCACATGTGCTTTTCTCAAACCCATGTGATCTCCCTTGGAATTTACCATGGAGTTAGGCCACATGGGGCCCCCAAAATAATAATTCATCACCCTTGGCCGGCCAACCCTTAAAATATCTCATGACATCATCATGACACAGTTATGATGTCATTAAACATACCGAAACCCTAAAACTGTATTTTCACTATTCACTGAAAATTCAACTTTCTCAGAAAGATCCCAAAATTTCACCTTAATCAAATATCAATGCTCTGATTTCAAAAATGAACTCCATTTTATAAAAATAATTTTCTAAATAATTTTATTTTATTTTTTAAATAAATACACTATTCACCAAAAATTCATTTTTTCAGAAAAAACCCCAAAAATTACCATAACATAATATCGGTGCTCTGAGTTCAAAAATGAAATCCATTTTATAAAAATAATTTTCTAAATATTTTTAATTTAATTTTTAATTAAAAAACATTATTCACCCGAAAAAACTAATACTTGAATAATAATTTATGAAACCGTTATTTAACCATTTTATTGAATCACATTACTTAATCAAGGTGCCTAGATTATTTTAAAACTTTATTTAAGTGAGATTACTAATCCATTTGGTCATATTACTAATCCTAATCATAAAATCACTATTCATAATTTACTATTCATCAAAAATCAAGTTGATCTTATTGGACTTCAAATTTTGTACTGAACATAATTGTAGAAGACAATTTTCTGAAAATCATTACACATTTTTAATTATTTAAGGTTTACATAAACATTTTTAAAATATCCTTTTTCTAAAATTCATCAAAAATATGCATACTATATTTATCCGGTCATTTGAAAATTCATAAACATCATCATAAGAAGAAATCCCAATTTTTATTTAAAACAAAGGATTACACAAGGCAGTTACGGTCTTCTTACATAGCCCCTTATCACACCAGCATAGGACCTAAGTGTAAGGTGTGCTAAGGTGAGAGAGTCCAAGGGAGGCTCGGCCAACATTGCCCGAGTAGTAATTTCTATCAGTTTGAACTTCTCGCGAAGGCGATTCTGTTCTAGCTTCACATGATGAAGTTCAGCTTGGGTTTGGTCCAGAGCAAAGACCAATGGTGCTACCTCCTTCCCAAGTTCTGTTAGATGGGCTTCGATCGGTCCAAGACTACTAGGTGAGGCCATCAAATCTTCTTTCTATAATAATTAACCAAGATTACTTGTATTTAGAGACAATAATCAAAACATTTTGTTCACAGCGGTCATATTGATCGATGGTCATATAACAGTCAGAACCCAATGGTCTCATTTTAATTATAATCATGTTTATCAAATAAAACATTTTTGTTGAGTATAAAAATAAAATAAAATAACACATGAAATTAGGAAACAAGATTTATTCAAAATTTCGGGCCGTTACACACTCTAAGGAACACATGGTCACTCACTATAAACTCAAGAGTCTGATAAAATCTATCAAAATACTAATTATGCCTACTATGAACCATATCCATACATTTCTGAATCAATTGAACCTGTTTCGACGTCTCCTTCATGAGACTCAGTCCCAAAAACTCTGATTCACCCACCTCCACCCAATATAACAGAGATATACATGGCCTACCATAGAGAACCTTATTTGATTCAATCTAAATCTTCACAAAGTAACTGTTGTTATAAGCTTACTCAATAAGAGATAAGTTCTTCTTCCAAGTTCCACCAAAGTATGAGACACATTCCCTTAACTTGTCCTCTAACACTTGAATAGTATGCTCTGACTATTTGTCTTTCTGTGGGTGGAAAGATGTACTAAAAAAAGCATGGGTTCCAAGAAATTTCTATAACCCTTGCTAGAAGCATGAAGTAAAATGTAGATCGTGATCTGAAACTATAGTCCATGACACCCCATGAAACAACACTATCTCCTAAACATACAAATAACTTACCTAGTCTATGGTGAATGTCTCTCTAATTGATATGAAATGTGATACCTTGGTCAAATGATCCACAACTACCCATATCGCATTATTATTTTGAGCTGTCCATAGAAGACCCACCACTAAATCCATCATGACATCATCCAACTTCCATTTCATAATAGGAAATGACTATGACAAACTACTTAGTTGCTGATGCTTAACCTTCACCTACTGACAGGTAAAACATCGTATCATGAAACTTGAAACCTCTTTCTTCATCCATAGACACCAATACTATCTATGAAGATCACAATACATTTTAGTTAAACCAAGATGCACCACCCACTTCAAGGCCTGAAAATAATGCATCAAATCTTCCCACATACAAGTAGTCACAACAACACGACCATGAATATATAATATCTCATCATCACCAACAGTCCAACCAGAAGGTGACTCCCAACCTTCAAGAATTTCCCTCAAGGACAGTCACTCCAGATCCTCATACTACCTCTCCTTGATCTAGATCAGAAGCATGGATTCAACTTTCAAGGATGTTAGGGTCATCTACCCTTGTCCCTCCTAAACCTCTAGGTGTATCTCAACAAAAAATGCCATCATCCTTCACTCGGTACTAGATTCCTAAACTGAATGATTTTGAGTCTTTCGAATCAAATAATCCGCAACACTATTTCCATTTCCTAGCATATAGACCATCTTGAAATTAGAGAGATGCATGTATTCAAACCTTATTTTCTGCTAAATATTCAAATCACACTAGGATAACATGTACTTAAGGATTTTATGATAGGTATACACTGTAAATTTTTCACCCAATAGATAATTCCACCAACACTTTAAAGTATAAACCTTCATGGCCAACTCAAGATCATGCCTAGGAATTTTTTTCCATGAGGTATCAACTAACAGACCCATACGCCACAACCTAATCATCCTGCATTAACACTTCCCCAATTCCAACACCGAACACATAAAAAACATGGTATACTCCTTACTCGACTCAGGTAGGATAAAAATTAGTGAAGTAGCCAACTGCTTCTTTAACTTCTAGAAAACATTCTCACATTCCCTAGACCATTAAAACTTGATGAACTTATTGGTCAAGCCTATCATTAATATTATTAGGCTACTCCTAAGATACAAATACTTTAAATTTATATGGGTCCACTGACACACTTTCCCTAGAGATGATGTGTCCCAAGAAATGTACCCTGTTAATCCATAGATGACACTTAGATATTTTATCATATAGACTATAATATCTTAGTGTAATCAGGATGATGTCAAGATGTTTGGCATGATCATCCTGAGACTTAGAGTAAACCAAGATTTAATCCAAAAATATTACTACAAATTGATCCAAGTACGGGTGGAAGATTTGGTTAATCAAGGCCATAAAAAATGCTATCATATTAGTCAATCTGAAACGGAATCACAAAAAACAAATATAACCCATACCTACCCCTACAAGAATTACATAGTATATCAGAAGGTCTCATCCTAAAATGATGATACCCTAATCTCAAATTAATTTTGGATAATACAGAAGCACCCATCAATTGGTCAAAAATATTATTGATTCATGGGATAGGGTATTAGTTATTAACCATTATTCGATTCAACTTCTAATAATTTACACACAATCATAAAATCCTATCAACATTCTTAGGAAACAAAACTAGAGATTCCCAAGGTGAAGTACTAGGAAAAATAAAACCTTTATTCTCCAATTCCTCTAACTTAGTTTTAAGTTCATGATGTTCTATAGATGCCATCTTATATAGAGTAATAGAAACTTGTTATTCTCTAGGAAGCAACTCATTAGTGAACTCAACATCTCTATCAGGAGGCAACCCTAATAATTCCTTAGAAAAAAATCCTAAAAATGATCCACCATCGAAGGAAAGACAAGATTCTATACTGCCCATCATCAAACACAAGACATGCCACTTGGTCTGTAAGCTCACCCAACTGCTGAAAAATGGGCCCTGCATGGATTTCCCGGATATCTGACTCCCTACGGTAAAAATAAGTGTCTTTTTGAAGAGACATGAACATTACCCTAAGGTGGTAACAATAAATATGGGACTAATACAACATCAGAAAATCCATCCCCAATATCATATCAAAACTTGACACTCAAGCACAAAAAAATCCCAAAGGAAATGGTACCCGCCAACCTCAAGGGTACACTCCTTAAATTACCAGACATTTTCTGATCATACTCCTAACAGTGTGTTAGTCAACATCACTCCACTCATATGTTTCAATAATAGAACCAACACATTCAAAAATTGAGTAGATATAAAATAATTTGAGACACCTATATCAAATAAATCAATAGAAAGTGTGGAATCTACAAGAATCATACATCGAACCATTGATGGTCTAGCCTCTCCACCTCCCAGTGCAGGCTAAAATGGATGAAAACAACCCCTCCCTCTAACCTATGTTATGGACTAAGTTCCTGGTGCTACACTACCCTATTGGTAAGGACACACTTTTACTAGATCACAACGTCCACCACCTTGAATGATATGAAAAGTAGAACTCCAACTGCCAACTTGGTATGGGGTATCCGAAACCCTACCTACACTCTTCATCGGTTGTGATCCTCTATCATTTCCCATATGTCATGGGTTACTATAGAAACTCTACACATGTTGCATCCTATTACATGCTTGGAACTCATCTGGTGGTCAGGGGGGGGGGGGGGGAATTGATCGTGCATGTGTCCCATCCTACCACATTGATAGTAGAAAAATAAATCACTACACTAAGAGGATGGTCCTATTCTTTGACTACTCTATCCACCACCACCCAAGTGAAAACCCTTGAAATAGTGATTCCTACTATCAGAAGCTGCACCACTGAATCACCCAACTGAAACCACATGCCCAAAACCAGAAGCCTCCTTAAGGTTTCCTTCTGAAATAACATCCTGATCCAAAACCTCATCAAACCTATTTAAATGTAATATATTCACTTTGGAATTGATCTTATGTCTAAGTCCATTATGAAAACATCTATTTGTAGCCAACTCATACCCTAAAAACACTGGAACAAATCCTTACAAGTTGATGAAGTGTCCAACAAAATACATAAATGTCATAGACCCATGTGTCAACCTCATAAACTCTACATCCTTCTCCTATCTCAAGGTATCCAAATAAAAATATTCTAGAAACTGTTTCTAGAAATATTTCCACAACACAACTTCTGCCTACCTAGCCTGAACCGAAACATCCCACTAGCACTTCACAGATCCATGCAACAAATAATCTTCTAACTTAGCTCTCTTATTAGGAGGATTATCTAAGTGATCCAGAATCATCTGGATGGACTCTATCCATAACTCCATAACCTCAGGTCCACCCTCTCTAGAAAACATTGGAGGGTTCTGCAATTGGAACTCTCAAGTCAAGTCAAACATACTCGACACAACCCACCATGGGTCCCATTCATAATCTGCATAAAATGAGAAAATTTATCATAGAACCGATCATACTGTCTATTACCCTAGATCAATAGGGTATACTACTCTTCTACTAGAGGAGCATTCTTAACGATATCCTCATACCACCCAGCCATCACTCACTATCATGGTGGCATCTCTTTACAATTCCAAACACACATCTCAAAACATATAACATAAAACTTCCATATTTTTCATGAAAGAAGTCTCTATATTATCCAAAAACAATCCATTCCATATACACCATCCTAAATAACACAATAAATTCTCTAATACTACCCTCAACCATCCCTACCATGGGCCATGGCCAACATGGGGTAAACCAACTTATGTAAACAAAACCATTTTTTTACCAAACACCCTTTTAACCATTTCACTTTCACAACATAAATCTTTATCATTTAGGCACCTTTCTATCTTTCCATATTATCAAAACAAGACTTTAAACCATTTATGACCCTTTATTAGGAACTATTATTTAACCATTCTTTTACATTATTTAAATTTAACGAATTACAACATCTTAATTAGAGACCATTTCTTTAAAATTTCAAGGTAAAAGAAAAGAATTATATACCTTACATCCCACATGTCTTTCTTGTGTGTTCCTACCATGATGCATGTTACATTTATCCCTAGGTTCCTAAAATGAGGCATGTATTCACAACCTCATGCCATTCTGACCATGATCCATATTTCAAAAAATAGTCAAATCACACAACAAGGGAATCACCCAAGGTGAAATATCATCCAACCATAACAACAAACATCAAGAACAATAATCAGAACCTGGTTACTTGGGTTTTCCATCATACATGAGTAATCTACTCTCACACATGAGCTCATTTCCAAGGTCTGACATGTCCTAGTATCCCGTATACCACTCCCAAGTATTAGGACCGTAGAATATAAAAAATTTTCTAATACCAATTTTTAATGTACCCGTCTCATTAGACACTATATATAGTGCCCTGATCTGGGTCACAACATGACCTCAGACACACATCCTCATAAGATAGATGCTACCGACTAGTAGTGAGGGTCTAATAGAACACATGGTAAGACTATACCTTCATTATCATAGTAATACATATGAGATAAAATATGAAATAAGGGAAATAGTAAATAGTAAATATTAATCACGAATATATTTCCCAAAACCGGGTATAATCCCATAACCAAACATTAAATATTCCATGTCATGTCATATAGTGCTAAGTGTATAGAAATCCAAAAATAAACTCTAAGTGAAGAATCCAAAAAATGGGACCTGACTCCAAGTATAGATCCCTCATCCATGTACACCCCTCACTTAAATAAACCATTCAACATAGGGCCCTTGCTCTTGTCCTGACCTGCAACCATGAATTATACACTAGTACCCAATAGAAGTCTGAGAAGGGCATGATTACAACTCAGTAGGACACGACCCATAATGTCTATAAAATATCTTTTCTAAACAAATATTATATGTAGGTACATAATTAATAATAAGATAAAAAGAATATAAATCAGGTTCCATTAATTAACAAGGTTCACTTTAGCCACTTTCATCATTTATTCCGTGAGTTAACCATTTTCATCAAATACACTTTAGCCTATGCCAGTCATATAAACTATGAATAAGGGGGATGAATCAAGTTTCTACATAACTAGGGAAAACATTACACAAAATAATACACAACACTTAACTTGGAGCCTCATTCCAGGTATACATAACTCTTACCTTGGAGCCTCAGTCCGGGTATTCATATCAATTACATCCTCTTGGGGCATAGAGCCTCACTCCCACTCCCCAACCCATGCATTATAGGGCTGGGGTTTAGAGCCTCCGTCTAACTCAACCTGTGAGCATAGAACCACAAGTTATTACCCCAAATATCACCAAGTCATGTGCACATGCTTCTTTAACCATTTAATACATATACAAATCACAAACCTTAACTCATTCACCATTTACCAACCATAGTTCATTCAACACATGCACTATCTTCATGAATTAACCCATTTTCACATTTACCATTTAAATGCCTTAACCCATTTAACACATACATCATTAATAATTCATAACTCATTAACACATATAACACTTATGTGCCTTAACCCATTATCACACACATCCCCCACTTACATTCCTTAATCCATTTAACACAGTTAACATTTACATTCCTTATCCTATCAACACATTTACCATTTACAACCCATAATTCATTTAATAAATTTACCATTTTACCAAACACCCCTTATTCTATGTCAACAACTAGACACAATTAAAATTATTTCCATTTCATAACTCAAGCTAACATGTCAACATATTTATCATGGGATATATCTCATAATAATTCAATTCTATACTCAACAACTGAATTACATGTTCAAGAAAGCATCACACCCCATGGATGTCCCTTAACCCAGTCTAATAAATATCAATACATCCCACATGGATCATAAGGGGTTCAATTCATAAATTAATCAATTAATTCATCATTTATACCATGGAAACAAAAAATAGACAACACAATGACACAATCACACAACCACACACACACACACAAATCTACAATATTATGGGATATAAATTGTAGATCACCTACCTCAATTCCAAATATGAACACTCACTTAAACTTAGACTTTGATTCAGAAAAAACCACCTTTAAATACACAACCTATAATCCAATAAAAAAGATGTTTTAGGGCTTCAGAAGAATAATAACGATTCCACAATCCCTAATCCAGAAAATAGAGCCAAGAGGAGTGTTAGACTCACCCGGAACTTCGATCCGCACCCAATGGAGCTCCAAACAGCTTAGAAACAAGATAAATCAATCCTTGGGAAGTTTGGGAGGAAAGGTTTTTCACTCTTAGATGATTTAGGAAGATTGGGGAATAAATTTAGGTGAGGAGTCTTAAAGCATGAGGTAAAAATGGTAAATTCTCTATCTTTAATGAGGTGTACGTTTTGGCCACACGGTTGGCTAAACCTTGCGCCAACTGTGCATCACCCTCTTCCCAAGAGGGGGCCGGGTTTCACGGTCTCCTAGGGATCTTGAATGGTTTGACAAACCATTAGGTAGTCATATAGAATGGATCTATCCAAGACTGCATGATTTCACCTCCTCCTTACATAGTTTTACTAATCGTGCACCACCTCCCTAGGCGAGCAGAGTTAAGACGCATAATTACTACTAACCGTGCACCAACTATGCAACAAGCATCAGATGACCTAGTTTTACCCTCTTCCATGTCATGAACCTATAGGACACCCTTGAGCCTCCTCATAAACTCAAGAAAAATTTAATTAACCAAATTAAATGGATTTAAGCTATAACTTAAACAAGACCATACCTCATTAGAAGATCCAGGATCAAACTAAATACCTTATTACTTAATGATTTCATTTCAATAATAGATCCATAAAATCTTGATAAAATATATTTTAAAACTCCTTAAAATTTTTAGCATGATGCTCTAAATATATATTAATCTATGACCTATTGTGGTGTGGTTCATTGAGTTTTGGTGTGATCCACTATTTCAGCTTTAACCAGAGTTGCACCAAATTTCATGGACTTACTTTATTATTTGGGTTTTCCCATAATCCATATTCCATAATTTTTTTATTTATATGTAGAAATAATTGTAGTGTGATTATACCAGTTGCAGTATGATATCTCTAACCATGGATAACCAAAGATGTAAAATAGTTTCATAGGGTCTCTATTGTGGCGTGAACTTATTTGTCGTGGCATGACCACCACCTCTTAATTTTACTCATGAAAATACTCAATAATAATATGAAATGAATGGTTGCATAATGATTTAATATTCCTTTAAGAACTATACTTTAAAATTTACTTAAACCAATTAAAACATTCCCCCATTTGAACATCCTTGGTTTAAACATAACTCCAAATGATAGATAAAGTGTGCACTTTTTTCTTATCCTAAAAATCCACCCTAAAGCCTCTAGAGTTCCCCAAATAATATTAGAGTAGATATATTAAAATTATATTTCTCTTCCCTAATTGAAAATATAATTTTTTAAACCAACATAAATCATAGCATAATGTTGTGTGTTCTATTGTAATGCTTGATCAACCTTAGTTATTAATATCAAGGATCAAATATATTAATCCATTTTTTAAAATATTCTATTGGATACATAAAATATATAAAAATCTTCAAAGTATTAAAATTTAATAATTATCCTCACAATGAAATTATTTTAAGCTTCAAATTTTCATTCAATCTCTAGTAATTAATTGAGTCATGACAAATAACAACTACAAAAATACTTCTCTAGACTTTAATTACAATAGTTATAAAAAATTACTACAACCTATGAATGACATCATGATTTCTATAACTATGATGGAATTCTCCAAATTTCACCTTGAATAATTCTTGGTAATTCCCATACATTCACCTTTCTTAACATAACCCACACACTCAAACCATGACCAAATATTATGGTGTAGTATAATGAATAACTTTATAATGTATGAAATTATTGTGTTATTATTTTTATATAAAAACCATCCTTACAACCATTTAATAATCATCACACTTTAATATTTCTATGTTGGGGATTCTTCATGGTATAACATTACAACATAAATATTGTTTAGAATTGAAACTATAATTTCATATTTATCTAATTCCAAAACCTTCATAATTAATCATGGTTCAACTTATATATTTTACTATGATTTTTACATATGTGAAAAAAATCAATAAAAATTCAATCCCTTGTCTCATATATAACTCCAATCAAACTTCAACTTATCCATGAATGTGTCGAAAAAAATATAACTTGAAAACAACTTTATAACCCACAAATCACCATATTAATAAATTAGTCATAGTACACACACAATATAAGAGTTATCTAAACACCACATCACTAGATAGAGTAATGTTTGTAAGAGTACTCCAATAACCATTATAAAGATAAATACCATATTGAACAAGTCTCAATTAAGATATTCTTAACTCCCCCTTTTTCAACTCACATCATTATAGCTCTTCACAAGTAAAAATATTCTCCAAAATAAGGGAGAAATTAATGGAGAAGGGAGGGAACTACCCCAGATAGTTTCTAGAGCCTTCTTTGAAAAAATTTCAAGTAATATGGTTTTTCATTTAGTAATTAACAAGTAACTCTTCATAGTTGTTTTATTTTTTATTCTATTAATATATATAAAGAATTTTTTTGAATAATATTTAATTTTTTTATATTAAGTATTAATTTTATTAAATTATTTCAAAAATATTATTTAAAATCTCATCCAAAACTCCCTTTTATAATGGTGTATTCGTTGACATCCTTTCAGGTTTTTTGACATGGGATTCATGTTTATCATTTTTAGCATTAGAATAATAATATAAAATTCATAATAATATGTTTTTAATAATATATGATTAACAATAATACATTATTGATGATGACACTTTACTAATAATTATTAATAATAACATCATTACTAATAATTAATATTTAATTAATAATGTAATTAAAAATTAATCAATAGTCTAATAAATAAATAAATAATAAATAAATAAATAAGTAAAAACTAATAAATTAATTAAAAACAACTATTAATTTTTTTAAAAATAATGTAATTAATAAAAAATTATAATAAAAATGTAATTAATAATTAATAATAATATAATTAATAATAATTAATAAATTATAATAAATAATAATTGATAGTAAAAATTATATTAATTATAATTAATAACAATAAAAATAATGATAGTAATATAAGAAGGTTTGGGTAATGGGTCAGAAGACCCATTCTTAAAAAAATTATTAATAAAAAAAGACAAAGTTACAATAAGGGGAATTACAAGTGGGAATAGGTATCAACCCTAAAGTTTGAGTAATGTAGATGAAAAAAATCATCACCAAGATGAAAGGACCAAAAAGAGTTTCCCTACTCCACTACCTTGTTGGACAATGCATCAACCACCCTATTTTACTCTCTATAGATATGAGATACTATAAACTGAATCCTGTTTAAGTATTAAAGACAATCCATCCATTATATATATAAATACCATGAGACCTAGTTTGATTCCCTATTGAGAATTTCTAAAACTAGTGACAAGTCACTTTAAATACACACCTTGATGCACCCAAAGTTTTTTTCATAGGTAACTGTATAAATGACCACCCATAGATTTTGTTCAAAAGCAATATAAGTTCTAAGAGTTTTTTTGGAAGAATAATTTGATAAATACTCTAAAATTTATGAAAATACCACCATAAGATGATGGTATAGGTTTTAAAAGGTTAGTCCCATTCACATTTATTTTAATCAATTGTATAATTATCATCATCCATATCACAAATTTAGGTTGGATAAGATTATTATAAATATGATTGACCCCTATTAGTTTATTGATGACGAGGTCCTTCATAGTTTTGTTCATGCACCCACTTGAAGTTTAGATTCCATTTAGATATCCCTGATAATGGTTTTGTCCTCATAATAGAAACCTTGTGTCCTCAAATTTTATGTTATTATTGGAAATCCTATTGTGATAAATTCTAGCAGCAATGAAAAAGAAAAAAAGGTTCATCAATTAGGCACTAATATTTAGGTTAGGTAGCTAATCCATGAAAGCTTGCATACAATTATCGACGATAATCCTACATTTGATGATGGAATCAATTTTTTTATATATTCTCCATGTAAATGTGCATTAAAAAATGATGATTTCAAATCACACTACTCTTGAGACAGAATGAACAACATGAATCCATTTAAATTTTAGAAACTTGGAGCCTATCATTAGTTGGGATTCTATTGAGCCATAATTTCCACAACAGAAACTTGTGGGAGGGAGGAATTAATGGATTACTAGACATCTTCATCCACCCAAGAGAATCATTATTAGCGAAACACATGAATATGTAGTGCATCTTCAGACTTATAGTTTAAATACTTTCAGGGAACAAAAAAATATTCATCTTGATCTTAAAAGTTGAATAAAGAAATAATCTATTTTATGTCATTAGTAAAGAGATTATGAACCTAAAAAAATCCACTAAGAATAACTAAAATAGAGAGGTTTTTCAAATTAGGAGGCTTATGATAGGATTCAGATATGGGGGCCTAATCTAGTTGGAGTTCCGAAACTTCATATTCTAGGATCTTGAAGGTATCCATTGAGTATGTATCATGATCTTTGAAAACTCCTCTATGACTAATGGCTAGACTGAGGATCCAAAATAGAATTTATTTCCCATGTGTAATCTATCAATTAATCTTTTATTGAGGAATGAGGTTGAATCATGTTCTTATTTCAAAAAATTCCAGACACAACTAGCCACAAGTGATTTGTTAAAGAGCTTGAGATTTTTTATACTAGCCCCACATATAAATGATCTTAACACATTTTATCCAAGACACCATCATGAGTTTGCTTTCATGAATAATTATAGACCATAAAAATTTCTTTATTTTCTTGTCAAATATTTTGATTAAAACTCTAGTCCATTTTTAAAGGTGAAAAGAGTATAAAAACATAAATGTGATGACAATATTCACTATGAAAATCCTCTCAACTTGGGATAGAGTCTTTCCTTCCTAACAAGTAAGATAAGATGAGATTTTATTATAAATACCCTCAAGATATATTTCTCTCACTCATATACCAAACAAGGGAACACCAAGGTAGTTTAATGGTAGATCCCTATGCTTTAATTTTAAGAGTTCTATGATATATCTTTTCCTATTTCCAGGAATCCATTTTCCAAAAATGACCATGGATTTTCTCTAGGAAATAGATTATCCAGATACCTTCTTATAGTAGTGAAAATATCTCTAATACAGTTCAAAAATCCATTATGATCCTCATATAAGTGTAAAATTTCATCATCAGAGAGAAGATGAGTGGGAATATAGATGTTTCTAGTAGCCTTAATAAGCCTTATTTTGGTTAACTACTTTTACAATACTTCTATTGATAAGAGAACTTCAAAGAGGGGGTCCCCTTTCCTCACCACTCTTGATCACTTGAAAAATACCTTAAGTTATCCATTGATTAAGATTGATAGATTTGAGATCAAGAGGATATAATGTAGAAATCTAATAAATCTATAAAAGAATCCATAAAATAGAGTGACTTTCAAGTTGAAACTCCACTTAAGGGAATCAAAGGATTTGAAGAGGTATAGTTTAAATGAAATATCCCAAGCCTTGGATTTATTATCAAGATTATTGAATCCTTTTAAGGAAATGTATAGTCAGTATTGAATTTTACTCTCCATTATAAAACCAAATCGATTAGGGGAAACCACTATATTTATAATATGTACAAGTATTAAGGAAAAAATATTCCCAATAATCTTTGGAATAGTATTCTTGAAAATAACGGTATTGTAGTATTTTATATCTAAATCATACTCAACCTTTAGAATCAAGATGTTGAATTGATAATTAAGTCATGGGCTTGGTATTACCTATTGAAAAACTCCCTAAAAACCTATAATGCTTTAGGTTGAATGATATCCCAAAAAATTCATGATGCGTTTTTTGGAAAATTTATTAGGACCTGTTATACTCTCTATGTTTAGAGAGGAAAGACATTTTTATTCCCATAATTAATAGGGACTATAGTAAGGAAATAATTCAACATGATATTCATAAAATTAGGGATAATATAATCCATGATTATTTATGAGTGGCCATTTTCATCCTCACTAAAGAGATGGGTAAAATAGGTGATCAGACCCCTAATCATATTATCAATAGAAGTGAGGATATTTCCATTAATTCATATAGATGATTTTTTTTTCAATTTCGTTTCCTTATGAATAATGTGAAAGGATTTTGATTTTCTATCCCTTTTCTTATGCCATTTAACCCTTCATAGTTACTTATGAAAATAATCCCTCTTATAGATTAGATTATCCAGGTGATACGACTTTTGAATTTTATCATTTGATGGGAAACCCATCCTTGAGTTTCCGTGTTTGCACTCCAGGTGGCCATTTTTAGAATTGGATATATTATAGTCCAAGTCACTAAACCTCACTTTTCTCTAGGTTCTCAAATATAATTTAAATCTTTTGAGATTTTTAGAGAACCTTTGAAAGGGATCCCCATCCACAAAATAGACCTTTCCTTAACAAATAAATCCCTATAGTATTCAAAAGTTAACTAATAATTGTTAAATATAAAGGTATTAGGATTCTATATACCTATTATATTCATTGAAAAGAGAATAAAATTACTATTTGAGTGGATAATATATAGTTCTCTATATGATAGGGTAGGGTTGAAGTCGCCACCTAAGAGGGAAATGAAGCCCCCTCCAATTTTATTGGATTTCCTCCCATTGATAGTGAAGTGTGACTTAGTTAATACAGATCCAATCAGTTTGATCTCAGTTAGAAAACAAAAATAAATGTTTTTTTAATTCAATGGAAGTATCCTTAATGAGGTTCCCACCAATCTTCTCATTCACATTTAGAATAAAGTTTAAATACCCAATGAGCTTCCCATTCACTTGTATCAGAGTGGAGATGATAGATAGATCATTACACAAAGATAACATTTTAATATAATTGTTAAAATAGTATATAAAAGATATTATGAAATAAGAGTTACCAAAGTAAATGATTATAGTGATGTACTGCTGACTAATTTGAAAAATAGAGGATTATAAATCCTTCATTTTAAGGACCCATGATATGGACAATTTCGATATTATGGGCTGCCCAGGTGTAACCTATTTTATTCTAGATAAAAATTTTGAAACTATAAAACCTTACCATGGGTTTAATAATGTCAATAAATAATGGTTGATGTTGAGAGATGAAATGTATAAGGTCTAGAGAGGTCTTTTTATTAATGATCCCTTGGTAGTTCCAAAAAAGATACTCATTTAGAGGATGATTTTCACTTGGTTTGGGGAAGTTCTTTTTCTCCACCTCCATAGATGTATTTTTTCCCTTCCATTACTAGAAATTGGAGATATACCAACACACCTATAACAACAGTTTGGAATGTAATCGGTATAGGTCCCTTAGATAGACCCTATACTAGCAGTTTTGGAAAAACCTTTGGTATAGGTACCTGGGAGAGACCCTATACCAATAGTTTTGGCCAAAACCATTAGTATAACTCCCTTGTAAAGACCCTATACCAATGCGTTTTCAAAAACTGTTGGTATAGGTTCCTTATAGAGACCCCATACCCAAGATTTTCCCCAAAACCATTAGTATAGGTCCTATACCCATGGTTTTTCTAAAAATATTGGTACAAGTCCCAAAAATAAGGTTACCTATAGAAACAATTTGGTGAAACATTAGTATAGGTCTATACCAATATTTTTTTAGAATATTTGGTATAGTTACCCATATTTTTCATGGATTCTTTAATCAAATAACATTAAATAAATCAAAAATTAAATTACATGTAATTAGACACACACACACACACACAGATATATATATATATATATCAAATTATATTAAAAAAATTCAACATAGTTTAGTGGTTAGGTTGTTGGAATATAAATGGGAGGTCCTGGGATCAAAAATGAGTTGGATTTTATTTTTTACATTACCTATAACAATGATTTTTCAAAGAATTTGGTATAGGTTTTTCATATAACCTATACCAATAGTTTTCCCAAAACCATTGGTATAGGTCTATACGAACACCAAAATAGAAAACACCCCTCCAAACCATTGGTATAAGAAATAACAATGTTTTGGAGCCCTATACTAATGGTTCCAAACCATTGGTATAAGATTTTTTTTCTAGTAGTGTTCACCCTTATTAAATAGGTTGGATAAATCAGTTGTCTTATCATTATTCTTAGGCATTTAAGAAATATTGGCCTCCTTAGACAAGCTATTTCCACTGAGAGGGATAAATGTTTTATAACAGGAAACCAATATTGGTGATGAAGATATATGGGACTTCTTCTATCATATTTATTATATGTTACCTAATAAAGTATCAATCAGGTTTATGGAAGTAGGATTATCTGATTCCTTATGATAGATATGATCATCACTGGAAGAAGCGGTGTTATAATGTGTAACAACCCTCTCTTGAAAAACTGAGCTGGATCCCAAAAATGGCCACTTTTATTAGTTATTCCATTAGGTAGAGGGTAATCATTGTCAAGAAATACATCTCCCTCTCCTATGCCTTTATTAGATATAGTAACCTCTAACACACCAATGACTATTTTTTCAATGGAGGTGTCTAAGAAAGCACCAACATTAGTATGAACAATATCCTTTGTAGTGCCATTAAGAATGAAAGGGCCCTTGTCTATTCCAAGATTAGGTTCAGTAGTCTGCAACTCAATAGACTTCTTTAGCAGTGGTGGTTACCAATAAAACAACAACATAAGTATGAAAAAACTCTTTTTTAGTGCATTTGGACCAAGACCATTGGCCCTTGAGATTCTATCATCCATAAAAAAGGTGAAGTGACTATCAGAGAGTTATATTTAGAGACTTATAAGTATTTGGGTGCTGTTTTAGCCTGAATTCATACTAGGGAATCCTTTTTGGTACCCTGATTTGATGTGGATGGGTCTTGTAGTTTCTATTTACCTTTAGGTATCTCCCTCATAAAAGTAGTATCCTCATGTCCTCTAAAGTTTCATATATTTTAAACCTTTATTCATCTGTATTAACATGATCAATTCCCAATAACTCTACACTCTATACAAAACATGAGAATCCTTTCATACTAGATCTCCAATTTTATACTATCCTCTATCATTGTGAGAACAAATTCTTCAATTATAGTAGATGCTAAATCCAACTCCATTAGGACCCTTGAAAAATAACCATATCCAACATTCTATCTTTCTCTATCCATTCTGATGGGAATACCTATTGTGGAGTAAATGTACCACAGAATTCAAGGATTCCTGTATATCTAATTCAACTTATGAATATGAACCAAAATTTGAGAATGAGTATTTTTTACATTTAAATGATAAAAATTAATCTCCCATTATTTAATTCTTAGGTCATCAGGATTCAAGAATATAGATTCAAATCTCCAGACCCTTATTTTTTAGGTCATCAATATAAAAGAAAATGTGAAATAATGATCTTCCTATAACTACTATTTTCAAATCATTAAATCCCTATATCTCAATAGTTTTCTTGATGAGGTATATGGATTTCCAAGGAGGTTACCCTTTGGGAAGAATAACCCTCACAATGATGGATAATTTTCAAATATTTAACCTCTCATTAATAGAATATTTATTGTCCAAAATGTGTGTAATGAATCCTTTATTAATGATCACATTTGGAGTAATATCTTGATTTGTAGAAAAGGAAATCCTCAGACTTATATTTACTCCAAAAAGTTTTTCTTTGGTCTAGGATTAGTCAAAGCCACTTTATGAGTCTTTGAAGATAAATTATTTAGAACATAAGAGTTTTTAAACTCATCATTATCAAATATCAATAGGCTATTCGATATTCTGGTAGGATTCCCATGAGCCTCATCATCGATCCTTCCTGTAATTGGATCCTCATTAGAGGATGAATCATGATTCCCACTCTCAATCGATCTAGTACACCAACCCCACTCAAATTATCTTCCAATTTGGACTGATCAATCTTATTCTCTGTATTAAAATTCAGGACACCCATGAAATCACTAAAATCACCTTTCTACCCTACTATAACTCTATAATAATAATGATGATGATGATGAAGATAATGATGAAATTATTAATAATTAATAATTTAATTAATAATTTTACCATTAATAACATAATTAATAATTATAGTAATAATGTTTAAAATAAAAATAATAATGAAACTATTAATAATTAATGATAATGAAAGATAAGGCAGCAACATAATTCCTACTTATAGGTCTTTTGATGATGTTTGTGATAATCCCATAAAAATAATTATAAAGAAGGTGAATATTGTGCATGTATTTTCTAATCAACATGATATTGTTGAAATGATACTTCTCTAAAGGAATTCAATAATTTCTAAAATTATATTATCAAAGGAAGAAGATGATGGATTTTCTTGGATAATATCATATCCATTGAAGTGGAAGAAACCCATTTTAATTCCCAATTTATCACCATAAAACCAACATATAATGTAGAATATAATATAAATAGATGTACCTATTTTCCAGTAAGCTATATTATGATTTATTATGTTTGAGGAAGATCACCAAGTTACATTCGAAAAAATATTCCCTTCACAAGGCGGTGCACCAGACACTATAATCCTTATATGTTATAATAGGACCCTATGGACTCCAATAGGTGTTCTAGAATCTTCTTCAACAAATAAAAATGGATAATCAGTCATGTAGAGATATTAATATTTGGAAATAAATTAACAATACACACCAACAAGAGGATTATATCCTTATATATACCCCTTTATTCAATTAAGGAGATTGAGTGTCGACTTCCCAAAATTGGTAGGAAACATACATTACTCAAAAAACATATTCCCATTGAATTTTATGATCATTGAACATTTCAATGATGAAAAAATGTTTTTACCTCAATAAATGAATCATATTAATGATTCAAAACTAAAGGAAACCATCAGGAATATTAGGTAGTATCCCATGCACTCAATTTTAATATCTTAATCCATTCATATTATATGACAAAGGAATCTCCATTACTTATATGATCTGAGTATATCAAAAACTATGATATGTATCACACACATACCTCGGATTATAATTTAGATAAATTTTATAATATAATTGGTTTGTTTTTAGTGTATATACATCAGAAGGATGATTAAAATTTAGTTATCTAGTTATAATAATATTTTAAACATGATGATTTTAATATTTTTTTTCATAATTTTAATTGAAATAAACTTTTATTACATTTTCCCACTCATAAGATTAAGCACAAATATTTAAGTTTCAAGCCAATATCTTTGAAGCTAGGTATAATTCACATCTATAAACAAGATCCACATTTTAAACCCTTTTTTTCTAAAAAAACATAGACACAAGTTTGAGTTAGAATATTTAAACTCAATTGGGTGCTCTACCATCCTAATATTTTTCTAGATATTACCTTATTTATTGGTATTATGATAAATATAGACAAGGTCACTTAGTAGGAATGGTTCAATCATTTTTAGAGTAATTATTTCAGTTGATCTTATTGGTAATCTAACTAATAAAATTTCACTTTCAATAGTTAAAGATAAAATTAATCTTAAAATGAAACATGAAAGGATGTCAACCAATATTGACTACTAAACAATCAAATACTTACCTATTGATTATATAAGAAGAAAAATGTAGAAATATTTTTGAAGTATTTATAATGTTTAGGACCACGAAAATTATTTATATAGGATGAATATGACTAATGAATCCAAAATAAATAAATAATAGAAAGTTTTAAAGAAAAAGAAATCCAATAGAAGGGTATTGGTAGAAATATTAAACCTTTGGTTTTTGATGAAAATTATAGATAATATGATGTTAATATACCTAAAAATGGAATAATTATTGATGATTCTAAAAACTTTCATAATATTAATACCTCTAATTATATTATATATATTGATGTTTTTGGTAATCATATTGATTTCCGAAATAGCATGTTAGCTATTAATGATTTTTAAAATCATATTGATGTATATGAAGATGCTCAAGTTACTAATAAGTCGGATGAGAATATAAAAAAACCACTTGGAAGATGGAAATGAAAAATAAGTCTTGATAATTGATAACATGTTCAATGTTTTATTATAGTTACCTAAGGAAGATGCCTACAATATAGGTAGATGAGCCGATGAAACCACTAATCAGTTAAAGGAGATCTCTAAAAAATAAAAAAAGGTAAATATAATTAATAAATAGTTCCAATAGTTGAGGCCCATAATTTCTAAAAAAGGTTCAACAATTATCACAAATTAATTTCATATTTTATAACTATTAGGGTATTAACAACCAACACACAACTTGTTCTCTTAAGTACTTTATTAAAAGTGACATGAGTTATTTGGTTATAATTGTTGATCCTATAATATATTTTGATCATTTTAATTTTTTTTAGTTGGAGACCTCTCAATTATTATTTAATTATTTTCAATATTAATGATTAAGTAGTTAATAAAATTTTATTCAAAAATGGAATAAACCCGATATCTTTATAAATTATATTTTTGGACTGTTTATCAAAAATAAGTTGAAAAATATTCTTTTCGATGTTATGATTTTTCATTTTATTTTATTTGAATTCAAAAAATGGATTTCGTTTTGAAGATATAAATTTTTAACTTAATATATGTATTATCCATATTTGGATGAATTTATAATGTGAAATAAATGTATAAAATGATATAATAGGAAATAATATACAAGAAATTATTTCTATTAAACTATTTTGGTGTAAAAACATTTTTAGTAATCTAAATGTATAAAAATTTATTATATGAATCACTTAATTACCCTCTTGTATAAAGGTGAATGTTATTTAATATTATTTAGGTGAAAAAGTACAAATAATATGCAAGAAAACCTTCATAAATTGTATAGGATTTAATAAAGGAACTTTTTATCAAGGCTTGTATTTTCTTGGTCCTCAAATTTGTATTTTTCATGTATTCTAGGTTGCGAAAGTGAGTTTGGAAGTGTGATAGGAGTGAAGAGATGATTTTTAGTCCCTTAAAGGAAAAAAGTTGTTGGTTTTCCTTCACCACATCATGGTTTTCCTAGTTTTTTTGTGGTTGTAACTGTGGTTATGGAAGCTTATTCATTTTTAAGATATGAGGAATTTAGAGGAGTCAAGTTATTTTGGGGTTAGATTACAATATGGTTTAACAATATGATATAGTTTACATGTGGTTCATATTTTTCCATTTCTTGTCTTGATGATAAATCCCTATCTAAAATGGGGAGGAGAAAAAAATCACGATTTTTCATAATGGTCGAAAGAAAACATGTTTTAGAGGGAACTACATCATGGTTTTTTGTGGTTTAAAGGAAGTATTGAAAGAATACAGTATGGTATAATGTTTCCATTTCATGATTTAGTTATGGTACATTTTTATGAAGTAAAAACTAATTATATTTAGGGGGGATAATGTTTTAAGGTGTCACTATTTTCGAATCACCATTGAATAAACTATACCACAATGTAGTTTTTCCTCACTATGTTTTGGTTTTACCTCCTTGAGTTTTAATATAAATTACAGACCTCAATTTCTTCTATCAAATTATCTCAACCTTATTAAACTATATATTCCTTGGAGACTTGGTTTTGGTAACCTTGGATGCCCTTATGGGATTCTTAATTCCTTAGATTCATGCGATTAAGTTCTTATGATTTATGTTTCTCTTGTCCCCTTTCTTTATATTTTTCATTGTTTCTTTATCCTTTAAGATCTATGTTAGTGTATTTTTTTAGTTATTATGAACTATTTATGAATGTTTTATGTGGTTATTGATGTGTTATAGGTTTGGTGGGATATCATTGTGAGTTTTTATCATTTTATCATCAATTTCCTCTATTATTGATGTTTTATTGTTTGAGCTTATTTCAAGGTAGATGATTTGAATTATCACTACTCTTTTATTGTGTTAATGTAGATTAAGTGTGATATAAATTTATTTAGGTAAAGATAAGGTATTATCCTTAAAAAGAAAAATAAATGAATTTAAGAGGGAAGTCAATTGTATATGTTTTTCATTTTTTCCCTTGTTATATTTTTTTGTCACTTGTTTACTATTATTCTAAACATTATGCTTTGATTTAGTGATTGTAATTTTTATGGAATTATGATTAAAAAAAAATTAAAATTAAAATGAAATAAATAAGTGGAAATCCTAATTTGATTATTTTTTAATTTTTTTGTTGATTCCAAATTGATAATTAAATAGGAGGTTAAGATAAATAATTTCTCTTTCTTGTTATTGTGTTAGATTTTTGTTATTGATTTTTTTTTGTGGTGGAAGAGTAGATTTTGGGTGTGAATTTTTTTATATAGTAAAGTAATAGGCATTGATGTGGTTTGTTTTCATGGTATCTCAATGTGGTTAATGTGGTTTTTCTGGCGTGGTAGTAGTAGAGGTGTTGAAATTTTTTATTGGTTCATCATTATGATGAGGTTGATGTTGTTAGTGTGTGGTCATTTCTCAAGTATATGGAATAGTGGTAGTTTTAATGACATAATTGAATAATATTAAGTTGAGATCATATTTTTTTAATTAATACATTTCTAGATACCATGAAATAAAACAGTAAATTAATTACATGGTAAATGAATGTGAAAGATAAAATGTGTGATAATTGATTAATGGTTTATATGAAAGTGTGTATAATAGAATAAACATGTCTAATGATTTTAATATGGATTATAAATAGATAACATATAAATAGTATTGAAATATGAAATGGGAAGAATTTTTATGGCTGTTATATGGTTCGTGCATGTTTTGATATTGGTATATTATGATTCTAGAGGTGAAAATGATTATTATTATTGTGTGGAAATGATAACATGGTTATGGGTTATTATAATAAAGGTATTTGATAGGATGTTAACCCTTAGGTTGGGTTTTTATGATTACCATATATATCCATTATACTTTTCTTATGTACCACTACTTGATTCGGGTAACCTAACCAATTACCATCTATGGTTTTTCTTTTTTGGGTGTACCCCCAATATCTAGGATGTGAGTGACACAAATTCCTAACCACTTGCTCTCCCTCTCTTCCAGACATAATGTGATGATTTTATATAAAGATATGGAATTTGGTGATGGATATGGGATAATGGTTATGTGTCTATGGTATGTGGTATGTGATTATGGTTATACAGTATGTGGTAGCGATATGAGGTATGTGGATATGGTTATGTGGTTTTGGATATGATATGGTACATGGATGTGGAATGAATATATGGAAGGAATTGAAGCACTGGGATATATTCCACCAAGATTTAAGAGATTCTAGATTAGTGGGGAAGCTGGTGTGGGGTACCTTATCAATATATTTTCTTTTTTACTGCATTATTCCACTTGTATGTAGATTTAGTGAGTGTTTTTTTGGTGAGGTGATATAGAAAATAACATGAGATAGGTAAATAGAAACTATCACTATTTGTTCACTAAAGATTTAGTATGATTCTACTATTTTAACACGAGAGTTTCTAGGTAGGAATCTATTTAGTATACTTGTATACTCACTCATAGTTATATATTCTATTTTTATAGATTTGAAATATGGAGTTAGTGACCAAGCTAGGAATTAATATCACATCATGTGATGATTTTATAGAGTTATAGTTGATGCCTTAAGAGTTGTTCCTTTTTTGGTGCTATCTTTGGAGATTATTTTATTCTATGTGACATTACATGCATTATGTTGGGATTATAATTTGACTGATTCATAAGTTTCACAATACTTCATTGTATTTTACTTATTTGGAGTATAAGGTCATAATGTGAATATATTTCTAGTTCCCTTGGTGTTATCCATGTTATTAAAGGGTCACTCCTATCTTTAGTATTGATCCAAGTGGGGTTTTAGTGGGGATGGGTCAGGACAATGTGGTATTAGATGATAGTGCATTATTATTTATTTTATCAAATAAAGGAGTCTTAGTTGGGATATTTTTAGGTGTAAGTGTAGAGGGATCATGTAATTCATGGAGATGTTACTGAGGGATGGTCAAAGGATGGCTAACATTAAGATTTGTTTTGATGGAAATTATATATTTCATCAATGATGTGAAATGTGGTTTTGGATATGCTTTATAACTCACCCTTGGTAATGGGTTTTTGTATACCCAATATTTATCATGACTTGAAATAATTTTTTTTGGTTGGGGATAAAGTGGGTGGATGAGTTTGTGTCTCAGGCTTAGTCTTCTAGTGGGTGAATATCATGCATAGAGTTTCAACAGGTCTATTACACCCATTAGACCTTCCTTAGTAGAAATAAGAAGATGTATTGATGGATTTCATTACTAGTTTTCCTTGATATTTAGGTGGAAATGAAATTTAATGGGTATATATGGACTGATATATAAATTTGACTCATTCTTAGTTCTTAGCTATTAAGGAGTCAGGTCTGATGGATACTTTTGTGAGGCTCTATGGGGTATAGGTGGTGAAGTTCCATGGGGTTTTAAGGATGATCATTTCTGATCAATAACCACATATTACCTTGTGAGAGTGGAATATTTTATAACATAAATTTTGATATCAATTATAATTAAATACAAATTTATATTATCTAATGGATGTATAGACAAATTATATGATTTAGACACTAGAGGGCATGTTGTGTGCATGTATTCTTGATTTTGGAGGTCCATGGGTGAAACATTTGTCTTTTTTTTTGAGTTTTCCTATAACAATAGTTATCATTTATACATTTAAATGACTCTATTAAAGGAATTGTATGAGTATCCCTATATATACCCATTGTAAGGACCAAGTTTAGAGAGTAAATGATTCTTGGACTAGATTTGGTGCAGAGTGCGATGGATAAAGTGAAGATGTTTCCACAAAAGACTACCTAGGACTATCAGAAGTCTTATTTGGATCAAAAGAGGAGACCCATAGAGTACAAGGCCAGTAATAATGTGTTTTATAAGGTCTATACTCATAATGGGTGGTGAATTTTTATTACATGTATTTAAATTTATCCCCATCTTTTTGAACATTTCATAGTCTTTGAGTGAGTTGGAAAGGTTTTATATCTGTTTTCACTCACTCCTTAGATGGACCAGATTCATGATATCTTCCATGTATTGTTGTTTTAGAGATATCTTCATGATGAATTCCATATTATTGATTGGTTCAATTAGGATAATAAAAAGGATATGAATTTCATGGAATGGTTTGTTGATTTTCAAGATTATCGAGAGAAGGTGTTACGAGGATGTCTCATTCCTTTAGTTCACATCCTATGGAGGAATGTTGTATTATATAAATATACATAGAAGAGATATTCTCATATGTGGGATCATAATTAAAAGTTTTTTTTTGAGTTTTTATCCTTGTATTAAAGTTTATATTTGGTATTATAATTATTGATTGAAGTTCTTCCTTCTATTTTGTATTTTTTTTGTGCTTTTATGATGGTGAGAAGATTATATGAGGGGTATCTCATAAAATGCTTGATTTTTGAGGTTTCTTTTTATTTTGGGTTTGGTTTTTATTCCCTATGATGATAATAATTTTAGATGTATCTAATTTGGAGGATTAAATTTTTACAGTCCTCTATTTTTTTTATAAATGTCTGAAGTGGTGGATATGAGTTTAGAAGTGGATTAAGATTGAATAGATTTTAACATCTTGAGATTTTAGTATATATTTTCCTTTAAATAAATACTATGTTGAGTATATTTTATTTAATGAAACATAAAACTGAAATTAACCGTGATATATTTTATTAACATTCATGATAAACATTAATACAGTTTGAAAATATAATAAAAGACATCATCAAGAAAATTATAATAAGAGTAAAACCTCAAGTAAATAAAAATATAATAAAATGATTTATTATAAAAACATATATTTTTGATCCTTAAATTATTAATATTTTTTAGATAATTATTATATGTATTTTGACACCAATTAATTAATTAAAATTTAATGGTAATAAGATAAATAATAAATGGGATGCGATGAAAACCATTTAATATTGAAAAAAGATATTTTTTT
Organism: Viscum album; assembly: GCA_963277665.1. Taxonomy (NCBI): domain Eukaryota; kingdom Viridiplantae; phylum Streptophyta; class Magnoliopsida; order Santalales; family Viscaceae; genus Viscum; species Viscum album. Next base: position 1,254,279,883 of record OY728151.1, on the reverse strand, counting down.
AAATAATTGTTTTTAAAATGTTGAGAATTTCTATATTAAATTAAATTGATCACCTTTAAAGAATTATTTTAATAAATATTTTCAATTTATATACAAATATGTTAGAACTTATTTAATAATTAATTCGTATGAAATAAGTTTAAGAACACAAAAAGTTTTAAAATTCATTTTTTTTAAATATTTTTTTGTTATATTTTATATTTTCATTTAAAAGTTAATTTCATAAATTTTATAATTTTAATTCGATAAAATAAACTTTCTTTTTTTTTATTTATAATTTTAAAATTAACATAGGGGTAATTTTTTATTTATTTTTAAAAATTGATTTTTGGACGAATAATAAAAATATAGTTTTTACAAATACCATAACTTTTATGACATTATAACGATATAATAATGAAATAAATTTTTTAAAGGATTTTTTATCAACTATATATGTATTTATAAAGTAAAATAATGAATTTAAAAATATAATGTTTAATTTAGAAACCTATATTTGAAATTTTGGAACCTAAGTTATATTTTATTCTGATAAAAAAATATTTTTATTCATTTTCCTTTAATTAATTATTCACATTATTTCATTTGGTTTTGTATTGGTTTTTAATTCAAATAAATGTAATTTATTTCATAATAAAATAGTAAATATCATGAGAATCAAAATTATTCATAATATTTTCCCAAAATTCACTTTTATTCTTAAAAATATATATTTTCTCTCAAAACTATTTTTATGAGTTATACATTTATCATTTTAGAATTAATTTTTATCACTTTTAGAAATTTATTATAATAAATGGTTTTCATATTTGGATTTATTATGTTCAAATTATGTAATAAGGCCAATTTTATTCTTAGGCATAAAAATAAATTTCCAGGTTTAAAAAATAATCACCATAATAAATAATAAAATGTAGTAATAGTGTTAATTCAAAATCTAAAGACCTAAAATACCATAAAAATATATTTAAATGATTTGAAAAGGTTTTCATACACCAACTACTAATCTTATATTATTTTTTCAAATTTGGATCCACTTATCTTAAAAATGACATTCCTTTTTATATTAATTAATAAGTAATAAAAAAATATCACTCCTATCAATTACAAAAAGATTCCTCCTCCTCCCACTCAAATATAAACCAAAAATTGTAATTCCTATCAATATTATATCATAAATACTTACCTAATAAGTATCTCACACATCGGGTGGATTCTAATCCCTATAGATTTCCCAAAATCCTTTATAAACTAAGAAGTCTTCTAAGAGGAGATATGATTCCTTCTTTGTAAGTAATAAATTCTTACCATTATTTTTCATTTATCTTCTTCATAAACCTTTTCTTAGTTTTGAATTATTAATTTAATAATACCTAAATAAAATCACTATTCTTTTTTAATGATTATATTATAAATAAATTACTTTATAATCACACCCATCCATCGATTGTAACATATTCTTATTTAGGTGGATTTAACCACCTACATGAACAATGCCATAAATTTATACCATGGATGACTATGGAATATTAATTACTAGAATAATTTTATTTTAATAAGTAATTATTTTTTCCTCTAATTATAATATTCCTATTTAAATCATTATTAACATACCATCTTTTTTTCATTAAAAATTTATCGAAACAAGCCTGTTATGAGTTTTTTCATCAACAATCATACCTAAAACACCCATAGAATGAAATTGGGTATTTATAAGTCATTTTGGAACTTCTATTCTAGTTAATTTACTATTATTATGATGATTAACTCATGAAAATGTAATTATGATTGAAATTTTTATACTAAAATATACAAGAAATGGTTGAAACTACTAACTCCGATGATAAAGATAAACTAAAAATAAGTAAAAGATATGTAATAAATAAAATTAAACAATTAATTTAAAATGTGATAAATATGATTAATGGAATTAAATAAATTTTTATTTAGTATATTATTATTATATAGGAGGTTATATCATATCCGATCTAGTGGGAATCCAAGGTAAGGGTGCTTTGACTCAATTTCAATTCATTGAGACATGTTTCATTTTATGCACTATTTTTTATAGGGTATAATTACTACCCTATTCTATTAATTTATAATAAAAATATATTATTTCAATAAATATTAATGTTTATATCCTTAAACTTTCATTTTATATTGATTCATACAATACCTAATTCGTAAATATTCTTTGTCTCAAATTCCTTTCCTTAAGACAAATTTCAAATTATACGCCTATTTTTATTTGACATGGTGTGCTTTATAACCCATTAGATTTTTTAATAATATTTTTTTTATTCTTGTGATTCAAAATTCTATTTAATGATCTCTATCCATTTTCTTTTGGTTCATACATTACCAAAACTATAAGGGTTTTTATAACTCAATTTCATTTATTTGAGTTATAATTAATCTTCTTGAACTTCATTACTCTATGTGTGATATATTATACCCTATGATTTTATTATATTTTAATTAATACTTATTTTTTATGGATTTATATTTATTTCTTATAAACTCATATTAAAATTATTCTTATTTCATAAATTATGATGCTAGTTAGGATTTTATTTCCAAGTCTCCATTATTTTCAAGTATCATTTGTATATTTCATATTTTATCTTATATAACTTAAATCCAAGTTTTTTAAAGTTTTCATTACTATTTTGTTTCATTTTAATGAATTTATGTTCTCATTTTCACCCTTATGAATTTATATCTCATACCATACTTGTTTGTAAGAATTTATTATCTCAAAATTTACTTATTTGAAACATGTTTTATGTTATGCACCTATTTTATTTTATATGGTTCATATAATAACTTTTTAACATATTATATCATAATTAAATCTTTATTCATGGAATTTAATGTTCCATTTCATGTTCAATATTTAAATAGGTTTTGATTCAAAAGTTAACAAAGTCATAAGGGTTTCATCAAATCAATTTTATTTTCATTGGGTCATAATTATATTCCTTGATTTATCTATTTCAATTTTTTTTATTATAAAATTTCTCTATTATATATGAATTTTTTATTTCTCTATATGAAATTATTTTTTACATCAAAATATTATTCTTTTATAGATCCCTTTCCCCATAAAAATTTGACATTGTTAAGAATAATTCTCTGCCTTTCTAATGGTTCTTTTTACTCCATTACCATATTCTATATGTTGTTTTAAGAATGTTATTTTCTATAATTAAATGAATTTATAAGGTAATTTAAAATATCTTTTATTTTTTTTAAAATTTATTAAAATGAGTCCTTTACATTTTCTATATCTGTCATTTTTTGACTTTATTTACAAAAGTGTGAAAAAAACTCTTTTTGATATTTCTTTCACGAATGAATTTTCATACTATTATGTTCATTTGTTGTCATCAAGATTTACATCCAAGATTTCATTATTTTATAAAGTAATTTCTAACCCCATTATTTTGTGATTTTTTCATTTATAAGATCAGTCAATGTTTTAGAAGAATAAATAAAGGGGTTTCATTCCACTTATATTTTTATCTTCCACTCAACATTTATTTACATATATATTATTTATTTTCAAATTTCCATTATTGGGGATTATTTTAAAGTATTATTTTATAAAGGGTTCCTTTCACTTTGTTGATAATGAATTTTGAAATATACTTATAACTTTGACTTTTATAAAAATGATAAAAATGATTTCTAAAAACTCTTTTCAGGACCTCACTTCATTTTTCCATTATATATATAAAAGTTATATCTCTTATGGTGTAAATTTAATGATAATACTATATGTTCTTTTACATTTTAATTATTTTGGTAGATTATATTTCATTTTCCACTGATCTTATTTTGATTTCAAGTTATGCGATACTAGTTGGAAATGATACAAAAATCATTTTCTTTGAGTTTTTCATGATATATTGTATCATTGATTTCATGTGGCTCGCATATGTATGGTATATCATTTTTTGAAGAGTGGATCCTATACATCCTTCCAATGCATTGGGTAAATATTTTTATCTCATGAGATAATTATGAGATATGTGTTGTGATGATCTATCCACTATGGGAAATAGGTAGCGACACTTGCTGCACTATGTTATGGGAAACAGGTAGTGATTCATGATATACTATGTTTTGTTGGTCTTGGTAGTTATCCTTTACATATTATATGTTTTCTATACTTATTTTTGTGTTATATTTCTATATTTAGTCCACATTTTAATGTTATATTCTCATGAATTATGTTTCTACACCTATATGGATCATGTATTATGTTATGTGAAAGACTTATAATTTATATTGTATTGGGTATGATTATATTATGTTATGTAATTACACTTTTATTATATTATAATACCCATATGCCCATTTTATGCTTATTTATGATCTTTGATTGTTACCACTTATGCTTACCCTTATTGAGTGTTTGATCTCACTTTTATAATGTTTCCATTTTATTAGGTTATGAAGAAGAGTATTACAAATGGAATGTCTAGACGAGTATCATGTGTTGATAATTTTAAAGAATATTTTGAATAATTATTATAAATTAAGTAATTTTTTTAGTGGAAAAGATTCCCATTTGAGGGAAAGACATACGTTTTTTTAGGTAAAGGGTTTTCCTAATTCTCTCAAAGCTCTAAACCTAAATGGTCTTGGGTATGTAAGTAAATAAATGTTGGTTATTGAAATTATAATTATGAATAGTCTAGTGTGGGTATCTTTAGTTGGTATCAATTCAAGTATCTAAAGAATATGTTTTTAGCACAAGATCTGGGTGTATAGATCTAGGAAACTTTAGTCGGTATCGAGGACAATGTTTAAAGAATATACTTTTACCACCAGATCAAGGTGCACAAATATAGGGTTCTTTTGTTAGCAACATATAAAGGCTTAGATATCTTTATAGGTTAGTATGTTATCATATTATAATATTTTATGATTTATAGATATCATCATGGGTTAATAAGTTTAAGGTTGATCATAAGTTTAAAGGTATAGATACCTCTTTTTAGGTCTCATGTGATTGGATTGTGATATTTTGGGATATGTTTATTTGTTTTTTAGATAATTACTTGATGGAGGTAAAAATATCCCTTAGGGTTGGAATGTGATTTTATGTCGAGGTAATTATGAATAATTAAGACAAAATGTTAATTGATTTTGGGAATATAAGATGAGGTAACCATGAGGATTGAAAAGAAATTTGATGAAAAAGAAATTCATGTTATTTTTGGAAAGGATTAATATCCTTTTTGGAATATATATGATTAAGGTATGTTGATTGGTATGTGATTAATAGTTATGTTTAATTCTGGGAGTATTGGTTTCCATGATTTTTGGGTTTAAAATATAGTTAGAAACTTCAATATAATTCTAGGTTAGTTATTTTTAGTGATTATATTATTGAAAAAATTGGATAAAACATAAGGAAACATGACTTGAACCGATAGAGGGTCACAGTTTAAACCAATAGCATCATAGTTGAACCAAATTTACCTTAGGTTAAAATGAAGGTGCTATATAATAAGGAAACCCTTATTGGTTTTTCATGTTAAAAAGATTATTGAATATTATCATAACTATTTGGGTTTTATTATTTTGTTGATAACATGATCATGAAACTGAATAATTTAAAGTAATTTTCCTAGAAACTCCTATAAATAACTAAGGAAACATATTTGGTACAAATGGTTATGATAAATTAAAAACATAGAATATGTCTATTATGAGGTAAAATATTAGTTTTCTAATATTACCTAAGATAGTGAGGTTTATATATCATTATAAATTATATCTCATATCTTGTTTATCTTATGAATAACCGCATTTTTTATGAGTAATGTAATTTCTTGGTTGAAATTATTTTAAGTTGGTAGAATGTAACACCCGAAGATTTTACTATATATTTTCCTTTAATTAAATACTATATTGAGTTTATTTTATCGCATGAAACACCAAAATAAAATAAACCATCATATATTTTATTAAAATGAAATATAAAAATCAATATATTGTGAGAATAAAATGAGAAACATCATTGAGAAAATTACAATAAGAGTAAAACCTCAAGAAAATAAAAGGATAATAAAATGCTTTATTATAAAAATATATATTTTAATTCCTTATATATTATTATTATTGCTTTTAAAAAACTGATTAGATGTGTTCTAATACCAATTAATTAATTAATTAAAATTTAATTTTTATAAGTTAAATAATAAATGGGATGTGATTAAAATAATTTTATAATAAAAATAGATATTTTTCAAAGAAATGTTTTAAAATGTTGTGTATTTATACCTTAAATTAAAATTAAACAATTTTAAAGTATTATTTTAATAAAATGTTTCAATTTAAAAAGAAATATATTAAACACTTATTTAATTATTAATTAACATGTAATAATATTAAGAACACTTCAATTTTTAAAATTCATTTTTAAAATACAAATTATTTTTCATTATATTTTATATTTTTATTTTTAAGTTAAATTGAAATTATTTAGAATTTTAATTTTATAAAAAAAATTAATTTTTGGATTCATAATATCAATATTATCTTAGGGTAATTTTTTTGGTTTTTTCAAAAAAGATTGATTTTTTGGGAATAATAAAAATATAGTTTTTACAAATACCACAACTTTTATAACATCATTATGATATAATCACAACTTCAAAATTTATGAAATTTTTTTATTGAAAAAATATATATTTATAAAGTAAAAGTAATTCATTTAAAAATATCATGTTGAATTTAGAATCCTATGCTTTCAATTTTGGAACCTGAGCTATATTTTATTCTAATTAAGAAATATTTTTGGCCCTTTTCCTTTAATTTAGTATCGACATGATTCCATTTGGTTTAAGCTTGGTTTTTAAGTTAAATAAATATAATTTTTTAATAATAAACTAATAAATTTCATGGGAATCAATAATATTTATAATATTTGGCATGAATCCATTTTTATTCATAAAAAAAAATATTTTTTCTTCTAAAAAGAATTTTATTAAGCTATATATTTATTATTTTAAAATTATTCTTATATATTTTAGAAATTAAATTAAATAAAATTATTTTCATATTTGGAATTAGAATATTTAAATTATATAATACAGAAAATTTTATTCTCAGGAATAAAAATAAATTACCATGTTTTTAAAACGGTTACTACGCTAAAGACTAAAATATGTTAAAAGTGTTAAATCAAGGGGTAAAAACCAAAAAAATCATGAAAAATTATCTTTAAATTCATATATACGGTTTTTCTAGAAATATCACTTATATTATATTCACTTTTTTAAAATTTTTATCCACTTTCCTTGAAAATAGGTTTCTTTTTTATATTAATCAATAAGTATTACAAAATGCTACTCCTCTCACTTATAAAAGGATTCCTCCAACACCCCTTCAAATCCCTACCAAAAATACAAATTTCTCTTAATAATGTACCATATTTCCTTCCCCAATAATCCTCTCTCATATTTTATGGCTTCTAATCAATAGGGATTTCCCAAATTCTTTTATAAACCAAGAAGGATTCCAAGAGGCGATATGATTCAATCTTGATAAGTAATAACTTCTTACCATTCCTTTTAATTTATATTCTTCATACACCTTTTCACAATTATGATTTATCCTTTTAATAAATCTAAATAATATAATTATAATTTTTTAATGATGATATTATAACAAAATTACTTCATAATCATACTTATCTATTGATTATAACATGTTATTGTTTGTGTCGGTTTAACCACATACATGAATAATGTTATAAATTTATACCATGGATGACTATGGAAACCTAATTATTGGAATTATATAATATTAATAATTAATTAATGTTTTATTTCTATGTTTTTAATGATAATATTAATATTTAAATCATTATTAATGTACCGCATTTTTTTCATTAAAAAAATTACCGAAACAAACTCGTTATGGGATTTTTCTTCAAGAATCATACCTGAAACACCCATGGAATGAACCTAGAGATTCATAAATCCTTATATAATTTTTATTCTAGTACCTTTACTATTCTGGATATGATGAACTTGTGAACATGGAATGATAACTGAAATCATTATACAGAATCATACAATAAATGGTTGAAACTAGTAACATAAATGATCAATAAAAATAAAAAAACAAGTAATAACTATGTAATAAATGAACATAAATAGTTAATATAAAATGTAATAAATATGAATACTATTCTTAAATACATGGCTAATAATTCTATTATTATTATATAATATGTTAGAGAACATATGATCTAGAGAGAATCCAAGGTAAGGGTTCTTTATCTAAATTTTAATTATTTGAGACATTTCTCATATTATACAACATGTTTTCTTTTTTATACGGTCTAATTAATTCCCTATTATCTTAATGCATAAAAAAAATCTTTTATTTCATGATATTTTAATGTTAATATCATGATATCCCTTTCAAATTCTGTTGATTCATACAATACGTAAGTCATAAGGGTTCTTTACATCAATTGTATTTCCTTGAGACATATTTCAAGTTATGCATCTATTTGTATTTAGATTCAATTTATACACTATTGGATTATTTTATCATGAATATTTTTTTTTCATTTGATTAAAAAATCTATTTCATGATCTCTATACATGTTAGTTTGATTCATATATTACCAAAGCTATAAGGGTTTTCATAACTCAATTTCCTTTATTTGAGTTATAATTATTCTTCTTGAAATTAATTCCTATATATTTGATTTATTATATCCTATTATTGTATTATATTTTAATTCCTCCTTATTTGCTATAGATTTAAATTTCTTTCTCATAAATACCTTTTCAAAATATTTTTACTTCATAAATTATGATGTTAGTAAGGGTTTTCTTTACAAGACTCCATTATTGTCATGTATCATTTTTCTATTTCATATTTTCTCTTATATTACTCAAATCCAAGTTATTTAAAGTTAAAAGTACTCTTTTACGTTCATTTTTAATGAATTTATGGTTTCATTTTCACCCATATGGATTTATATCTCATACCTTACTTGTTCATAAGTGTTTGTAGTCTCAAAAATTTCTTATTGGAGCCATGTTATGTATTATGTGCCTATTTTATTTTATATAATATATATACTGCCTATTTGAAATATTATATCATTATTCTATATTTATTCAGGGAATTTAATGTTTCACTTCATGTTATCTATTTTAAGAGGGGTTTATTAAAAAGTTACAAAATCTATAAGGGTTTCATCAACTCAATTTCATTTTCATTAGGTCATAAACTATCTTCCTTGACTATGATATTTCAAGTTTCTTTTATTTTATCATTTCTTTATTTTATATGGTATTTTTTCTTTATCTCTAGGAAATTAAATTTTTTTACATCAAAATATTATTCTCTGAGGGATCACTTTCTCCATAAAAAGTTAACATTATTAAGAATAATTTTTATTATTTATTATGGATCTTTTTCCTACATAACTATATTTATTACATTATTTCAATAATATTCATTTTTATAATTAAATGATTGTTTAAGTTCATTTTACACTATATTTTACTTTATTTAAAAAGTAATTATAAAGAATATTTTTAATGTTCCCTACATGGGTCATTTTTGTACTTTATTTACAAAAGTGTGAAAATAAACCCATTTTGATGTTTTCTACATGAAAATTTTTCTTCCATTATGAAAATTATTCATTATAGAAATTTATCTATAAGTTTTCATGTTTTTATAAAGTAATTTCTATCCCTAATTTTTTGTAAATTTTTCATTTTAAAAAATTGGTTAATGTTTTAGAATAATAAATAAAGAGATTTCATTCCACCTATATTTTTATCTTCCACTCCACATTTATTTGAATAAAAATTATTTATTTTCAACATTCAATTATTGGGTATTCTTTTAAAGTAATTTTTTTATAAATTATTCTATTCATTTTCTTGAAAATTAATTTTGAAAGTGACTTGTAACTTTGACTTTGATGGAAATGATAAAAATGATTTATGAAAAATCTTTTTCATGACTGCACTTCTATTTTCCTCTTTATCTCCAAAAGTTATATATCTTATGGTATAAGGTTCATGATCATAGTATAAGTTATTTTATGTGATACTTATTTTTGGAGATTAAATTTTTTTATTAACCAATCTATTCTTAATGTCATTTTATAAAATATTGTTTGGAAATGATATGTAACCATCTTTTTTTCCATGGGGGTTTCATAATATGTTATACGACAGATTAAATGCAGCACAAATATGTATAGTATATCATTATATGTTGGGTGGGACCAATATATCCCTCTAATACATTTCTTAAAGATTTATATTTCATAATATAACTATGGTATATGAGTTGTGATGCTCGATCCACTATGAGAAATAGGTAGTAACTCCTGATCCACTATATCATGGAAAATATGTAGTGATATATGATACACTATGTTATTATGGTCCTGGTGGTAATTCTTGACATATGATATGGTTTATTTATTATATTTTTTTCCATATTTCTTTGTTTATTCCATATTTCAATGTTATGTTATCATGGATCATGATTATTGACTTATGTTTCTACACCTTTATGACTCAGGTCTTATGTTATGTGAATAAATTATGATATATGTTGTATTGGAAATGATTATATTATGTTATACCATTTTACTTTTATTATGTTCTCATACATATATTCTCATTCTATGATCACTTATGATCTTCGATTATTACAAGTTGTACTTACCTTTATTAAGAATTTGAGAACACCCTTTTTTATATTTTAATTTCCCTAGTTTATGAAGAAGAGTATTACATATGGTATGTCTAGAAGATTATCATGTTTGGATAATTTTTTAGGATATTTTTAAAACTTATTATAAATTAATTAATTCTTGGTTTAGTGGAAAAAATGAAAATTTGGAGGTAAAGACAAGGTTTTTTTTACATAAAGGGTTTTCTTAATTCCCTAAAACTCTAAACCTAAAAGGTATTGTGTATTTAAGTGAATCAATATTGGTTATAGTAATTGTAATTATACATGGTTATGTGTGGATTGATTTATTTGATATTAAATTTAGTGTGTAAAGAATATATTTTTAGCACTGAATAAGGGTGTATAGATCTAGGGATATTTAGTTAGTATCAAAGAGAGTGTGTAAAGAATATTTTTTATCACTAGATTTAGGTGTAAAGATATTTTTCACTTCATCTAGTATCATATTAGGATTTATATAACTTTAAAGGTTAATATGTTCTTAGATGATAATATTTTAATATTTATAGATACCATCACATATTAATAAGTTTAAGATTTATTATAAGTTTAAATGAATAAATACCCCTTTTATGGTCTTATGTGATTGGATTTTAAGGTGATTAATAATATTTTGGAAGATATTTGTTGGGTTTTTGGAAGAATACTTGATTGAGGTATAGATAAACCTTAGGGTTGGTATGTGATTTGATGTCGAGGTAATTATTCCTAATTAGGGAAAATGTTAGTTGATTTTGGGAATATAAGATTAAATAACCTTGTGGATTGAAAATTAATTTGATGATAAGAAAATATAGGTTATTTTGATAAAATATTAGTATTTTTTTGGGAGTATATATGATTAAGATATATTGGTTGGTATTTGATTAATGGTTAATTTAAATTTTTGGTGCATTGGTTTCCATGATTTTTTCTTTAAAATATAATAATTAACTTCAAGATAATTTTTCTTTAGATATTTTTAGTGATTAGGTTATTGATAAAGAGAGGATAAAACTTAAGTAAACATAACTCAAACTAAAAGAGAGTTATATTTTGAACCAATAGTGTCATAGTTAAACCAAATGTATCTTGGGTTGATATAAAGGTGTTATAAGATATGGCACTCCTAATTTATTTTTCATGTTAACATTTTTATTGATTATTATCATAACCACTATGGTTTTTGTATTTGGTTTATAGTATGATAATGAAACTAAATATTTTAAAGGTATGTCTCTAGAAACTCTTATAACCAACTAAGTAATCATATTTGGTTTAAATGGTTATTATAAATGAAAATCAAGACATATATCTATTATGAGTTAAAAATGAGTTTTCTAGTCTTACCTAAGATAGAATGGTCGATATCTCATTTTGAAATTATATCTTCAGTTTTGTATATCATATGTGTAATACCCAACCCCAGAATCCCAGAGCTGGTGCATTATTTTATTATAATGACATGATTACAAGGAATCAAATCCTGAAGGACTGATCAGTTTAAAAGTCTTGGAAATACATATTACATACATGATACCCATAATATATTGTGAAATAGAAAATAAAACATGATAAATAATAAAATAAACCAAACCATGTCCTTGAAATCTTATTCAAAGTTTTTTTCTTCACAACCCGAGGAAAGGAAACATAATAAGGGTGAGCTCAAATGCTCTGTAAGGGTAAGTAAAGTGGAATAAATAATGAATCAATGGAAATAAACCAACATTAAAAGGTAAATAACTAATAACAGATTCCATTCAAATAACTAGATATGAAATATCAATATAGCAAGATAAGAAACCAAAACACATGCCACTTAGACAATAAAACTGAAAATAGAATCAATCCATAGATATGTTGATGTAAAATATCAAAAATAATAATAATAACTGAGTTTTAAATAAATTAAATTCTTAATTATTAGACACCATGTTTCCTAGGTACATGAAATCATTACCGTCAAGACCTTTCACAAGAAAATTTAAAACATATTGGTTATAAACCAATTTGGTTTGTCCAACCTGAACTATAATATCAAGACCTTTTACGAGATATTTTATAGAATACTATTTACAAACATGAAGGGTTTTTCTAACCTAATTATTTCCCATGAGACTACTGTTTCATCAATGAGATTTCATTAACCAGTCCCCAACCCATAGGGATCACCTTAAATGACCCCAACCCATGTCTTACCTATCTAAATCATTCCTCAAATAAAATAAATAATATGAATAATCAAATATTAATATTGAATAGAGGATAAAAATTTATAAAAAATTTCCCATTTGAGGGTAGTTAATGAATGTATACACCATTGAAAGACCATTAAAACATTCTTGAGAAAAATAATCTTTAAACATCCAAAAGTATCCCATACCAATTTGAAACATTTAGAACCATAACACACTTGGAGAAATAAAATTAAATGAAACTTATAATATCATGAGAATAATTAGATTCATGATATAACATGTCAAAGTTAGTATATAAACCATTTAAAATAAACTAGGTGCATAACAAAAATTAAGTCTCAATAGAATGTAAACTAAGACGAAAATACCTTACTTTAACCTTCCTTTTGTTGTGTGGTATTTATCCTCATTTATAGTAGTTTAAAATATATTACTAACTTATACCATAACCATAATAATATTTATAATATCATATATTAATTTGTTATAATAAATTATTACCCATTAACTAACAATCTTTCAATATTTTAACTATTTTGGGTGTTAATTGCCTAGTTTTCCCAAGTATGTTTTGACTTGTCATTTGTTGTTAACATTGAATAGATAATGATGTCATAATATCCATAATTTAATACATGATTTAATTATCATACATATTCATTATATATGTATTCATAATAATCTATAATATTTGGAGATAAAAAAGAAGTTCACCGTTCATGGAGACGGTATGCCGTACGAACACATGAGCATTACTTCCATTTATTTGTCATATTAAAAGAATTAAAGGTAAATGATACATATTTATTTTTAATTCTAGTATCATATATATTTTATATATGTTAAATAATTTAATTAAAATAATCCTTAATATGTTCTATGTATAGAATGAACGAATCACATCGCTTTAAGGGTGCGGTAGTCCACACTTCCACAAACAATGTTATCATATTTAAAAAAATGTAATGTATACAGGTATATTTATTAAAATAATTAAAAAAGAATAAATACATAATAAATATCATATATATAATATATAAATAGAGATCTATCATAATTTCCACCATGAGAGATGGTAAATGAAAAATGAACAATCATCATTTTGTGAGGCGGTAGTTCACCATACACGTAAAAAGTATGTTCATTACCCATAATATGGAACTGTATGTTAGTTTAAGTCAAAAAATTAGAAAAAAAACATCTTAGTATATTTATGATACTGTTTTTTTTATATAAACATGGAATAAGGAAATTTTAGGGAGTAGATAATGGAGATAAAATTGAAGAACTTGAGGAAAGATGTTACCACTTAATCGGGTAACTCCTTTTATTTTGTACCAAAGGGATTCCTTAGGCGGATTTATGCCCAAAGTAATGATTATAGGTTGAGTTTAGGGATGTTATGAGACTATTTGGGTAGATTTTGTTTGAGACAAACTGTCTTGAGAGGTGTGATAAAGGGGTAGAGTGCTTTCCTTTTTATAGTTGAGGGGGAGTGACACTCTTGTAAATACCAAAAGGTATTCATTAATGGGAGGTATACCTTACCTAAAGTGTCTCAAAAATTAAAAAATAATGGATTAAATGGGAATAATGGTCGAAAAAAACATCCACCACACAAAAATATGTCCATTTTAATAATTTTGTTCCTTAACTTCTAAGATTCCTCAATTTTATCATTTTGGTTTTTATTAAAGCATATAGTTTACTAATCTAAGTAATTTAACAATTAAGAATTAAATAAAGTTATATTTATAATAAAATATATATCCACTTAATTATTATTATGATATATAATTTATAAAATAAAAATCCCATGTGTTTTGTAAAATAATTTAAAACAAGCGTATGTGACGCGCTAAAAAACTACTTAAACCCGGGTTGTGTTAATAATGTTTTTACAGTATATGGGTCAATATGTTAATTATAAAAGACAAATTGGTCCATTAATAGAGAATATTTAATATTTATTAGCACTTAAAAATCACTTGTCATAATATAAATTTTTTATTTATTTTAAATAAAATATCACTTATTGTAAAATAACAATAATGTCAATTTTGACATCATTTATTTAAATTATTTTTAAAATATCAAAACAATATTGAAATTAAAATATATTAAGTTTCGATCTCTATAAAATTATATGTTCATCTAAAAAAATAATTAAATAAAATAATTAAATCAATATACATCACTTTTAATATTTATAGTATCATTTATTTTAGTTAATTATTAACTAAATAATCACTACATTGGTATTTCTTAAGAATTTTAAGTAACTAAATCATCTTTAAAAATTAATGATAAATTATTATGATAATATTAAACCATTAATCTTTTAAAAGGACATGTATAATAGAAATTATGATGTTTTTTACATATCTCAAAATTTTATAAATGTTAATGGCAAGGAAAGTTCCCTTTTTGTCTCTTTCCTTACTTAAAATTTTATATAGGTTAATTCCATTTAATAATATCCCAATAAATCAAAAAATTAGAAAAAAAGGAATATGGTAAAACTATTAGTATCAAATGGGTTTTCGACAAGTTTTCATGACATTTTGGCCCTTAAGATTAAGGTTTAGTCCCTTATTAAGCTTAATTTTACCTTAATCACCATAATTAATTTTAATCACTTTAACTAATCTATTTGGTCAAAAATTTAGTTTATTTTATTATACCATAAACATTATACCGATTAAAACACTTTATTTACATTTTTATAAATTCAAGTCACAGAAGTGGTAAAATTAAGATTAACATAATATCGCAGATGTGGTGAGAAAGTAGGTTTTTGAAGTAAAAATGTTCAAAAGTTCAATAAGTTGTTATATCAAATTTTAATGTAAAAATTATTCTAATGAATTCAATTGAGTTAATATATTTATAATTGATCTATTTTGACTTCAAAAACCAATTTAAAATATAATTTAACATTAATAATTATTTAAATGAAAAGGTAGTTTTTAACTAAAATGCAGTATGTGTCACTATTTATCAAAAAATGAAACTTATTAGAAAAATAAAAAAAATTCACACTAAGATAATTTTGATATTACAAATCCAAAAATTAATTTTATTTTGACAAATAAAATTTATAAGTGTCAAAATTTAGTTAAAAATAGTGTTCCATTAAAAGGCGGTAAAACTCAGTCTTACATGCAAGCTAATCCTGTGTTTTGTATACCATAAGCTTAACATGGTGTTGAATATAAAAAATATAGAAAAAAATTAATTTTATTCTAAAATTAATAAATTATAATGTATTGGGGTTTTACATTCTCCCCACCTTATTTAAATTGTGTCCTCACAATTTAAACTTGATCTCAGTAATCAAGGGATTAATATTTGAAAATAAACTATTATTGAAAAACCTACATCATAAATAGGGTTAATAACACATCTTATTAATAAGAGATAAAGGAAAGTAAAATGTTTACATAACTAGGTTCCATAGTAAGATAACATAAGTGGGAAATGGAAACATAGATATAGAAGAAAAATATGACAATCAAGTTCTGATAGAGAGTGCTAGATAACGTGGTAAGTTTACAATCACAAGACCATAAATCTGTGATGATATAAGGGTCCATTTGATTCATCAGAAATGAAGGTACTATGATTTTTTTAAAGATAATTTTTTCTGAAGTTGAGTAATTACTTCACTATCTAATAATATAAGTAAATATACTTACTTGGTATATTTCTATAAGCATAATCTTATCATTTGGTCATGCCTTGAACTATTTATACTTCATCTCTTAGAAAAAGATTCATTGTATAGTGATGTAATATATAAATATCTAAAACCACATCCAAATTTAAACTTAAACCATTTCATAAATGGTTAAATTTTCTAAAAGATTATGATATGAAACTTTAGAATGAAGGTAACTGAATTTCCAAAATGAACTTATCATTAGCCTTCAATTAATATGAAGTAGCTCTTTAATCATCACATATCAAATATGTGAACAATTTCATCATGTATTCTCTTGAAATATGATAATAACTTGAATTACCATAAAACCTTATTGGAAACATGCATTCTTCCTTATTTATTAAGTAAAACCCATGTTATTGGATATATTCCATAAATCCAAAAGTGTTGTAAAGTCCTTCAATGATATCATGAACCACTTTGTCAATAAATTATTACTCTGTTCCAAGGTAGTCTACACATATAAAAATCAATACTTTATTTATCTAAACATCATTTTCTTAACATTATGAACATATTAATGGTTATCTTTCCCTCAAACATGTGTTTTACAAAATTTTTTACTTTCTACTGAATAACTTTTCTTAGTACCATTCAACGTATGATCTCAAATCCTTAATGAAAAAGTAATGCAGTACAATCATCATATATTCCATAATCCTTATAAGTAGTATATATTTGATAAAATATTCAAGTGAAAAAATTCATTAATAGTCATATTAATAACTTCTCTTCATCTGTGGTAGTATCATAACATGACCATTATCTAATAACATCATTTTATATATATTATTTTGACGCTTTATACATTGATTTGAATAGTGTCCCATATCCTTATAGTTTAATAATTGTGTGTTGGAAACCTTTTTATTACCATTTCAATCACAAGCATGGTGGACTTTCTTTCCACACTTATGTATAAAACTCCCATTCCTTTTAAGCAGGTACGAGGGTGTTTCTTTCCATAGTTATCACATGTGGGAACGTAATTCTTTCCCTTCATCCATATTTTTATCTTACATCATCCTCTCCTCTTACTTCCCTTAAAATCTATATTCCTTGTAGAATTATTTATCTATCTCATTATTACATGATTCTATTTCTTAATATGATGATAATACTTGGGACACTATTTCCCTTCAAAATTTTAGCTTAAGACCATAAAATATATGACCCTTATTACTCTTTAGATCATGTCTAATGTCGGAGTTTTCATTCCTTTTGCTAGGAAAAATTTCTAAACAATAACATATAATGGATTAAATCATAACATAATTTATAATCCCAAACCAGTGTAACACTTAATATAAATTGAAAAATTTATGCATGGATAATCTCATAATTATAAACATGGTTTCTTTGGGGAGATCTTTACTTTTAAATCCTTTATATTAGTTTTTCGTGAAAATGTGAATTATCCTAAGAGTATCCCACAGTAGTGTCAAACCAGGTGGGCATTAAGGACTATTGTCATGTGCCATGTTACACTGAGTCAGGTCCAACACACCTTGTCAGAGTTGTTACTCCTAGGTACATCTGTGCTAGAGTCATGCCCACTTGTACTACCCTGATAGGAATTTATTTCTAGAAATAACCACATAATATTTAACTTACTAAAATTCTAGGACATTATTATATAATTATCCTCAATGTCTATCTTAGGGTTATGTTCTCTAATCTAAATTCTTTAAATCTAGTTTCCAAGGTTACTGCTAAACTTCATTTGATTCCAACTGTAACGCCCTGACCCCAGAAGCCCAGAGCTAATGAATTATTTTATTACATTAGAATTATTATAAGGAATAAAACCATAAAGGACTAATCATTTTATCAGTATTAGAAATACAAATTACATACATGATACCCATAATATATTGGGAAATAAAAAATAAAACATGATACATAATAAAATGAAATAAATTACATCCTTGAAATCTTATTCAAAGTTTATTCTTCATAACCCGGGGAAAGGAAAAAAAACAAGGGTGATATAAAATTCTCAGTAAGGGTAAGTAAAGTGGAATCAATAACGAATCAATGGAAATAAATCAACATGACAAGTTAAATAACTAATAACACAAGCCATTCAAATAACTAGATAAGGAAATTTCAATATGGAATGGTAAGAAACTGAAACACATACCAATTAAAAAATAAAACTAAGAATATAATATATCCATAGATATATTGATGAAAAATATCTTGGATAATAATAATAACTTTTTTATCAATAAAGTAAATTCTTAATTATTTTACGCCATGTTTCCTAGGTACATGGAACCATTACCGTCAAGACCTTTCACAAGATGGTTTAAAACATACTGGTTACAAACCAATTTGGTTTGTATAAAATTAACTCTACTATCAAGGCCTTTAAAAATATAGTTTATAACATAATAGTTATGAATGAGAAGGGTTTTTTTCCAACCTAATTTCATACCACTATACTATCGATGCATTGAGGAGCATTCATCAACCGGTCCCCAACCCGTATGGTTTACCTTAAATGGTCCCCAACCCATGTCTTACTTGTCCAAAAAATTCCTCGTATCAAATAAATAATATTCCTTATCGAATATTTGTATTGAATAAAGGATACATATTTACAAAAATTTTCTAAGTGGAGGGTATTCAATGAAATTAGATACCATTGAAAAACCATTAAAACATTCTTGAGAAAAATAATCTTAAACATACCAAAGTGTTCCATACCACTTTAAAACATTTATAACCATAATAAACTTGGTGGAATGACATTAAATGAAACTTATAATATCATTATAATAATTAGATTCATAATATAACATTTCAAAGTCATTATATACACCATGTAAAATAAACTAGGTGCATAACAATAATTATGTCTCAATGGAATGTAAACTGAGACAGAAATCCCTCACCTTAACCTTCATTTTGTCGTGTGGTTTTTATCATCTTGTATAATGGTTTAAAATATGTTAATAACTTATAATAGAACCATAATAATGTTTATAATATCATATATTAACTTCTTATAATATCTTATTACTCATTTTTTAACAATCTTTCACTATTATATCAATTATAGGTGTTAATTGCCTAGTTTTATCAAGTATGTTTTGGATTGTAATTTATTGTTACTATTGAATAGATCAAATTTTCATCATATAAATAATTTAAATTATGATTTAATTATAATATATATTTATTAAATATGTATTTATAATAATCCATAATATTTAGGGATAAGAAATGAAGTGCATGGAGACGGTATGCCGTACGTACGCTTGAACATTACTTCCATTTCTTTATCATATTAAAATAATGAAAGGTAAATTATATATATGTATATTATAATTCTATTATCATTTATATATAATATAATTTACATTTTTAATTAAAATCATCCTTAATACGTTCCATTTATAGAGTGAACGAATCACATTACTTTAAGGGGCGATAGTCTACACTTCCACAAATAATGTTATCATATTTAAAAAAATGTAATGTATATAGGTATATATTATAAAATAATTACATAAGAATAAAGAAATAATAAATATCATATATATAATATATAAATAGATTTTATATCTTTATGGCCACTATGAGAGGTGGTAAAGGGAAAACAAACAATCATCGTTTCGTGAGGCGGTAGTTCACCGTACACGTAAACAATATATTCATTACCCATTATATGGAAGTGTGTGTAAGTGTAGGTAGAAACATTATAATTAAAACATATCATTATATTTAGGATACTTTTTTTATATAAACATGGAATAAGGAAAGTTAAAGGAGTGGATAATGGAAATAAAACTAAAGATCTTGAGGAAAATGTTACCTCTTAATCGTAACTCCTTTTGGTTTGTACCAAATGGATTCATTAGATTAATTTCATTACAAATTTACACTTCTAGGTTTATGGTAGGGATGTTTGGATACTATTGGGTCGATTTTGGATGATTCAAAGTGTCTTTATAGGTGTGGGGAAGTGGTAGAGTGCTTGCCTTTTTATAGTGGAGGGGGAGTGACACTCTAGTAAATACCAAAAGGTATTCATTAATGGGTGGTATACCTTACCTAATCTGTATAAATAATGGAAAAATTATATATTATAGGGGAATAATGGTAAAAAAACCTCCACAACAAAAAAATATGTGAATTTTAATAATTTGGTTCCTTAACTTCTAAGATTCTCCAATTTTATCATTTTGGTTTTTATTAAAGCATCTAGTTTTCTAAACTAAGTAATTTAACCATTAAGACCAAAATAAAGTGAGATTTATTAGAATATATATAATTAATTATTAATATTATATATAATTTATAAAATAAAAATCCCACTTTTTTTGGAAATTAATTTTAAAATAAGCGCATGCGACATGCTAAAACACAACTTAAACCCGGACCATGTTAACAATATTTTTACAGTATATGGGTCAATATGTTAATTATAAAAGATAAATTGGTCAATTAATAGACCATATTTAATATTTATTAGCACTTAAAAATCACTTGGCATAATATAGTATTTTTTATTAATTTTAAATTAAATACCATTTATTGTATAATAATAATAATGTCAATTCTAATATTATTTATTTAATTTTAATTTTAAAATATCAAAAAAATATTTGAATTAAAATATATTAATTTTACAGATATTTAACATGAAATATTCATATAAAAAAATAATTAAATAAAATATTTCAATTAATATACTTCACTTTTAATATTTTTAGTTGCATTATTTTAGTTAATTATTAAATAAATAATCACTATGTTGGAATTTATTAATCATTTTAAGCAAATAAATCATATTTAAAAATTAATGATAGAATATTATGATAACATTAACCGATTTATATTTAAAAAGGACATGTATTACAAAAAATATGATGTTTTGTACATATCTCAAAGTTTTATAAAATTTAATGGTAAGAAAAGTTTCTTTTTAGTTTATTTCTTTACTTAACCTTTTATATAGGGAAATTCCATTTAATAATATTCAAATAACCCATAAAATTTGAAACAAGAGGGTATTTGTTAGAACTATTGGAATCCAATGGTTTTATGAGAAGTTTTCAGGTCATTTTGGCCCTTAATGTAACGACCCAAAGTTTCATTAATGGAAAATACCTCTTGATCCAGTTAAATGTATCTTTATGAAAAATGTTTTTATAAGATGTCAAATTCTTTGGTTTTTTGTTAAGAATTTTGACCGTTGTTAATATAGCCATTGAACATTGATCACATGATTAGTATAAATATAGGACCTTAACAAATCCAATTTACTCAGACAAAAGAAGTGATGACCTCATCCAGTAGAATTGCCCCATACGAAGCCCATTTGTCGGAGCTCAGAAAAGAGGTGGTATCCTTGGGCTTCGCCCTTGACCAAGCCCAAGCTGAGCTTCACCATGTCAATCTCGAACAGGACCGTCTATGAGAAAAGTGGAAGTTGATAGAGATTACCACTTGAGCGATGTTATCCGAGGCACCCCAAGAGTCTGTCACCATCGCACACCTTACCCTTTGGTCTTATGCGGCTGTTTTAAGGGGTTATGTAACAAATAATTAGTCCTATGTTCATGTACATTATTTTTGTATATAATAATGAATATAATTTCTAGTCATTTTTGATACATTGTAAATAGTTTTTAAAGTACAAATGGTGTTTTTAGTTATTATTTAATTAAGAAATCTATTTTATTAAATTAAGGGATTTTTGAATTAAATAATATTTTAATAAAATATTAATATTATTATTAAATTAATTTTTATTAAATATAAATGATCTTATAATTTTATGAATGCAATTAAAATTTTATATTAAGGTTTGAAAGCCATTTCTGTCAAAACCCATGAATTTTGGATAAATGTTGGTTTTTATTTTTAAAGTGAAAATTAACATATTTAGATTTTTTTTAGATAAAATAAATTTCATTTCTGGAATCAGGACGTCGAAATTATCCAACGGTGAATTTTTCATAATTTTCTGAGACAGTCAAATTTTTGGGTAAAAATTAAATACCGTTTAAATATATAATGTGTTTTATGACATCATAATGACCCAATGGTGATGTAATAAAATTCCATAATCCTTATGTTCGACCAATATATGTTTTATCATTAAAATAATTTGATTTTGGGTTTGTTTGACTTTCTTTTCAAAGCATTAATGGACCCCTCAAGACATATTCAACACTTTGCCTTTTTAAATTAATTTCCATGGGAGTGTGACTCACCTCCACATAAGCAACCTTATTATTTTAAGAAGTTCGGACTTGGGACTTATAAAATATTGTTTTAATCTTCCCTTTTCCAAAAACCATGGGCAAAAACCATGGTATGGTTTGTGGGTTGGATTAATTTAATGTAAGGGGACCCAAACCTAAATAATAAAGAATTCCCTCACCTTTCCTATATAAACCCACCCAAGATCCCACTTCCTCCTCAATCAAAGCCCTTGGAGTTCGTCCAAACTCTGCCCAACTCTCTCTAGAATCCTTCCAAGGTGCCCCAATCTCCCAAGAAGCCTCTCACAAACCTCTCTCTAGCCTTTGGAAGCACACTTCCAAGTAAGGGTTTTTTTCTTCCTTTCTCATTTTTGTCCAATTTTATTTAAGTTGTTTAGCCCTTTTAATTTAAATTATGAATGTTGGGGTATGGTTTCTCACCTCCCCCATACTTCCCTATTATTGTTTTAATGATGGGAGACCCCTTTCTCTCTCATTAAATGCCTCCCATGTACACCCGTTACTATGCTGAAATTCTGAAAGGAACTTCTCTCTCTTCTTTTACATTCAAGAAATAATTTTGTATCATGAATATAAATTCTATTACAATTGTTGGGACATGTATATATATGACCTCCTTACTGTCCATTACATGTAAATATGATTAGGAATCCTTTTCTCTCTCATCAACCATTTTTATGAATTCTTATGTCACGCCGTTACGCTGCCGAAATCGCACGGATTTTCTAAGCCAATGCCATTATATAGTGGATACCATGCCCATTTCTCCATCAAGGGTATCCACATTTATGCACCTTTACTTATTGATTAAAAAGTTTCATGTATGAATTCAAAATTCCTTTATCGTGGAATAAATGATTATGTTTTATGAATCCATGTTTTATGATCCATGTGGCACACTTATGCATGAAATGAAATGTTTAAGAAGGGTGCACCCTTATAGTGCTCCAATGCATTGGGTAAAGTATATTATCATGATACGTCATGTGCAATGAGTGTTGACTCATGCTAATTCAAGTGCAACGAGGGTTTACTCATGATTCATGTGCAATGAGGGTTTACTCATGCTTTATGTGCAATGAGCCTTGGCTCATGCTAATTCCATGTTAAGTGTTGTTGCCACATTTCTATGTTATGATTATCATGCTTTATCATGCCTTTATGTTCATGTTTATTTTATACTCTATTGATATGCCTATTGTCTAAAATGTATTGTACTCCTCATGTTATTCCATGTGTACTCCCTTACTGGGCTTTATAGATCACCCTTTTCTTATGCATTTCCTCAGGTTATCCCATGCAATGCTAAGTACGAGGGAATGTAGTGGTCATGTAAAGGAAGTTTTCAATAAATATGTTGTATTTCGTGTTTTAAGTTTTTATGTAATGATTCTAAGCCCCAAATACACTAAACCTCTCGATCTTGATTGTTGTATCAAGTGAAGTTTTATGTAATAAATCATGTTTAAGTTGTAATAAAAAAGCAGGGTTGTCATAGTTGGTATCAAAGGATAGGTTTAGTTATTTTTTGGGATTAGGAAACCCTAGTAAAGCCTTAGATACAAGACTAAGTATAATAAAAACATCCCTAAGTTTTAGTAAGTGCTGAGTAAGTGGTTTATCAAACAAATACATCCCTGTCTGGATACGAGCAGGTAAAGGCGGCTCTGGCACAGATGTATCCTAGGGGTAAAACCCGAAAACACCGCTTTGAGCTAGACTCGAATGGGAACTAGTGCACGACAACAGGCCTTGCTGTATTGTTGGTTACGACACTCCCGAGGGATATGTTTTTATAAATTCACAAGCTTAGTATGAACCCTTATTAAGGGAATTAAAAAAAATGCCCCTAAGAATATATGTTAGAAAGTAGATCATGAAAAACCTAGATTGAATCCTATAGACTATCGAGTTAAGGAAATGAAAGTTTATTTATAAGTCATCAACTTTTGTCTTTTGATTACCCTTTATGTGTTACCCCTAACTTTCCTTTTATTCCAGCCAATGGCCGGTAATAGGAGGACTCGGGCTAACAACCGTTGTGGGGATCAGTGTGATGACTGTACTAATGAGATGCCAAATCCAATGGGAGTGGGAATCGTGAACTTTTTTATGTTTCTCTATCAGATAACTCAAGTTTTGAATAGAAACACGGGTCAAGAGGAACGTTAAACCCCCCCCTAAGAAATAACAAGTCGCTATCAAGAGCTTCATGGGACAAAGGCCTCCTACTTTTAGTGGATCATCCGATCCCATGATTACTGAACAATGGATCAAGTCCATTGAAAAGATATTCTCCATCCTCCAATGTTCTGAACAAGAGAAGGTTATCCTAGTGGCTTATCGTATGGAGGGTGAAGCTGATCAATGGTGGACGTTGATCAAAAATACTAAGCCTGAGGAGGAGATCGAGGATTTGGAATGGAAGGATTTCCGGAAGATGTTTTTCGATAAATATTTTCCACGCACCCTCTGGATTAAGATTGAAAGGGACTTCCTTTCCCTCAAGAAAAAAGTTGAAGAATCTGTTGGAGCGTACGAGGAAAACTTCACAAGGCTTGAACGATACACTTCCAGCTTTTTCGTTACCCCCGAATGCAAGTTTGACCGTTTCTTTGGTGGGCTGAAGCCTAGCTTGCGGAAAGCATTAGCGATCCGTGACTTTGACAGCTATGAGGAAATTGTCCGATGTGCCCTCAAGGTCGAAATGGAGATCGGGGAATCACATGGGTATCATGGGGACAAGAAGCGTAAGGTGGAATTAATTTTGGTGGTCCGATGGATAAATCCAACGGTGCTAATAAGATCCAACACCCCACTTTCCAAAAGTGCGAAAAGAAGCACCCTGGAAATTTCCTTAAGGGGACGAGAAAATGCTTCAGGTGTAGAAGAGAAGGGCACCTAGCTGTTAACTGTCGGCAATAAGGATCCGCGGCTACGACAGAGGAGAGGAATGCTCCGTTCGAACTTCAACGCGTTGTTCAATGCTACAAATGCAAAGAACTAGGTCATTTTTCAAATCAGTTCCCTAATCCAAGGGTTATCAGAGGCAATCAACAACCTCCAAGACAGCAAGGAAGAGCTTTTTCCATCACTTCTGCCAAAGTGAACCTCGAAAACGAAGTGGTGACAGGTAAGCTAGTTATTCATTCAATAATAGCAAATGTACCTTTTGATTCAGGTTCTATGAATTCTTTTATATCTCAAAAGTTTAGTAGAACAATCCCAGCACCACCACAAATCATGGAAGTAAAGATGTCAGTGAGTACGGAAAATGGGGCAATCATTGCATCCCATGAGTATAAGTCCTCCCCTGTTATAATCTGTGGATTGAATTTCCAGGAGAACCTCATCATACTCCCTCTGGTGGAATTTGATGCAATTCTTGGCATGGATTGGCTTTCCTTATATAGAGCCAACATAAATTGTAGGGAGAGGGAAATCACACTCCATATGGAGAATCGACCCCCGATTCTTTACAAGTGTCAAGAGGAAGATGAATCTCCTTTAGCTCCATCATCTCAAGCATGGATATTACTGCCTTATGAGCACGCATATCTGGCTCAGATGATTGAGTCCAAGGAAGAAACCATCTTTGAAGAAATGCCTATTGTGAGGGAATTCGCTGAAGTGTTTCCCGAGGAACTACCTTGTCTTCCTACAAGAAGAGATGTTGAGTTCTCAATTGAACTTATACCTGGGGTGCTACCAATATCCAAGAATCCAAATAGAATGGATGTTGTAGATCTTGAAGCGCTAAAGAAACAACTACAAGAGAATCTGGATAAAGGGTTTATACGGCCAAGTGCTTCACCATGGGGTGCACCAGTCCTCTTCGTCAAGAAGAAGGATGGGTCAATGCGGCTTTACATCGATTATCGTGAACTTAACAAAATCACGATAAAGAACAAGTATCCTCTCCCAAGAATCGATGACTTTTTTGATCAGCTGCGTGGAGCACAATACTTCTCCAAGGTGGACTTGCGGTCAGGATATTATCAAGTAAGGGTGAAGAAGTAAGATGTCCCCAAGACTGCTTTTCGTACAAGATACGGGCACTATGAATTCATAGTAATGCCTTTTGGACTCACCAATACTCCATCAATATTCATGGACTTAATTAATAGAGTCTTTAGAGATTAACTTGATAAATTTGTGGTAGTCTTTATAGATGATATTCTAATATACTCCAAAACCAAGGAGGATCATGAGGAGCATTTAAAAACTGTACTAGAGACTTTGCGCAAGGAGAAGCTCTATGCAAAGTACAACAAGTGTGAGTTCTGGTTAAAGGAGGTCTCATTCTTGGGCCATATAATCACAAGAAATGGGATATCTGTGGACCCCTCCAAAACAGATGCAATTGAGGGATGGCCGAGGCCAACATCGGTAACAGATATCCGTAGCTTCTTGGGGTTAGCTGGATATTATCGACGATTGGTGAGAAATTTCTCACGATTGTCCAACCCTCTTACCAAGCTAAATCGAAAGGGATTAAATTTTTCTTGGAGTGATGAATGTGAATAAAGCTTCAAGGATTTGAAAAGGAGGCTTATCACTGCACCCGTGCTCACTTTACCCACAAGTGGGGAACTTTTTGTGGTATTCAGTGATGCTTCAAAGAAGGGCTTAGGCTGTGTGCTAATGCAGAATGATAAAGTGATATCCTATGCCTCAAGTCAGTTGAAAATCCATGAGCGAAACTATCCAACGCATGATCTGGAGTTGGCAGCTGTGATCTTTGCCTTGAAAATCTAGAAGCATTATCTCTATGGAGAGAAATGTGAGATATATACTGACCACAAGAGTCTTAAATATATATTCACACAGAAAGAGATTAATATGTGCCAGAGAAGATGGATAGATCTCATCAAGGATTATGAATGTTCAATACATTACCACCCTAGGAAAGCGAACAAGGTCGCAGATTCCCTAAGTAGAAAGGACCCATCAATTCCATTAATGATGAGAATTGAGAAGGATCCAATCTTCTTAGACTTGATGAAGATGGACGTGGGAATCATAAAGAAGGGAACATCATCAATCCTTTCACAAATGATTGCTCAACCATCTCTTTTGTAAAGGTTAAAGGATGCTCAAAAGGATGATGTGGGAATTCAGGAAAAAGTGGGAGCTATCGAAAAAGGAAAATCCTCGGAGTTTAATGTTAATGAAGAAGGAATTGTGCGGTTTGGGAAAAGACTATGTGTTCCATCAAGTCCGGAGCTGAAGAAGGAACTTTTGGATGATGCACATAGTTCAAATTTCTCTATTCACCCAGGGAGCACAAAGATGTATCGAGATCTCCGAGAAAACTTTTGGTGGGATAATATGAAGAAGGAGATCACTGAATATACATCAAAGTTCCTGGTGTGTCAGAAAGTGAAGACAGAGAGGCAGAAGTCTAAGGGGATGATGCAACCATTGCCCATACCAGAATGGAAATGGGAGAACATCACCATGGACTTTGTCACCAGACTTCCAAGGACATCCAAAGGAAACAATTCAATCTGGGTTGTTGTGGATCGTCTTACAATGACTGCACACTTCATTGCTATTCAGGAGGATTTCTCTTTGGATTAACTGGCACAAATATATATCAGGGAAGTGGTAAGGTTTCATGGAGTACCACTATCTATTGTGTCTGACCGAGATCCAAGATTCACCTCTAAGTTTTGGAAGAGTCTTCAACATGCTCTGAATACTGAACTGAACTTTAGTACGGACTATCATCCTCAAACTGATGGCCAATCCGAGCGGACTATCCAAACACTTGAGGATATGTTGAGAGTGTGCTCAATGGACTTTAAAAGAGGATGGGATCAACATCTTCCTCTGGTTGAGTTCTCTTATAATAACAGTTTCCACTCGAACATCCAAATGGCACCATATGAAGCCCTGTATGGTAAAAGGTGCAGAATACCGGCATGTTAGGATGAGGTCGGTGAACATAAGCTTCTTGGACCAGAAATGGTCGAGGAAATGTTAGAGAAGGTGAAAACCATTCAACAGCAAATCAAGGCAGCCCAAAGTCGACAGAAGAGTTATGCAAATAATCATTGACGAGACCTTGAGTTCAAAGTTGGAGACATGGTGTTTCTACGCATATCTCTATGGAAAACTCTCATGAGGTTTGGAAAGAAAGGGAAGTTAAGTCCAAGGTACATCGACCCCTTCGAGGTTCTTGATCGTGTTGAGGATGTGGCATATCGACTAGAACTTCCAACTACTATGGCCAAAGTACATGATGTCTTTCATGTATCCCTCTTAAGGAAGTACATACCGGACCCTTAACATGTACTCTCTTCTAAGGTGGTACAATTGGAAGACGATCTTTCTTATGAGGAGCAACCAGTGAAGATCTTAGATCGTAGAGAAAAAGTTCTACGAAATAAGACAATGCCCCTCGTCAAGGTGTTGTAGAGAAACCGCAATTTTGAAGAAGAGACTTGGGAATCAGAGGAAAAGATGAAGGTGAGTTACCCACATCTCTTTTAGTGTAGGAAAAGGAAAAATTTCGAGGGCGAAATTTCTTAAGGGGGGAATATTGTAACGACCCAAAGTTTCATTAATGGAAAATCCCTCTTGATCCAGTTAAATGTCTCTTTATAAAAAATGTTTTTATAAGATGTCAACTTATTTGGTTTTTTGTTAAGAATTTTTACCATTGTTAATATAGCCGTTGAATAGTGATAACATGATTAGTATAAATATAGGACCTTACCAAATCCAATTTACTCAGACAATAGAAGTGATGACCTCATCCAATAGAATTGCCTCATACAAAGCCCATTTGTTGTAGCTTGGAAAAGAGGTGGCATCCTTGGGATTCATCCTTGACCAATCCCAAGCTGAGCTTCACCATGTCAAGCTCGAATGGGACCGTCTACGGGAAAAGTGGAAGTTGATAGAGATTACCACTCAAGCGATGTTATCCGAGCCACCCCAAGAGTCTGTCACCATCGCACACCTTACCCTTAGGTCTTATGCGAATGTTTTAAGGGGTTATGTAATAAATAATTAGTCCTATGTTCATGTACATTATTTTTCTATATAATAATGAATATAATTTCTAGTCATTTTTGATACATTGTAAATAGTTTTTAAAGTACAAATGGTGTTTTTAGTTATTATTTAATTAAGAAATCTATTTTATTAAATTAAGGGATTTTTGAATTAAATAATATTTTAATAAAATAATAATAATATTATTAAATTAATTTTTATTAAATATAAATGATCTTATAATTTTATGAATGCAATTAAAATTTTATATTAAGGTTTGAAAGCCATTTCTGTCAAAACCCGTGAATTTTGAATAAATGTTGGTTTTTATTTTAAAAGTGAAAATTAACACATTTAGATTTTTTTTAGATAAAATAAATTTCATTTCTGGAATCAGGACGTCGAAATTATCCAACGGTGAATTTTTCATAATTTTCTGAGACAGTCAAATTTTTGGGTAAAAATTAAATACCGTTTAAATATATAATGTGTTTTATGACATCATAATCACCCAATGGTGATGTAATAAAATACCATAATCCTTATGTTCGGCCAATATATGTTTTATCATTAAAATAATGTGATTTTGGGTTTGTTTGACTTACTTTTCAAATCATTAATGGACCCCTCAAGACATATTCAACACTTTGCCTTTTTAAATAAATTTTAATGGGAGTGTGACTCACCTCCACATAAGCAACCTTATTATTTTAAGAAGTTCGGACTTGGGCCTTATAAAATATTGTTTTCCTCTTCCCTTTTCCAAAAACCATGGGCAAAAACCATGGTATGGTTTGTGGTTTGGATTAATTTAATGTAAGGGGACCCAAACCTAAATAATAAAGAATTCCCTCACCTTTCCTATATAAACCCACCCAAGCTCTCACTTCCTCCTCACTCAAAGCCCTTGGAGTTTGTCCAACCTCTGCCCAACTCTCTCTAGAATCCACCCAAGGTTCCCCAAGCTCCCAATAAGCCTCTCACAAGCCTCTCTCTAGCCTTTGGAAGCACACTTCCAAGTAAGGGTTTTTTTTCTTCCTTTCTCATTTTTGTCCAATTTTCTTTAAGTTGTTTTTCCCTTTTAATTTCAATTATGAATGTTGGGGTATGGTTTCTCACCTCACCCATACTTCCCTCTTATTGTTTGAATGATGGGATACCCCTTTCTCTCTCATTAAATGCCTCCCATGTACACCCGTTACTATGCCGAAATTCCGAAAGGAACTTCTCTCTCTTCTTTTACATTCAAGCAATAATTTTGTATCATGAATCTAAATTCCATTACAATTGTTGGGACATGTATCTATATGACCTAATTACTGTACATTACATTTAAATATGATTAGGAACCCTTTTCTCTCTCATCAACCATTTTTATGAATTCTTATGTCACGCCGTTACGCTGCCGAAATCGCACCGATTTTCTAAGCCAATGCCATTGTATAGTGGATACCATTCCCATTTCTCTATCAAGGGTATCCACCTTTATGCACCTTTAATTATTTATTAAAAAGTTTCATGTATGAATTCCACCTTCCTTTATCGTGGAATAAATTATTATGTTTTATGAATCCATGTTTTATGATCCATGTGGCACACTTATGCATGAAATGAAATGTTTAAGAAGGGTGCGCCCTTATAGCGCTCCAATGCATTGGGTAAAGTATAGTGTCATGATACATCATGTGAAATGAGTGTTGACTCATGCTAATTCAAGTGCAATGAGGGTTTACTCGTGCTTCATGTGCAATGAGGGTTTACTAATGCTTTATGTGCAATGAGCCTTGGCTCATGCTAATTCCATGTTAAGTGTTGTTGCCACATTTCCATGTTATGATTATCATGATTTATCATGCCTTTATGTTCATGTTTATTTTATGATCTATTGATATTCCTATTATCTAACATGTATTTTACTCCTCATGTTATTCCATGTGTACTCCCTTACTGGGCTTTATAGCTCACCCTTTTCTTATGCATGTCCTCAGGTTATCCCATGCAATGCTAAGTACGAGGGAATGTAGTGGTCATGTAAAAGAAGTTTTCAATAAAGATATTGTATTTCATGTTTTAAGTTTTTATGTAATTATCCTAAGCCCCAAAGACACTAAACCTCTCTATCTTCTTTGTTTTATCAAGTGAAGTTTTATGTAATAAATCATGTTTAAGTTGTAATAAAAAAACAAGGTTGTCATACTTAAGATTAAGGTTTAGTACCTCGTTAAACTTAATTTTACCTTAATCAACATAATTAATTTTAATCACTTTCACTAATATTTTTGGTCAAAAATTAAGTTTATATTATTAGACCAAAAATATTATACTGATTAAAAATTTTCATGTTCATTTTTCAAAATTAAAATCACAGAGGTGGGAAAATTAATATTAATGCTAATCTCGCACATGTGGTGAGAAAGTAGGTTTTTAAAGTGAAAATGTTCAAAATTTCAATAAGTTTTTATATCCAATTTTAATGTAAAAACGATTCCAATAAACTAAATTGGGTTAATATATTTATAATTGATCTATTTTTACTTCAAAAAAAATTTAAAATATAATTTAACATTAATAATTATTTAAATGAAAAGGATATTTTTAACTAAAATGGAGTATTTTTCACTATTAATCAAAAATTGAAACTTCTCAGAAAAATAAAAAAATTCACCCAAAGTTAATTTTTATTTTACAAATCCGAAAATGAAGTTTATTTTGATAAATAAAATTGATAAAAATGTTAAAATTTAGTTTAAAAAACACGCCATTAAAAGGAGGTAAAACTCAGTCTTGCTGCAAGCTAATCCTGTATTTTGTATACCATAAGCTTAAAATGGTGTTTTTTATAAATAAAGATAATAAAAAAATTAATTTTATTCTTAAATTTAAACATTATAATGTCTTTGGGTGTTAAAATTTGGATAAAATATTTTTTTTCTGAGTAATAAAATTTTGAGGGAGAAATTCTTTTTTTGGGGGTGGGGGTAAAATGTAAAACCCTGAGATTTTAGAATATATTTTCCTTTAAATAAACACCATATTGATTTCATTATTTCACATAAAACACCAAAATAAAAATAATATTATATATTTTATTACAATTAAAGATAAACATAAATACATTGTGAGAATAAAATGAGAAACATCATTGAGAAAATTTCAATAAGAATAAAACCTAAAGTAAGTAAAATGATAATAATGAATGATTATATGTATTATAATAACAAATAATTAATTAAAATTTATTATTTATAATATAAATAATAAATTTAATGTGATTAAAACCATTTAATATTAAAATGGATATTTTTCAAAGAACCCTTTTAAAAATGTCATGAATTTATCTTAAATTAAATTGATCACTTTTAAAGGATAATTTTAATAAAAAATTTCAATTTAAAAACAAATATATTGATACTCATTTAATTAGTAATTAATATTAAATAATATTAAGAAAACTTATGACTTAAAAGTTATTTTTTAAAATAAAAAGCTTTTTTAATTATTTTTTATGTCTTCAATTGAAAGTTAAATTCCAAAAAATTGAAAATTTTAATTTTATAAAATAATAAAAAATTTTAGATTTATAATCTCAAAATTTTCTTCAGGTGAATTTTCATAATTTTTCTAAAAAGATTTATTTTTGAGTGAATAGTTAAAAAATATTTTTTAAAAAATACTGCAAATTTATGATATCATTATGATATAATCATGACTTAAAAATTTATTAAATTTTTTATAGAGTATATATGAATTTATGAAGTAAAATAATTAATTTAAAAATATTATGTTGAATTTAAAAAATTATGTTGGACATTTTGGAATCTATGTAATATTTTATTTTAATTATAAACTATTTTAATCACCTTTTTTCCCTTAATAAAGTATTCCCATGATTCCAATTGCTTTTTTATTTTTTTAGAAGTTACATAATTATATGTTTTTAATAATAAACCAATAAATTTCATGGGAATAAATACTATTCATAATATTTTTTCTAAATTCTTTTTTATTCTTAAAAATATTTTTTTTCTTAAAACTATTTTATGAGTTATACATTAATTATTTTAGAATTAATTTTCATAAATTTTAGAAATTTTATTTAATAAAATGGTTTACATATTAGGAATCATCACGTTCAAATTATTTAATAAGGTCAATTTTATTCTTGGGCATAAAAATAAATTACTAAGTTTAAAGAATGGTCACCACAATAATGACTAAAATATGGTAAAAGTGTTAAACCAAGGGGTAAGGATGTAATATATCATAAAAAATTATTTTTAAATGAGTGTATGGGATTTTTCAAAACCTTCCCCTTATATTATCTTCATTTTTTACAAATTTGGATCCACTTTCCTTGAAAATAACTTTCATCTATATATTAAATATTACGTATTATGAAAATGCACTCCTCTCACTTATAAAATAATCCCTACACCACCCCTTAAAATACAAACAAAAAAATTACAATCCTGATCAACAATATACCATATTTCCTTCCCTAATAATTATATATCACATTGGGTGTCTTATTATCCCTATTGATTTCCCAAAGTCCTTTATAATCTAGGAAGGCTTCCAAGAGGAGGTATTATTCCTTCTTTGTAAGTAATAACTTCTTACCATTATTTTTCATTTATCATATTCATCCACCTATTATAAATTCTGATTTATATCTTCAATAACATATGAATAATAATATTATTCTTCTAGAATGATGATATTATAACAAAATAAATTCATAATAAAACTCATCCATTAATTATAACATGTTATTGTTTGAGTGAGTTTAACCACCTACATGAATGATGCTATAATTTTTCCCAGGGATGAATATGGAAACTAATTAACATTATGATATGATATTAATAATTAATTTTTTTTTCTAGTTTTGGAATTGTGATATTAATATTTAACTCATTATTAATATACCACATTTTTTTGTTAAAAAAATTACCAAAACAAACCCATTATGTGTTTCATCATCAAGAATCATACTTGAAACACCTTTGGAATGAATATGGAGCTTCATAAAAAATTATGAAACTTTAGTTTTATTAAATTGACTATTTTAGAGATGATTATTTCATAAACATGGAATTATGACTGAAATCATCATACTGAAACAGATGATAAATGGTTGAAAATACTAACATTTATGATTAGTATTAACTAAAAATAAAATAACAATGAAATAAATTAACATAAATAATTATTTTTAAATTTATTAAATATGAATAATTTTATGATATATATAGTTAATTAGTCTATGATTATTATGTTGGAGGTTATAACACATCTATCCAAGTGGGAATCCAAGGTAAGGGTTCTTTGTATCATTTTTAATTCCTTTAGATATGTTTTATATTGCACAAATTTTTTTATTTTATATATTGTAATTACCACCATATTATCTTAATTTATAAAAAATATTTTATTTCATAGTATTTTAATGTTAACATCATGATCCAATTTTTTTGTTCTATTGATTCATACAATACCTAAATCATTGGAGTTATTTGTCTCAATTTCCTTTCCTTGAGATATATTTCAAGTTATGTACCTATTTTTATTTGAAATAATGTACTTTATTCACCATTGGATTATTTTATAAAAAATAAATTTTTATTCATTTTATTCAAAAATCAATTTCATGATCACTATACCTTTTCTTTTAGTTCATATATCACCAAAGCTATATGGGTTTTCATAACTCAATTTCCTTTATTTGAGTTATAATTATTCTTCTTGAACTTCCTTCCTATATGTTTGATATATTATATTCTATGATTTTATTATATATTAATTAATCCTTATTTTCTATGGATTTACATTACTTTATCATAAAATTCTTTTCAAATGATTCTTACTTCATAAATTACGATGATAATAAGGGTTTTATTTTCAAGAATCCATTATTTTCAAGTATCATTTTTATATTTCATATTTTCCATTATATTAATTGAATCCAAGTTATTATAAGTTCACATAACTATTTCACTTTCATTTATAATGAACTTATTATCTCATTTCCACCCTTATGGATTTATCTCATACTTTATTTTTTCTTAAGTGTTTCTCATCTCAAAATTTCTTTCTTTGAGACATGTTTTGTGTTATGTGCCTATTTTTGTTATATGGTGTATGTACTAATAATTTAATATGTTATATAGTTATTCAATATTTATTCATTATATTTAATGTTCAATTTCATGTTCTCTATTTTAAGGGTTTTTGATTCAAGAGTCACCAATGCTGTAATGGTTTTTTCGACTGAATTTCCCTTTTATTAAGTCATAAACTATCTTCCTTGACTATAAAATTCCAAGTTTCTTTCATTATACCATTTAATTATTATATATTTTGTTTTATCTTTCTCTTTGAAAATTAAATTTTTACATTGAAATATTATTATATGATGGATCCCTTTGTATTTACAAATTTTATATTGTTAAGAATAATTCTCATTCTTTCTAATGTCCCTTTTCCCTCCATGTCCATATTATTTATATTTTTTAAGAGTTTTATTTTATATAATTAAATTATTTTAAGTTTATCTACACAATATTTTACTTTATTTAAAAATACATTTAAAGGAATCTTTTTAATGTTTTCCAAATGGGTAATTTTTGGACTTTCTTTACAAAAGTGTGAAAAGAAACTCTTTTTTATGTTTTTTTGTGTGAATTAATTTTACTACTATTATGTCCATTATTCATTGAAAATATTCCACTCAAAGTTTTTATAGTTTTATAAATTAATTCATATCCCCATTTCTTTGTGAATTTTTTATTTTTAGAAAAGGTAAATATTTTGAAATCATAAGAAAAGGGATTTCATTCCACTAATATTTTTATCTCCCACTCTAAATTTATGTACATAAACATTATTTATTTTAAAAGTTATATTATTTTTAATTATTTTAAATTAATTTTTTATAAATTATCCCTTTCACTTTCTTGAAAATGAATTTTAAAATTAACTTGTAACTTTGACTTGATGGAAATGATAAAAATGACTTCTAAAAACTCTTTTTCACGACTTCACTTAAATTTTACTCTATATGTCTAAAATTATATCTCTTATTGTGTAATGTTCATGATCATCCTCTAAGTTATTTTATGTTGTGATTATTTTGGGAGATTAAATTTTATTATTAAATGTTCTACTCTTGATGTCATGTTTTGCGATACTATTTGAAAGTGATACGAATCCCATTTTTTCCATGGGTTTTCATAATATATTCTATGATTGATTTCATGTGGAAAAAATATATATGGTATAATATTATGTGATGGGTAGTATCTATATAACCCTTTAATGCATTGGTAAATCTTTATATCTCATGAGATAATTGTGAGATATGAGTTTTTATGCTCAATCCATTATGAGAAATATGTAGTGTTGCATGATCCAC
This sequence comes from Viscum album, assembly GCA_963277665.1. Classification (NCBI taxonomy): domain Eukaryota; kingdom Viridiplantae; phylum Streptophyta; class Magnoliopsida; order Santalales; family Viscaceae; genus Viscum; species Viscum album. The sequence goes on along the minus strand of OY728151.1, from coordinate 1,254,242,551 downwards.
TATATTATGGGAAACATGTAGTGATGCATGATAAACTATTTTAGGATGGTCTTAATAGAAATACTTAACATATGATATAATTTCTATGATTATATTTGTGTCTCATTTATATGTTTATGCCTTATTACAATGTTATGTTCTCATGGACCATGATTATTTAATTATGTTTCCACCCTTTTATAACTCAAGTCCTATGTTATGAGAAATAATTATGATCTATGATGTATTGGGTATGATTATCTTATGTTATACCATTTCACTTTGATTATGTTCTCATACCCATATGATCATCTTATGCTCACTTACGATCTTTGATTATTATTGCTTATGCTTTCCCTTACTGAGCATTTTATCTCACTCTTTCTTATGTTTCCATTTTACCAGGTGATTAAAAAGGGTATTAAATTTAGTATGTTTAGAAGAATATAATATGTGGAAATATTTTTTGGATACTTTGAAGACTTATTGTACATTAAATAATTCTTTATTTAGTGTAAAAATACCCATTTGGAGTGAAATACATGGGTTTTGTTATGTAAAGGGTTTTATTAATTATCTAAAATTAACCTAAAATGCATTTGATATGTAAGTTAATTAATGTTAGTTATTGAAATTATAATTATAGATGGTTAAGTACAACTCACTTCAGTTGGTATCAAATCTAGTGCATAAAGAATATATTTTTATCACTGGATATGGGTTTATGGATCTTGGGTGCTTCATTCAGTATCAAAGATAGTGTGTAAAGAATATGTTTTTAACACCAGATCTAAGTGTGTGGATCTAGGGAACTTCAGTTGGTATCAAAACATACTTTAGGTCACTTTAGAGTTTAAAATGTTATCTGATGATAATATTTTAAGATTTAAGGATACCATCATAGGTTAATAATTTTAAGGTTGATCATAAGTTTAAATCCATAAATACCCATTTTGAGGTATTATGTGATTTTATTTTAATATGATTAATGATATTTTTAGAGATGTTTATTAGGTTTTTGGAAGAATACATGATTGGAATATAGATATCCCTTAGCGTTAGTATATAATTTGATGTCAATGCAATTATGAATAATTAGGGAAATAAATGAATTAATTATAGGAATATAATATAAGATAACATTAGGGATTGAAAATTAATTTTATGATAAGGAAATTATGGTTATTTTTTTAAAATATTAATATCAATCTGGGAGAATATATGAATAAGGTATATTTATTGGTATGTGATTAATGGTTAAGTCTAATTATAGTTGAATTTTCTTCGATTATTTTTGGGTTTAGAATATATCAATAAAGTACATGATAATTTTGAGTTAGTTATTTTTTGTGATTAGGTTATTGATAAAATTAGGATAAAACTAAAGTAAATCTGATTTGAACTAAAAGAGGTTTATAGTTTGAAATGATAATTTCATAATTGAACCAAATGTATCTTGGGTTGAAATGAAGGTATCAATGGATAAAGAAACCATGATTGATTTTTCATATTAAAATGTTTATTTATTGTTATCATAACCATTTTGGTTTTAGTATTTGGCTGAGAATATGATTATGATACTAAATATTTGAAAGGTATGTCCCTAGAAACTCCTATAGCCAACTAAGGACACATAATTGGTATAAATGTTTATGATAAAATAAAATCAATATATATGTCTATTATGAGTTAAATATGAGTTTATTATCCTTTTATAAGACAAAATGGTTGATATATCATTAGAAATTATATCTTGGGTCTTGTATATCATATGAACACCCTCATTTGTTTTCCAAGTAATGAAATTTTGAGGATAAAATTCTTTTAAGGGGGGTAGAATCTAACACCCAAAATTTTTGTATATATTTTACTTTAAATAAATAATATTGTGAGAATATTTTACCACACTTAACATAAAACTAAAATAAATATTGATATATCTTATTACAATGTAAGATAAACATTAATACATTGTGATAATATAATGCGAAACATCATTAAGAAAATTACAATAAGAGTAAAATCGCAAGTAAATATAAAGATAATAAAATGGTTTATTATAAAAACATATATACATATATATATATATATATATATATATATATATATATTATTTTTAAATAATGATTAGATGTGTTATAATTCCAATTAACTAATTAAAATATAATGGTTAAAATATAATTAATAAATGAGATGTGATTAAATCCACTTATTATTTAAAAATGACATTTTTTAATAAAATGTTTAAATTTTTGTGTATTTCTATATTAAATTAAATTGATCACTTTTAACGGATTATTTAATTGAAATTTACAATTTACAAAAAAAATATATTAACACTCATTTAATTAGTAATTGATATGAAATAATATTAAGAACACTTAAAGTTTTAAATGTCATTTTTAAAATAAAAATTAGTTTTCATTACATTTTATAATTTTATTTAAAAGTTAAATTCTTAAATTTTATTATTTAAATATGATAAAATATTATTCATTTTTAAACTCATAATCTTAAAATTATCTTCATGTTATTTGTTTTTATTTTTCTAAAAAATTGATTTTTAGATGAATAGTAAAAATATAATTTTTTACAAATACCATAACATTAATGCCAAAATTATGGTATAATAATGAACTAAAAATGTGTGAAACATTTTTCTAAACTAAATATATATTTATTAAGTAAAATAATCCATTTTAAAATATTATTTTGAATTTATAGACCTATATTTAATATTTTATAACCTAAGTTATATTTTATTCTAATAAGAAACTATTTTTGGCAATTTTACTTTAATTAAGTATTCACATGATGAAATTTGGTTTTTTATTGGTTTAGAAGTCACTAAATATAATTTTTTTAATAATAAAACAATAAATTTCATGATAATCAATACTATTCATAATATTTTGTATATATTCGTTTTTATTCTTAAAAATAATTTTTCTTCTAAAAAATGTTTTTATGAGTTATAAATTTATAATTTTTACCAATTTTAGAAATATAATATAATAAAATGGTTTTACTATTTGGAATTATAACTTTTAAATTATGTAATAAGGGCAATTTTATTCTTAGGCATAAAAATAAATTGCCAATTTTAAAAAATGGTCACCACGGTAGAGAGAAAAATATGGTAAAAATCTTAAATGAAAGGGTTTATATTTAAATGAGTGTATGAGGTTTTATACACCTATATCTTATATTATATTCATTTTTTTCAATTTTTTATCTACTTTCCTTGAAAATGACTTTCCTTTTCATATTAAGCAATTAATATTATAAAAATGTCACTCCTCTCACTTATTAAAGGATTCCTCTAACACCCATTTAAATACACATAAAAAATTTAAAAATATATAAAAAATATACCATATTTTATTTCCTAATAATAATATCCCATGTTTGGTTGATTCTGATCCCTATATATTTCCTAAATTAATTCATAAACCAATAAGTCTTCCAAGAGGTGATACAATTCCTTATTTGTAAATAATAACTTATTACCATCATTTTTCATTTATATTATTCACAAACTTATTATTAATTTTTATTTTTATCTTTAATTAAATATAAATAATATAATTATGACTTTTTTATGATGATATTATAAATAAATCATTTTTCAATCACACTCATTCATTGATTATAACTTGTTTTTGTTTAGGTCGGTTTAATCACCTACATGAATGATGCTATAAATTTTTACCATGGGTGACTAAGGAAACTAAATTAATAGTATGATATGATAATAATAACTAATTAATATATTTTTGGTTCTATAATTATAATATTAATATTTAAATCATTATTAATGTAAAAACTTTTTTTCATTGAAAACATTATTGAAACAAGCCCATTATGGGTTTCGTCTTCAAAAATCATTCTAGAAAAATCCATGGAATGAACTCAGAGCTTCATAAAAAAATATGGAAATTCTATTTTAGTACCTTTACTATTATATATATGATTAACTCATGAGAACTTAAGGATTAATGAAATAATTATATTGAAACATACAAGAAATAGTTGAAATGACTAACACCGATGATCAATATTAACAAAAAATAAGTAATAATTATATAATAAATGAACATAAATAATCAATGTAAAAGGTAATAAATATGAATAAGTTTATGAAATATATTTTTAATTATTCTATTATTATTATACAGTCATTTAGAGTATGTTTTACCAAATAATAATCCAAGTTATGAGTTATTTGTCTCAATTTTAATTCTTTGATACATGTTTCATGATGTGCACCATGTTTTATTTTATATGGTGTAATAAATACCATATTATATTAATTTATAATAAAACTATTTTATTTCGTGATATTTAATATTTCATATCATGATCTCGATTTTTTTATTCTTTTGATTTATATAATTCTTAATTCATAAGGGTTATTTGTCTTAATTTTCTTTCCTTGAGACACATTTCAAGTTGTGAACCTATTTTTATTTAACACGGTTTAATTTATGAACCATTTAATTATATTATCATAGATAAATTTTTATTCATGTAATTAAAAATTCTATTACATGATCTCTATCCATATTCTTTTGGTTTATATATTACCAAAGCTATAAAGTTTTTCATAACTCAATTTTCTTACTTTGAGTTATAATTATTCTTCTTGAACTTCATTCCCATATGCTTGACATCTTATATACTATGATTGTATTATATTATAATTAATCCTTATTTTATAATTATTTATATTTCTTTATCATATAATCCTTTTTAAATGATTCTTAATTCATAAATTATGATGTTAATAAGGTTTTTCTTTCCAAGACTCCATTATTTTCAAGTATCATTCTTCTATTTAATATTTAATATTATATGAATAAAATAAAAGTTTTTGGAAGTTACCCTTACTATTTTACATTAATTTTTGAAGAAATTATGGTCTAATTTTTACCTTTAAATATTTATATCTCATACCTTACTTGTTCATATGTATTTCTGGTCTCATAATTTCCTTCTCTAAGAAAAGTTTTGTATTATGCACATATTTTCATTTATATGATGTATATAATACCTATTTGAAATATTATATAATTATTATCTCTTTATTCATAGTATTTAATGTTCCATTTCATGTTGTCTCTTTTAAGAGGTTTTGATTCAAAAGTTACCAAATCTGTAAGGGTTTTATCCACTCAATTTCCTTTTTATTGGGTCCTAAAATATCATCCTTTACTATACTCTCCCAACTATATTTTATTCTACCATTTATATACTCTATATGGTATTTTATATTTCTATTTGGTAAATTAATTTTTTACATCAAAATATTCTTCTTTGATAGATCTGTTTATTTTTTTTTGACATTGTTTGGAATAATTCTCACCCTTTATAATGGATTTTTTTCTTCAATATACATATTATTTTATTATTTTTAGAATTTTATTTTCTATAATTAAATAATTATTAAATGTGATTTTATACTATTTTTTTAATTTCTTTCAAAATTTATTAAAATTATTATTTTTAACATTTTCTATATAGGTTATTTTTGAAATTTCTTTACAAAAGTGTGAAAAGAAACTATTTAAATTTTTTTATGGATGCATTTTCCCATGGTTATGTCCATTATTAATTATCAATATTACTATATAATTTTTCATAGTTTTATAAAGCAACTTATATCCCCATTTTTTAAGAAAAAGGGAATCCCCAAGTGTGGAATTTTCAAACCCTCCACACCAAGAACCCCCCTCCCCATAAAGGGATCACTCCGAAGAGAGAACCAGCCGAGAAGGAGCCATTACCCTCCATAATAGAAGAGTGTTCTAGAGGGTGATGAATCTATAGGTGATGGTTCAACATAGAAATCCATTAATAAAAGTGGGTCACACCTCATTTCACTTACCCAGTCATGAATCGTGTGACCCAACAAGAAGAGTGGATCCCAAGGGAAGGAGAAATTCTCCCATGAGAGGTCTCCTAGGAATTGAACCTTGAACCTCCCAAAGAAAGGCATTGTTGTACCCCTCTCCTTCACCACTATTCCACTGCCAAGGAATCTTAATTTCTATCCACATTGTTTTGTGAAATTTTCATTTAAAAATGGTTAATGTTTTAGAAGAATAAATAATGGGATTTTGTTCCACTTATAGTTTTATCTTGCACTTAAAATTTATTTTCATAAAAATATTAATTTTAAAAGTTCCATTATTTGATATTATTTTAAATTACTTTTTTTATAAATTAATCCATTAAATTTCTTGAAAATTAATTTTGAAATTGACTTGTAACTTTTAATATTATGGCAATGATAAAAATGATTTTTAAAAACTATTTTTCATGACTCTACTTCCATTTTATTCTCCATCTCTTAAATCTATATATATTATGATGTAATATTTATAATCACACTCTAAGTGATTATATGTTGTAATTATTTTTGGATATTAAATTTTTTTATTGATCGGTCTACTATTGATGTCATGTTATGAGATACCATTTCAAATAATATGAAACCCATTTTCTCCATAGGTTTTCAAGATATATTATATGATTGATTTCATGTGTTACACATATGTATAGTTTATAATAATTTTATTTTTATGCCCTATATATCCATAAAATTCATTGGGTAAATATTTATATCTCATGGGATAATTATGGGATATGAGTTGTGCTACTCGATCCACTATAGAAAATTGGCTGTGATGCCTGATCCACTATATTATGGGAAATAGGTAGTGTTGCCTAATTTACTATGTTATTATATTATTATTAGTAATACTTTAAATATTATACAATTTATATTCTTATGTTTTCCCACATTTATGTGTTTATGAAAAATTTTAATTTTATATTCTCATGGATCATAATTATTGACTTATATTTCTCCACCACAATGAATCATGTATTATATTATGAGAAATCCTTATAATCTATGTTGTATTGAGTATTATTATATTAAATTATATAATTTCAATTTTATTATGTTCTGATACCCATATTCCAATATTATTATTACTTATGATCTTCAATTTTTATCATTAATGGTTACCCTTATCGAGTGTTTGAGCTCAACCTTTCTTGTGTTTACATTTCCCCTAGTTATGAAGAAGAATATTACATATTAAATGTCCAGAAGTGTATCATGTGTGGATAATTTTTTGGGATATTTTTAAAACTTATTATAAATTATTTAATTCTTTTTTTAGTTTGAAAAATTCCCATGAGGAGGGAAAGACATGGTTTTTGTTTCGTAAAGGGTTTTCCAAATTCTATAAAACTCTAAAACTAAGTGATATTATGTGTTTAAGTGAATCAATATTGGTTATTGAAAATTTAATTATGGATGGTTAAGTATGGTTCTCTTTATTTTTTATCAAATATATTGTGTAAATAATATGTTATTATCACCTGATTTGGGTGTACAGATCAAGGGTGATTTAGTTGGCATCAAATCCAGTGTTTAAATAATATGTTTTTAGCACCAGATTAGAGTGTAGAGATCTAGGTAACTTTATAGATGGGTCTTGGGACTTTATTGGAAAAATATCATGGGTTTTACTTCACCATATCATGGTTTTCTTGAGTTTTTTCACGGTTGTATCTTTGAGTATGGTGGCATAGCCATTTTTCAACAGATGAGAATTTTGGATGATATTATCCTTTTTAGTGGTTAAATTACATCATGATTTAAAAATATGACTTATTTTATGCGTGGTTTCCATTTTATATGATATTATTTTAATATAAATCCCTATCTAAAGTGGGGAGGAGAAAAATGGTCCTTTTTTGTAATCATAGTGTAAAATGGCATGTTTGGGTGAGCACTGCATCATGATTTTTTTGTGGTTTAAAGGATGGATTGGAGGTCCTTGTCATGGTTTTATATGGATATATTTTGTTTAGTAAAATTGAATTATTATAAATAAAAAATATCAATGAGATTAAGGGGAGTATAATTTTTATGGCGTCGTGGTTTTTTAATCACTATTGACCATGCTAAACCACATCATAGTTTTGTATCATCATGTCATGGTTTGGCCTCCTTGAGTTTTGATATAAATATAAGGGCTCCATTTCTTATGTTATATTCCCTCAAACTTATGAAACTATTTATTCCTTGTAGATCCAGTTTTTGTGACCTTGGATTCTCTTAGGGTATTATTTAGTCTTTAGTTTAGCGTGATCATGTTCTTATAGTTCAAGGTTATCTTATCCCCCTTTATTTCAAATATTTCTTCTTTATTTATCCTTTAGGAGATATAGTAGTGGAATTTATTTTATTTTGATGGATAATGGATGGAATTTTGATAGGGTATTGATATGTTATATGTTTAATGGAATATGATTATTATTTTATTAGTGTTTGATTGTTAGTTTCCTCACTTATTTATGTTGAATTATTAAAGATTAATTTAAGGTAGGTGATTTAGATTCTATCTTATCCTTTACCACATTAATTTTTTTAAGAAAACTATTGATTTATTTAGGTAAATACATGGAATTTGACTAATAATGATAAATAAATTAATTAAAGAGGTAAGTGAATTAAATATTCTTCAAATATTTTCACTTATTATAGTTATATCGTCTCTTGTTTGTTGTTATAATGAGCATTCTGATTTGATTTTGTGATTATTATTTGTGTGGAATCATTTTATAAAGATATTAATAATTGAAAGATGATAGTGAAATGAAAAATTTTAAATATTAAATTGATTACCTAAACATTGTTTTTTGAACCTAAATTTATAATTAAACAAGAGGTTAATATAAACGATGTTTCTTGTTTTCTGTTATAGTAAAGTTGTGTTGTTGTAGTGGTGGAATATGTTTTGGTTGTGGATGATTTGATGTGGTAGAGGAAGAGTTGTTTATGTGGTTCGTTGTTATGGTAGCTTAATGTGGTTGATGTGGTTTGTTCTTTTTCAAAATAGTAGAGTTGATAATATGGGTTACTGATACCGTGGTGTGATGAGGATGATGTGGATAGTCTGTGATCATTTCTCAATGATATGGAATAGTGTCAGAACTAATAAATGAATTGAATGAAATCAAGTGTGTATGAGAATTACTAAATTAATGTAGTGCTAGATTCATTGAAATAAATAAATGAATTAATTATTTGGTAAATAAATATGAAAGATGAAATGTGTGGTAATTGATTAATTATTATTATGGAAAGATTATTTGTTAGAATAAATGTGGATAATGAGATTAATTTGGTTTCTAAATTATTAATGTGGTATTAGTAATGAAATATGAAATAAGAAGATATTGTGTTATTGATATATGGGTATTTCATTGTTTATTATTGGATTTATTTTCTTTTAGAGGTGGTAGTGATTATCATTATTATGTTGTAGTGACAATGTGGCGATGGTATATAGTTGTAGAGGTGATTGATAGAAAGGAAAACCTTAGATTGAGTTTGTTTGATTATTATATATAAATATAAATATATATTCATTTTATTTTTTATTTCTTATATCCCACCACTTGATTTGGGTAACCTCATTAATACCCAAGTGAGGTTTTGGGTTTTAGGTATACCCTTAATATCCTTGATGTTGGTGATATAGACGGTTAACTAGTCTCTTTCTCATACTCTCTCTTCCAGATGTAGTGTTGTGAAGTGGTATATGAATATGGTATGTGGAAGTATATTTTTGGTAATGGTTATATGGTTGTGGTATATGATATATGGTTTTTTATGTGGTATGTTGATATGTTATGTCATATGTGTCTATACTTATGTTATTGTGGTAGTGATGTGTTATGTGTTTGTGGTTTGGGGATATAAAAGGGATGGGAGTTCCAGGATGTTTTCCCTTGATAAGTGAGGGTGGATAAATTAGTGGGGAAATGGGTTCAATTTTTGAAATATTTTCATGATTATTACCTTATTATACTTGATTCATTAAGTAATACTTTCTTGAGGTGGGATAATAATTTACCCAAGATAGATAACTAGTCAGTTTTGTTTCCTATTGACCGAGGATTTAGTATACTTCTTCAACATTGGCATACAAGTTACTAGGGAGGAAACTACTAAGTATACTTGTATATTCACTATTATTTCTATATCTTGTTTTAAATATTTATAGGATGAATTTGGTGATAGGTATAAACATTACTATCTCATGGTACAATGATTTTCTAGATTCAGATTTATTTCCTTAGGAGTAGATACCTTTTTTGATATTGTATTTAGATACTCTTTTATCCTATATGACATTACATATAGTTTATTTGGATTATATGTTTGTGTTTTATATATGTAGTTATCTTTGATCAATATATTTATTTTTCTATGATTATACAGGGTAATTACTCCCATTATATGTGTTTATACCCTTAGTGTTAGTCACCAACTTGTGGTCTAATAAAATATGGGATTCTAGGGTTACTCCTATCTTCTCTAACAACCTAAGAGGAGATGTAGTAGGGATGGGTCATGAAATTTTAATCCATTTTTTTGTTAATTTTATTTCTTATGAGGTAGAGCTTTGAGTGATCATACATGTGATGAAATATACTAAACTTTATAGTTATATTAATACATATATTCAAAGTCACTCAATGGTGGTTTGTGTAATGCACTATTATTTATGCAATATCTCTCCCTAGAAGTCATTGATCTTATGATATAGGATGGTTTTCCACATGGCCTCAAGCTCACCTCCCCATACACTAGAGGCTACTAATTAGGGGCATTAGATCATGTGGTTACCATGGGTAGACTATGGCCTCGTTATCTGAGTGTGAAGCATAAAAGAAAATACAAAATATATCATACATACAGACATAAATAGATAAATCAAATAATAAACAAGGTAATATGTAAACAGGTAACCCATGTTATAACAAAATGTGTTGTATTCTCATCAGTGATTCATAATGTTAGAATTATACATATAATAAAAAAAAGAATAAAATTGGGAAATACTGTCATAAACCCTAAGAGGACTGAGTACTAGCCTAGTCCCCATCTCCAAGCTCCATCCCAGTCCAAATAAAGCATTTTACACAGGGAACTTTCCCTTGTCTGACCCTATAACCATGAAGTCTCCTTGAGTACCAATTGAATACCCAATAAAGGTGTGAGTATAAATTAGTAGGACACTACTAAAAATGTATAAAATTATATCCAATTCTAGGTAATATAGTGCATGATAATTTATGTTATAAAATAAGAAGATAAAGTAATTTAATAAATAAAATAAGAAACCTTGATCCAAGGGATTCACGATGACACCTGGGTCAAACCTAACTGCTTCACCCAGTGCAGTATGTATCTAAACACATCTCAATGACCATTCCAACCAAAGTCACCACATGAAATATAGGATATCATTTCTATATTCCAAACATTATATATTATGTAGAATATAATTACTCATCCTATCATTCCCAGGCATCTAGTATCATTTGGAATCCACAAATATCATCTTGTAATTCCTAAATCATATACCAAATAGAATCCAATAGGAATATCATAATATTACCACTTATGTATCATCATATATCATATATAATCCAAGTAGATCATCCTAAAATTCCCATTCATTTAGCACCATGTATCACATGGAATCCAAGGATCTCATCCTAATATTCCCATTCATTTAGAACTACATGTCACATGGAGTCTAAGAAAACCACCCCAACATTCCCATTCATTTAATTAATCCAATACATAACCACATATCCAATTTAAATACATTTTGGTCCATGTACAAGGTTAATAAAATATCCATTATTTTTCATTCAAAACATTTCATTTGATTTTCACTTAACAAAAGCTACACCCATAATCCATTCTCAAGTCACAGGCACCCCTTGGATGTATCTTTAATATAAAAAAACTAATACATAAAACCTTCTCATTCTAAAGGGATTGAAAAGGTCCCAATTTAAATTTACGAAGTATTAGTTCATATTTTTAAGGGGATTTCGGATCCATTTAGGGAATAAGATAATTAATTTTAGGTTTTAAGTCAAATGCATGACAAATTAGAATGATGAAACAAATGGAAAATATTATAAAACAAAGAAACCTTGAGGTATTTATTTAATACCACCTAACTTAGGTTAGATAATAACCACTATTCTAATATTGGCCTTTGGTTTAAGTGGAAACAAAATAAAATGATAAACTACATAGAAGACATGAAAATGGTGTATTAACTTTTAATGTCAGGAAATCACATGGAAGAATATTTAAGGAAGAAATAAGGAAGGGAAATTATTAGATTTACCTTAGGGGTTCAATCAACTCAAAAATATATCAAAATAGAATAGGTTCAAAGGATATCTTCCAAGCTTGAAGACGAGGGATATTGAAGATCAACAGAGGGATGCCAAAAAAAAGAAAAGGAGTAAATTTAAGTGATACTTAAGGGTTAAAATGAATGAAAAAACTATTCTTACCCTCTAAAAAACCTATCCTAGATTGACCAATAGGGTATTGGGTCTCATCAAATAGTCAGTGGGATTCCAGTAGCTCTGGTAGTCTATAGGAAGCCCATTGGTTAGCCGGTGGTGCCACACCTTAAGGATGCATTCCATGACCACCTCCTGATCCTCTCGAATAACTACAAGGCCCCTAAACCCCCTTAGTCACTTATTAAAAGAAAAAGGGTTTTAACCAAAATAAAAATATCCCATACTATGAATAATGGGTGGGATATTACAATATCCCCACTATAAGACACCTTTTCCTCAAGATGCTCCATCAAACATCACTGACCTACTTGGTGAACAACTGTGGACACCAATCCCATATGTATGATTCCCACTCCCATGTTTTCCCCTACAAACATATGTGTTTCCAAAAAAAAAAGACTAGATTAAGAGACTTTCTATAGATCATCTTTTTACTATGATCCATAGTACGAACTAGATACTCCTCAAAGGAAACATAAGTCTCAAGATCAATATCATTAGAATCATGAGTATGAGATGGATTGGTAAAGTACCTTTGAATTTGAGATATGAAAAATTCATTATGCATGGTGCTAAACCACTATAGAAGGTCTAGTCAGTATTCCACTCGACTGATCCTTTCCACAATTCCAAATGGTCCTATGTACCCGAGTACTAGTTTCCCCTACCCCCATAAGCAAAGATGTCCCAATTTAGGTGAAAAAAGAATACCCGGTTACATATATCAAACTAGAGAGGTTAGTGAAACCAATCCACATAATATTTCTATATACTCTGTTCTTTAACCATGTTCTTATGAATCAACTAGATGTGCTTTTACATCTCTTATATAATACACAATCCAAATATTTCTGCCTCACCCATCTATAGCCTGAACAAGGGTGAAATACATGGTCTTCTATATAAATCCTTGTAAGGAATAATTAGAATGGTCACTTAGTAATATTAATATAGGAAAATTCTAACAAGAACAAGTGCTCTACCCAAGAGCCCCAAAATCGAGGATGCATACTCTCAACTTATTCTATAGGATCTTTATAGTTCATTCTAATTTCTCATTAGTCTAGGGGTGGTAGGTTGTGCTCAAAAGCACCTACATACCCATAAATTTCTATAACCCCTTCTAAAAGAAAGACATGAAATGAGAATCCCTATTTAAGACTATGGTATGAGGAACCCATGTAACAGAACAACCTCGTGAATATAAATTTTCACCAGACCATCCAATTTTAAGGTATCATAGATAGGCATAAAATGGGAAACCTTAGTCAAGAGGTCCATAACCACCCACACAACATCATTTCCTCAGGTTGTACTTGGTATACCTATCATGAAATCTATATTAATTTCACCCCACTTACACTTAGTAATGGTAAATGATTGTAGGATACTAACAGAACACTAGTGCTCAACCTTAACCTACAGACAGGTGGAGAAACTCATGAAAAAACATATTATCTCCTTCCTCATCCTTGGACACCAATATTTTTGTCACAGATACCAACACTTTTTTGTTATTACATGGTTCACCTACCACTTAGAAGCATGTGACTCCATCATTAGATCTTCCCACATGCTTGTAGGAACTGAGATATACACATGAATGCGAAAGATCTCATCCTTATCAATAGACCCATTGGGTGGTGTCTCTCCACCAAAAATATTATACCTCAAGGCCAATAACTCTAGATTAGATTACCATATCCTCTTAATCTGATTCATAAGTTAAGGAAAAACAAATAAGGATGTGAGGGATGATTTCCCCTAGCACTCATATACCCCAATTTTTTTCTTAGTGAAGAAATACATCAACATCTATTCACTACTATAATCATGAACAACATGAACCTATGTCTTCCTCCTTAAAGAATAAACAACGATTTTTCAATTTCTGGGAGTATAGGCCCACTCAAAATTAAAATATTGAAGGCATTAAACCAACCTTAATTATCTAAGATTTAAATTCCATGGAGAGAATATATATTTCATAATTTTATGGTTCGTATAAACCATGGACCTATCACCCATTAGATAATATTACTAGTATCTTAGAACATGCACTATTTCTTCCAGCACTAGGTTGTGTGTCAGATAGTTTCATTCAAATGGTCTAAACTTATGGGACCCATTAGACACAACATTACCTCCCTACATCAGAACTACTCCAAGTCTGATTCCCGATGAATCACAATATACCACATAATACCTATTAGGATCAGGTAGGTTTAGTATTGGTGTTATGGTCAGTCTCTTATTTAACATCTAAAATGCATCCTTGCATGAGTGAGACTTTTAAAACTTAATACCCTTCCTGGTCAGGTCCGTCAAAGGCACTTCCAGGTGAAAGAAGTCCCGAATAAACCTATAATAGTATACTTCTTAGACCAAGAAGCTATGTATTTCAAACACATTCTTGGGATCCTACTAGGACACCAAAACCCTATCATTTTATGGATAAATAAATACACTAAACTCAAAGATAATATCCCATTTAAATTAAACTTGGTATGTCTAGAAATGACACTTAAAGAGATTGGCATAAAGATGATTTTACCTCAGTATGCTTAATACAACCTCAAAATGTTGAGCATGTTACTCTATTAACTTAGAGTATATGGGAATATATTTAATGAAAAAAACCAACAATGAATCCAAAAAATGGTTGAAGACCAGATTCATTAGGGACATAAACATATCCAACACATTCGTTAGTCCGAACGACATAACCAGATACTCATATGAACCATATCTGGTCTTGAAAAATGTATGAGGTACACTCAATTGTCTCACCATAATATGGTGATGTCCCAAACTCATATAAACCTTGGAAAACATTTGGGTTCCTCTAAACTAGTTGAATAATACATTGATCCTAGGAAGAGGGTACCGATTCTTTAATGTTATTTGATTCAGATTCCTATAATCAACACACAAGAACAAGGAACCATACACTTTTTTGGAAAAAAGGACCGAAGATCCCCAAGGGGAGGCTCTCATACTAATGAATCCTTTTGAATTATAAGTCCTCTATCTAAAATTCATGTTCCCGTATCTCTGATGAATCCATTCTATAAGGTGGGATAAAAATAGTTTCCATACATGATATAAGCATGGTAATGAACTCGATTCCCCTATTCGTTGGCAATCCTATGAATTTATTTAGAAATACATCCTAGAACTAAACCCCCATTATAAGAAAGACATCCTGATTAATATCTCATCATCTAATGTCACACCAATGACCTAGGTGATCATCTCACCTAGCTACTAGAAATATGGTCCTATACAACCTTCCTATATATCCCATTCCCCAAAGTGTACATGCTGATGACCATTAGGATATGTAAACCTCTCCCACCTATGGTAGTTGTCAATATGAGTTTGATATAGAACTAGCTAGTCCATACCAAGAATTAGGTTAAATCCAATCATCTATAAGATAAAGTTATCCCATGGAAACTAATAACCCCAATCTCTAGGGAACATTCCCAACAATAGAGGATATCCTCTAACCACACCCCAATGAAGTGTTGATGGACATAAATCTATACAGGTAATACACAACCAAGACCAATAATTATAAAAACTGAGATGATATAGTGGATTGAGAATCCCTTGTATCAAATAAATCATATGTTAAAGTGGAATATATTAGAATAATACCTTATACCATGAAAATATAGATATCTTTATCAATAGAAGTTGGTTGCATTGCATGAAACTGGCCTAAATCTTGACTATGTGATCTACACTAACCCCCTTCCCAGTACTGCTTGAAAAGAATTTCTCATGACTCTATACTCTATAACCTCTTCCTCACCTTGAATGACTCATAGATATCCAACTACCCACCTACCATGGTGTAGCTGAGCTAATCCTAGAACCATGAATTGGTCTAAGATCTCCATCACTCAGTTCCTACTACACTATCCTGTAAAACCTCTAAATGAGACCCATATTTCCATACACTTGACACTATACTATTTCCTAGTCATAATGTGTTTTAATATTTCCCCATCTACCACATTGGTGACATTGCAATGAACTATCGCCCTAGTAGCCCTGCCAATAGCTGAACTAGCGAGTCCCATCATATTGATGCTTTCAGTTGCCAGGAGACCCACTATTGGTCCCTATAGAATCTATATACCCAGGGTCCTTTCCATCACTTAGGTTCCTTTCAAAGATTTGTTATTGGTTCAACACTATAGAAAAGGTGGTAATCTGGAATAAATTCACATTTACATGGATTAAATACCTCAACCCATCCTCAAACTTCCTCATGCGAGTTGCCTTATCCTATGCTATCAAAGGGGTAAAGTATTACAAGATTTTATAGCACTCATAATTCTCCATGATTGGTATGATTCCATACTTTAGGTTTAATAACTCCCTATCCCTATCATCCCTTAGGGTTTACAAGAAGAAATTATCAAAGAAGCAGGGCTCAAATTAATTCTAGGTCATTCCCATGTGATTCTCATCCCAGACTAAGATATATAACCTTAGATTCATTGATCCTCACTGTATATAAACCACAAAATTCACCCTCTTGTCTCGAGGGGTCTCAATATTCTCAAAGATAGGTTGAACAAACTTGATCTAAAACTTGACTGCCTGGGAGCCGCCCTCCCCCATTGACATTTGTGGTTGTTGGAGTTGAAACTCCCTAGTCAACTTTGACATAGAAGTAACATTTTGAAAAGATTACCTCTCCATAACCTATACTACTCACAATATAGTCACTTGAATTTGATTTTTTGGAACTACCATAGGTTCCATAGGAGGTCTTGGCCTAGCACTCTCAGGGGTGTGCTCATCTCCACCCTCCTGGCACTCAACCAGGGGCTGATGTGGTGACATTCCTCTACAATCCCAAATAAACTTCTTATGTAACACCCTGAGATTTTGTGAAATATATTTTTCAAATTAATTTAATCTTTTTTATGTTTTTTTTACACGTAACACTGATTTTTCTTTTCATTACACGCAACACCAAGATTAGCTTGCATTACATGCAAAATTGAGTTTAAATGAAACGTGAGATATTATTAATATAATTATTTAATATGATAGCTATCACATAGAAATTATAATTCAAGGTAAGAATAGGAATAAATAAATCATGAAAATAAATGGTTAAAAAATTTATTCTTGGGTGACCAATTAATTAAAAATAAAAAAAACTATTCGAAAATATAGGAAATCTTTTTCTAAAAAACTATAAAAAAACACGCTTTACATTAATAAATTAATTAAAACACTTTGGGAGAATGATTTAAATGAAATTAATTTATTATATGTTTTATAAACTATTTAACATACATATTATTTATTTTCCACACAAGAGATAAGAATAAATCTAATTTTATGCTTAAAAACTATATTTTTTCTAAAAAGCGTTTTTGTCGCCTTTTTTTGGCACACTCATTTTAAAATTGAATTTTTAAACTTTTAGAAAATTAATATTATAAAATAAAATTCATTTTTTGAATTCATAATGTAAAAATTATCTTTGGTTGAATTTTTGGTATTATTCTGAAAAGCTTCATTTTTTTGATGAATAGTGAAAAATACTGTATTTTAATTTAAAACTGCTTTTTCATTTAATTTATTTATATACTTAAACTATATTTTAAATTGGTTTTAAATTAAAATTAGTTCAATTATATATCCATTAATTAAATTTAGGTCATTTTAATCATTTTAATTTTGAATTTAGATATAAAAACTTTGTAAACGTTTTAACATTTTCTCTTTAAAAACAAGTTTTCTCATTGCATTTGTGGGAATAATTTTAAATTATTTTTTTAAAATTTTATGAATTTATTTCGTAAAAATGGATTATATATTTGGAATAATCATAATTAATATTTTATAATATGGTTAAATTAATTTTTGACCAAAATAAATAATGAAAATAATTAAAATTAATTACCGTAGTTAAGGTAAAAATGGATTTACCATGGGGTTAAACTATGAAGTTAAGGGTAAAAATGACCTAGAAACTTGTACAAAACCCATTTTATGGCCATATTTCCACCTTATACCTTCTAGGTTCTATAATGGAACATTTGTTTGGCATGTGTGATGATAAAAACATGGGTATTATTGAAATTGTTCAAAAAATTACAATTGTGCCACTCACTTCACTTATAAAAGGCTACCTCATATACTCTCCAATTTACACCTTCAAACACTTTTGGTTTGAACAATACCTACCCAAAAAACTTCCCAAATTCCATAATATCATCCTAAAATCCTTATTTTGGGTATAAATCCAACTTAGAAAGGCTTTTGGTGAAAACCTAAGAAGGATACCTGAAGGAGAGGCAACGTTCATCAATGAGCATTTTTATTTTATTCCTTACTCCATCAACTTAAATTATTATTATAACATGATGATATAAAAAACTTAGTATATTAGATATATTGATATGTTTTTATGTTAATATAATGACCTATAACCATATCCACTTCCATCAAATGAGTTATGAAATCATCATTTGTGTGTATAGAGGACCACCACCTTTCAAACTGATTCCATTCATTTTTTTATTACCACCATTACTATAAAATAGGCCATTAACAACACTAAAAATGGAATTAATTAGTTCTAGAGAAGTTCTGACTATCATATCATGACTAAAATCCCTAGGTTTTTATTAGTGCTTTAATTTACCGCTGATAAAGGGCCCCTTTATGTAAGCTAACTAAAAGCACTAATAAAGGGGCATACTATAGTGTGCTGTAACAACAAACTACAACACTAGAAACAAAAAAACTATAAAAAATAGAAAAAATTATCAAAATCAGATATAAATATATAATTTAAATGAAATAAAATTTAGAACACAAAATACAAGAAAAAACACTATTATAGAGAAAAAGAACGCACCTGGATAAAAGAATAAACCAACCCTACCCAATAAAAAGAACATACCTATATAATAAAACAATTAATATGTTAGTAATAATATAAATAAATAAATTTAATATAAAGTTTTAATTTTAAACTAAACTTTGAGTCATACTAAGAACACTGTTGTATCAGATTGAGTTAGGATTAATTCTTGTAAATCACACCATTTCTTGTTAGTCTTCAAGAATTATATCTATAAAAATTAAATAAATAAGTATAAGATAAAAATAAGTAAATTAATTAATTAATAGAAAATATAATGATGAAAAATCAATCTAGGATCATTTTCTTGGTTTTGGCGATGTGATGTATGTTTTAAACTAAAATGACACTTAAATATTGAAAAGAAACACTTGGAGTCATACCATTCAAACTATGAATCTTATTGAGGTTTGAATGATTAATAAATGTCCCAAATTACTTATGTATTGTTTTACTAAAGTATAAAAGCAACCCAATTATGTTTTCTCAGTTTTGAGTACGTCACTTGTGTTTTTTACTAAAATGTCATTTTAAACTGGAAACACGTACTTTGAGTCATATCGGTAACATCACATGTCAGTTTGATGTGATAATAATTCATACAAATCAAAAATTACTTATTAATCATTTTCTTAAATTATTAATACAATTTTAGTGCATTTTCTCAGTTTTCACTGAGTGACACTTTTTGAACTTAAATGTTAATTTTAAATAGATAACTAACACTTTGAGTGATGTAGGGAACTTCATGTATTAGATAGAGTTGAGGATGATTTATAAACATAAAAAATGACTTATGGATCATTTTACTAAAGTATAAAAACAATAAAAAAGTGTTTACTTGGTTTTGAGTATGTTACTTATATTTTTTACTAAAATTAATGCCAATTTTAAATAAAAAGACACACTTTGAGTCATATCGGTCACACCGTGTGTCACATTGAGGCGATAATGATTCCTAAATATCCAAAACAACTTAAATATTGTTTTCATAAATTATAAAAATAATCCAAAATCATGTTATTGGTTTTGAGTATGTTAGTTATTTTTTTAACTAAAATGTCATTTTAAACTGGAAACACGCACTTTGAGTCATACTGGTCACATCGTGTGTCGATTTGATGTGAGAATAATTTCTACATGTAAAAAATGACTTATGAATAATTTTAATAAATTATTATTAATTTTTTCACAAGTTTATTGGGTTTTCAGTGAATGAAACTTTTTGAACATAAATATCAATTTCAAACTGATAATAGACTCTTTGAGTAATACTGATCACATCATGTATCGAATTGAGGTGTAGCTGATTCCTACATGTCAAAAATGAATTATGGATCATTTTACTAAATTATAAAAACAATATTAATGAATTTTATTGGTTTTAATTATGTTACTTGTCTTTTTTACTAAAATTAATGTCGATTTTAATAAAAAGACTCACTTGGAGTCATATCGGTCAAACTTTGCATCAGATTGATGTACAGCTGATCCCTATACATATAAAATGACATTTGAAGAATTTTACTAAAGTACTAAAATAATATGAATGAGTTTTCTTGGTTTTGAGTGTGTCAGTTTTTTTTTACTAAAATGTCATTTTAAACTGGGAACATGGACTTTAAGTCATACCAGTCACATCATATTTCATTTTGACATGAGATTGATTACAACATGTAAAAAATGACTTATGAATAATTTTTATAAATTATAAAGACAATCTGATATAGTTTTTTTTAGTTTTTAGTGAGTGATAATTTTTCCACTAAAATGTCAATTTTAAACTGATAATAAACACTTTGAGTCATACTGGGCACACCATGCATCAGATTTTGGTGAGGCTAATTCCTATACATCACAAATAAATTATGGATTTTTATTCAAAAGTATCAAAATAATATTAATAAATTTACTTAGTTTTGAGTATGTGATGTGTTTTTTGAACTAAAATGTAAATGATAAACCAAAAACATATAGTTTAGGTTATACCAGTCACACTGTGCATCAGATTGAGGTAAAGATGATTGAGTATGTGGTGTTTGTTTTTCTTTAAACCATATGCACTAATATATAAAATAAATAAATTTTCAATTTTGATGGAATAAGAATCCCCATGCTGTCTGAAATGCCTCTTCCAAAAGCAACATATTCTCTCTTTTATGGCTTATTGTAAACGATTGAAGGAAAATACAACTTCCAATAAGATATGTGAAAAAAATAATAATTAGATAAAAATGATAAGAAAATTAACTTAAAAATAATAGATAAAATGGTGAAAAAATTAACTAAATAAGTTGTAGAAATTAACCTTTTCATGATGGTTGTATAAATTCTTGACCCATTTACTTATTGTTGTTATCTCAGTTGTAGTCTCAAAGTCCAATATCTCATGATCATGATCAGCTTAGAACAAACCAACCCAACTCAAGAAGAATAATCCACATGTATTATAAAAAAATTATTATATTAGTGATACTATAAATAAATAAATTAAACATAAATATGAAACAATACATTAATAAAATGTTAATTTTAAACTAAAACCAAAAAATTTGAGTCACAATAGGTACACCATTTATTTATTTGAGGTATAGTTGATTCCACCATGAATTTTTATCCTATAGTGGATTCAACTCTCTAGTTCATCTGATAATATTTCAGTTTGATAACCCAGAATGTTGAATCCATTGGAGAATTAAAATAAAATTGCATCATCATGAGTGAATCATCCTTGTTGAGTGCATGATCACAGTACAAGAGTGAATAATCCTTGTTGATGAAGTCATTTATTCCTAGAAAACATAAAACATTAGTGTAAGCCTTTTATCACTCATTGATTGAACTAAAATAAATATTTACATATGTGTTTTTATGGAACATAATAAAATCTATATTTCCCTTTAACCATCATAGAGAGTAAAAAATCCATGAGAAACCATTTACCATCTTTGATGGAAAAAACATTAATCTGACCCATTTTGTATTTTCAAAAGATAGTCAACTCTATTATAAATTATCTACCCCTTTTTTAAAGTATTAAAGATTATTATATCTTTTTATAGCATCCAAATGTCACTGAAATATTGTGCATCCATTAAGTCTTCCTGGATTGTGCTATAGATTAGTATATCCTTTTCAATATTCTAGGTGATGATAAACTCTAACATTACATCATCATTATTTTTTATAAAAATGGGAATATCTCTATTCTCATGTATGTTTTATTGATAATGATGATGAGTTTTTTATTAACAAGCTTGTGAAAAAGGATAATTTTACATAATGAATGCACACACACATAATGCATTTTACTTGTATGAATTTCACAATAATTTGTGATATTATATAATTCATATAATTGATGATCAAATATACCAAATAATTCCACCACCCACCAAAGTGAAACCAATGTATTGTTCTTTTCTTAAAATTTATGATTTAGTCAATGAAATTTTGTATATACTTATTTTTTAGAGGTTTTGGATCATGACACTAGCTTCTTTTTAAAAGGGTTTTTCATTTAGATTTTTGTGCTTCATGATTTCATTTGAAGCAGGATTCTCATTTTCATGTAATTCTTCTTAAAGTGGTTTCTTTTCATTATATTCCATGTTTACTTTGACACCATCCCTCCCTGATGACCACAATATCTCACTGCTGGTTATCCTCCAATAGTTCTCTCATACACCTACTAGATTTGGTGTTTGATTACACACATATTTACTCAAACATTTGAGATTTATTATATACCTATTTGATGATTGGATTGGTGTTTTATTACTAAAAAGTAACTATTGTCTTCACTATTAAGACCTTTTCTTTGCAGTGTAGAGAAGACATGGGAAATAAAACGCATCTATTTTCTTTTTATTGTTCAGTTTGTTCTTAGTGAAGGGTTTTTTTCAAACTTCAGTAATATTTTATAGTACTTGTAATGTGCTAATAGAAATTATAGACTATGATAATCAGTTTGAAAAAATAATTGGTAGTTTTTTTGTTTCTAAAAAAATTCCTCTACTTAAATTCTTGTACAAAATCACTTAAACAAATGATGGAAAACATTTTTTTAATAAGAAACTTGAAACAATTTCAAAATGGATATTATCTTAAGTGATAATTTTTTTTCTCATATTTCAACAATTTTTATCAAACACAACATTGGTATGATACCCATTCTACTCCATTTCCCAAAAATTTTATTATTTTCAAGCCATCGCTTCATCTCCTCCTCTACCTCAGTCTCTACCTCTACCTCCTCATCCACCTCAGTCTCCGACTCTGCCTCCTCTTCTTCCTTCACCTATTCTATTTCCAAATATTTTTATTGTTTTTAGGTCAATGATTCTAAAAAAATTTATTTCATCCATTATACTTCTCTGTGAGAAATAGATCAAAAATAATATATAAGAATTCTAACACTAATGCTTAAAACCCTAAATACATTTCTAAGGTCATAGCCTGTACTAGATCACAAATATAGCAGGAAATCACCTAAATTTATTCTTAGAAAAAATTATTAAACAATGTAATTTTCAAACTAATATCTAAACAAATTTACTTATTCTTTTGAGTATTAAGGTTATCATAAATCTTGGTAGTGATAAGAAAATATAGACAAATAATGATTAAGAAATATTTTTAATAAAATTTTAATTACCTCTGGAAATTACCTGCTCAAGGATACTGGTATTTTGATGGTTTATGATCTCTCTCATAAATTTACAACCATAATATCCACAATCATTTCCACTATATTACTTCATAAACTACATAAATATTGACCAAAATAATTATTTTTTTGAAATATGTTTAGATAGTTAAATATTTCTATATATACCTTAATCTATTTCCATTTGTAGTAATCTAATGTATTTTTATGTTCATACATCGAATTCATTCCATGATTTAGCCTATATTTAGTGACCACTATATCATAAAAAAATTCTTATTAAACACAGAATAAAACATATAATTTGAAGTTTATCTATAAAATTTTGATTGTAGTGTATTAAAAATTAACAATACACATCTTGTGTGGTTGGTTTGTTGGATATCCTTGCATTGAATCCAAAAAATAAATATTTGTGGTATCCATATTGACCACGATCAAAATATAATTCTACCTAAAAAATAAAAAAAATAATTTATGCAAAAAATAAAATTATATTTTATGTGATTAGATTATATAATTTTATTTCTATATTGTATGAATCAAAAAGAGTATATCGTATATTATTTTTTTCTCAAAGACTTCGAGTAGCTCTTCTTTATTCTTCTTAATTTCATCCTTATCCAAAGTAATTTTTTCCATAGAAATGACACTAGGATTAATAAATTTAAATTGATCTTCAAACATTTTTCCATTTATATAATAGTAATATAAATTTTTGTTGAAAATATGAATAGTTATTAAATTTAATAAACATTTTAGCTCACTATTTGGAAAAACATTTTATAAAAATGTACCTTATATATGTATTCACAACTGAGGTTCCTAACCATCCATGCTTGATAATTTAATTTATACTCTTGAGACCAAATAAGACTATCATGAAAGTTCCATATATTTATTTTTCATATGGAATGTAAGAAATATTTTCTTATTTAAATTTGGTATCTACATGAATTTTTAATGATAATAAATTGTTCTCTAAAACTAGTGGGGAGAAGGTACTCTCTGAAGGTTGTTTTGAATTCTTGGTTTTTTCACTAGATTGTCTTGATTTGACCTTTCGCTTACCTATTTCTTTATCCATATATAATATCATAACTCACTTCATACCTTTTTTCATCAACTATTATAGTTTTTTTATATGAAAAAATTTGTGAAATACACACCTCACGTGTCTTTATAAGATTAGAAAACCATGTTATAAAAGTTATAATAATATCATTGACTGTTGTAATATCTTTATCAATATATAGAATAGGAAACTCAGTAGTTAGCTCATGATCTACATCAATCCCCACTATCATGTGATCTTTTGGGAGTTATTTCTAGTGTAGCTTGTTTCCTGAGATATTATACACTTTACCCCTCACAATAAGGTGGTACATGGGTGTTGATATATAGAAATCACATAAAAATGGACCTTGTAGAATTTTATTAATATAAAGTTATCATAAGTTATTTGATTCATGTTCAGAAGAAAGAGTAATGAAAAAATTTATTACCTTGGGTAAGGTATACAGTTGAGGGTAATGACTAGCCTCAAAGATAGTAGGTTCATTTTTCTAATGTGCGGATCTTTGTTCCATTTCCGGTTCACTTTGATCCTTTCTTATACATTCGTATGACAAACCAAATAGGAAAATAATATCTTTAAAAGAATCTATTTATTCCAAAAATCATTTCACTATCTTATATGTATCTTTATGTGGTTGTATATTCTTGAAATATTTTTGATGAGACACTTTAAAACCTAATCCTCTAACATGACTATATTGTTCTGGCCAATTCAAAGCTACTAAAAGTAGTTTTTCTTGTGGTATGGTTTCTATTGATTCTTATTTATAAATCATATAAAAAATATGAACATAAATTCATATTTTTATGCAATACTGTTATAAAGTATAATGAATTATTATTATGCATACTTACACATGTTTCCCATACTACTTTTTTTGTTTTCATCAACTAGTTTACCCTCCTTATTTACACGATAATCCTTCCATATCACATGACATGGGATAGAAGTGACTTTAGATTTTTATTCATCAATATACATATAAATAATGGAAAATATGTTAACATAACCCATTCTTGCTTTGCAATAGGGGTACATTGGTTTTGATGCACGTTCTTTATTTTCAACACTCTTTTTCTATTTTATAAATTAAAAATTTTAAATCAATTTGGATAAAATAAATAATTTAAAATAATATATTATCCACTTCAATACACCTGGAATGATTTCTCATCACAATGACTGATGAAATCATTCCATGTTTCTTGCTTTATAATATGTGTATAACTAACTAGTGGGTGGGGATTTACTTTCCCCTAAGAATATCTAAGATGTTACTTGGTAATAAGAGTAGAAAATACTATATGGGATTCTATAGTGGCTATTAATACAAATTTCTTATGGAAATATTCTAAAATAGATGAACTCTGCAAGGAATAATGAAAATTAAATCAATATTTAATTATATAATTTTTCGGTAAAACAGAGAATGTATGTCGTAACATTACTATTATATCTTTCCAATGGGTTTCCTTTGTTACAAGCTATAAATGGTACCAAAAATCAATATGAATCAACATATTCATCCTCATTATTACCCCAACATAACTAATGAACATTGACTTGTTGGGGTCAACATGTTAGTCGAATTGATTCAAATCAACCTCAAATTTTATACCCATACTTCTTTCCTTGATAATTTATTTCAACACTATGATGACTTTGAGTTATTTTTTTCATAAACATTCTATTTATCCCCTAATAATTCTATAGTTTCACCATCAACAATTTGTTCTTCATCAGGATTGGTAACATCATCATGTGCATAAGACATTTTCTGAATGATTTTTCGAACAATTAATTTTCCTTGAATAATAACAACACAAACATGGACAAAGGATTTGATAAGGTTCATAGGAATGATCTATGGAAAACTTGATGAAATCTTTAACTCCATCTTCATAATCTTTTGTAAAATTATTAGCATGCATTAGTTTTAAAGGAAATGGGTAATTGAATTTTAGAAAATAACTTATCCACTATGGTAGGTGTTATCCTTTGAATTCATACAAAGGTAAAAGTTATATACAACTATCATCCTCATCATCTTAATCTACCAAAAAATTATTATTTTATTTTGTTGCATGAGACTCATCCTCCATATCTTTTGGACATGAAAATATTTTTCTTGAACTACTATGAGTAGTAGTCATACCATATCGAGTACCAATGATAATTTTGGATGACTACTGCTCAAAGTAGTTCAAGAAGCATAGAAGAGATGAGGGATAAGTATCAAGAAACAAAAATGAAATAATAACTATTAGAGAGATGAAGATGGTGAGGATTGTATTTATCTCCCTAATTTTTTTTAAATAATCACATCTTAATTTAAATTTTAAAACCTGATCTCAATAATACTAAAAGTTCCCTGACACTACCATGATAACATAAACTCATACCCACTGATTTGAACCGACTCTAATCTATGTTACTAGTCATTTTACCTTACATGTATCCCAAATATAAGAGGTCTATTTCCACTGAGATTCATGTGTTGGATGTGAGTATAAAACTAAAAAAGTAAATACTAACAAGGACCCTAAAATATACAACAATTAATATATTTACGTATATGTTCAAATTAGTAACACTCAAAATAAAAATGTAAGTCAAGTCATTGTGTACTAACTAGGACACCATGATAATAAAATGTACCTACTTTATTTCATACCAATGAATTATACTAATCATACCATAAGTTTGTAACATAGTTTTTACCTAACATTCAAATAATTTCCCTAATAAAAGGTTATAATTTGAATCATAGGAGGATAAAAAATTATTTATCTTCCTCTATAAATAACTACATCATAGGTTCCATGAGATTCGAACTTATACCCCCATCATCCAAGACTATCCCTCAGAGATAACAATCACATGTACTTATTAAATCCAAATCAGGAAATGAATATAATATAGACATTTTTCTTAGGAAGTGAATTTTAAATATGGGTAAGTCTTAACATAATTTTTCCCCTTAGGAAATAATGACACAATGGGTTCCACAATGCTTTAGTCAAACCTAAATTCTAAAAAACCATAAAGAAGAATAGACAACAACACAAATATCACATCACCCTCTCCCTATCCCTTGACGAGTCACTAACATGTATAAAGTAACTCACATTCTAACATACCATACCTATCCCTCATATAATACCCATCATATTCTAATATATGATACCAAAAGATCAGCTATCTTAGGCATTGATCATATTTATCAATGATCACGCGTGAGATAATATCATAGTCCACATGCCTTAATTTTACACTCACACACATCAAATATCAAGACAAAGTAAGATACATGATCAACTAATCAATCCAACCCTTTATAGGTTATCCCATTAGGTTTTAAGGGACTATACTTGATTTTATACAAGAAATATAACCACTACTTAGGTGATCATATAATCCCTTTTAACACATCACTACCTTAACAAGAACATTAACAAGGGAATTCATACACTATTACACCCTTATGGGATACTTCCATTATCTATTATTACCCTTATGGATCTCTTATAAAATCACAAAAAATACTGTTTTTGTATGAGATTGGGTGCTGTGATATGAAAACCATATAATTCCTGTTGTTCACATTATATATTTATGCTTGTTTTATTATGTAAAGTAAGTTAAACATGTTTACTTATTTTAAAATTATTTATTCTATGAAATTATAATTTCAACTTGTGTTATTTAATATTTTACATTCTTTAATTTATATAAGTTCATGATTAGAAATTATATAAGATACAAATCATTTTTAGATTCATAAAGTAATGTAGCTATCATATGTTTGGTACAAAAAATTGGATCTACCCAGATTAGTAACAACTGTTTAGTCTAGATGTGGTTTATAATCTTGATACATTAGGTGAATATATAAAAGTGGGAACTAGATCAAACTATTGGTCATAGTTTACTATATTCCAATTAGACCAGGATCCTTCCCTTGAAATCTCTTAATCTGGCTCATGAAAGGGAATGAGATATTATAGAAACCCCAACTTAAAATTCATGGATATTACATAATTTTAGATTAATATTCCACACATTATAGAAGTAAATTCATGAGTACCATAATAGTTTAGTGTCATTGGAAACATGGAACAAAATATTTCAACTTGGTGAAAGATCTTCTATGTTTCCCACAAATATCTTCCCCTTTAGTACATATACTTAAAAAATTTCTTCATAACTTAGGGAAAGGAGACATAAGAAAGAGATGATCTCAGTTTCTCAGTAAGGGTAAACATGGGAGATAAATATGATAATAAGGGTATGAGAACGTGATAAAAACATTATATAATCATACCCTTCATACCAAATATCATAAACATGAATCATGGCATAAGGATTGGCAGTTCATAAGACATGAATCATAATAGAATAAGGAGAATAATATATAGAAGAATAAAATGTGAATAAGACATGGAATTGGTGTTAGACACATAAGAATATAAAATCCTATATTAAGGATACCTACCAAGACCTTCATAACATGTTAATCTTGGGATAATGACCTATGTACCTATTTCAAGCTTGGGATGATCACCTGTGTACCCTATTGTTTTGAGATTGGCATTCCCTCCCATGTAAACTATTGTTTCAGGATTAGGATTCCCTCTTATTTAACCTCTTGTTTTGGTCTTGGTATTCCCTCCCATGTACCCTACTTTTTCATTCTTGGGATTCCATCTTGTGAACCCTCTTGTTTCAGCCTTAAGATGACCTCTTGTTTTAGGCTTGTGATCTACTCTTGTGTACCCTCTTGTTTCGAGCTTAAGATTCCCTCTTTTTTTGGGCTTGATATTCCCTCCAGTGTACCCTATTGAGATAAAAAACATTTATCATTACCCAATGCATTGGAGGGAGATATAGGTCTCACCCATAACATAATTAAATAATACATTAATTTTCCATAAGATAAAAAAAAATTCATCATAGTGTGAACCATGAAAAGAGTTTAGTTTTATATGAATCAAATCATAACCCATGAAATGAAATGGGAATAATTAAAATTTAATCACATCATAACCTATGTAAAATATATAGGTTTTCTGATAATTTTATTAAAGCACAACCCATTCAAAGAAGTGATTTCCAAAAGCATATAAACCTTGGAAGAGAAACACGTGTCGTAGACATAATTCCCTCAAAACATAAACCATTCAAGAAAGAATATGATTGTTATTCTTGGATCATGTACCTAATAAATCATAAAATATATCAAAGTATACCATCTTATATGAAGAAGTATTTTGAAATATCACTTAGATCATTTCTTAAGGAAAATAACCTTTCCTTGAAATTCACCTATTAAAACATAGAATATATTCAAAATCCTTTTCTAATAAAACACTTCTAAAAAATATAAAGTAAGTTTTAAAATCATTTAAAACATTTCTTGATAAAAATATCTTTTCTATTTTGAAAATATTTCCTCAAAACATAAAGAATTTTGAAAATTTTTTTCTCTGAAAATACATTTGAAAACTTATAAAGGAATCTTGAAAACAATTATAATTCCTTTTACTTTGAAAATAATATTAAAAAATATAAATAAAGCCTGAAAAAAATTTAAAATAATTTTCATGTTAAAAATATAAAACATGATTGAACAAGTTTAAAATAAATTTTAAACAATTTTTTTTGAAGACCATTTTTTAGAAAACACGGTTTTGAATGAAAACAAATTTTCAATTGAAAGGATAAATAAAGTTATATTTTCATAAAAAATATTTTATTAATTATCTTAAGTACCAAAGAGTGGGAAATGGTACTAGTACACAAAGATATCATGGATAAATAGAGGATAAGAAAATTCATGAGTTTTCTTGAGATATTGATTATAATATTTCATCAATGAAATCATAATTATAAATAATCCTAATAAAAGATGAGATTATAGGAATAAACTATTACCACTTTGGTAACTTTGACTAATAATCTACATGAGGGAATAAGATTACATGAAGCTTAAAATATCATAAAATAAGTAGATTCATGATATAAAATTTTAAATAGAAGTATATACACCCCATATAAAAATATATGTTCATAACTTGACATGTATCTCAAATAAGGAAACTTGAGACAAATATTACATTACCGATTTGGTAACTTTTGAACCATAAAACCCATAAAAGAAATTCATAAAATGGATATTTAAATTCCTATAAATTTAACTATAATAATCATATAATAAATCCATGGAAGGTATATACAACACAAAAAATAAATTAGTGGTGAATAAGATACGCATCTCATAGATATAAAAAGTGTGATGAGAAAACTCTTACCTTTGGTCTTGACTTTCTTCATATAAGTTCAATCCTCCTATATAATAAATATAAATTTATTATAAATCTACCATAAAACCATATTATTATATCTAACACTACATATTATTTGGTTATGACTTTATATTACTCATTTATTAACAACTCCATGTTAATGTTATGTTTTCGGCAATATCCACTTTCCTTTTCATATATGATTTGGATTGTTATTATCAATACTCTTACTTAGATCATGATTTACTTATTTATAGAAAGAAAAACATGATATAAATATCATATATATTCATTATATATTTATTTATAATAATATATAAAATATAGAAATATGAAATGGAACATACCATTCATGGAAACTATCTGCCGTAAATATGCGTGAACACTATTTCCATTTTATTACCATATTGAAAGAAAGAAAGTAAAATACACACACAAACACACACACACATATATATATATAATATCATTAAATTAGAATTATTATGTCATATAAATCATATATGTTCACTCAACCCATTCTTAATACATTCCATGTGAAGTGTGAACGAATCACATCACTTTGAGGAGGCGATAGTCCACACGTCCACAAAAAAAGTTATCATTTTTACAAAAAATGGAATGCATAAAGGTATGTTTTATATAATAATTCCAAAAAAATTAATAAAACATAAATATAATAAATATATAATATATAAATATAGTTTCTATCATATTTCACAACCATGATAGGTGGTAAAAGAAAAATGAACAATATCATTTCGTGAGGCGGTAGTTCATCGTACATAAGAACGGTAAGTTAGTTATGCATTAGATTGAAGTGTGTATAGTTGTAGGTATAAATATTATAATAAAAAAATATCATTATATTTAGGATACTTATTTTATTATATAATCATGGAATAAGAGGAGTTTATGGTATGGAGAATGAAAATAAAACAAAAGAGCTTGAGGAAGGATGTTACCTCTTCTTTGGGTAACTCCTTTTGGTTTTCACCAAAGGGATTCCTTGGATGAATTTATTAATAAAGTTAGTATTATATGATTATTTTAGGTATTTTGGGATATTATTTTAGTATATTTTTGGTGATATAAATGTCTTTATAGGTGTTAATAAGTGGTAGGGGTGAGTGCCTTTTTATAGTGGCGAAGGATTGACATTCTTGTAAATTTCTTGAAAAGGGAATTCCACCCACGTTTTTCCTTTGTAAATTGGCTCAAATAATGGTAAAAATTATATGGAATGTATTATATGGTATAAATATTAATATCCAATGTCTTTTGGACAAGTTTCTTGGTCATTTTAGACCTTAAGTTGAATATTTAGTGCCTTGTTAAGCAATTTTTTCTCTTAATCACTATAATTAATTTTAATCACTTTCACTAATATTTTTGGTAAAAAACTAATTTAACCTTGTTAAAAATTATTAATTATTATTATTCCAAATATTTAATCCATTTATCTAAATTCCAACCACATAATTGGATGAAATTAATTTAAAATTAATCCCGTAGATGGGATATTAATGCAGGTTTTTAAAGAAAAAATGTTTAAAAGTTTGGGATATTTTTATATCCAATTACAATGTAAAATTTGTTCCAATGAACTAAATTAGAATAATTTATGAAAAATTAATCTAATTAAACTTTAAAACCTAACTAAAATGTAATTTTACTATATAAATAAATTATATGAAAAAGTAGTTTTGAATTAAACTCTAGTGTTTTTTCACTATTCATCAAAAAATGAAATTCTGAGAAAAATACCAAAAATTCACCCAAAATAAATTTTTATATTATGAATCCAAAAATGATGTTTTGGTTTTTCAAATAAAAACTATAAAATTTTCCAAAATCGTATTTAAAACGGGTTCTTCATTAAAAGGTGGTAAAATTACCTTTTAGAAAAATACATATTTTTATTTATAAAATTGGATTTATTCTTATCATATAACTATAAAATATATTGGATGAGTATAAAAAATATTGATTGAATATATAATATAAAAATTTTCTAAAAAAATTAATCAAAAGTTGTTTTTTTAATTTATTGAGATAAAATTGTGTTTTTACTTAGAAAAATAGTTTCCTTAAAATGTAATTTAATTTTTTTCAAATAGTTCTTACATTCACTTCTACTAATTGATAACCAAAAGATTAATTTTATAAACATTTTTAAATCATATTTTTACAATTTAATTAATCTTATTCATAACTTCCATTTCAGTGGATAGGTTGTAGCTATAATAATTTTTTAATAATCATATTAATAGTGTATTATAGTTTGGTAAAAACTTGGCCTTTCTTGTAACAAAAGCTATCGAAGGGACTCAGTATTGTGTGTAATACAATCAAAACATAGTGCTTCATCTACCTAAATCTAATCTAAGTGTTTTGTGTAGTGAAATATTAACTTGGTGTTACATATAACATAATAAAAACTTAGTGCTTTTATAAAAAACTATATTTAGTGTTGTGTAAAATGAAAAATATCAAAAAGATTAAATCAATTCAAAAAAAAAAAAAATTCAAAAAATTTCAGGGTATTACATTCTACCCCCTTAAAATTAATTTCTCCCTCCAAATTCATATGGTTTATTAAAGTTTTAATACTTGAAAGTTCATTTTATAGAAACCCACATCATAAAACTGAATACTAAAACTTCCTTTAAAAAGGTAATGTTAAAAACATGACGGTTTCCCAAAGTAAATCATAACTAGTTTTCATAATGAGAGAACATTGATGAAAAGTGAAAACATGTAAGTGGAAGATAAATCTAACCATAAATTTATAATTTATAGTTATATAAAATAAGGTTAGGAAAATTTAACAATAACAAAGTCATAAATCTTTGATGATCTAAGGGATAATTTGATTCATCTTAAAATATGGTCCTAGGACAACCTTTTTGGTTTCAATATACTTTCCCTCGAGTTGAATAATTTTCATGTAAAGATATACTTACTTGATTTTGTATAATATCACCCTTTTTTGTGCCTTGGTCATTTTCCACTTTATCTCTTATTCTAATAAATGAATGTGAATTTTTCATTCTTAAAGAATTAGAAAATCATGAGGTTCATAAATAGAATGATAGGTCATTCCATCTATCCTTATAATAATAAATAGTTAACAAAATCTATCCAATATGTATAAATATTTATATGATGAATAAACACTTTAATCTATAAAACCTCATCCAAAGTTTAACTTAATCCATTTCATAAATGATTAACCATGTAACCCATCTAAAATAACATTTACCCTATATTCATTAAATAAGATGTTATTTTATACCAAAATTTTTTTATTGGAAACTTGGGTCTATACATATAATGATCTAATATAAAATGTGATTTTGTTATTCTAGAATCCATTCAGAGGGAGATAATCACATGAAACTTCACTAAAGTATGAACAATAAGATTTTAAAAAGGCTTAATCATAAAAAATCAAAGTGAAATTCCCAACTAAGGAGTGGAGGATAAGTGTTCCCTAATTATCATAATCCACTTCATCCATTGTGATTGTATAAATTTTCCATTTTTCCTTTTTCCTCATAGGTCATTATATATTATCATCCACATTAGTCCTTTTATTTTGGAATTTGTTATCATAATGGAGAAACTCCATGTAATTGAAACACTAAAGTGTGGGAGGTGCATTATTTGGGGATTTCTCATTATTCACATCATTATATAACTTCTTACCATTACATGGAAATTTAGTCACTCAATGAACTTCTCTTACACACTTAAAACAATTAGTAGTCCCCTTAACAAAATTCCCTCAATGTTTCTTCCCACACTTTTCACATAATGGAAGTCTCATTTTCTTTTCTCAATGGTTATCAGATTTTCCTTTAAACTTCATCATCATTTTTCATATAAAAACATGATATTGATATGCAATTATAACCTTAATTTCTACCATGATATCTCATCAAACAACTTATTCATATCTTATAAAGTATCTTATTTCCATGGCCTTTCAAAAACTAGGTTTAATCCACCAATGAATCGATCAATTTTTCTTTCAGATTGGATTTTAATACCCCACGAGTACCTCAAAAGCCATGTAAAATTTACTCTATAGGCACCAATCGATTCATTGTCCTTATTCTTAAGATCTAGTAATTATTTTTACATATTCATATAAAGAATACGAGGAAAGTAATTATTGAAAAATAAGTTCTTGAACTCATCCCAATCTATGGAGTCAATTTCATATTGAAGCCACATTTATTAATAATATTCCACCATTGATCCACCTCACCTTCCAGATGGTAGACCTCCATAATGGATTTTTTATTATTTGAACACTAGATAACGAATAATATATTTTTGGTGGTATTTATCCATTTCTCAACTAATAATGGATCATTAGAACCACCAAAATAAGGTGGGAATTGACTTGTGAAGGAATCAACAATTTTTTATTCCCTCCTTTAATTATTGTAATGTTCACCATGATTCATTTATTTAGAAATTTGTGTGAGAATAACAATGAGATTTTTCACTCCATCTCCAATAACATTCGGTTTCTCAATAGGAAAATAATTTCATTATCCATTGTATTCCTCATTAACATGGTTCCTTTAGGTTCCATCCATTGACTAAAACCAAAAATCAGAGAGTGAGAAAAAATTATCATAGATAAAATCCACATAATCCTGAAAAATTACTTATTGGAAGCCTAAATCATGACACATACTTTTTTAATTTATAAAACCTTAGTTTTATACTAGGTTATTTAAATCAATATTTGAATTAAATCCTATATGATGGTTCATATAGAGTTTGGGAATTACTAAACATATCCCCCGAGAGTGCCAAAACATACGTGAAATAGGGCCTATTGTCATGCACTAGTTCCTAATCGAGTCTAGATCATTACATTGTTTTTAGGCTTGTTATCCCTATGTACATCTGTTCTAAATCCACATCCACTTTTAGTATTAATAAAATGATTTATTTCTAAGAAACTACTCACTCTATCATTTTCCAAAATTCTAGGATATTTTCCTAAACATTAACTCATCCTTAGAACCATCATTAGAGACATCCCTAGAAATATCTTTATAAATATCCCTAGGGATATCACTAAATTTTTATCATCCTAGTTTCTAAAGTTTGAATAAAACTTTACTTTAATACTAACTATAGTGACCCAGGCTTAACATACATGGATTATACATTATTTTAGATGAATATTAATGAAATTAAAAAAGAAAATTCCCAAGGACCATAATAGTTTAGTTTCTTTGGAAACATGTAACAAAATATTCTAACTTGGTGAAATATATTCAATGTTTTCCAAAAATATCTCCCCTTTATTATTTCTACTTAAAACCTTTGTTTATAACCTGGGGAAAGGAAACATAAGAAAGAAGTGATATCATATGCTTATTAAGGGAAATCAAGGGATATAAACATGAGTATAAGGGTCTAAGAATGTGATCAAAACATTATAGGATCATACCTTTCATATCAAAGATTATAAACATGAATCATGGCCTAAATATTGTCAGTTTATAAAACATGAATCATAAAGGAATTATGAACATAATCCATGAAAGAATAACATAGGAATAAGACATGGAATTGGTGGAATACACATAATTATATAAAATACTATCTTAAGGATACCTACCAAGACCTTCATAACATGTTAGGCTTGGGATAATAAAAAGTGTACCTATTTTGGGCTTGAGATGCTCTCTTTTTTACCCTTTTGTTTTGGGCTTGTGATGACCTCCTGTGTAACCTCTTGTTTCAGGCATGGGATTCCCTCCTATATACCCTCTTATTTCAGTCTTGGGATTCCCTCCTGTATAACATATTGTTTAAATATTGGGATTCCCTCTTTTTTCAGGCTTGGTATTCCCTCCCGTGTACCCTCTTATTTCGGGCTTATGATGCCCTATTATTTCAGGCTTGGGACGCCCTCTCATGCACTCTATTATTTCAATCTTAAGATTCCATATTGTTTCAGGCTTGGGATACCCTCTAGTTTAACATCTTGATCTCATAAAACATTTATCATTACCCAATTCATTAGAGGGAGATATAGGTACCCCATGTCACATAATTAAATAATAAATTCATGTTCTACGAGATAAAAAAACATTCATCATATCATAACCCATGTAAATAGATGGGTTTTATAAAAACTAAAGTCATAAACCATGAAATGAAATGGGTATAATTAAAATTTCATCACATCATAACATTTGGAAAATTGTTAGGTTTCTTAATAATTCCATTAGAGCATAACCTGTGAAAAGAAGCGGGTTACAAAGGAATATAACCCATGGAAGAGAAATGAGTTTTGTAAATATCATGTAATAGAAACATAAACCATTCAAGAAAGAATATGAATGGTATTCAAGGATAATTTCCTCAATACATATTAAAATATATCAAAGTATTCCACATTATATAGAGAAGTATTTTGAAAGATCACTTGGAGAATTTCTTAAGGAAAATAACCTTTCTTTGAACTTCACTTTTTAAAACACAGAACATATTCAAAATTATTTGAATAAAAAAACAATTTGAAAAAAATATAAAGTAATATTTAAAATCATTTAATACATTTATTGAAGAAAATATCTTTTCCATTTTGAAAAAATTATCTTAAAACATAAATCATTTTGAAATTTTTTTTCTTTGAAAATATATTTGAAAACTTATAATGGAATCTTGAAAACATTTATAATTCCTTTTACTTTGAAAATACTTTGAAAACATATAAAAAAGATTTATATTTTTTGAAATCCATTATCCTTGAAAACATATAAAAGGGTCTTAAAAATTTTCAAAATACAATTTAAACATAAAACAATTTTGAAGACCATTTTTTTGAAAACATGGCTTTGAAAGAACACAGATTTTAGACTACAAGGAGAAATAAAGCCAGATTTTCATAAAAAAATATTCTCTTAATTATATTAAGTAAAAAAGTGTTAAAAATGGTACTAATACATGAATATATCATGTATAACCATAGGATAATAAAATTCATGAGTGTTCTTGAGATATTTATCATAATATTTCATTAATTAAATTATAATTATAAACCATCCCAGTAAATTATGGGATTATAATAATAAACTATTACCACTTTAGAAACTTTGACTCATAATATACATGAGAGAATAAATATAAATGAATATTAAAATATAATTAAATTAGTATATTCATGATATAACATGTAAAAGTTAATTATATACATTCCATAAAAAATATAGGTACATAACATGGCATGTATCTTAAAGAAGACAACGTGAGAAAATAATTACATTACTGATTTGGTAACTTTTGAACCATAAACCCCATAAAATAAAGATCATAAAATGGATATGTAAATAACCATAAATTTAAGTAAAATAATGATAGAATAAATTCATGGTAATTATATACACTACATAAAATAAATGAATGGTGAATAAGTCATGTATCTCACGAATCTAAAAAGTGAGATGAGAAAACCCATACCTTGAGTCCTGACTTTCTTCGTATACATTAAATAATACTATAAATAAATATAAATTTATCATTAATCTAATGAATAAAAATATTATTATAAATAATAAAAAATATTATTTGGTTATGAGTTTATATTACCCATTTATTATCAACTCTATGTTAATGTTACATTTTGGGTAATACCTGCTTTCTTTTTCGTATATGATTTGGATTGTTATTCTTGAAACTCTTACTTAGATCATGATTTACTCATTTAAAGAATGTAAAAAATGATATAAATATCATATATATTCATTATATATGTATTTATAATAATATATAAGATATAAAAATATGAAATGGAATACACTGTTTATGGAGATAGTAGGATGTACGTACGCATGAACGTTATTTCCTTTTTATTTTCACATTGAAAGAAATAAAGTAAAAGAAATATATATATATATATATATAATATCATTATAATAGAATTTGTATTTCATATTTATTATATATGTTCACTAAATACATCCTTAATAAATTTCATGTAAAGTGTGAATGAATCAAATCACTTTGAGGAGGAAGTTGTCCACACGTCCACAAACGAAGTTATCATATTTTAAAAAATGGAAAGCATGAAGGTATGTTTTATATAATAATTAAAAAATAATAAATAAAACATAAATATAATATATATATATAATATAAATATATATTTTCTATCATAATTCCCATCTATGAGAGGTGGTAAGGTAAATTGAACAATATCTTTTCGCATAGTGGTAGTTCTCTGTACACAAGAACGATAAGTTATTTAACCATTAGATTAAAGTGTGTGTAAGTGTAGGTATAAAAATTATAATAATAAAATATAAGTATATTTAGTATACTAATTATATTATATAATAATGTAATAATAAAATTTTATAGAATGGAGAATGAAAATAAAACAAAAGAACTTGAGGAAGGATGTTACCTCTTCTTTGGGTAACTCTTTTTGGTTTTCACCAAGGAGATTTCTTAGATAAATTTATGCTCAAAGGGAGTTTTCTAGGATTAATATTTAGTTTTTGGGATTATTTTATTATATTTTTATTGATCCAAAGGGAATTATATGTGTGAATAAGTGGGAGGGGTG
Organism: Viscum album; assembly: GCA_963277665.1. NCBI lineage: Eukaryota > Viridiplantae > Streptophyta > Magnoliopsida > Santalales > Viscaceae > Viscum > Viscum album. The sequence continues at coordinate 1,254,202,579 of OY728151.1, read as the reverse complement.
AGTGCCTTTTTATAGTGGAGGAGGAGTGACATTCTTGTAAATTTTTGAAAAGGGAATTGCACCTACATTTTTACTTTGTAAATAGGCTAAAATAATTATAAAAATTATATAAAATGGAGTATAGGGTCTAAATATTAATATAAAATGTATTTTTGACAAGTTTCTAGTTCATTACAGGTCTTCAGTTTAAGGTTTACTCCTCTGTTAAGCCAATTTTTCTCTTAATCACTGTAATTAATTTTAATTACTTTCACTAATATTTTTGGTCAAAAATTTGACCTTGTAAGAAATTATTAATTATCATTATTCCAAATATGGAATAAATTTAACTGAATTCTAATTACATAAGTAACTTAAATTAATTTAAAATTAACCCCATAGAAGGCATGACAATGCGGGTATTTAAAGAAAAAATGTTTAAATGTTTAGGATGTGTTTATATCTAATATCAATGTAAAATTGTTTAAAATTACATAAATTGGATTAATTTATGTAAAATTAATCTAATTAAACTTTAAAAACAAATTAAAATATAATTTAACTGCATAAATAAATTATATGAAAAATAAATTTTGAATTAAAATTCAGTGTTTTTCACTATTCATCAAAACATGAAACTTCTCAAAAAAATACCAAAAATTAACCCAATGTAAATTTTGATATCCCACTTACAAAAAATAAATTTTGGTTTTAAAAATTATAAAAGTTTCAAAAATCATATTTAAATTGGGTTATCCATTAAAAGGTGGTAAAATTAACTTTTATAAGAATACAACTTTTTATTCATAAAATTGGATTTATTATTTTCTTATACCTATAAAATATGTTGTATGAGTATCAAAAATATTGACTGAATATATAATATATAAATTTTATTTAAAACATTATCCAAAGTTCTTTGTTTAATTTTTTGAGATAAAATTATGTTTGTAAGTAGGAAAATAGTTTCTTTTGAAAAATAATTTCTTCATTTTCAAATACTTCTTACATTCACTTTTATTAATTGATAACAAAAGGAATAATTTTATACACATGTGTAAATAATATTTTCAAAATTTAATTAATCTTATTCGTAACATCCATTTCAATGGCTTGGTGGTAGCTATAATAATATTTTAATAATCATAGTAATAATATATTATAGTTCAGTAAAAACTCAAACTTGTGTGCAATAAAAGCTATCAAATGGACTCGATATTATGTGTAATATAAGAAAAACATAGTTTTTCATGTACCAAAAGTTAATCCAAGTATTTTGTGTCGTGAAATATTAACTTGGTGCTGCATATAACTTAATCCAATATTAATAATTTTATAAAAAAACTATATTTAGTGTTGCGTGAAATGAAAAATATAAAAAATATTAAATTAATTTTAAAAAAAATTTCGCAAAATCTCATAGTGTTACATTATACCCCCCTTAAAATGAACATCTCACATAAAGATTTTATGAGATATTAATGTTTTAATATTTGAAATTTCCTTTTATAGAAATCCACATTGTAAAAATGAATAATAAAAATTCCATTAAAAATGGAATGTTGAAAAAATGAAAGTTACCCAAAGTTACTCATAAATAAGTTTCCAAATGGTATAAAATTGGTGGAAAGTAAAAATATGGACGTGGAAGAGAAATATAACCATCAAGTTCTGATAGATATTGATAGATAACATGGATAAGAGAAATTTAATCCATAAATCTTTGCTGATCTAATGGACCATTTGATTCATCAGAAAAGAAGGTCCCAGGATAACCATTTTGGTTGTAAGATCCTTTCCCTAGAGTTGAAGAATTTTGATGAGAAGATATAATTACTTGATTTAGTATAATCTCACCCTTTTTTATGCCTTGATCAATTTCCACTTCATCTATTATTCCAAGAAATGAAGGTTAATTTTTCATTACTGAATCATTAGTAGAACATGAGGTTCATAAATAGAATGATAGTTCATTCCATCCATCCTTATCATAAAAAAACAGTCAAAACAAGTTATCCAATATGTATAAATATTCATATGGTGAAGTAACACTTTAATTTGTAAAACCTCATCCAAAGTTTTACTTAATCCATTTTATAAATGGTTAACCTTTTAACTCTTCCAAAATAACATTTACCCTTTATTCCTTAAATATGATCTTATCTTATACCAAAACATATTCATTGGAAACTCGGTTTTATCCTTGTACCGATAGAATATAAAATGTGATTTTATTATTCCATAATCCATGTAGAGGGATATAATCACATGAAACTTCACTAAAGGATGAAAATTAATATTTTCATAGGTCTTAAACATATAAAATAAAACATGAAATTCCCAAATAAGGAGGGGTGGATAAGTGTGCCCTAATTATCATGATCCACTTCATCCATTGTGATTGCATAATATTTCCCTTTATCCTTTGTCCCTAGAGGTTGTTGCATCTTATCACCCAAATTAGTCCTTGGATTGGGGAACTTGGTAACATAATGAAAAAACTCCATGAAATTGAAACATTAGAGTGTGGGAGGTGAATTATTTGGGAATTTCTCATTATTAGCATCATTAGATAACTTATTCCCAATACTTGGACATTCATCCACTCGACGACTTTCCTTTATACACTTAAAAAATTTAATAGTCCCCTTAATATAATTACCTCAATGTTTCTTCCAACACTTTTTATATAATGAAAGGATTATTTTCTTTTCTACATGGTTGTTAGATTTTATTTTAAACTCCACCTTCCTTTTCTGGTCAAAACCATAAGATTGATACACAATTACAACCTCCATTTTCACCTTGATAGCACATAGAACAAATTCTTCATAGCTTCTAAAGTATCTTATATCCAAGGCATTTGTAAGATTATATTTCAAGAAACCAAATAATCAATAAAATCTGATTTCAAGTTGGATGATAATAACCAAATAGTACATCACAAGCCTGGTAAAATTTGCTTCATAGGCACCAAGTGATTTATCGTCCTTCTATTTAAGATGTATGAATTCATTTTCAATATCCATAGAAAGAATACAAGGAAATTACTAATTAAAAAATAAGTTATTGATATCATCCGAATCTATAGAGTCAATTTCAAATTTTCACCTTGTATTCTTAATAAGATTCAACTATTGATCCCCCTCACCTTCCAGATAGTAGACTACCAGATTGAATTTTTCATTATCTCAAACAATAAAGAATGGAAAATATCTTTTCAGTTTTACTGATCCATTGCTCAATAATTAATGGGTTATCAGAACCACTAAAAGAAGATGTTCTTTGACACATAAAGGAATCAATAGATCATTGTTTCCTCATTTTCTCATTTGGATGTTCACTATGATTCATAGATTCATAAATTTTTGTGAGAATATCAATGAGGTTTTTCATTCCATCTCCCATAGAATTTGGTTTCTTAGTAGAACAATCATTTCATTTTCCATTGTATTCCTCATTAACATGGTACCTTTGTGTTCTATCCATTGACTAAAACCAGAAATCATAGGGTGAGTAACACTTATCATAGTAGAAATCCACATAATCATGATAAATTACTTATTGGATTCCTAAATCATGACACCTACTTATTTAGTTTATGAAACCTTAGGTTTAAACTAGGTTATTCATGGAAATATTTTATTTAAATCCTTCATGATTATTCATAAAGAGTTTGTGAATTCACAAATCATATCTCTTAGGAGTGTCGAAACAGGTGTGGAATAAGGCCTGTTGTCATGCACCACTTCCTGATTGAGTCTAGATCAATACGGTGTTTTTAGGGTTGTTACCCCTATGTAAATCCATGCTAGATCCACATCGTCTTGTAGTATTTAGAAAAGGATGTATTGCTAGTAAATATTCACTCCATCTTTTACCAAAATTCTAGGTAATTTTCTTAAATATTAAATCATACTTAGACTCACCATTAGATACATCCCTAGAAGCATCCTTATAAATTTTCCTAGGGATTTCAATAAATATTTCTCATCCTAGTTTCCAAAGTTTGATTAACCCTTTACTTTAATACAAACTACAATGACACAGGATTAACAAACACGGATATTACATCATTTTAGATGAATATTTAACACATTAAAAAATTACATGCCTAAGGACCATGATAGTTTAGTCTATTTGGAAACATGAAACAAAATATTATAACTTGGGGAAAGATCATCAATATTTCCCAAAAATATCTTCCCCTTTAGTAGTTATACATAAAACATTTCTTCATATCCTAAGGAAAGGAAATATAATAAAGGGGTGAGATCAGATACACAATAAGGGTAATAAAGGGAGATAAAAATTATCATAAGGGTTTGATAACATGATAAAAACATTATAATATCATTCCTTGAAAATCAAAGATCATAAAAAAGAGTCATGGAATAAATATTGATAGTTTATAAGACATGAATCATAAGGGAATCAAGAGAATAATCTATGAAAGAATAACATAGGAATAAGAAATGGAATTAGTGGTAGACACATAATCATATAAAATCCTATGTCAAGGATACTACTAAAAGCTTCATAACATGTTAGTCTTGGGATAAGAACCCGTTTACCTATTTCTGTCTTGGGATTCTCTCTTGTGTACCCTCTTATTTCGAGATGAGGATGCCCTCCCATGTAACCTCTTATTTTGGGCATGGGATACCCACCCATATACCCTCTTATTTGGGGCTTAGGACTCCCTCCCATGTACCCTCTTGTTTTGGGATTGGGATTCCCTCTTGTTTTAAGCTTGGGATGCCCTCATATTTACCCTCTTGTTTTGGGCTTAAAATTCCCTCTTATTTCAGGCTTGTGATTCCCTCTAATGTACCATCTTATTTCAAGATTAATATTACCAATTATTTCAGACTTGGATACCCTCCTTCGTAAACTCTTTATCTTATAAAACATTTATCATTACCTAATTTATTGGAGGGAGATATAGGTCCCACCCTTTACATAATGAAATAATATATGCATATGCCACAAGATAACAAAACATTCATCAAACCATAACCCATGAAAAGATATAGGTTTTATAAACATAAAATATTAAAACATGAAATGAAATGGGTATCATTAAAATTTCATCACATAATAACCTATGAAAAATATATAGGTTTCCTAATCATTTCATTAAAACATAACCCATGAAAAGAAGCAGGTTTCAAAAGCATATAACCCGTGGAAGCGAAACAGGTGTCATAAACGTCATGCCATCAAAACATAAACCATTCAAGAAATAATATGAATGGTATTATTAGATAAGGTCCCCAATAAATCTTAAACTATATAAAGGGATTCCATATTATATGGATAATAATTTTTAAATATCACTTGGATAATTTCTTAAGGAAAACAACCTTTCTTTGAAATTCACTTTTGAAAACATAGAACAATTTAAAATCCTTTTTCTAAAAAAACGATTTGAAAACTTATAATGTAGGATTAAAAATCATTTAAAAAATGTTTTTTAGGAAAAAAACTTTTTCTATTTTAAAAAACACTCTTTAAAACATAAAGAATTTTGGAAACCATTTTCTCTGAAAATATATTTGAAAACTTACAAAGGAATCTTGAAAACATTTAGAATTCCTTTTACTTTTAAAATAATTTGAAAACATATAATGAAATATTGAAATTAATTTGAAAACATTTTTCCTTTAAAATATAAAAAATGGGCTTGAAATCTCATAAAACACATTTAAAACATAAAAAAATTTGAAAACAATTTTCTTTAGAAAACATGGTTTTGAAAGAACATAGATTTCTGATCGAAAAGAGAATTAAAGTCATATTTTACTAATTTTTTTCTTAATTATATTAAGTACCAAAGAGTGGGAAAATGGAAATAATACATGTATATATCATTTATAACCAGATTATAAGAAAATTCATGAGTGTTCTTGATAGATGAACTATAATATTTCATCAATTAAAGCATAATCAGAAATAATCCCGATAAAAGATGAGATTGTAAAAATAAACTATTACCACTTTGGTAAATTTTAATCATACTATACATGAGGGAATAAAATTAAATAAAGGTTAAAATATCATGAAATAAGTAGATTCATGATATAACATGTCAAAGGGTAGTATGTACACACCATGTGTAGTACCCCAAAATTCTAAAGTGCAACTTGGTATTCGATAGCGTGTATGGGACACATCACTAAGAACATAAGGGAATATATTATCATGAGACTCTAATATATATTTAATAATTAAAATAAATTTAATACATGATATATCTTTTAATTCATGCAATACTAATTTATCTTACATCACACGCAAGAGAAACCTTCCTCGATAACTTGCGTTACACACAAGACCGAGTTTCACCAAACAACGATATATTATTAAAATATTATTATTTAATATAATATGATATAAAATAGTTGTTATGTTAGAAATTATGAATATTAATAACTAAATTGTAAAAATTTATGGTTCATATAAATAAAATGAATTCATTGGTTACCAATTAATGAGAAATGAAAATAAGAACCAATTGGATATAAAAGAAAAATTATTATTTTTATGCTTCAAAAGGAGTTTTTTCTTAATAAAAATAATTAATTACAATTATTTAATGATTTTAATGAAATATATATGTTTTATATTCAATAAAATATTTTTTATATTCATCCATTGGATTTGATATGCATAAGATAAGAACAAACCCTATTTTACACATAAAAACCAATATTTTTATAAAGTCATTTTTGCCGCCTTTTAATGGAAAACCCATATTAAATATGAATTTTGACACTTTAATTGATTTAATAGGAAAGATAAAAATCATATTTTAAATCTAAACATAATAATTAGGTTAGAGTAAATTTTTAATATTTTTATCAAACATTTCATTTTTAATGAATCGTTAAAAATACGGAATTTTAGTTCAAAATGATTTTTCATCTAATTTATTTATAAAGTTAAATTATAATTTTAATTGGTTTAAAAGTTTAATTAGATATTATTTTTATGATTTAATACAATTTATTTCATTGTAATCAATTTAACATTGAAATTGATTATAAAAACATAGCAATCTTTTAGATGTTTTACTTTAAAAAACCGCATTGTCGTCCCGCATGCGGGATGAATTTTAAATTAATTTTTACCACTTATATGATTAGAATTTGGAAAAATGGATTCCATATTTTTAATAATAATAATTTATATTTTATAATAATACCAGATTATTTTTTTACCAAAAATATTAGTGAAAGTAATTAAAATTAATCACAACAATTAAGGTAAAATTAATCTTAATAAGGGACTAAACCTCAATATTAAGGGCCTAAATGACCTAGAAACTTGTCCAAAATCCATTGTATGGAAATATATAGACCATATAATCAATTGGATATAATATTTTCCATTATTAGAGCCATTTTAAATGTGAAAAATACGCATGGAATTCCATTGTAAAAATATTACAAGAGTGCCACTCCACCTCTACTATAAAGGACCACCTCTCCTCCCACTTCCTCACACCTATAAAGAAACTTTGGATAGAAAAATATCTACAAAAATAGATTTAAAACACACCTAAAATAATACTATAAGAATATCCTTTGGAATAAAGTAATCCAATGAAGATTTTGGTTCAAACCAAAAGGAGTTATCTGATTAAGAGGTAACACCTTTCCTTAAGATTTTTAGTTTTATTTCTATTCTACAACCCCTAAAATACACTAATTCTATGATATTATAACAAAAAGAGTATCCTAAATATACTAGGATATTTTTATGATGAGTTTTTTACCTATAATTATACACACTTCCATCTAATAGGTAACAAACATACTATTTCTGTGTATGGTGAATTACTACCTCATGAAATGATGATTGTTAATTTTTATTTTAACACCTATCATGGTGGCCATTATGATTGAAAATATGTTTATATATGTTATATAAGATATTTATTATGCATTTAGGCTTTTGTGATTCTTTTATAACACACACCCTTATACTTTTCATTTTGTGTAAATACGATAACATTGTTTGTGGAAGTGTGGACTACCGTCCTCTCAAAGCGATGTGATTCATTCACACTATACATGGATCGTATATAAGTTGGTTTCAATTAAAAATATGTGACATAAGAAAAATGATATTAATGACATAATTTCTTTCTGAAAATAATATATATATATATATATATATATCATTTTCTTTATTACCCTCTCACACACAAAGTGATAACATCGTTCGTGAATGTGTGGACTACCACCTCCTCAACACAATGTGATTCATTTTACATCAAAATAATTATATATATAAGTATATATGATTAAATAACATGGTATTTATGATATAATGATAATTATTTAAAGATATGGTGTTAATTACCTTCTTTCCATAACGATCATTGAAAAATGAGAACTTTACTCATGCGTACGTATGACCTACCATCTCCATGATCGTAAAATTGGTTCATTTTTCATAACCATATTTAATAATTGATTTTAAAAGTATAATTAATGTATAAATATGATAATAATTTCATTATTATTATTATTTATATGTTATATAATAAACAATTTGACCATATTTGACCTAGCAAAGTCTTTTTTGACACATAAACTGAATTTGGTCAAAACACCCAATGTAAACATAATTGTTTAAGTAGTTGAATAAAACATAGTAAAAAGTGAAATAAAAGTAATGATAAAAATTAAAAATGTTCTCAAGAAATTATAAAATTAATATAATTTTATTATAAATGAAGTTTAAGTATGTTCACCTGAAAGGAAACTCAAGGTAAGGAATTTCATCTCAATTTAAATTCCATTGAGTCTTATTTATTGTTATGCACCTAGTTTCTTTTATATGGTGTATATACTGACATTTAAAATTTTATATCATGAAAATATTTATTCTCATGATATCATAAGTTTCATTTAATGTTATTTCTTCATGTATATTATGACTCAAATGTTTCAAAGTGTTATGAAACACTTTCGAATGTTTAAATATTATTCCTCTCAAGAACGTTTTTAATGATTATGTTTGTAATATAACTTACTTTTGTGATTGTTATATTTCTCTTAAAACAATAACTTTATTATTTTTTACCTAAATAATTATATATGGTCCACATACTTCCAATTTTTCTTATAATATCATGATTTATTTATTATTCATGATACTTTCAGTTTCAATTATAATTATTTCATTTATGGGGATTTGAGTTAAAAGTTACCAACTGGAAAAGATATTTCATAACCCAATTTCTTTTCATTGGGTTATATTACTTCCTTTTTATTTTTAATATTATACTATTATGTATATAATTACTTTGACTATCTATTTATGTATTTACTCTTCTATATTTAGATTTATAGTTGATACACATAATCTACTCATTGATTGATTATCACTACAACTTTATAATCTTTTCAATGGTTTACTTTACAATCTCATTTTGTTTGGGATTATTTACACTTAAATTTACATATGAGAAAATTATTTGATAATTTTCTAATAAAACCTTTTATTTTATTCTCCTATGGTTATTCATGACCTTTATTAAGTGATAGTACCATTTTTACACTCTTTGGTACTTAAAATGTTTTATAAAATATTTTTTAGAAAACCCAACTTTATTTCTCTCTTCAATCAGAGAACCTATTTTATTCCAAAAACTATTATTTTTTAAAATGTTTTAAAAATGAGTTGGTAAAGAATTTTTTTCCCTTTTTTTCTTCTACCAATGTTTTCAAAGGAATATTCTTATCATTTTCCAAAAAAGGCATTTTTCTAACCTTTAACTATGCAAAATGAATGTTCTTTTACCTCATACAACTTGTACGGATTTACCTGCCCTTATTCCTTTGAATATTTATTTTCATATATTAAAGGATAATAAAAAATATATTTTTAAAAAATATTTTTAATGAAAAGGTTTTTCAAAAGGTTTTTTAAAGAAAGGATATTTTCCTCAAGTATGTTTTAAAATATCTTTTTATTTCCATTCATCAATGAAAGAAACCCTTTATTTTACTTCACTTGGGATATATTTTATTGATACCATCCTTATTATTACTTTGGGTATTTTATGATTTATTTGTACAAGGATAACAATCACATTCACTTACTTGATTTATTTATTAGCCCCCTTGAAATATTCAATATTCTATGATCATTTAACATTGAATTTCTCCTAAATTATCCATTTCATTTATCATGGATATTACTACTGCCTAAACCATATACCTATTTACATACGATGTCTACTTTGATATTTGTTTAATTATTAGGGGAAATATTGATAAATTAGTATTCTTTATTTAATGTGGATATTTGATAAGGTATATTATTTATTAATTAAATCGATTACTCAAAATAAATAATGATTTAGACATGAAATGATAGGTGAAGCCCATACTTTATGTAGCTCCTCAATGAGTCGATAAGTTCTCATGAGACAAATAAGTTTGATATATTAAATAGGTTTTTATCCATAGTTTTAAACTGTCTGAAGGATGGATCTTGAAAGTATAGGTTTTCATGTTCTCGAGATATGATGTCCATTAAGAAAGCATTACCCTCATATTAGTTTTAGTTATTATTCATCCATGAGATTTTACTTTAAAATATATATGGATACAATTCATTTTAGTTAATTGATTAAATGGAATGTATTTTAGTTTCTTGCATTTCCATATTTATTTTTCCTTATCTAGTTATTTGAATGGAACATGTTATCAGTTATTTACCTCATCATGTTAATTTATTCATATTGATTCTTTATTACTTCCAATATATTTTTCCCTTTCTGAGTATTTGATCTCACCCTTATTATTTTCATTTCTCCAGGAATCCAAGAATAATACTATAAAATATTCTCAGGGGTATAATAGATGGATTATAGTTATCCTTGAAGTTATTTATTTAAAGAAAAAATATTTTTTAATTAGTGTATTCATTTATAATACAAGATTTATTTATGTATCTTGTTTACAAAGATTACTAAAATATTAGTTACTTAGGGATTTGATTCCTTGTAATCATGCCAATGTAATTGATATAAGAAACCAAATTTAGGATATATGTGGTAGGTTTGCTACACCATGAAAAAATATAGGTGCATAACTTGGAATGTATCTTAAACAGTGAAACTTGAGAAAAAAATACATTACTAATTTGGTAAATTTTAAACCATAAATACCATGAAAGATAGATTATAAAATGGTTATGTAAATACCAATAAATTTAAGTATAATAATAATATAATATATTCATGTTTAGTATATACACTATATAAAATAAATTTGTGGTGAATAAGGCATGTATATCACTGATGTAAAAAGTGAGATGAGAAAACCCTTACCTAAAGTCTTGAATTTATTCTTATATATTAAATACTACTAAATAATAATTATGAATTTATTATAAATATACCAAAGAACCATATTATTATATATAATGTGCATATGATTTTTATGAGTTTATATTACCTGTTTATTAACAACTCCATGTTAATGTTAGGTTTTGGGTAATATCCACTTTCTTTTTTGTATATGATTTAGATTTTTGTTATTGATCCTCTTACTTAGATAATGATTTAATTATTTATAGAATTTAAAACATGAGATAAATATAATATATATATTCATTATATATTTATTTATAATAATTTACAAAATATATAAATATGAAATGAAATACACCATTCATGGAGATGGTAGGACATACATACGCATGAATGTTGTTTCCGTTTTATTGTCGTATTAAAAGAAAGTTAAATAAATATATTTATATATATATATAATATCATTATATTAGAGTTATTATGTCATATATATAATATATTTTCCCCAAACCCATCCTTAATACATTCTATGTAAATTGGGAATGAATCACATCACTTTAAGGAGGTAGTAGTCCACATGTCCACAAACGAAGTTATCATATTTACAAAAAAATAGAAATAATCAAGGTATGTTTTATATAATAAATACATAAGAATAAATAAAACACAAATAATATATATATATCATATAATAATAGAGTTTTCATCATAAATTCTCACCATTAGTGGTGGTAAAGGAAAGATGAACAACATCATTTCGTGAGGCGGTAGTTCGCCATACACAAGAATGAAAAGCTTGTTACCCATTAGATGAAAGTGTGTGTATGTGTTAGTAAAAAACATATAATAAAAAATATCAGTATATTTATGATACTTATTTTATTATATAATATTTTAATAAGAGAAGTTTAGGGGATAGGGAATGAAAATAAAACAAAAGATCTTGAGGAAGGATGTTACCTCTTTTTTGGGTAACTCCTTTTGGTTTGCACAAAATGGATTCCTTTGATGGATTTATACCCAAATAGAGGATTATAGGATGAATTTAGGGATTTTTTGAACTTATTTGAGTATAATTTCGTTGAGATAAAGGGCTTGAGAGTTTTTAATAAGTGGGAGGGATGAGTTCCTTTTTATAGTGGAGGAGGAGTGACATTCTTGTAAGTTTTTGAAAATGGAATTCATCCCACGTTATTACATTGTAAAGTGGCTCAAATAATGGTCAAATTATATCCAAGGGTTTATAGGATCTAAATATGAACATAAAATGTATTTTTGATATGTTTCTAGGTCATTTTGGGCCTTAAGATTAATGTGTAGTCCTTTATTAAGTTAATTTTTCTCTTAATCATTGTAATTAGATTTAATAGCTTTCACTAATATTTTTGGTAAAAAACAAAGTTAAACTTGTTAGAAATTGTAAATTATTATGATTAAAAATATTTAATCCATTTATCCTAATAAAAATCTTATAAGTGGTAGAAATTAATTTAAAATTAACCCTGTATACAGGACGACAATGGAGGTTTTTAAAGAAAAAATGTTTAAAAGTTTAGGATGTTTTTATATCCAATTTCAGTGTAAAATTGGTTCTAATGACCTTAATTGAATTAATTGATTTATAATTAATCTAATTAAACTTTAAAACAATAAAAAAATATAATTTAATTATATAAATAAATTATATGAAAAAGAATTTTTGAATTAAAATTCAGTATTTTTCACCATTTATCAAAAAATGAAACTTCTAAGAAAAATAAAAAAATTCACCAAAATTAAATTTTGATATTATTATTACAAAAATGAGGTTTATTTTATCAATTAAAATTTATATAAATGTGAAAAATTATGTTTAATATGGGTTCTCCATTAAAAGGCTATGAAATTACCTTTTAGAAAAATACATCTTTTTTATTCATAAAATTGAATTTATTCTTATCTTATACCTATAAAATCTATTGTATAAGTATAAAAAATATTTATTGAATATATAATATATAATTTTTATTTAAAACATTAGTAAAAATTGGTATGTTTAATTTATTGAGATTAAATTCTATTTGTACATAGAAAAATAGTTTCCTTAGAAAATTAATTTCTTTATTTTTAAATAGTTCTTACATTAACATATACTAATTGATAAAAAAGGATTAATTTTATACACATATGTAAATAATATTTTCACAATTTAATTAATATTATTCATAACATCCATTTTAATGAATAGGTGGCAACTATAATAATATTTTAATAATAATATTAATAGTATATTATAGTTCTGTGAAAACTCAGCCTTATGTGTAACAGAAGCTATTGAAGGGACTCAGTGTTATGTGTCATAAAATAAAAACATATTGTTTTTTGTACCACAAGCTAATATATGCATGGTGTGTTGTGAAAGATTAATTTGGTGTTGCGTATAATGCAATCCAAACATAGTGCTTTTCTAAAAAAACTAAATTCAGTGTTGTGTGAAATGAAAAATATCAAAAAGATTAAATTAATTAGGAAAGAAAATTCAAAAAATATCAGGGTTTTATAGATATTAGTTAATAAAAAACCTAATACCTTATCTAATAAATTAACCAGATTTTGATTTAAAAATTCATTAATGAAACCATAAATTTTCTACAACCTTGATATAATGGTTTTTTAGTGTCAACATATAAGTGTATGATCATTGGGGTCTTCTTAATTCCCACTACATTAATATCAAAAATAATTTCTTCAATTTGATCAAAATTATCAATATGATAATATTTACCATTAATAGATCTTAAATTCTACCTAATTTCACCAATCCAAATCCAATGACTATAACATGTATTAAAACCATAAAAAAATAAATGATCTTTAATTTCTTTACTTTGAAACTCTATCGTATTTAAACATTTCAACCAAATATAGAAAAACAAGTTATTTTTTGGAACATTATATTTTTAAAATTCTAAAAAAACTTCAACCCTTTCTTCATATTCATCACTTATTCATAGTGTTGTAATCCAACTACTATTCATTATCACATATAATAAATTTTAAGTACTAAATATTTTTTTTTGAAAAAAAAAATGCAAATTTAACTTTATAAAAAAAATTAAAATCAAATAAATGTAAAATTTTTAACAAATAAAATAAAGGTATTATATTAAAAAAAAGGTTTCACCTTATACTTATTCAATTATAATCCATTCAGAAAAAATTCTAAAAAATAAATAAATCTTAAAATTGATTTTAAAAGGTTGAACACAATTAAAACTCAACTTTTATTTCTCATAATTATATATATTGGTAATTATTATTTTCAAAATATATAAATAAATATAAATTATAAAATAAAATTAGGAATAATATATTAGTGATGGAAACAATATCGATAGTGATAAGGATACAAAATAAGGAATACGATTTCATATATCATATTGAAATGAAAATGTCATATCATGTAGTAAATATAAAGTGATATATACTATAAACATAATTAAATAGGAAGATAATTTGATTATTTTTTCTAATTATATTGAAAATTAATCACAATCCTCTTCTCCATATCATATCATCAGAATGATCAATATTAGTTTACTATATGACTAGATATGATGTAGAAAGTAACATTAGGGAAGTGATGAAGTTTTTTAATGAATAATTATAGAGCCTAATGGGGGATAAATTGAAAAATTTCCAGATGAACTGTATATAAATATTAATCTATAGGATAGAAAATAAATGGGGGATAAATCTAAAAAACTCTTATATTATTCTTATGTTATTCAAACTGAGTTATTAAATAACTTAACCTATACTGAAATTACACAATCAACCCAATACAAACTTTCCTAGGATGATAATTTAAATATATATTATCAATACTCTATATTAGAACTCTATAATACATTATAACTTTAAAACACCCATTCACAATGCAAGAAAACAACATTCCTTAATCATCCAAACACTCATTTGGTAAATTAAACAAACCTTAAATGTTATAAAAATATTAATAATTAATGTAAACATACTTTAAATTTTGTGAAAAAACATTAGAAGATTTAAAAGACAAACATTCATCAAAAAATCATTTCTCAGATATAACCCCAGTTAAATAATCATTCAAGAAAATTAAACATACTTTAGTTGTCCTATCAATCATTAAATAATCATTCAATAAAAGATAGAACTTAATAAATATACCTTATACACCCATTTATTTGTAAATAAACATTATTTATAACACCCATTGATCAAATAATCATACAAGAAAACCTCAAGGGGAAAAAATTATTAAATAAAACAGACATTGAATGCATGAAAAAATCAGAACTATGATTAAAAACCATAGAAAACTAGAAAAAGAAGCATTTGTAGAGGACAAATAAAAATGGGAAGTTGATGATTATAGTGGTGATGGTGATAATGATAATTATAACAATGGAAAGAGCCATGAGTGAACATGGTGATAAGAATAACAATAATGAGGAAGAATGAGAAAGACCAATCATGAATAAAGTTATGGGAGAAGAGAAGCAGGGTTCCTCATGGTTGAGAACACCACGATAACACAAACTGTGACACCCAAACAATAAATCTACGAGTGAGGAGGAGGAGAAAATGAAATACCTTGGATTATATCCTTGATTAGTCTGAGAGAACGTAGAGGAGGAGCAATGAAAGTAGGGGAGTTTTAAAAAAGCTTGAGAATCATGACTGAATCAGTCATAGTTAGGGTTCTTTTATATAGATTAGGGAGACCTTTATCAATGATTCCTAAAAAGTGATAATAAATATACCTTTTATTAGTGATAAATTAATAAGCTTTTCTAAAATATATCTTTATCGGTGTTTCTTTAGCCCTGAAAAAAGAAATATTTATCACCACTAAAACTTTAGCATCGATAAAGGATTTATAATTTTAATTATAAATAAAAAAATCTAAATACATTTATATAATTATATAATTATTTATTATAATTCTATAATATTTTAAATATATATTTATTTATCTATAATTATATAAATGTTTTTTTAAGAAAACTATAATTTTTATTTATAATTATAACTATATAATTTCGTAAATATAGTAAATATACATTAATAAATATATTTAAAAATAAATATATTTGTAAATATATAAATAATTATTTATTTATAATTAATTCCCATGAATGTATTTTATGATGATTCTCATGTAAATTATATGGATTTATATATCCATTTTAGGATATCTCTTTTAGGGGGTTTACAATTCAAAAGTTAACAAGTCGATAACGTATTTTTTTGTGTCAATTTTCCTTCTTTGGGACATAAGTTATGTTATGAACCTATCCTATTATATGAGATGTATATACCACACCTTTGACATGTTATATCATTAATATCCTAATTTTCATTATATTTTAAGTTTTATTTAATGTTATTATTTCATGTGGATTAATATTCAAAGTTACTAAAGTGGTTAGATTTTTATGTTATAATCTCATTGTTAATCAGAATTATTTATGATTATGCTTCTAACGATAAAATATAATGATATATCTCTCAAGAAACTAATTAATTTTATTCTCATATTGTTATTTCATGATAATACATGGTTTACCTTCATTTTTCTCTCTTTATGTTCTCTAGAGTTCAAAATAATGTTTTTATAAAAAATCGCCTTTTCGATTGAATTTTTTTTCTTCCAAAACCAAATTTTATAAAAATGATTTCAAAAATGTTTTTAACATTTTTAAAATTATTTATTAAAGTCATTTTTATCCATGTGTGAATTTTTACAAAATAATTTAAAAAGTATTTTTTAAATAGGAAAAAATATTTTCCTCAAAAAATGTTTTAAATTATTTTTAAAAATTACTTTATAAGTTATCAAGGTTATATTCAAAGTAAAGGATTTTAAAAATTATTTAAATTTTTTTTTTCAAAGATGAAATTATATTTTACTCAAGAAAAATTTTAAATTATTTTTAAATATTTTTTTAAATTTTCATGGTTATTTTCAAAGAAAAGGATTTTCAAAAAGTTTTAAGTTTTAAAAATTTATTTTCAAATAAAAGATATTTTACACAAGAAATGTCCTAAGTAATAATTCAAAATCAATTCTTATATAAGATGAAATCTATTGATATCGTCGCTTCTTTACGTGGAATATGAACCAAGGATACAATTATTATTCTTTATCTAAGTGGTTTGTTATAACATAATATTTATGAATCCCGTGTCTCTTCTATGGGTTATACCATGATAGAATTCTTATGAAACCCACATATTTTTCATTGGTTATTCTATTATGAAATGATGAAATGATTATGAAACCTGTATCTTTTTCATAAGTTATGATATTATTAAATATTTATAAAACCCATTTCATTTCATGGGGTATGATATAATGATTGTTTTTTGATCTTGTGGAACATATATGTATGATTTTCATTATGTGATAATGGTTACATTATAACTAAGGATGATGGATATGTTATAACCAAATATGATGGGTATGCTATAACCAAGGATGGTAAGTACATTATAAACAAATATGGGTGGAGCCTATATCTCCCTCCAATGCATTTGGTAAAGATTTATATCTTATGAGATAGATGAGATTGGAATGGGGAGTGAACTCGGTTCATTAAGGGACTTTGTCCACTATGATAGTCTTGGGAGTGAACACATTCCACTATGAGGAAAGGGCTACCACTAGGGATAGTGGTGTGTCCTACCCAATAGGTGTATCTACTAAAAACGAGGGCATGTTGGTGGTTATCCAAAGACCAAATATGGTACAAGGGTGGTTATACCAATCTTAACATGTTATGAATTCCTTCATGGGTATCCTTGACATAATAATTTATATTCTTATGCATATTCTAAAAATCTATGTCTTATGCCAATGTTATATTCTCATGGCTCATTTTATTTCATTTACTTATGATCCATGTCTTATAAAATGCCAATCTTTATGCCATGACTCATGTTTATGATCTATGTCAGGTTGGGTATGAATTTCATAAGTTATGTTCATGATCACATACCCTTATGCTTATATTAGTATTTTATATGATCATAGATTTATATCTCTTATGTTTACTCGTACTGAGCATCTGAGATAACCCTTTATTAAGTTTCCTTTTCCCAGGTTATAAAGAAAGGTTTATAAGTAGGAGTACTAAATGGTAATATATATATACAGGAGACATTGAAGATCTGTCATGAATTAATAATATTTTGTTCCAAATTTCCAAGGTACTAAACAATTATATTCCTTAGGCATGGGTTTGTATAATATAATAATTATTCATATAAAAATATGCAATATACATGTATGAAAATCTTGTGTCGCTATAGTTGGTATAAAAGTAAAGGTTTAGCTATCCTTTGGAAGATAGGATGAAAAAATTTAGTGAGATCCCTAATCATATTTCTAGGGATGTCTCTAAGGATAAGTCCAAGTATGAG
Source organism: Viscum album (assembly GCA_963277665.1). Classification (NCBI taxonomy): domain Eukaryota; kingdom Viridiplantae; phylum Streptophyta; class Magnoliopsida; order Santalales; family Viscaceae; genus Viscum; species Viscum album. Next base: position 1,254,183,819 of record OY728151.1, on the reverse strand, counting down.
TCAAAGTATAGGAAAATTTCATGGAGTTTTGGTGAAGGATAGAGTGAGTGGTTTACAAGAAATTAAATTCATGCATAGATACTACAAGTGGATGTGGCTCTAGAATAGATTTAACTATGAGAAACAATCCTAAAAACACTTTATTGAGCTTTACTCGGCCATGAATTGGTGCATGAAAATGGTCTTTACTGCACACTTGGTTTAACACTCCAGGGGTATATTATTTGGAAATTCAAAAACTCTTTATGAACAATTATGAAGGATTTAAATAGATAATAACTATGAATGAACTAGGATAAACCTAAGTTTTCATAGATTGAAAATAATGTGTCATGATTTAGACAACCTATGAATGATTTTATTGATTACCTGGTTTCTAATTATGATTATCATTTCTCACACTATTCTTTTTTATTTTGGTCAATGGAGGGAACATGAAGAAACTAGGTTAAAATTTAATGTGATGGAAATTTTGATTATGATCATCCAAATGGGATGATGACAGGTGTAAAGGATATTATGATTATAACAAATTATTTATCATGGAACATGATTAACAATGCGAGCCTTAGCCAACTCCAAGACTCACAAAATAAGATAAGGATAAAGTTTGGTGAGAATTTGGGTAGTGGTGACCAAAAAGGAAATAAGATTCAATTTTCTATGTGTTGAGAATGTGGGAAGAAACACCCAAGTGGTTGTCTTAGAGGAACATGAAGATGTTTTTACTGTGGAAAATAAGGATGTAAATCAAGTAACTACAAAGGAAAAATGAAAAGTTCAGTTAACACAATGGATGAGAATAATGATCTCCATGAGAGATCATTGACCGCTGAATGCTTCAAATGTGGAAATTATGGGCATTAGGAAAATTGATGTCCTAAGGGGAAAGATGATGAAAATAATTGGAAAGGTTGTATGAATAATAGTTATATTGTTGATGATTAAGAGACTAAAAATGAAATATGATAGGAAAGAGGTTTTAAAGAATAATATTATGAAGCATATATAATGGTTTGATAAGGAAGTGGGGTGAATGAAGTATTTATATTCAAAGATTATGAATCATAAAATATATAAGTATAATTTAATATAAGTTTTTTTGTTAAGGATTTGAAATAATATGTTGAATGATGTTAATAGACTAGAAAAGTGATTTAATGTAAATATGGTATTTTTAAGACAACCCTTAACATGTTCTGAATATTGAGATAATAATGTTGTGATTTGGACAAAGTAAATTGGATGGTATTGAAGATCTCATAACTGATAAATGATTTTTTGAAAAAGTGGTTTATGTTATCATTTATGGAGTTTAAAACATTTTTTTAAGGAATATATCCAATAATCTTTTTTTATGTAAGGAATAATGAATAATGTATGTTTTCAATAAGGTTTTATATTAATTATAGTTTCAATATAATACAATATGAAGGTATTTACATGTTTGGTATGTGAAAATTAAGAACTATTTCATACTATTTTGGGGATTAATGATAAGTTCATTTTGGAAATTTAGTGAACATCTTTTTAAAGTCTTGGATTTTAATCTTTTGGATGGGTCATAAGGTTAACCATTTATGAAATGTTTTATGTTGAACATTGAATTAGGTTTTAGAGATTAATGAATTATTATGAAGATTTATGCGTATTGGTTAGTATGTGCTAACCATTTCTCTATGATGAAAAATAAAGATAGATGAAATGACATATCATTCTATCTATATATCGTATGATCCATTAGTGCTTTAGGCATAAAAAACTCACTTTTATTTTTTGGTGTATAATATGAAGTGGAAATTGATCAAGGCATAACAAAAAGGAAATATTGTTCTTATGAAAGGGAATAAAATCAAGTAAGTGTATCTTCTCATGAAAATTATTTAAAATTCGGAAAATGATCTTGAAATAAAATGTTATCCTGTTATCACCATTTTTGAGGATATCAATAACCTTTTTTCATGCCTCTTTGGTTTATGGTTTTATGGCCACTAACATTCTCTAGATCACTCACTTTCTTGTGATCTATGATCTTTATCACTCACTATAATTATTTACACTTTTCTTCCATATACAAATATTCAATTCCCACTTATGTCCTCCTATGTGGAAACCTAGTTATGAGTTACTTTGGGTAACCATTATGTTTCAAAATATCCCTTTTTTAAATGAAGTTTTATTAACTCTTTACAATGTGGTTTTTTATGAGTTAATTTTAAAATATTAAACCTTTGATGGCCAAGATTAATTTCGATGGAAAAATTCATTTTATGGGGGGTAGAATGTAACACCCTGATATTTTGTTAATTTTTTTTCAAACTAATTTAATATTTTTTATGTTTTGAGTTACATGCAATATTGGTCTTCTCTTGTGTTATACAAAACAAAGAACTTATCATGAGTTACACACAACACTAATATTAAATGAAATGTGACATATTATTTTCACGAACTAGGATGGGATACCATCAGACCCAACATCTGACCCGATATGCGATAAGGCCTGAGAGGAGTTATCGATCCTCCTGGGGCTAGAGAATATAATTGGTAATCACAGATATCACTATAGGAATGATTTAGCAAAATAATATCTTGGATCAAATAAACCAAACAGATCACACAACACAAACTAAATTAATGAAACATAAATAAACAAATAAATATAATCTAGATATAACTACAACTGAACAAAACTAAGAACTATAAAAAAACCAAATCAGAGCAACACGATCTCCATGTGACCTCTTTGTCACTACAAGTATAATACAAACCTTATCTAAGGGAATAACTAAACCAGAAACCTATAACTACAAAACATCATGGTTTTACCGACACCAAGTGGCATAAGTAGGGTGTGGGAATAAAAAACCTAGTAGGTAATCACCACAGAGTTCATAAATTCACTTTTCAATAATAGTTCATGAACTATAGTTTTAAATATATATAGAAAATAGGGTTTCCATCAGTTTAAAGAAACAATCATATTTTTACAAAAATTCTATTTTTAAAACAACACACACAACTTTCCTTCATAAAATGGTTTTTCATTTGAAAATATAGCTTAAGAACCAAAACCAAAATTATAATCCAACCGAAGTGATAAACAAGACTATACTAGAAATAAATAAAACAATACAATAAGGAAAACAAAAGAAGAAAAAAATCAAGGTGTAGTAGAATAAAACCAAACATATCGATAGTAATCATGGGAATTACCAATACCTATACATACTCAGTTTAGACTCACCTTATAGTGTATGATGAAAATCTATAGTCAATAACCAACTAGCTACCCTAAACTAGTCTCACTAGTGGAACATCCCACCTGGACTCTCTACAAATCTATGGTTTACCAACCAATCTAATCGGGGTCGATAAGAAACCATCACTCAACCATCTATATGACACCCATAAATCCCATGATAATAGTTCATGGTGAATGTGGAGGTTCTCACACATGTGGAATAAACCAATAACCCACATCCCATCGTGCTTGCCTATCCCAGACACTAAAACCACCTATGTGATGATATTATTCTCAGAGGGTCCACTATAGAGGTTCCCATTACACAACGCATCTTCCAAAGTGACAACTAGGCCTACACATCATATCACTTATATTTTTTTTCAAAAAATATCTTAAAGTTCCAACCAGGCCTGAGAATTTACAAACCAAAAACTATTTCCAAAACCAAAATGAAAATTTAAAACATGATCATAAGGTTCCAAATGGTTCTTTATGTCATTTAGTTACCTAAACATTACTCAAAGATAAAAAATGGGAAAAAATCTTAAAACCAAATTTGAAAACCATTAGGAACCAAGAAACTATTTTGAAAGTGTTAGAGGTTTTAGAATAATCATTTGAAAAACCCATTTTCACCAAATTTACATCAAATAAACAACAAAACATTTCATAAAAATACATCAAAATCATTAATAACACTATTATAAATAAATTGAGAATACCCAAAAATCAAATGGAATGTTACAAAATGGAAATGGATGGAAACACTTACCTCAAAAATGTGATATCACAATGAAACTTTCGAAGAGGGATGGAGGAGGCCCAAGGATTAAACTACACACCTTCGTACCAAATAAATTAACCAACATCAGCCAAACCTCACCCCATGTGTTTTCCAAAGAGGAAAAAAGACATGAAAGAATAAGAAACAAGGAGAATAGAGAAGAATAATGAAAAATAAACTTACCCAAGGAAGAATCCAGTAAAAAATTGAGATAGGAGCACCTAAAATCCAAGGAGAGAGGAAGGAGGAAGCCTTCCAAGGCTTCTCTAGATCCACATGAACGTGGGGGAGAAGAAATGTTGGTATTTGGTGTTAAAAATTAAGAGGGATAATGGTTCATTTAAAATTTTACAGACCTGATTTAGTTTCAGAGTTTATAAAACCATACACTAACTGTGCACACCATTACTGGAGGAAGAGGAAACCCGTACAATCTTTCTAAATTGTTTGGTAAATCATGCACCAAAAATGAAAAATGGATCTATCAAATTATAGAGCATCCCCACATTCTTATTGTTCAATTTCTCCTAATAGTGTGGAAGCCATGCACCTTATCCCTGACACCACCCAAGAGACACATAGTTTCTCTTGACCCTCACACAGTTTTTCCCAAACTATGCGTAGGCCATGAAAAGAAAACTGTGGAAGAATAATTTGAACTAAAAACACCCTCATCCATAACAGACCGCACAGTTAACCCCCAAACCATGCACACAAACCATGAATAGGACAAAGCTCACCTAAATACTCCAAAACTCCAAAATTAAATCAGATAACTTTAAAAAGAATAATACAACATCAAGAAAAGAATAAAATAAATGAAAAACCATGGTTGGTGTGTGACAATGATCCCCACCACAAAAACCTTCTACCCCCAGAAAGTCCCCCGGCCGAATGAGAACTAAAAATAAAACTTGAAACTGAACAAAATGGAATGGAACCACGAACCTTAGGGTGAACGTTTAACCTCACAAGTCACACCTGACCAGCTATAAGGAAAAACCATAAAGATAACCAAGGGGAGAGGATGAGAGGGTTCTCCCCACCATATGAAACCCACTAACACTCACCAAGAAGGAGCCATACCCATACAGACTAGACCAATATGGGAACTCTCGACCTGAATCTAAACCCAAAACATAAAGGAGAACCCACAAAAGATACTCAAGACAAACATCAAATTCAACCACAATTCATTAGTCTGACAAGACTCAAACACCTCCAAAACAAATATGACTAGAAAAAAAACCAACTCATAAAAAGGATAAGAAAACCCAAGAAAAGTTAATCAAAGAATCACATCCAGAATGGGAATAACCATTAAATTTACATGAGAACAAGGCCACCCAGTTTTTAAAATAAATAACAACATACAATATAAAAGAAAAACTAAAACATAGAAACTTCAACTATATCACCTCCAACATTAGATACAAAAAGCTAATCCAAGGTTCCCCCACACCCGCAACAATTCGTGACTGTATGAAGAGATGCACTCTGAGGCCTATGATTAGATCCCTGATGTATTAAGAATATTATTCCCCATAGTCAAGATATGAAAACATCCACCCAATAATTATTCTTTTAAAAAACTCTGCTTATATAACTTATCTATATGAACCAAATGGCCGCATTGGTGATAGGACTTTGGAGGATTATAACAATACAACTTTTAATTCCTAAACTTACCACACTAGAAGTACATAAGTGACAAGTCTAATGATTGAAAGTATAGAACTAACAAAGAATATTCCTCAAGAATAGGTTCCTCTAGAATATTCCTCTCACAAAATAAAGAACCTTCATGAACACCAACTACCACCTTTGACACCTTGAGAAGAAGCTCGATGAGAAATTCCTCATCCACTAGCTCCAAAAAATGAACTTCATCATATGATATAACTCACCCCTTGATCTTTGGAAGGAGAACCTAAAAGAAGCTATGATATTTCATCTGATCCCTTTAATTTGTCTCTAAATAAAAGGAGATAAACTCTTTAAACTGGTCAACATAGGCCTTCACCATCCACTGACCTTGTTGAATACCCAAGAGCTTTGAAACTTTCCTCACCTTTACCTCTTCTGTTATTAACCGTTTTATGAAAGTGGCCTTAAAGATATCCCAAGACATGCTATCCAACAATGATGATGGGATGATTAACCTCAAATGATCCAAAACTTTACCTTTAAATGAACCCAGAATGGTATGCACTCTCATAAATTCAAGAGTTACCAAGGACCTAAAGAAACCTTGAAATTTATAAATCCCCTCCAAATCCTCTAATGAGACTTGATCACCACATAAAATAGGAAATAATCGAGAAGCATTCGACTTCACCACTCCACTTGGAGTTTGGGTAGGGCCAAGAACCGAATGAAACTCTTTGGAAACCTTTGGGACCTTTCTGAGCAGCATAATCTAAATAATAAAATTTTCTAAAAAAAAACTAACATCAAACCAAACTCAACCAAAAATATAATCTAAACCTAAAGAACCTATCTCATAATCAAAACTACATAAAACAAAACCAAAATCCTCTTTCAAGATCCAATATTTCCATTTCAATTCTAAAAAAACTATTTTACTCCCAAGCCACTTTTCTAAATTTCAAAACCCACATCCAAATCCAATATAAATACCAAAATCACCTTTTAAAGAAAATAAAAACCCCAAAATCATTTTTAATTTTGAAAACATTTTTCCCAAAAACAATTTTCCATTTTAAAATCAACCCACACTGGCTAAAACCAAGCTAAAACAAAGCTCACAAAGACTCCAAGAATAAGAAACTAGTGTACATGAATAACCCATCGATATGGTTAGTGGGTCATGCCCTAGGAAAGTACCAACCACTAGGAGGACCTTGAATCATGAACTTGGGTTCCACATGGGTCACTAATCCATGTAAGTGCACTGAAAATCACCGATTCACCTCCACTATCATCCCCCATCCACACACCCAAAACCAAAATGAAAGACTCAAATCCTGGACCACCCTTTGTAACTCAAGGATTGAGATGAATAAGAGTTCATGATGGTATTTTCGTACCTAAATCCTGAGTCTTGATATTCCTATCTTCAATCTTCATGATGCCCTAAATAATAAAGGTCTACCCTAATACCATTTTTTCACAAACCAGGACAGGATTCCATCTGACCCAACATCCGACCCGATCCACAACAAGGCCTGAGAGGTGTTCTCAATCCTCCTAGGGTTAGAGACTATCATCGAACATTAAAGATATCACTGTGGTAATAATTTATCCCAATAACATCTAGGTTTAAATAAACCAAACAGAGCATGCAATACAAACTAAAATAACAAAACATAAACAAACATATAAATCGGATCCAAATATAACCAAAACTAAACAAAACCAAGAACTATAAAACAAAAAACAACTAAACTAGAACCATAAGATCTCAAATAGACCTCTTGGACACCACAAAACATAATACCAACTCGCTCTAAGGTCATAACTGAACAAGAAACCTAAACCGAAAAAATCTTAGTTATACCGACACCGAGTGGCACAAGTAGGGTGTGACCATAAACATCCAAGTAGGTGAGTTAAAACAAACTAGCTTCCCTAAACTAGCCTCACTAGTGGCTCCTCCCACCTAGCCTTTCCACAAATCTAGAGGCACCAACCCATCATACCAGGGATGTTAATCAACCACCACTTAACCCTCTAGATGACACCCATGAATCCCATGATAATAGTATATTGTGAATGAGGAGGTCCTTACACACGTGGCATAAACCAATAACCCACATCACACCATAATTACCTATCCCAAACATCTACACCACCTATGTGATGCCCTCTCCTAGGAGGGTACACCACAGAGGTTCCCATCACACAACACATTATCCAAAGTGAAAACCAGTCCTATACATCATATCACTTAGAAACCAATTTCCAAAAATGTTTCAAAGTTCCAATCATGCCGTAGAATTAAAAAACTTAAGACCATTTTGAAAAACTAGATGAAAATGTAAAACATTCTCATAAGGTGTCAAATAGGCCTTTATGCTATTTAGTTACCCAACCATTACCCAAAGATTCCTAATGATCCAAACTCTTGAAACCACATTTTTAAATCATTAGGAAACCATGAAACAATTTTGAAAGAATTAGTGGTTTTAGAAGAATCATTTGATATGAAAAGAGATAGAGAAGGAAGAAATGGGAGGATAGAATTTTGGAAACACAATTTTAAAAGGGATATTCTTTAGAGGAATCCATAATCATTTGTGATCCCATTTATATGCGCACCCTGTGCACATATGGACATTCCCATATCCAATGGAACACTCAAAATATTACCAATTCACACATCATTCCAAATTTATATTTGAAAGATTTTTGTAACCATTTTACACATAACACTCAAACCATAAAGAAGCACCTATACCTCACAACAAACCAAATTTACAATGGAAAATATGTTACCAAAATATTACCAAGTCTAAACACCATGAAAAGTGCTCAATTTTATTTTAAGAAACCAATTGACATTTTATCAAACACCTTACACACATAAATATAGGAAGAACCGAGGAAATAATTTGAAAAACCCAAATTTCAAAAAATTTCCAATAAATAAATACCAAAAACATTCATGAAAATACATCATAAGCATGAATAAAACTATTATAAATAAATTGAAAATACCTAAGAATAACATGAAATGTTCCAGGAATGAGATAGATGGAAAAACCTACCTCAACAACATATGATCACAAAAGAACTCTAAAAGATGGATATAATAGGTTCAAGGATCAAACCAAACTCCCTAAAACCAAAGAAATCGAACAACATCATCCAACCCTCACCTTAATTTTTGTCCAAAGAGGAACTAAGCCAAGAAAGTAGAGGAAACAAGAATAATAGAGAAAAGGAAGAAGAAATAAGCTTACCCAAGTAATAATCCACCCAAAAATTGAGAGAGGAGCACCTAAAATCCAAGGAGGGAGGAGGGAGGAAGCCTTCAAAGGCTCTTCTAGGGCTGCATGAATGAGGGGGAGAAGAGAGAAGGGGACTTGGGGTTAAAAATTAAGAGGGGAAAAGGGGAAATTTCAAATTTTTAAAGACCTCGTAACGTTTAATGGTTTGTCTGCATGATTTTTGAAAACATGTTCCAACCGTGCACACCCTCACTAGAGGAAGAGGAAACCCACACATTCTAGCCACATAGTTCGAGAAATCATGTTCCAACCATGAAAAATGGCTATGAAAAATTGAAGAGCCTCATCACACACTTACCGAACAGTTTATTCTAACCTTGTGGAAGCCACACAACTTGTCCCTGACACCACCCAATAGACACACGATTTCTATTGGACCTCATACAGTTTCTCCCAAACCATGCATAGCTCATGAAAAGAAAATAGTGCAAGAATATTTTGATCTAAAAACAGCCCTAGCCTTAACAAGACACATGTTTAACCCACAATCTGTGCACAAAAACCATGAAAAGGGCCCAAACTCACAAGAAAATTCCAAAACTCAAATATTCAAGCTAGGAACTTAATTCAAAACTCAACCAAAGTATCACTACCACAAAAATAGTTTTTCCCGGCGCCAACCTTTATCAGCACCAACAAAAAAGCACTGATAAAGGGGGGGGGTACCTTTATCGGTGCTAAAAAAGCACTGATAAAAGTACCCCTTTATCAGCGTTTTTTTAGCACCGATAAAGGTACCCCTTTATCAGATCTTTTTTTAGCACTGATAATGGGACCCCCTTTATCAGTGCTTTTTTTAGTAGCGCTGATAAAGGGTTGACTCCAAAAAAAATTAATTAAAATTAATATATTAATATATAAATATATAAATATAGTTATATTGATATAAATATAAAAATATAATTTTTAAATATATTTTAGATAAGTATAAATATACATTTACACTTAATATACTTAATATATAAGATATTTAGTGAAAATGGCTTATAAAAAAAGTAAAAAAATATTTTTAATTAATAATTTGCTAATTATTATGGAGTAATAGTCATTTAATAACAATTTGAGGACTAAAAAAATAAAACAAATAAAAAAATATCCAAAATATGTTGAAAACGTAACTCAAACTTCAAACAGCCATAACTTTTGATCCGAGTGTCTATTTGAGCTCTACCACATATCAAATCAAAGCCTGCGATGAGCTATACGTACTATTAATATAGGTGAAGCCTTTTTCACATTTTTCAAATCCAAAAAATGCCCAGAAGGCCTCTAAAACTGAGTTTTTAGTCGGGATACCCCAATTTTTTTAACATTTTGTGGATTTTCAGCCTCGTTTAAGGGGGTATTATTGGATTTTTTTTGGTGGGGACTGAATTTATTCCAAGGTATTACATTCATATTGATATTATGTATTTAAAATTTTATCGTTTTTTATATTGCACTGCTATTTATAACCAAATATATAAAAATATATACATATTTTTTTATATATTCACACATAAAAATTTAATTATAAATATAAATAATAAAATATATTTACATATAAAATATATTAGCTTTATCTAAATAATAACTAATATCCATTTTATTTAAAATAAAAATATATGAATATTTATATACCTATATATTAATCTAACTATATATATATATATTAATATAACTGCATATATATATTAATATAACTATAAATATATATATTAATATCACTATAAATATATATATTAATATAACTATATATATATATTAATATAACTATATATATATATATTAATATAAATAAATAAATAAATATATATATATATATATATATATATAAATATATATTACTATACGAATAAATATAACTAAATATATATATAAATAAATAGATATATCATTAATAGGACACCAAATCAATATAGGGGAGTGGCAAAGGCTTCAGGTGCGTAGGGGGGAGTCTTGAGATCAAATCTAGGTGGTAGTAGGGACGAACGCGCATGGGTGAATCTGGGGGCTAGCGCTGATAAAGGGCGGGGGATAGCACTGATAAAGGGTGGAGGGGTGTGTGCGGGTGCTGGAGGGGGGCAGAAAAGCGATGTAAAAGCGGGGCTCAAACGCTATAAAAGCCCCCTGATTGGCAATATTTTTTTTATTTTTTAACCTTTATCATAACTAAAAAAATCACTGATAAAAGGGGTCCTTTATGAGCGCTAAAAAGAAAATGCTGATAAAGGACTATTTTATCAGCACTTTTCGAAGCACTGATAAAGGGGACCCCCCCTTTATCTTCGCCGTCTTTAATATCACTTTTCTAGCACTATTAAAGGACATTTTTAGCACTGATAAAAGGGGTATTTGTAGTAGTGTATCTAAAATCTAGAAAAGAATAAAATAAATGAAAAACCATGGTTGGGGTGTGACATTATTAACATAATTATTTAATATGATAGTTATCACCTAGCCATTGGAATAGAGGGTATGAATTGGAATAACTAAATTTTTAAAATATATGGTTTACACATGTATTATTTGGTGATCAATTGATTAAAAATGAAAATAAAAATATTTGAAAATATATGAAATCTTTTTCCGAAAAACTATGCAAACAAACACGTTTTACCTTAATAAATTAATAAAAAAACTTTTAGTGAATTATTTTAATGAAATTAATATATTAAATATTCAATAAAATATTTAAAATTCATATTATTTTTTTATATATAATATATAATAATAAATTCAATTTTATGCTTAAAAATGCATTTTCTTCTTCAAAAAAGCAGTTTTGTCGCCTTTTTTGGGGGAACTCGTTTTAAAAATGTTTTTTGAAACATTTAGAAAATTAATTTGATAAAATAAACTTTATTTTTTGATTCATCATGTCAATATTAGTTTAGGGTTAACATTTTGGTATTTTTCTGAAAAGCTTCATTTTTTTTAATGAATAGTGAAAATTACCGTATTTTAATTTAAAACTGTATTTTCATTTAATTTATTTTTAAAGTAAAAATATATTTAAAATTGGTTTTAGAGTAAAATTAGTTAAATTATAAAAACATTAATCCAATTTATGTTATTTTAATTAATTTTATATTGAATATAGATATAAAAACTTTATAAACCTTTGACCATTTTCTCTTTAAAAACCCACTTTCTTGTCACATTTGTGAGATTAATTTTAAATTTAAATTTTCCACTTATATGAATTAAATTTCAAAAAATGTATTATATATTATGTATAAAAATAATCTATAATGTATAATAAGGTCAAATCATTTTTTTTACCAAAATGAATTGTGAAAATAGTAAAAATTATTTACTGTAGTTAAGGTAAAAATGGATTTATCGTGGGGTTAAACTAAGAAGATAATGATGAAAATGACCTAACAACTTATAAAACACCCATTTTATGGAAATAATACAACCTTATATCTTCTAAGTTTGTTAATGGACTATTTTTAGGCATTTTTTATGATAAGAATGTGGGTATGATTAAATATATTAAAAAATTACAAGTGTTCCACTCACCTCACTTATAATAGGACACCCCCTATAATCTCAACTTCACAAATTCAAAACCTATTTTTTGGCCAATACATACAAAAATAACTTAAAAAATTCCATCCTGTCATCCTATAAGCACTAGTTTGGGTATAAATCCAACATAGTAAGGCTTTTTTGTGCAAACCTAAGGTGGATACCTGAAGAAGAGGCAACATTCATTGATGAGTGTTTTTATTATATTTCTTAATTTACCACATTAAATTATTATTATAACAAGATTATATAATAACCACAGTATATTAAATATAATTAGATATTGTTATTTTAGGGTAATTACATAAAACCATCTCCACTTTCATCTAATGGGTTATGAAATCATCATTTGTATGTAAGGCAGACTATCGCCTTGGGAAACGATGTCATTTGTTTTTCCATTACCACTTCTCAAGTATGAAAATAATGATGGATTGATTGTTTATATATGATATTTATTATATTATTATTATTTTATAATATTTATATTACATGTTACTTTTTACATCCTATTTCATGGGAATATTATAATGTCGCTCGTGTGTACGGTGGGCTACTACCTCGCGAAGTGTTGTGATTCATTTTTCACTAACGCATTATATAGAAGAAAACAAGTATATATATATGATATACATTAAATAATTGTGATATTCATGAAATATTTATCATTATTAAATTATAACATTTCATTTTCTTTCTTACCTTTTCACTCACTAAAAGATGATAACATCATTCGTAAACATGGGGACTACCGCCTTCATGAATCTATATGACTGTCACTTTTCATCACCAAACCACATGTATGATTTGTATAATTATATTTAAAGAAATAATATATTATTTATAATATAATTATAATTATATAATTTCAATATATTACTTACCTCCTTTTCATAATTATTATTTAAAAATGGAAATGTTACTCATGCATATGCACGACCTACCGTCTCCATGATCGTAACATACTCCATTTCTCGAAACCATATTTCATGATTAGTAATAAAAGTATAATTAATTTATAAATATGATAATTATTTCATGATTATTATCCTGAAAGTAATATAATGATCAAATTAATAGTACCAAAAATAAAAAATCAAAACATATACGAAAAACAAAGTAGTTATCACCCAAAACATGAATTTAACATGGAATTGTTAATAAAAAGGTAATAAAAGGTCATAAGTAAATTTTATATGATATAATATCTATATTTATGGTTATATAATATATTTATAACAAACTTATATTTATTATACAATATTATTGAATGTCTATGATGGAAGTCAAGACTTAAGGTAAGGGATTTCCGTTTCACTTTTTTAATTTTGTGTGACACATGCAATATTCACCAACTAATTATTTTATGTGGTGTATATAATAAACATGAATATATTTTATGATTATTATCCTTAAAATTTCTGATATTTACATTTCCATTTTGAGATCCTTCTTTTATGGGGTTTACAGTTGAAAAGTTAACAAATCGATAAGGGGTTTTTTTTATCTCAATTTTCCTTATTTAGGAAATAAGTTATGGTATGCACCTATCCTATTCAATGAGGTCAATATAATTCCCATTTACATGTTATATAATAAATATACTTCTATTCATTATATTTTATATTTCATTTAATTTAATTCTTCCATGGGGTTTACAATTGAAAGTTACCAAAGTGGTAAGATTTTTATTTTATAATCTCATCATTTATCAAAATTGTTCATGATTATTATTCTAATGATGAAATATTATGATATATCTCTCAATAAACTCATTAATTTTCTTCTAATTTTTTTTATTTCATGAGAATAAATTTTTTCCCTTCATTTCCTCCTCTTATGTTCTCCAGAGTTTAAAATAATGGTTTTATGAAAAATCATTTTTTCGGTCGAAAAATATTTTTCTTCCAAAACCATGATTTCTAAAAATATTTTCATTTTTTTAGCATTATTAAAATGATTTATTAAATAAATTTTTACCCATGTTTTAATTTTTTTAAAATATTTTAAAAAGTGTTTTTTAAAGAAGAAAGGATATTTTCCTCAATACTTGTTTTAAATTATTATTAAAGATTACTTTATAAGTTTTAAAGGTTATTTTAAAAGAAAATGATTTGTAAAATGTTTTAAATATTATTTTTCAAAAAAGAAATGATATTTTACTCAATAAATATTTTAAATTATTTTTAAAAATTCCTCTATAAGTTTTCATTTTTTTTAAATAAAATTATTTTCAAAATGTTTTAAATTTTAAAAATTGGTTTTTAAAAAGAAGATAGTTTCCTCAAGAAATGTCCCAATTAATCGTTCAAAATTATTTTACATCTAATATAATATTTTTGGATGTTACCTATGATTTATTAGAGATATAAACTAAGGATACCACTGTTATTATTTCTTTGAATGGTTTTTTATGACATAATGTTTATGAAACCGATCTCTCTTCCACATGTTATTCTATGGTAGAATAATTATGAAACCTTATTTTTTTCATAGTTTATACTATTATGAAATGATGAAATGATTATGAAACATGTATGTTTTTCATTGGTTATGAAATTATGAAATGTTTATATAACCCATTTCATTTCATGAGATATGATATGATTAATGTTTTATGATCTTGTGGCACACATATGTGTGATTTTCATTATGTGATGGTGGTTATGTTATAACCAAGGAAGATTGCTAAGTTATAACTAATTATGGTGGTTAAATTATAAAAAAAGATGGGTGAGACATATATCTCCCTCCAATTCATTGGGTAAATATTTATATCTCATGAGATAGATAGGATTAGAATGGGGAATAAACTCACTTTAGTAAAGACTTTGTCCACTATGATGGTCTTGGGAGTAAAACTTAAATAACATGATAGTTTGGGGAGTGAAATCATTCCGCTATAAGGAAATGGATTCCACTAGGGATAATGGTGTGTTCCACCCAGTAGGTGTAGCCTCCAAAAAGGAGGGTACGTGGGTGGTTAACCCAAGACCGAAGAAGGTATAGGGGTGGTTTGACCAAGACTAACATGTTATGAATGTATTGGTGGGTAGTATTGATATAATAATTTCTATTCTTATGTTTATTACACATATATATGTGTCATGATAATGTTATATTATCATGGATCATTTTCTTTGATTTTCTTATGATTTATGTCTTATGAATTGTCAATATTTATACCATGACTCATGTTTATAATCTATAGAATATTGGGTATGAAATTCATAATTTATGTTCATAATCACATATATTTTTGTTTATCTTATGATTTCATATGATCATATATTTATATCTCTTATGTTTACCCTTATTAATCATATTACCTCATCCTTTTTAATATCTTATTTCCCATAGTTATGAAGAAATGTTTTTAAGTAGGAGTACTAAGGGGGAAGATCTTTGTGGGAGACATTGGAGATATTTCACAAATTAAGAATATTACGTTCCAATTTTCCAAAGGCACTAAAATTTTATAGTATTTAGGTGTGTTTTTATATAATATAATTAATATTCATCTAAAAATATTTAAGATTTGTTTATGAAAAGACTGGGTCAATATATCTTTGATCAATATGTTACAATAGTTCTTGATATTATAGTTTAGGAAAAATTTAAGGGGTATACCAACCTATTATTGTACACCTAAAAAGATAAAAATTTATACTATAATATCCTTCCCTAGCCCGATTTACCTACATTGTGGTTAAGTCAAAAAAAATTAGGATTCACATAATTTATCTATTTAATTATTTCATCATTTTAATTTTTACATTAACAATTCTAGAAGTTTCCTAGCCAAGGAATAGTTATATGGAGTATTGACCATAAGTTATAAGGTAAAACAATTTATAAGTTGTGATAGGTACCCCATTTAACTATCACAAAAAACTATTTAAAGTATTTATGTACTTGGTGTTGTTTCAGCTAAAGTGTTACATTTCATCGCCCAAATTGAAATACCCAAACTTATTACTAGTATAGTGAAAGTATTGGGTCAACCCATGGAGAGAGAGAGTCTATGTGTTCTATTTATCTAGTTTATGAATAATTAGGTGATGATTTCTAAAATTTAGAGTAGATATTTGTTGCTCCAAAGATAAAGTAAGTTTATTTTTTCTATTTATTGATGAATTTCTTTAAAGGAAAAGAAAAATGTAAAGAAAAATTTATTCTAACGATAAATGGGAAGATGCACTAGGGATGTGAATTTTTCTGGATCATTGATAAATCAATTTTCTTGTCATGTTATTTTTTTCATAATAACTCACATAATTGGGTTTTGATTATAACGGAACCCCCTTGGTCTGGTGAGTTTTGTTTGAATCAATAGAGAAGAATTCCTTGGTTTGGAATTTTATTAATATTAATTTTATTAATTGTAGGCCATTTTGAGATGACAAGTTCACCCAATGATCATGGGTTTACTTTGTCATAATTTCTATAAAGATCCCTGGAAACTATGTTCTTGGTCTGATATAGGGTTTCCAGTGATATTTAGCTAGAGATTTCACGGGATTATGAAATAAACATAAATAAAAAAATACAATAAAACAATTGATTAATAATGAACCATAATCATCCACAAACCCAACACATGTAAAATTTAGATATGCATGGAGTATCTAATCCCTAAGAGATTATAAATACCTGAAATAAACATTGCAGCAAATTCAAATTGAAGATCATCAGGAAGGTAGAGTGGTAACACCTCCTCTCTTCTCTTTCCTCTTTCTCTTTCTCTCTCTTCTTCTCCCTCCTTTATTCTCCTATTTTGTGTCTTTATTTGTCCCCCCTTTATCCTCCTAAAATTTGGAGGGCCTTCCCTATTCTTTATAGTATTTAAAAATACATGACGTTTACTATAAAGTACACGGCATGTAGTCAGGTCAACTTGACTTGTCTCCTATTTCACCACAGATAGGTGATCTTCCATGCCGCCCTTGACTTTGAAGCCATAAATAGTTGGTTGGTGGGGATATATGATCTGTATCACCTCCCCACATGGTATGTAGTATCAACTTCAGCCACCAACCGCTTCTATAAGGGGTAAGACAACATGTAAATGGATTGTACCTGACTCTTGTATCTTTGTTGACAACATGGGTGTGTACTTGTTCTAGTTGATCTGTGTTGGGAAAATGGTACACGATGTGTATATATAAAGTACACGCCGTGTATTTGTGAACTTTTGTTATGATCATTCTCGATTTGTGACTTTGGCTATAAAACACCTGAAAATCATCACAATCACTGAATTAAATCATTTTATCTCCAAGAAAAAATATATCCAGTGAAAAAATGTTTTAATACTCAATAGAATATATAAAAATGTATAGCCAAATCGTGAAAATCAAAATCCCCCACACATAGCCATTTTCATTCCCTCAAGAAAAATCTCAACCTCAAATTTAAAGAATCTGTACTCTAAAAAGGGAAGCATTAAACTAATTATACTTATAAATACTATATCAATAATAGATAATTTTAAAAGGCACAAAACATATTTCAATTCCAAAGATATTTTAATCATTACTCCTATATAATATAATTAATTATTTGTATTCTCTTTTATCCACATTATTTAACTTTTCAAAAATAAACATGTCACTTAATGATTTACCTCACCAAAAAGTTACCACACTCACCACTCAAGATTATTTTATCATATTTGTGCTCAACCTCAAGTATATGTACTCTATCCATATGATTTCAATTGTTCTAATTATCCAATTCAAAAGTAAAATAAAAAAAATCATGAGGGCATTCAATAAGGTTCAAATGTTTTAGAGGAAAAGGGTTAGTTGGTAATGATGTGAAAAATAATCCTTGAGGTTTGAAAAAAGAGGATGAATTTTTAAATAATAATGCATGATATTCAAAATAAATCTTATTGAAAATGAATCCCCAATCAATATATCTCAAAGGGTATCATCACCATGACATTCCCTTACCAACATGGGTCTATAAACCATCAATAATGTGTATCAAATGAATCTGGTCCCTCTTTTAAAATTTTCAATACTTTTTTTAGGGACCACTAAGAATACAATGAATAGTGGTTTTGAAACCCTTCTTCCCAAATGAACAAGATACATTCTCCCCCACACATAATTTCATGGTGGATTACCAAAATGTACCATGAATTTCCAAAAATCCCTCTCTAAATATCAAATGAAAAATCAAACAAAATTATGAAAGAATTAGGGTAGGAAAGGTACATAGGCTTGTATTGTGGATTCCTATCAAGGTAGTTCATGGTTTCTATGGGTTTTAAGAATATTAGGTGTAGGGTAGGTCTCAAGGTCAAAGGGGATGAAAAAAATCTTATGAATCAATCATTTTAATGTGATTAAAAAATATTCATGTTTGGAAGAGAAAGACTAGCAAGTTTTGGTAGTTATGCATATCCCAAGAATCTATCAAGAAAGAGAGTATAAGAAAGAATATGTCAAAAAGTCTTAGAATACCTCTCTGGAATTAGGAAAAGTAAAGGGGTCAATCAGGTCATGACATGAGTACAAATGATTAGTCTAATAAATGTAAATTTTCACGACTTTAAATCAAGAATCAAACTATATCATCAATTATTTAAAAATTCTTTGAAATTTAAAAAAATCATGTAACTTTTAATATTACCTTCTATGTATTTACAATTTATAATTATAATTAATCAAAAAATTTCCACATTTTAAAATATTTAAACTATTAATGATGTCTCATAGATCAGTTCAGGGGAAAAGACAAGTGTAGGTAGAGACTCTCCCCCACACTTAATAGTGCACATGGTCCTCTAAGTGAAACACCAAGGTAGAGGAGAGGATACGAGGACACATGGGTGGTTAAGATGAGGGTAAATAGTGAAAGAAGTAAATATAAATGGAACATGAAAAAGAAACTCTGAAATAATACTCCCCTCATATTGAGTTGACAAAGAGGAAAAGTAGTTGAAAGAAAATTGCCAAGCAACGCTCCATAGAACCTGTGACTGGTGAGAAAAAGAAAAAAAAATCTACAAAGACATAAATCATCAGAGCACATTAATAGAAAAAATAGATATATATATATATATAAAGAAGATAAATGTGCCAAAAACCAATCATAGTGTGGCCTCAGAAGAGGCGTCATCAACAATTGGAGGATCCGTAAGAGGAGGATCAGTCGTAGTGAAAACGGAAGGCACCTGATCTGTTATCTAAGTGGGATTCACCGTGAGAACATCTGTCATGGCAGTAGGAGAAATAGTAGCTGGAGACACAAGATATGTGCTTTTCATGTGAGGCTCTACCGACACATCTTGGTGGGAATTAACAGTAATATGAGCATCTGGGATAACAGTAGATAATAGAACCGAATCAGTGGCTAGTTCCATCATCGAGGTTTGGGTGGCGGAAGGAAGATTAGCAGAGGGAGGAGTAAGTTCTGTGGATAACTAAAGGTCTTTATTCTGAAGAATAATGCCCAACATCTGCTCAATCTTCATCTGGTACTATAGTAAGGTAGTCTAGTGGTGCTCAAGGATGTCTAGACGACATTCCATCACGGCCAGGTGGAGGGTGATGAGGAGATCATCCGAGGGTGCGGGTAGAGGTGGGGATGTGTAGGGCATAGAAGAAGTGTAAATGGTGGAAGAATATGGATGGGAGGAATAAGTGGGGTGAGGTGGGGAAAAAGAATCTACTGGTGGATGGGGTGAGACCCGCTCATCAACACTATCAGGGGCAGCAGGGTCATCCCTAGCCCCCGCCGGAGCTGGGGCATCCTTCATGAGCACATAGACATCACCCCTACACTCAACCATCCTCATGTGGATAAATAAGAGGATATCGAGACACTAAGGAGAGCCAAAGTGGTTGTGAGGGAGAGAGGGATCAAAAACACCTAGGTGGTGTGCCAAGCGGGTGGTATAGAAGACGCCGTTCAGGTTTCTCTGATGGACATGAATTATGGAATGGAAATGGATGGCTAAAAGACAAGGTAGGTCAGGGTAATCATGCTAGACAACATAGGTGAGAAGCTCCATGTCTCGCCCATACATGACAATCATATCCTCATGGTGGGGAAAAATAACTGTGATAAAGCTATGATATAGGAAATTAAGGGGAGGGTAAATGATGAGAGTGCTCTTCTAGGATGTGGGGGTGTACCTATGGTTAGGCCCAACAAGCTCCCACCACATAATGATGAGGTCAGAGTGCTCAAGGTGGGTAAGGGTGGAGATAAGATGTGGAGTGGCAGGATGGGGGTAAATCCACACCCTCTACCAAAATCATCCATGGTTAGGGAAAAATGACATCCACTTAGATGAAATTGAACTAGGGTGGCTGTATCGGTGGGCATCTAGAATTAGGAAGGCCCATCAAACTCGAAGGTTGAGATAAACTCCAAAAATAAATCTCTATAGGTTGGAGCACTGACCTGATGTTTCTTGAGTGGATGTGTATGGATAATGAGCTCCTCAATCTCCTCCCAGATACCGAGATGTTGAGGAAAACTGATGTTAAGAAAGAGGCCACTCAATTGGATCGTCCACTGTGAAAAGCACCGCAATCAGTCTGTGGAAGGGAGGACCTCAACAAAGATTAGGTAGGTATGTGACTGAGGTCAGGTATCAACAAGAGTGGGATGAAATAAAGAAAATAAAATAATAAAAATAAAAGGAAGAAGAAGAAATAAAATTTGAGAAATTAGTAAAGAAAATTCCCAACGTGTGGATCCAGTGTACATGGCGTGTAGTGCGATCTGGGTAAGAACCCATGTACTCTGGATAGACACGCTGAGTGGGAATCTAATAATGATTTTTTCAGTACACGATGTGTCATATAGAATACACACTATGTGTGAGAAAATGGGATGTGATCCGTGTGAGTGCTCGTACACAGTCTTGACACGAAGGGGCCAAAGAAGAAAGTACACGCTGCGTGTGGGAACAACATGGAATGTGTGAGAACATGGCATACAAATCATGTATTCCCTCCACATGGAAAGCTCCTGATGAATAGGGTACACAACATGTACCTAACATACACACCATGTGTAAAGACATGGGATTAGGTCTGTATGGGTCAGTACATGGGTAGCTTCTAAAGGCCGGACATAGGCACCGTACACGGTGTGTACCAAAAATACATGACATGTGTATTTCAATTTATAAAACAATGTGTGTGTGTGTCTATGTACAATACGTACATGGAGTGTGTTCTTAATTCACCCTGTGTACTGCGGGATGAATCCAGATGGTCAGCTAATCTCAAATCTACCCTAAACGCAAGTGAAACTTTGAAATAAAGGGTGGAGAATGGCATATCTTGAGTGAGGATCAAAATACGGAATAAATCAGAAAAAAATGCAGAAAAATAGGGGATTGTGATGAGCTAGGCAGATGACAGCGTTTGAGAGAAGAAAATAGGGAGGGGGGGGGGGGTGTTCGACATGAGGTCAGGCCGAGTAGGGTTCCCGACCTTTATACCCGAACCACATGGTGTGTGGCAGGTCCCACACACCGTGTATGAGTTTTTTAAAAAAACATTAATAAATAAAATTTATAAAAATTAAAATATAAATTAACAAAAATAAACCTATACATGTAGTGTATTAGGGATAAAATGTTGTGTTATCTAAAATTTGAAAAAGAGAACTACAACCATCGGTCTGGTGCTTGGGGCATGATTCAAACCGACGATTGGCCATTCTGAATGAAAGCCCTCAACCACTGGAGATATGGTTGTAGTGCTACATGGTTTTATGAAATTTTAATTATTAAATTATAGGTGTAGTTCTAAATGGGACAAACAAAATGCACGATGTGTGGTTTTAATTTGAATGATTGGGATGAAGCATGGAGATTAGCCGAGTTCAAACTTGGGTCTTTTTAATCCAGGGCTGAGACTCTACCAATATCCCACTTCACCCACACGTAATTTCATATTTTTAAAACCACTTAAATTATTAATGAAAACATGGTGCACATTAAATATATTGAAATGCACACCGTGTTGTTTTATTAATATGAAAAATGATGGAACTGGGCTGGTTGTCAGGATTCAAACCCAATTTTTTTGGATCCGTGGTTTATGACCCTAGCCAGGCAGTCCATACCCATCATGGGCTTTATTTTATTTTTAAAAACTCATATCTTATTTTAAAAATAACTCACACTCTGTTTAACTATACACAAGTTCAAAAAGGATGAACCCTATACCGAAGGTAGGTATAGATTGATTCAAACCAGTGACAGCTCAGATACATTCTAGTGACCTTACCATCGACACATGCATCATCCATATTTATTAAATTAATTAATATATACTTATACTACTAGTTTTATTAGAATATAGATTAAAAAGGAAAGTACACACCGTGTGAAAAGGTGATACACAGTGTGTAGTCTCTGGGTTACCTCTCAAGAAGCGCCTCTATTTTGGGTCCTTGGCCCTACCTTAACCGAGCCTCTTGCTATCTGGATTGCATGGTGAATATCATACCCACCATGTCATCCATGAGAAGATAGGGTTTGAGACACTGACCATTCACCTTAAATTATTGACCATATTCTCCAGCAACTTCCACAACACCATGGTGGAAGACCTTGATCACTCAGAAAGGTCCCAACCACTGGGACTTCGATTTTTCTAGAAAAAATCTCAAACAGGAGTTAAACAATAGTACCTCATCACCAGGCTAGAATGACTTCCAAGAGATCATGCAGTCATGGATCGCCTTTTTATTTTTTTATATAGTATGGCATTCTCATATGCCTCCCACCAAATTTCATCAATCTTCGTCAGTTGGAACTTTCATTTATCTTCAGCGACCTTTAGATCATAATTCAATGCCTTCACAGCCCAATAGGATTTATGATCAAGTTACACCGGTAAATGAAATGGATTTCTATATATTAAATATAATGGGTACATACCTATAGTTGTCTTAAAGGCGGTCTGGTATGCCCATAAGTCATCATCAAGATTCTTGGACCAGTCCTTCCTTGAGGCTCCCACCATATTCTCTAGGATTTTATTCAGTTCTTGGTTGGATACCTCCACTTGGCCACTATATTGGGGATGATAAGGTGTCCCCATGTTATACCTCACTACATACTCCATGAGTACATTTTGAATCAACACATTGTCAAAATGCGTCCCTCTATCACTTATCAGAACTCGTGGAACACTGAACTTGCTGAAAATATTCTTATTCAAGAAGGAAATGACAAAATTTGCTGTGTTGTGTGTCATGGAATCAGTTTCATCCATTTAGATACATAATCCACACAAACAGGAATTTATGAGTTTCTATATGATGGGGGAAAGGGGCCCATGAAATCAATACCCCATACATCAAAGATCTCAAACTTAAGAATGGGATGTGGAGGTATTTCATCTTGACACCCCGTGATACCAATTCGCTGAAACCTAACACAACATTCTATAAAATATCAGTAATCCTTGAGAATGGTGGTCTAGAAAAACCTATATTGCATAATTTTTTCTATCATTCGGTCTGACCCATGATTCCCCCCTATTAGATAAGAATGAAAAAACTCCAAAACTCCAAAATTCCCATAATTTCTTCTTTCAAGATTCAGCGGCGGATCACCCCATCACTACATGAGTGGAAGAGTAGTGGGTATTCCTTGAAATATCTTTTATACCTTGGATATAAATAGTTTCTTCTGTTGAAATGTAAGATCAAGATGAATGACTCCTCTAACCAAGTAATTGGTGATGTCGGCATACCATGGGAAATGTATAATTACAACTGAGAAAAGATGATCATCTAGGAATTCCTCTTTGATTTCTATATCATCTTATCTTTCTAAATGAGGAAATTCCAATCGAGAGTGATGACCAGAGATGATGCTCTCACTTCCTTTTTTTCCACAAATTTACAAGTCAAATTCTTAGAGCAGAAGCACCCAACGAATGAGCTGCAACTTTGCATCCTTCTTATTTAGAAAATATTTAACGACTTCATGGTTAGTGAATACAACATCTTTTTATAGCACTAAATAAGAGCAGAACATGTTGAATAAAAAAACACCACCAACATCTGCTTCTCAGTAGTGGTGTAGTTAATTTGTGCTTCATTTAGGGATCTTATTTCATAGTAGATAGGTCTGAAGATATGATTAGGATGATGTCCAAGAACTTCTCCCACTACATAATCACCTTCTTCACACACAATTTCAAATTATTCCCCACAATTTGGGGAAATCATGATAGGATCTTAAACTAATCATTTCTTTAAGATATTAAAGGCTGCGATGCATGTTCCATCAAATTCGAAGATAAAATATTTTGAAAGAAGATTGGTTAGTGGTTGAGATATATTAGAAAATTCATGAATGAATCTTTTGTAAAAACATGCATGCCCAAGAAACCTTCAGATTTCTTGGATAGAAGTTGGAATGGGAAATTGTCATATGAATTCAATCTTCTTAGAATCAACTTAAATTCATTTCATGGAAATCTGGTGGCCTAAGACGATACCATTCTGTACCATAAAGTGACATTTCTACCATTTCAAAACAAAATTGTTGTGTTCAAACCATTCCAGGACCAATTCCATATTTCTCAAGCATGCTTTGAATGATTTTCCATAGACTGAAAATTTTTCCATAAAGAGTTATAGAATTTTCTCTGCCATGTCATGGAATATCGGCAACATGCACCGTTGGAAGGTGGATGGAGCATTGAAAATTCCAAAAGACATCTATCGATAGGCAAAAGTTCTGTATGGGAATGTGAAAGTTCTCTTCTCTTGGTCTTCAGGGGTAATAGAAATTTTGTTATAGCCACAAAAACCATCTAGAAAGCAATAAAACTTGTGCCCCACTAATCGGTCTAATATCTGATCCATGAAAGGAAGTGGGAAGTGATATTTTCATGTGGTGTCATTATGATTTCAGTATTACACACACAATCCCCATACCATGACCATTATTATAGGGATGAGTTCATTTTTATCATTGGTAATCATGGTGATACCCACCTTTTTGGGCATCACTTGTAAAGGATTCACCCATGGGCTATCAGAGATTGGGAAGATTAATCCAGCATCCAATATCTTGATCAATTATTTCGTTATAACCTCCTTTATTAGAGGGTTTAACCATCATTACAGTTGTTGAGAGGTCTTGGATCCTTCCTCAAGTATCACCTTATGGGTGAAAATGTTTGGATTGATCTCTTTAAGATAAACGACTATCCACTCAATAGCCTGTTTTCTTCACTTTAGAACCTGTAGAAGTTCATGTTCTTGCTCTTGTGAGAGAGATGAATTGAGTATAAATGGTAGCGTGTCTTTATCTCCCAAGTACCCATATTTTAAAGAATATGGTAGAGGTTTCAGTTCAAGTTGAGGGGATTTAATAACTGAGGGAACAATCAATTCTACCTTGAACCACTCTAGAATATCTAGAACAAGTGTACGCTACCAATAATGGCTGCCCTAGCCTACAATGAATCGCAGATCCTATGGTTCATAATCAGGTTGGATGTCCTTGATGACTGGTTCATCATTGATAGATCAACATCTCATGTAATCTCTCATCTATCCAAAGTGATCTTTCACTTTAGTCAATGCATAACAGTCCCCATTTTCCATAAGTTACACTTTCTTAACAACTTTGAGGATGTTGCAGGATACCTTTTCATCTCCCACTCGGAAGATCAATTCACCTTGGTGAACATCGATAAAAAATTTCCTAGTATCCAAGAAGGGTCCTTCTAGAATAAGAGGTTCCTCTTGGTCTTCCTCCATGTTAAGTATGATAAAATCGGTAGGAACAATCAGTATTCCCACTTTAACCAACACATCCTCAAGTAGCTCTCTAGGATATTTTATAGAGCGATCTCCTAGCTATAATTCTACTCGAGTTGGATTTAGATTGTTTAGCCACAACTTCTTAAAGACTCCAAAGGGAATAATATTGTAACTATCCCCTAATTCACAAAGGGATTTCCCAAACTCACAATATCCGATTGTGTAAGGGATTTTAAAACTTCCTAGATCTTGGATATTTGGAGGAAGAGAGTGTTGAACCACCAATGAGCATTCCTTAGTGAGAGGAATGGTTCCCAAATCCTCTATATTCCTATTTTTTGAGAGGATTTCATTCATGAACTTTGTATAACTTGGAATTTGATTCAATGCCTATACAAAAGGAATATTAATGTGAAGTTTTCTGAATACCTCCATAAATTTTGAAAACTTCTGATCTAGCTTCCTTTACTTTATTAATTTGGGAAATGGTAAGGTGGATTCACAAGGTTTAACCACCTCTTTTCCTTTACTATTTGTAGCCTCCTTTTCTTTTGATATGCCTTGCGTTAAGGGGGGATCCTTGATCTCTGCTTCATTATCCGAAGAGGGTGTAGGTGGAGATGGAGTTTTGGCCTCACCTTTATTTGTAGTTATTTTATAGGGTAGATCCTTCCCACTTTGTAAAGTGACAACATTGGTCTCCTCCCATGGGTTATTCTTAGTTTTACCCGGTAGTGTACCGGGTTTCCTTGAAGAGAGATGATTAGTAAGATGACCAATTTGATTCTCAAAGCTTTTAATAGATGACTCCTGATTCTGAAATCTTGTTTCATTGGTTGTTATGAATTTTGACATCATTTATTCTAGCTTTGATGTGTGTTCATCCTGAGGTTTTTTTGCAACTGGTTGAGGTTTTGGCTGCCAAGTTTGTTTCATCGGATGAGGGTTTTAATACCCTTGTTGTTGGAAGGATTCCTACTGCTTTCTGGGATATCAATTTTGATACTGATGTTGACCATAACTGGTTGGCCTTTGGGGGCGGGGTAGAGAGTTTTGTTGTTGTTGACCCCAGTTCATGTTTAGGTTATCTTTCCAAGCCGGGTTTTGGTATTGAGGGTAAATTTTTGGCCCTCAGTTTTGAGAAACATAGATTACCTCACTTATTTAAGGACTGTAACTTGTACTTGGGAATTCACCCATGGTGTGATTATCACGACATTCATTGCATGCTGGGTGATTTACCGCTTGAACTTGAGATGCATTTTTTCAGATTCAACGCACCAATATTCTTGGAAACAACATCGATTTGGGTAGAAATAATCATAGTTGAATCAATGTTATGCATTCCCCTATTTTGAGTACCCCGCTCAGAGTGCCATTAGAATATATTTTCCAAAATATCTTCTAGAAATTCAAAGAGTTCCTCTAGGGATTTTCTCATAATCATTCCTCCTATAGCTGCATCCAACACTGATTTGGTGATTTTCATAATACCTCCATAAAAAGTCTGGACTTGAATCCATAATGGAAGGACATGATGAGGGAACTTCCTCAATATTTCTTTGAAACTCTCCCAGGATTCATACAAT
The DNA here is from genome assembly GCA_963277665.1 of Viscum album. Taxonomy (NCBI): domain Eukaryota; kingdom Viridiplantae; phylum Streptophyta; class Magnoliopsida; order Santalales; family Viscaceae; genus Viscum; species Viscum album. The sequence continues at coordinate 1,254,155,940 of OY728151.1, read as the reverse complement.
GACTCTGAATCATGTTGCTAAAAACTGTGAATTTCATTCCGCAATATCATCGTCTTAGAAGGTGAGAAATATTTTGAAAAAAATGCCTGGGCTAGTGCCTCCCAAGTAAGGATGGAATGTTGAGGAAATCCTTTAATCCATTCCATCACTTTATCACTTAATGAGAAGGGGAATAAGAGAAGGTGAATGGCATCCTTAGAAACCCCATGGTAACGAAATGTGTCACAAATATCCAGGAAATTGGAGAGATGATCATTGGGGTCTTCACTTGGTAAACCTACAAATTGAACTGTATTTTAGATGAGTTGCATGATGGATGACTTGATCTCAAAATGTTGAGCTTGAAATGGTGGTTTGACAATAACTATATTTAATCCTTGTATATAAGGAAGAACGTACTCCATAAGGGTAAAATGTGGGGGAAGTTATTCTTGAGGAGGTTGAGGCATAAATTGATGCTCATGAGTAAAATAAGGTCCCTAATTTGGCTGCATGTATGAAAATTGCTCTGGTGGATGGTACTGCTGGGGTTGTTGTGGGCCAAAACCCGGAACAAATTGATCATGTTGTCTTTTCCAGTTCTATGGAATTAACTACTTGATATTTTCTAGTGGAAGATGGTTCTTCTTATCCTCAGTAGCGAGATATGGATTCAAGTTTTCATGAAGCATGATCTACTATCCAACTCCTTGGACAATAGCTGTTTATACCTCTTCTATGTTCTTCATGGGGGAATTTTGGTTGCACTCACCCATAAGTTCCAAAAAATGCCTCAATATTATTCATTCGATCTTCAGATCAATTAGAATGACTTTCATTGATTCATCACTCTTGGAACAATTGATTTGGCCAGTCATGAACCTATGATTCTTTACAACACCAAACACACACCTATAATAAAATAGGAAGAAGAAAATAATAATAAGAAAACATAAATGATATTAAGAATAATTTTTTAGAAATTTGGATTTTTTTTATTTTCACTTTAATTAATACAAACTTGATTTTATAAAACATTGTTAAATTTCTGTCCCTAGCAACAAATCCATAATTTGGTGTCGATTCAGCCTAAGTGTTACGTTTGGAATCCCAAATTTAAATACCCAAACTTATTACTAGTATAGTGCAAGTATGTGGTCGATCCATAGGGAGAGAGAATCACTACATTCTATTTCTCTATTTTGTGACTAATTAGGTAAAGATTGATGAAATTTAGAGTTGATGTTTGTTTCTACAAAGATAAAGTAACCAATTTTATATTTCTTGATGAATTTATTTAAAGAAAAATAAAAAATATAAAGAAATATTGATTCTGATGATAAATGGGAAGATGCGTTGGGGTTGTGGATTTTTGAGGGTCATCGATAAATAGATTTTCTTATGATGTTGTGTTGTTCATAATAACTCACATCTCTAGGTTATAAGTATAATAGAAATCCCTTGGTCTAGTGAGTTTAGTTTGAATTAATAGAGGCTAATTCTTTGTTTTGGAATTTTATTCCTATTAATTTTATTAATTGTAGGCCATTTTGAGACGACAAGTGCACCCAATGATCGTGGGTGTACTTTGTCGTAATTCCTCTAAAGATCCCTAGAAATTCTGTTCTTAGTCTAATATAGAGTTTCCAATGATATTTAGCAAGATATTTTGAGGTATTATAAGAGAAACATAAATAACACAAATACAATAAGGAAATTGATTAATAACAAACCATAATCATCCACAACCCCAACACATGGGGAATTTAGCTACACATGGTGTAGCTAATGACCAAAAATCTCTTAATACCTAAAATAAACATTGCAGTAACTTATAATTGAAGATATTTAGGAAGGTAGAGGAGCATCACATCCTCTATTATCTTCCCTCTTTCTCTTTTTCTCTCTTCTTCTCCCTCCTTTCTTCTCATGTTTTGTGTCTCTAGTTGTCCCCCCTTTCTCCTCCTCAAATTTGGAGGGCCTGCCATCCTATTTATAGTATTTAAAAATACACAGCATTTACCATAATGTACATGGCATGTAGTAAGGTCAACTTGACTTGGATCCTATTTCTTTGCCGGTAGGTGACCTGCCACACCGCCCTTGACTTTGAAGGAATCAACGGTTAGTTGGTGGGGGTATATGATGTGTTGCACCGCCCCACATGGCGTGTAGTATCAACTTCATCCAACAACTGCTTCTGGAAGGGGTAACATGGAATGTAAATAGATTGTACACAGTATGTGTATATTGGCAGACAACCTGGGTGTGTACTTGTTCTGGTCAATCTATGTCGGGACAATGGTACACAGTGTGTATATACAAATTAAACATCGTGTGTTTGTGAACTTTTGTTCCAATCATTCCCAATTTGTGACTTTGGCTGTAAAACACCTAAAAAATTATCCTGATCACTGAATTAAAGCAGTTTATCTCCAAAACAACCTATATCAGGTGAAAACATATTTTAATACTCAATATAATGTATGAAAATGTATAGAAAAATCCAACACATTAGTACTCAAGTTAAAACTTTTACCCATTTAAAGGATCATATAAATAGAATGACACCATGAATTTAAATGAAAACCCTATATAAATTGATATATAAACTTTAAATTACCATCCCCAATCCCATCATAGTATAAATGATTTCAAGGAAGTGTAGTAATATCACGAGTTCATATATTATTGAATGATGTATGAACACACACCTCTTTCCATACCAAACCAAGAGGTAAAACCCCATAAATAAATAACATCACACCCAAGTGAAATAATCAAGTTATAAACTAGTCAACTATAAAAGTGAAAACCAAGAACATCAAACCCATCCTTGGAAACATGGATTTTACCCATATGTGGGTTAGATTATCTTAGGCACAAGATTATTACCAAACCTTAGAAGCCACTGAACCTATGCTCTTGGATTGTGTGCCACAAGGTCTCAAGCACACCTCACCATATGCTAGAGGCTTCCAATTATAAGTAAGGGTGATGATGTTACTAATAAAGTGAATTCACACACACACACACATATATATATTTAGATACGTTCATTTGGTATTTATTCATGTTTTACTAGATAATTTATTATGTTTTGGTTGGTTTTTGTAGGAAATAGGAAATCAATTCTCAAAGGTGGTGCTACTATAATTTTAGGAATTTCAGAAATTACACATCATGAAACCTATGTATGACATGCATTCCTTGATAATAGTACCCTTATAAGACGAAGGCCATATCATGAAACCAATATAAGTCATGAATCCTCCAGGGAAAATTAATAAACTATGTGAATCCATTACATGATGTGAAAGTTTCAAATTCTGAACCCGAAAAAAGATACAATCTGTGAAATATTGGAGTGGCAATATTTCCCAATATTTTTGATGTTCTGATTACATGATGTGAATTTAAATTACACATCATGAAAAACTTGAAGGAAAAGATATTTTATGCCTATACATGATGTGATAGATTTACACATCATGAGATTTGAGGGATTATTTATATTCTAGCACCTTAATTCTAGCAGGGATGATGAATAAGGCCAAAGTATTCTTCTTTCTTGTACGCTTTCTTCTTCATAACTTTTAGCACTAGTTTCAATTATTTTCTTTCCTACTTTTCTGATCCTTTTTTTCTATACATCATTCCAAAAGATTTTTTGATTACTATTTTCAATTCCAATTGCTACTTCAAGATTTATTTTTGATTTCATATCCAAATTTTGTGTACCTTTATACTTTTTTATTAAAGTAAGTGTGTTGATTGATTATAAATTACCTTAAATTACGAACTTATTTAATTTGAACATTTTTATAACCATTCAAATCATGTTTAAGATCTATTTTTCTTCTAATACCATCATTAATATGAATAGTTAATCTGTTTAGGGTTAGGGGTTGAGAGTAAGGTCAGTTTAAACCAAATTAATCCTTAAATAAAAACTTAGAAAATCCTTTAGATTGTAATTAGGCCAATAATTCATGTTAATATCATTATTTTTCATAACCCTGATCTTGGGAATTACAATAGAAATACCCTAACCTAATTGGAGTTGATAAGGCTATAACCAATAGCCTGTGGAGTTTTTCACCCTTGAAGCTAATCTCATTGCACCTAGGTTGTTGACTATTTATAGACCAGTGATTAGTTTACATATTAGGTAGATCCAATTGGTTGAACCAAAACCAATTAGTGACCTCCATAATTGTTTAAAACCTAAGCTATATGACCATGTCAAGCTAGATCTAAGAATACCTTTTTACTAATCCTTGAAATTGATCTTGTTCCCTCTCTTTATTTTGATGTAAAACCAATCAACATATTAGAAAACTAATCCTACAAAAGTCATGTCATGAATCAACATGTTATGTTCTAACCACTTGATCAACAGACTCTCTAGCTTGTATCTCTGGGATCAACCCTGCACTACTACTATGCTATGAATTTGTATCTAGTGTATTTTGGAACTTATAAATTTCAAATTTGATCATGCTTGAAGGATTTAACAACACCCCTCTTGATGCATCAAATTTTGGCAGCATTTTTGGGGATCAACTTTTTCTTAGCACAATGGCCATCAATGAAAACCTGAAATTACCTCACACCCTCTTTCATCTTTCCCCTTTATTTTTACAATCTTTGTATATATATATATTAGCAATTGTGTCCACACTTTTCCATCTAGTGCATGCGCTAGGTCCCTCTAACTTGTTTAAGGAGCCTTGATGCTTAATATTTTTTTATTTAAATACAGAGATTGAGAGATACATGTATTCACATATTCACTCAATTTTGTCTAATCAAAACAACCCATCACAACATAATCTTCAAAATTTTCAATACGTTCCACCTGAATAGAAGGGAGGGTGAACACTACTGCATAAGTGAACCATTATAGGTTTCCATCCATTAGTGGTGTTATGCCCAACATTATTCATCCTCATATCATGGCAGAAAATTTCAAAATAAAACTTAGGCTCATACACATGATCCAAAATGAAGGAAAATTTAGTGTACTTCATAGCGAGGATCTACATGATAATATTTCAAGTTTCCTTGAAGTTTGTGGCACCTTTAGGAGCTAAGTTGTGGTGTTTGATTCCATTAGATTTAGATTTTTCCCCTTTGCCTTGAATGAAAGAACTAAGGATTGGATCAAAATACAAGCTCCTGAGTCTATTACGACTTGTGATGATTTAGAAAAGAAATTATTAGACCAATATTTCTCACCTATACTAGACAAGAAGATTAGAAACGATATACAAAACATCTCCCAAGTGGAAGTAGAATCATCTTGGGAAGCTTGGGATTGATTCAAAGAGCTGAATCGAATGTTCCCACACCACGGACTTGATGTGTGGCTAAAAATTCAGACATTTTACCAAGGACTAAAACCATTTTCATGTACTATAGTGGATTCTTCCAATGATGGTGGAATTATTCTCAAGATGTTTGAGGTTAGAAGAGAACTTTTAAAAGAAATCTCCCACAATACCTCTCTCTGGTAGAGTAATCGAGGACTGTCTCGACATGGAATTCCTCAAATGGAATAGAACACATACCTTACAACCCAAGTTGAATCCCTTGTAAATAAGTTATAAACCTTTCATATACCTTCACCATTTCTGCCACATACTTCCCTTGTTATGGAAATTTAAGCCTATGAAATGTGTGGAGGCCCACACCCATACTAGGACTATAGAGAAGGAATGAAAGAAAATAAAAGTAAAATTTGAAAAATACATAAATTATAATAAAAAACAATTTCAGTAACCCCTATAATACTAGTAGTCGTATTATCAAAAGAGACTATCCCAACAACCACCACAAACAAATCAGGATTAATACCAATAGAGGAGTGGTCAAGCACCTCCATGAAATCATAGACCACCGAGGTAACATGTTCAAAATATAGCACCTCGACCTCAAAAACCATTTCCTGGAAAACCATTTTACCCTATATCCCAACAATTTCCACCCCAAAATAGCTTCAATAAGCTTCATCAAGGTAGTCACAACAAGTCCCACCTCAACAATAAAATCTTGAGAATATTCTCACTATAGTTGTTTAAAAGGTAGATCAAAGGATGACTACCCAATAAACTAATATGAAAAATCAAAGGGATTCCCTACAAAATCTTGATCACCAAGTGGGATAAATCTCTAAAACTCAATTAGAATGATTACCAGTAATGTTTCTTGGTAATACGGAGACACATCCATGAGAGGATGATAAGGCTCTAGTCCTTATAAGTAGAAAGGAGCTAACTTTTTAGCATCCATTCATAGGAAAATAAAATTAGTTAATAGAATTTGAATTATGTGTGACCATCATCAACAAATATAGAAATGATAAAACACATAATATTGGTCAAGAAAAAAAATATAGAATCTGAGTAAACTAAATAAACTAATGTACTAGAACAAAATGAAAATGAATAAGTTTATGTGGAACCACCACCATACAAAACCTCTTATCCCTTTCCAAAGATAATGAGACAACAAAAGATAAAGGGTAAATAAAAGAAGTTTTTAGAAATGTTTAAGAAACTAAAAATGAATATACCCTTTATAGAAGCTATCAATCAGATGCTTGCTTATGAAAAATTATTAAAGGAGTTTATTTTTAATAAAATAAAAATTTAAGTCCTATGATTCATATCATTGAATGAATAATGCTCCAAATTCTTTCAATGGAAGATCCCACCAAATATGTGAGACACCAAAATCTTATGGATCCCATGAACTATGAAATTTTGGAAAATCCTTGTTTAAAATTGTTGAAAGTATTAATATCATACCTATGAGTGTCTTATGAAATTTAGGACTTGAATATTTGAAACTAATGAGTGATTCACTTCAGTTGGATGATCGACCAGGCATGTAATCTCGAGGACTTCTCGAGGTCATTTAATTCAAGGTTGTTAAATTCATTTTTACTAATTTTTTACTTATATTGGATATAGAGGAAGAATAATATTTCCCCATAATTACAGGGATACCATTTCTCACCACTATAAAGGTGTTGATTGATTCAAATCAAGTAAGTATGATTTTCAAAGTTTTCAATGAACAAGTAGTGTTCAATTTAGTAAAAGTCACCATATAAGGTGGTGATTCATTTGATTGTCAATCCATATTTCTGACCGATGAGAAATATGATTACATGACCATTAAGGTTGATAGAGAGACCATGTATCCTGAAGAAGATGAGTTTAATGGTTATGGGTATGTGAATTCTAGTGAACCTATGGTGAGGGATAACATTATATCATTTATACCCATAGTCTTCAAGCCATTGATGTTATAATTGAAGACTCTACCAAACACATTAAAGTACTCATTATTAGAAAATTCAACTGCAACTATAGTTATCATCAACTTATAATTGAATTAGGTGAAAGAATAAAAACTAATTAAAGTCCTAAAAAGGAATAAAAACTTGATTTACTAGTGTTTGAATGACATTAAGGGGATCAAATCCATTATTTTAACACAAAAAACTATGTTAGAGGAAGGTGATAAAATAAAATTTGAACCACATAAGTGGCTCACTCGACTAATGAAAGAACAATTCAAGAAGAAATCTATAAAGATTCTCAACACCAATATAATATTTTCTATCTCTGATAGTTATTGGGTGATCCTGCTATAAGTCGTCCCAAAAAAAGATATCTTGACTACTATTAAAATCAATTAAGATGATTTAATCTCAACTTGAACCATTACTATATGATGATTATGTATTGACTGCATCAATCTCAGAACGATAACTCAAAAGACTATTTTATACTCCCATTCATAGATCAGATGATATATATATTATTTGGAAATAAATTTTATTATTTTATAGATGAATAATCTGGATAAAATAAAATTTTTATTGACCAAGATTATTACTCAAAGACCACATTCACAAACACTTTTAGAACATTCATATATATAAGGATTCCATTAGGAATTTTTAATGCACTAAAAAATTTCTAGCTGTATATGACACACATTTTTCATGATATGGAAGAGAAATTATGAGATATTTTCACAGATGATTTCTCTATATACATAAGATACTTTGAGGTTTGAATTCAAAATATTAAATTAGTTATGAAACAATTTGAAGATAATTTCCTAGTGATAAATTGGGATAAATGTAATTTTATGGTCCAACGAGGCATATTACTTGGACATAAAATATCAAATCATGGCATGGAAGTTGATCTAGAAAAAATAAAGGTGACTAAAATTTTACCTGAACCCACAACATTGAAAGGTATAAGAAGTTTTCTAGGACACATGAGATTTTATAAATTCCTTTTTTAAGATTTTGTAAGAATATTCTTCTTACTGACATAGCTATTATCTAATTACACTCCATTTTCTTTCACTGAAGAGTGTCAAAGGGCACTCAACACTCTGAAAAATAGTCTGGTGGATGCTCTTATCATAGTATCACCCAATTAGGATAAGGACTTTGAATTGATGTGTGACAGTAGTGATTTCCCTATGGGTTCTTCTTTAGGAAAGAGGTTTGAAAAAAATATTCCAACCCTTCTATTATTCCATACATACTCTAAATAAATCACATGTCAATTAATTGACCATAGAGACGGAGATGTTGGCAGTGGTCTTTTATTTTGAAAAATTTTCATCATACCTCATGCTTTCCAAAGTGGTGGTGTATACAGGACATCCAACATTGAAATATCTATTGAGAAAAAGGATTCCAAACCACAACTAATATGGTGGATCCTATTTCTACAAGAATTTTACATAGTTAGAAAAGAAACAAAAGGGATTGAAAATGTCATTTCTGACTACTTATCTAGAATTCCACTGATGATTATTGAGAATGATAAAGATATGAGTATTGAGGATGATTTTACTTATGAAACACTTTTCAATATAAATACACAATCATGATCATGGTTTTATGATAATGTAAAATATATTTCCACAGGATCTATTTACCCACATTTCTCCTATCAATAGGGGAATAAGTTCTTGGTTGATGCATTATGTTATTATTAGGATGATTTGATATTATTTAATCATTGTTTTGATGGATTGACGAGACACTGCATCCTAGAGAATGAAATTCAAAAAATTATAGAAATGTGTCTTGCATCACTCATAGGAGGACATCATGGGCCTAAATTCACCATATCTAAGATCATATAAAGAAAAATATTCTATCCTACACTCAATTGGGATACAAGGAGTTTTTTACAAAGTTGATATAAGTTCTAGTGGATAAACACCATTGTAAAATGCAATGAAATACCCTAAAACCCTATCCTTGAAGTCAAAATATTCGATGTGTTGCGAATTTAATTTATGGGTCCATTCCCTAATTCTATTGGGAAGTATTATATCTTTGTCAACATGGAATATGTTTCAAAGTGGGTAGAAGATGAATCCACTGCCCATGACACAACCAATATGGTCATGATTTTTTTAAGGAAAAACATTTTCTCCAAATTTATATTTCTTTAGTTACTCATTAGTGATCAAGGAAAACACATTAAAAATATTATTGTAAAAGTGATACTTGATAAATATGGAATTTGATACAACACTAGAACTCCATACCACCCACAGAAAAGTAGGGAAGTTAAATTATACATTTGGGAAATAAAAAAATTATTGGAAAATAAAATTTCTACTAGTAGGAATGACCAGAGCTTCGAATTGTATGATACAATTTGGGCGTATTTCAGGCATATAAAACACCCATCGACACTAATATGTTCTAATTTTTTTTTTCTGAGAAGCCCTATCACCTACTAGTCTAATTAGATCATCACACTTATTAAGAAATCAAAAGGATAAACTTGGTTGCTCAAAAATCTAGACAAAAAATAATGCTAAAAATGAATGATTTGGAAGAAATTATTCAAGATGATTATAAAAATTCCCAAATTTATAAAGAAAATAAATAAATAAATGGCATGACCAATGAATCATGTGATGAACCTTCACACCAGGGGAAAAATTTATATCATTTATTTCTAATTGGAAACTATTACCTATTAAATAGAAATCCTAATGGTCGGGTCCTTTTGATGTTGTCAATTTTTCCCCTATGGGATGATTGAAATTCAATGAGGTGAAGGACCACCCTTTGAAGTCATCACTTAGTGATTAATAATCTATTAAGAACCATTTCATGAAGGGTGTGTTCTTTCTTTAAAATTAATTTGACTTGAAGCATGTCTAGATCTCAATGTTAAAAAAAGTGATGATAGGGAGGGAACCTAAGATAGGTTCCATAGGTTAGAGTAGGTTTTCTGATGTTTAGGAAGGTTCGGTAACACTGGCAACAAGTCAATGGTTCTTGAAAAAATGTTACGAAAATGGGATAATTCATGTCATGTAAACTGTACATGACGTGAACTTATTAGGGTCATAAAAAAATAAATTCCAACATTTTGCATGTCATGAATGATATACAAAATGTAAAAATCACGGTACATCTATATAATCCATGACACTAGGGCTCATGAGATTTCCCCACCTCTTCCGTACACTCTTATGATTGTCAGCCTCCCCCTAAACCGACTCTTCTCTTATTCATCCTCCTCCCATGTTGGTTGTGAATTTATAAATATATTTTCTCCCTTCCCTTACAGTTCTTCTCATCACCATGGCCCACACTAAAAATACCAAAAAAACATCTTCAAAAAGAGAGTCCCCACACAATGATCACCCCACACCAAAAATCCCAGTGTTGGATCCTACCCCAGCACCCATAAATCCACCCCTTCTTCATACCCATTTTGTTCTTCCATACCCACACCCTCCATCCATTCCCATTCTTCTTCCAACTATTCATAGGGCACTACCCAAAACATTCACCTACAGCCATTCTTTCACTTTTCTAATCTCAAGCATTTGGTTTTCTTGGTCCGTCTTTAGGAAGAGCCTAAGTGGACCAACAATACCCTTGACATAGGCATTATTGAGATGATCCTCATGAATGAGGAAGTCCTAGAGCACATTCAATGCATATACCAATCTATAATTATCAAGGCATGTGAGGGAACATACCAAGATATATTCTTGGAGTTCTTGGACATGTTGGATATTAACGTTGTGAACATCACATTACTTATTAGGGGATAGAATTAGAAGTGTGAATTGGGAGACTTCAATGTTGGGATGGGTATTGATACATCTAACTTAATTACTTCTCTAGTTTATGATTCCTTTTAGATCAATTTGAATAAGGTAGACACTCTGCAGAGCTGGTCATTGATCACCCATGAACGTCAGAGCATTTATGACCCATGCACAGAAAAGGGAACCCAATTGCAAGGTGTCTCATTTTGGATAGTACAGTAGGATATTTCCCATGATTAGATGGCCATAGAAGATACTCATGAGACCATTATTTAGGCAGAGGTGATTATTTTATCCTCTTCCATGAGTGGAATTGACTTCAACATGTCACAATAGTTTTTAAATTACTATGAGGCATATCTAAGGAGGTATTGTGGTAGATTTATCGGGGGAAACTTCATCACTCATCTCATGAATTATATTTGAATTTTCAATTCCTCTCATTCAATTTTCTATCTTAGGAATATAGGGTTGATTGATATCATGATCCTCCAAAATATAGTGATTTTGATAAATATAAGGAGGCACTACAAGTGGGATCTCAAGTATGTAGACGATGCTGATTAGGCCCCAGATCCTCGTGCTCTAGCCCCACCTACTCCATCTCAGGATTCACCTTCTACTCCTTCCCTAGCCCTAGATCCTACTACACCACCACCTACCCTTTCTTCACCATATGAGATACCACCACCTTCCCATGATGATCTTAACCCACTTTTTCTTTATAAAATGTGGGAGGTGATTTCCAAGCCTGATAGTGTTCTCCAGTGTATTCTAGAGAACCAACAGTAGATACATTTTCAACTAGACATTCTATTTGCTTATCCTTCAAAATTTCTATCCACTTACCCAGTTGATACTGCTACCACACCATCTATAGACCCATCAACTACTATAATCGCACCCCCTACCAGCTCTAACCCTTCACTATTCACCCTATCCCATGATATGACCTCCACTCCCCTCTAGATAATACATATTCTATCACCTAGAGAGAATTTCTAGTAGATAAGGCTCATCGGGGAAAGAGCCCCAACCTACCTTCTTCATTTGAGGTTCCATTAATTGATCTTTATCCAAAACACATGACCACCATATGGATTGAAACCTCACCAATTTTAAATGATCGTGCTGAAAACACTATGAAAATATAATTATAGGTTGTTTCATATGCCCCTCCCTCCATCACAACTATTAATATAGAGGGGGAGATATAGAAATCCATTGTTTGTGTGGGGACATCTGATGCTGACAGTAGAGAGTCTACCGACAATGTCTGGTATTCTTCCCATGTACCCCTCCCCCATTATACTATGTTTTGGATTTATTTTTCACTAATTGTATCCCATGTTACCTATTTTATCCTTTATTATATCTAATGGATGAGATATGTTTTTTAAATTCATCACTTACTTACATTATCATTCTTACTTTTACATTAATTTAGTTATGTCTCGATCTAATCAATCTACCATGGTTATTGATGAGTATATTAACCTACAATATGACCTCCCTCATAAGTTATTTCTATGAGTGGATTAAATACAAGGACATATATAGGTTCTCCATATCCATACTATATAGGGTTCCCCTCCATGTCCTGCATGGATGCTCCAACTACCACATGAGATTTTTGGATTGTCCATTCTTGTAGTGGTGAACCCTACCAAGTACCCCCATGAGCTTGAGGATATAGCTACTAATTCCCGTGAGATATAGTGGATATCTGAGATGATGGATTCCATCGACTGATCATTTTTTCAACCATCTAGATGATGATGTCATTGTTAGCACTTTATGGGTGAAAACCCATATTTTTTTCCAAGTTATTCTCTTAGTTTCTTAAGACCTTTTATTTTTATATCTTTTTCATTTTTGGACCGTCTTTCATTTGATAGTATATTGCAGCCTGTTCTATAAATATATCTGAGCAGCTTTGTACTACTGTTCACTGCATGCACCTTCCCATTTTTCTATTTCCCTATTGGTTATCTTTTGTGTAATGATGGTTTATCTAGTGTAATTATTTTTTCTTTTAACATTTTTTGTCGGAAGCATAGTTTCATATCACCATACAACATCTTCCCCACAACATGAAATTCATTATAGGGAGCTCTCCATTACCCACTTGAAATTCATAATTTCTATTTTCTAGTCTGTCTATGCTATTATTTTTTTCTATCCCAAGTTACTTTCTAAAATAGTGTATACACTATTTCATTTTAAGTGTGAGGATGAAATTCTTGATATTTATTGTGTTTACACCTGGATTATTTCTTATTCTTATTAGTCTAGGAGATATTTTCAATTAAAATCATTATTTAAGTTGAAATCTCATTTCACCCATGTAAATAAAATAGAAATTTTGGATGGAAAATGTTAAAATATATTGTTATTATTTTTATAATTTTTACATGATTACTGAATTGGGTAATTTAATTTTCATTCTAGATTCTATGAATTGATTCTGATTGAATTATTACTGGTTTTATGCCCTGAGTTATTTCCCTATTTTTTGTATTCCCATGCCCGAGAGGATTTTGGACCAATATTTTCATATTCTTTTCTAATCATATTTCTTGAGAGACACTCAGGAGATGTAAACCTATCATAAACTTCAGTGGAATCTTATCAAGGCTATGGCTAAATAAATACACTATTAAAATGATTGAGGAAATATTTTTTGATCAATTTATCCTAAAACCCTCATATACATTTATCCTTATTAATACCATAGAATCCATGAATGACCTTATTTGGATTGAGCCATGTTACAATCCCATTTTATCCCTTCATACCCGACTCTTGATATACTTTCATGATTTTCACTTGAATAAGTGTGGGGAGATGATCATTACTAATGTATGTGGGATTCTTACTACTGAGGATATGTACAATTACTTTTTCACATGATCTGCGGGAAGTGGTCCATGGTTCTTCTAATATACCATTCATGAATATCATATATATATATATATGTATATATTTATGGGTTGTGTATTTTGAAGGTCAAAAATCACTATTACCAAACCAATGAATCTTACGATGGATCATACGTGGTTAGGTGAAGGATTTGAGATCTGTCCTAGACATGAATTAAAAAAAGAAGAAGAAAAAGAAGAAACATTATACTTTCATTGCACTCTTATGGAACATACATGGACCTACCCTAATCTTTTAGGAATATTTAAATGAAAATTTTTGGAGGAGGTTCTTCATTGGATTATTCCTGATGATCATGTCTTATACTTGAGGGTTTACCATCCTTTTTGAACTTTATTGTTATCATATACCCACTTACCCTCAACCTCAGATTCATTTGAAACTTATTTCTAAATCCCTCGTGATTAATTGTGTGTTTATATTTATGGAGTGTAGATGTTAAAACCAATTCAAGCCTATGGTTAGGAACCTGTATTCAAAGTATGATCATAAATCTAGTTTCATTGTACCTTGAGTGATGATAGAAAATTCATGGTGAGGTAAATTTAAACATGGGTATATATTCAAAGGAAAATTTGAGAAATTATAATTAAAATAAGAAAGGATCTGAATAAAGAACTTAATTATGAGGTAGGGATTATTTTATTTACAGGATTGATTTTAGAGGACTATATTTTTCCACTAACACTTAGTTTCATTTTCTTGGTTGTAATGAAAGTTTCTTGTTTAAAAATTGTTTCATTTGGAATACCTGTTGATATGATTTTTTCTCAAGTGCAATAAATTATTCAAGTGTGGGGGGATTTGATAATATGAATTCATATATATATTTTTCATAAATTTCATTAGTATTTATTCAGGATTTTCTATATAATTTCTTGGGTTTTGGTTAGTTTTTTAGGAAATTGGAAATCAATTCTTAAAGGAGTTGCTTCTATAATTTCATGAATTTTAGAAATTACACATCATGAAAACTATTCACGAAATATATTTCATGAGAAAAGTACCCCTAAAGTCATAAGTCTATCCCATGAAACCAAAAAAAGTTATGAATTCTCTAGGAAAAAGAAATACACAATGTGAATCCATGACAATATGTTAAAGTTTCAAATTATGAACCCACTAAAAGATAAAATCCATGAAATCTGGGAGGTGCAAGATTTTTATGGATTTTTGGGGATCTGATTACATGATTTGAATTTCCATCACATGTAATGAAATCCTTTAAGGATAAGTTATTTTATTTGAATACATTATGTTAAGGTTTTACACGTCATGATCTTTTTGGACTTATTTATATTCCAACACCCTAATGTTGGCAGAGGGGATAAAGATGTCCAAAGTTTTTTATTCTTTTACAATTTATTCTTTATACCTTTCCAAAAATAGTTTCAATTGTTTTATTTCATTTTTTTTATCCTTTAATGCTACTCATAATTAAAAAATATTTTTGGATTACTTGTTTCAATTAAAATTGTTTTTTAAGATCAACTACCACTTTCATATCCAATTATTACATACCTTTCTTCTTCTGTTATTCAAGTAAGTGATTTTATTGATTATAAATTTCTTTAAATCATGAACCAATTTAATCTAAATTACTTAATAAACATTAAAATCAGGTTTTTGATCTCTATTTTTTCTAATACCATCATTACCATGCATTACTAATCCGCTTAGGGTTAGGAGTCAAGAGTAGGAGTAATGTAAACCTAATAAACCCTTAAATCAAAACTTGTTCAATCCTTTGGATAATAATTAGGTTAATAATTTATGTTAATCTCATTCTTTTTAACAACCCTGATTTGGGGAATTTCAATAGAAATACCTTGACCTAAATGGATTTGAGAAAGTTAGTACCAATAACCAGTGACACTTTCTTCCCTTGAAGCTAAGCTCACTCCACCTAGGTTGTTAACTTACACTTGACCAAAGAGTAGTTTCTAGATTAGGTAGGCCAAATTGGTTTGAAAAAACAATTGGTGACCTTTTCACTACTTTTCATCCTAATCCATAGGACCATATCAAGCTAGATCTAGGACTACATTTTCCATAATCCCTAAAATAGAACCTGATCCCTTTATTACTTCTGAAGTAAAACCAAAATATTTAAGTTTTAGAAAAATAAACCTACAAAAGTCACTTGAGGAATCCAACTATTAATTTATAAATACTTTATCACCATCCTTGTGAGCTTGTCTTTATGGGCTCGACCCCATATAATGCTATACTATGCTTTTTTATCTAGTGTAGTTTGGGAATTTATAAATTTCTAATTTGATCACACCCAAAGGATTTAACTATACCCCTCTAGATACATCAGTTATTATGGGGATACTATTAACTCATGATAAAAGGGTAAAAAACAAAAGAAAATAAAGGTGATATAATCCATTTAGACATAAATATATAAATCAAGTCATAAAATAAGTAGCATGAAACAAATAACCCATGCTTTAATAAAATGTGTTGTATGCCCATTGAAGAGTCATACATTCTAGGGTCATATATATACATGTCCCAAAATAACTAAAAGAAAAAAATAGGAAAAGACTGTTAAACACCCTAAGAGGACTGAGTATTAGCCCAATTCCTATCTCCAAGCACCATCCTAGTCCAAATCAAGCATATTCCATATGGCAATTTACCTTGTCCTAACCTATATCCATGAATTATGCTTGGGTAACAAATTATGAACAAATAAGGGTATGAATACGACTCAGTAGGACACCAAAAATGGTGTCTAAAATCATATCCAGTTTGAGCCAATATAATACTTGTTGATGTATTTCCTAAAATATTTAGATAAATAATTTGAATAAATAAAATAAAAATAACCTCGATCCATGGGCTCTACGATGACACCTAGGTCGAACCTACCTACTTTGACCAGTACCAGATGTCTCTGAGCACGTATCAATGAAAATTATAACCATAGTCACCACATAGTATTCAGGATATCATCCCAATAGTACAAAGATCATATATGATATAGAATCTAATTACTCATACCATTACTCCCAAGAATCCGGTATCTTGTGGAATCCACATAGCTAATATGGGAATTCCTAAATAATATACCAAGTGGAATACAAGGGAATGATCCCAAAATTACCACTTGTGTATAATAATATATCATATGGAATCCAAGTATCCCATCTCATCATTCCCATTTATTTAGCACTATATGTCACATAGAATTGAATGAGCTCATACCAACATTCCCATTATTTTAGCACCATATGTCACATGGACTCCAAGGAGATAATCCTGAAATTCCCATTCATTTAGCTAAGATAATACAAAACCATGTATCCCAATTAAATACATTTATCACCAAGGAAAAATTTAATATAATTTCCATTATTTTACTTTATAAACATGTCATTTGGTTTTAATATAAAACAGGTTACACCCAACATCTATTATAAATCCTAAAACACCCCTTGAATGTATATTTGATATAAAACAACCAATACACAAACCAATATCACCATAAAGGGATGTATGAGGACCCAATTTAAATTTAAAAAGGGCAAGTTCAAAGTTTTTAAGGGATTATAGGTCCCATTTAGGGAATAAACTAATTTATTTTAGGGTCTAGGTTGAATTAAAAAAAATATTAATGATGATACACATGGTGTATACTATACTAATAGATAAAAATTGAGGGATATCTTGAATTCCACCTACATAAGGTTATAGGATATCCATTAGTCGAATATTATCCTTTAGTTTGAGTGAAAATGAAATAAAAATAAAAACTAAATGAAATCCCTGAAATTAGGCCATATTACACTTTAACGTTAAGAACTCACATGGGAAAAAATTTAAATAAAAAAGGATGAAAGTGGACTGTTATACTTACCTTGGGGATTCAATCACCTCAAACTAAACTCAAAAGGGAAGAGAGATAAAGGTGAACTTCCAAGATTAAATAATAATGAGAAGGGAACTCAACGAAAGGATGTTTAAAAAAGGAGAGGAATAAATCTGAGTGAACCTTAAGGGTTAAAAATAGGGAAAAATACTTTTCTTCCCCTTTAAAAACATTTCCTAGACTCAATGGCAGGTTGTTGGGCTTCCAGTAGCTATGCCAACCTATAATAATCCCACCGGCTAGCCAGTGGCCTCTGACTAGATAGCCGGTGGCACTATAGTCTTAAGGCCACATTCCAAGACCTCCTCTCAAGCCCCCTTTATACCTTTGATACCCCCAAACCCCCTTGGTAACTTCTTAAAAGACAAAATAGAGGGGTTTTAACCAAAATAAAAAGAGTCCATACCCTGATGAAAGGGAAGGGTCTTATAATCTATGCTTGTGGAATGATTTTTTCTTGATTTTTTTGAGTAGTATACTGGAAGAGGAGTTGTACATCAATTGAAAAGGTAAATCATAATATAGATATTTTGTCCAAAAAAGCTATGAATTATGGAAGATTTAATATATACTTCATTATTCTAGAGTATTTTTTTTATTTTTATAATGTAAGGGGAGACATACATTCCCAAGCCCAATATCCCATTTTAATCATTTTTTATTAATATAATTTAGGTGGGTGTGGTATTTCCTTGAGACCACCACCCATATCCTTCCTAATCAATTACATTTTTAATTATATTTTTAATTATTATTGTTAATTATTAATAATAATTATTAATTGAATTATTACTAATAATTATTAATCACATTAATCATTAATTAATATAAATTACATAATTATTATTTATTATTAGTAATTATTAATAAAATATTATCATTAATAATGTATTATTAGCAATCATTTTTTATTAACAATGTATTATTATTATTATTAATTTATTATTCCAATGCTAGAAAAGAGGAACCTAAATTTCACATTGAAAATACAAAAATAATATCAAAGACCACTTCCTTATAAAAGGAAATCTTGTGTGAAATTTTAAGTAATATTTTTAGAATACTTAAATGAAAGTAATTTCAAATATAAAAATAGTTAAAATAAATTAAACTTTTGTTACACGCACATGAGAGTAGTTTTTACATTCATTGAAAAAGATTATAAGATGTTACTTTCACCCCAAACACCATCTTTAATTTTTTAACGACATTATTTGGTATAAAACCCTATATTCTTTGTAAATTCTACCCCTATTTTGGAATATAATTTCACTCACAACTTATTTTTGGAATTAATTTTTAAAATTCCCTGAAATCATGAATTTACCTAAAAATGTTGAGTGTCGTGTAATAAAAATGTCATACACATGAATATAAATTTTAGAGTAAAATATTTATTACTTAAGGATTAAATATAGAATATTATTAATGAAATATTAAATATATATATATATATATATGTATAAAAAATATTTACAATAGTTTTTTAATGGATAAATAATTTTTAATAAATAATTTTACCTCAAATATATGAAATATAATTATTATGGTAAATGAAATATATTTCCCTAACATTTTTATTAATGAGACTTATTTATGAAGTATTAGATAGTATTATTTAATAAAGTATTATCATATTATTTTTTTGTAATTGGTGGAGAAATATTCCCATTGACAAGTATTTAGTAAAAAAAAATTTATAATATAATTCATCAAATTATATTGTGCAATTTGATCGGTGTGTAATTAGTTGACATAATTTTCATCTATGAAAAATGAAAATATTATTTAATAAAATATATTTATATCACTAGTAAATATCATTATAAAATTTTAAATTAAAAAATTAACAATGTATTAATTAAAATAATGTAATTGAAAATATTTATAATTTATTAATGTTTTTTTGAATAAATATTTTTTTATGTTATTATGGGAAATATGAAACTAGAATTTACATTTGGCCATCTTGTTTTGGGTATATTGATATGTGTAAGTTCATTTATCACTTAGTTTCACATATATTGTTACATGAAATGATTTAATTAATTTCCGAGAGAAGGTTTTTACCTTAAAGTGATAGTAATATAGTGAAATTGAGGTGGTAAGTGATCGTGTAAGGACTCACACCCTTCCTAATTATATTTATCCTTAAATATTTTCCTCTTAATCTTGTTTTGGGTCAATTCTATGTTTAAGAGGGGTTTTAGGCCTTTAATATAAATAAAAAAGAAGAAATAATTGACTAGGGTTATGAAGAAGTACCAGGTACCTGGTATACTTATACCAAGTACCTAGTGGGGCTCCTAGGGGTGTGGTGGATTTATTGAATCTGTTAGGTACTTAGTAGACCTATACTAGGTACTTGGTAGATACCTGGGTGGATCCCTTTTAAATAATGGAATTTTTACTTTTCACTCCCATAATAATCCCCCCTTTTATCCCCTTCCTTATTATTTTTCTCCTCATTTCATCCATATCCTTCCCTTAGGAGCTCCATCCTCATCTCCCTTGCATATCCTTCACCCTAAGTGTTAATATTCACCCAAAATTTCCATCAAGTGGCCACAAGATTCCATTTGTCATCACTCCATGGAAGGATCTCACTTATTATTGGATTTGTTTTCTATGTTTACAATATATTCTATTATCCCTTAACTTAATATTTTTCTTAGGGTTTGGATTTAAAGTCACTATCTAATTATTATTCCTTTAGGTGGTAGTCGGAGTAAGAAATTGTTACTCATGAGGTAAATATGCTCCAATAGTGATTGGATTCATGTTTTCCAATTATTTTAATGAACTAATATATCATTTGGCTTATCTTAGGTTTTTAAATCCATTGTTTATGGAATATCTACTCTTCTGAGCTCAAGGATTTTCATTTTTACTACTTTAGATGGGTGATCCCCTTCTCTTTCTTCCATACAGTTACATTATTGTTATTTTAGGGGCATGAATTAGTGTGTGGGAGTACCTAAATAAATTTTTTCATTAAAAAATCCTAATAAAATATTTTCTTTGTGAACCCAAGCTAAATGGTTTATACCTTATTGGTCCATGAGGCTTTATGCGAAAAATATACTCACATGAATATGCCAATGAATTATATTGATATATAATCCATGTTATGAGTTTCTCTTACATGTTTTGTAATAGTTTAACATGTTTAGAGGCTTCCCCATATATTTATCATTAGTTGAACTTTTTACCTAGAATAAACTAGAAATTCATGCATAATATGAATAAATAGGAAAGACCAATTATGTTTATTTATGTCATAGATTTTTTAGGTTACAAAACATGTTTGTTGGAACACTTGGGTCTTGAGCATGACCTTATGTGGTGTTATAGATAGATCCTTGAATGGTGAACACTTTTATATACTAATTGTATTCCATAATAATATGATTTTTATACATATGGATTTAATTTTATGATATTTCACATATATAGTATTATGTTAATCTATATTGGATATTTTGGTATTAAGCCTTGACTTGTAGGCTCCAGCCTAAGGAATGAGAATTTCTCTTTCATGGAGATTTGTATATGCATATTATATTTTCCCCCATAAGAGGAATGAATCCTCATATGGAGGATGTATTAAATATATGTATATAGTTATGGACACACACACGCACATGCACACATTCCTTCCTAAGAGAAGATTGGTAACCTCTTAGGTGAGGGTGTTATATATATATATACAGTTCCTCCCTATATGAATAGATTGATCCTAAAGGTGTATGATTATTGTCACACACAAACACACAAAGATATATATTTATATATATACATATATGAGCACTTCCTCCCATAGAGGATGAGTACCGATGAACATTCTTGACTCAGATCCATATAGTGGAAAATTACCCTACTAGAATGTTTAGTTTATTTTAAAGTAGGTTTGGATTATTTGGATATAAATTGTTATCATATCATTAAATAATGATATATATTTTTTTAATAAACATATCTACCTATTGGATTGATTACTTATTTATAGATATTTGGTTTATTACCTATTGTATTTTTGTATTACCTGTTTAATTTTTTTCCTATGTTACACACATGGATTTATGACATAATGGAGGAGGATGGGTGGTGACTTCCATGGGGTATTTTTTACTCACAACCTATGTATTTTCCCATAGGGATGCGTGTAGGACTTGTTTTGGATGATATAGGTAAATTTAAGATACCCACTTATAATAGCTAAGTGTTTTAAAGTTGGTTCTTTCTTTTAGTACATGGAGTCAGGGGGACTATTTTGATATTTTTGGTGGCCTTATATTGCATGTGTACCAAGGCTATCCCCATGTGTTTCCCCCTAAATCATGCTCACCTGGAGCTTTCATGTTAGACCCTTAGGCTATGTTTGTACTATAACCTATGTATAAAGTTTGTTTTTTTAGTATTAAACCTTTTCTAGATTTTATGGATGATTTAACACTTGATATGATATGAACCCATGTTCATGTAAATATTTCATTAAGTTACAACCACAAATCAACACAGCCTAAGAGGGGGGGGGGGATTGGGTGTGTACTTTTCTTTTCCAGATATTGATCTTATGTTGTAAAGAGCTGAAAAAATATATTAAATATTTACACATTCCCATAATATAATAATAAATAAAATTAAACACATAGATAAAGGTCTTTACTTAGTTTATAGTTAAGGCCTAATCTAATTCACATACACTGACTAAGTGTTGATGTATGAGAGAGTAACACTATCCATTATATGTGTTATAAAAGTTTTAGGAAGGATGGAATGCCAGTACTAAAAGCACATACTAAACATGTATCTCTTTAAATTAAACTGATACAAGGAAACTAGAATTAATAGAGACATTAAAGTGACTCACAATAATTATTGATAATAGAAAAAAACAACATTCTAAAAAAGGGTGATATCATTTTGTTCCTCACTTAAATCCTATTTTACAATTAATCCTCACAATAATATATTCTCTACCTTATTATCCTGATATATGGATTATTTTCTTCACTTTTTTTTTAGAGAAACAAAAAATTAATTTTCCCCTTTATTATTATTTCTCCCTTTTTATTAATATTCTCTAAGAATAATCATTCTTAACAATTTTCATATTTTGAATATATAAACTTTGTGAAGACAGTTTTGACAAATACTCTCCTTTAATTATTCATAATACTATTGATTTTCACCAAATATCATGGTATTTTATTATTATATAAAACCCAAAAAATCCTTAATCACTTTTGAATAAATTATTAATAATAAATTTTAATTAATAATAAACAATGTAATACATGTGACATACTGAAATACTCTTGTCTTCATGCAGACATTGTGATGTGAATATTTTATTCAAGGCATGAAAGCCCTTTTTATTCTTCTAGAATTAAATTATAAAACCTTATGTTTGATTATATAAAAACATACACATATTTGGAAGGTTTTTTAAATAACTTACATTACCATAAAAAATTACATGTTAATAAAAATATTATGGGTCAAAATAAAATCATTATATATCCACCAAAAAACATAAACATATTGGTATTATTTCCTTTTATGTATTCTCTGAACTTCATAAAATATTTTATGCGTACATTAATTCTTTATTTCTTTGATAATGATCTCTTATCAAATTATATTACAAAATTTTTGAGGGAAATATTATGCATAACTATGAGGATTTTTCCCTTTTATGACTCTGTGATCACTAAGGAAAATATACTATGCATGAATTCAAATATATTATGTATTTAGGATATTTTAGGAGTTTTTCATTTCTACCTCTTCCAAATACCCTATTAAACTACTCACGAATGTTACATATGGAGGTTAATTATATCATTTTCCACTTTTCTATAAATTATAAACCTATATTATATATGATGGAAAGTTTCTCTCCTTTCCTAATATCCCATGAACTCTAACAAAAAAATTTATGCAATTTACATTTATATTACACATCTTCTTAATGATCTAATACTTTTTAAGACTCATGTACAAAATATATTACATATCTATGTAAATAATATGGAATTTTAAAATTATTTGAAATATTATCAAACTAGGTTCTTACCTAAATTATTCAGAATAATTCCAAAACTACTCCAAGTTTATCCAAGGAGGATACAAAAACCATAATAATTTTGTATAAAGATAATTCAAATCTTATTTTCTAAAAATTATACCATATCTATTTATTTCAATATCTAGAATTTTTTATAGTTTATAATTCTTCTAACTAAAAAAATAAAAAAATATAACAATATAAGTTATGGTTTCAACATTTCCCCTTTGTATTTTTTTCAATTCCTTATTATCAAATCTAATCCAAAATCCCTTAATATTTCCATTTATGACATCATTTAATTTTATTCTCCCATTAATTCATTTCTTCCCCTTTTATAAGAAAATTAAAAAGGAGGTCATCCACAAGGTCTATTCACTTTTGAGTCTTCTTGAATTTACTAGATTTTATAAATATTTGATGGTGAGTTTCTATCACATGGCCCTATGAATACAAACTTTTGAACTTGAATAAATGAAGTAATAACAGAGTTGGTATTTATTGTTGAGACAAAAAAGTTATGGGTGTGTTATTATATTTTTTCTGAGTTAATTGTGTGAAAAAAATAATGGAATAAAACTACATTTTAATTTCACAATTTAAAACTAGTGGTCAAATTAGATTATTTATTAAATTCAGATTTAGAGATTGTGACCAAACCTCACATCATTGGATTACATCACTAAAAAATCATAATTCTATTTAAGTCTTTCATATTCTCTATCTATTAAAGTGAAAACTCAGTTTGATTACCTTCTCCTAAAAGTCTTGGCTTGAATTGGGGAGTACAATGATCATTGTAAACCCAACCCTCACCTATATTGGTTATTGGATATCTTCAATCAACTTCATGTTCACCCACGGATTGCTATCACATGCAGTGGAGTGAGTCTGAGTGGCATGTGTGTATAATACAAAGATGGAGGGAATATAAATTCAAAGTGCATAAAAAAGTAAATCTCCTAAAACCTGAACATGTTCAAATAAATATAGAGAGATCAATAAAAGAGAAAATAAATCATAACATTGAACTCATTTATAGGAAATTAGTGATAATATCATTGTCTTAACCACTAATGTCTTAGTGTACCATAACTAGAGAATTAAAAAAAGGAATAATGAATGAAAACAAGAAGATAAGAAGATACAACATCATATCTAGTTCAATGATCATAGAATAACACACCCTCTTCCAATTAATAGTCCCATATTAAAATAATGTATAGAGGTTCTTCAGATGCTTCATAATTCCCCATGTGAGTAACACAATTTTCTTCAACTCCTTCAGGTGACTTGGAATGTTCCTTGATTCCAGTGTTGAGCCTAATTTATCCCTTTTTAGATTTATTCCATGTGAAAAGATCAACGATTGGGATTTATTCAAATCAACATACTAAAATATTTTCTATTAAAATGTTATCCTTTCATAATCAATCTACATAATTATTTAATAAAAATTATTTCTTGTTCTATAGATTTAATGGATGTCTAATTTTTCTATAAGATAACACAATTGTTGGATATGGATTTTTATTTTTAGTGTAATTGGAATGGGCCTACAAACTAGGCTTTAGTGAGTCTAGGATCTGGCCAGGGATGCAGTTGAGTGTTAAAACTAGGCCTAGATATTATTTGGCTCTAACATACTCTTGGATTTTATCAAGATATGTTTTTTTGTTTTGTATTTGACTAAAAAAACTTAGATGATGCCCAGTTCTATTTAATCTTCCACTTGGTAGCTCATATTCTTGAAACTCTAAGGATATTTGTTAGAAATTAGATCTTATTCATATAACTCTAAAATCAATGTTGATTTTATAAATCGTTTAGATCCTTCTTTATACACGATCAATTATTCAGTTAGACATGCTTGGATTTGATTGGCCTCAAGTTTCATTCCTATATTTATGGACTTTTTTGAAACCTTGTTTCTTTAACTTTTTTACTTAATTCGGTCCACGGTTGAATTATTCATAAAAAACAAACTTTACTTGAATCCAACTTGAAATGATATAATTAAAACTGGCTTTTTTACTTGTATCTATTATTAGTGATGTAATGCTTGAAAGTGATATTTAGAGAATGATTTTAAATAAAATTTTACATGCAGATTCAAGGACCTGCATAACTTGGGTTCTGAAACAATTCATTGAATAATAATGTTGTGAGAGTAGGATTGAATCAGGCAAGATATCAGTTTGGATATTAAATCTAGATCTTGGTGTACATATTTTTATGAATCTTCTACTGGTGCGTGGTGTATTAACGTGGCCTCCTCCAATTTTATACCCTCATAGGGAACAAAAAAAAGCAACTAAAAAATATAATTAGGTTAGATCAAACTTCATTAGTGAAATATTGACATCCTCCCTAAGTTTTTTCTTCAACCTAGCTCGATAGAAGAATTTGAAACACTTGATCAAATTACATAGATTCACTAGACAACTTCTTTGAGCTTAGGTTATGGTTTGAATCAATATATACCTACATAAACCTTCCTTAGGGCTTCATTATCTCAGGTTCCCCAATTTTAGTGGGTGTCAGGATCATGTTTGTGTTTTAGTGGTGAGAACCATAGATGTATAGGTCTTGGTTCAACCTTATTATTTGATTTAATTGAGCATTGAAGGCATTAGTCCTCAATAGGGATTCAACCATCTTTTAAATTTATTTATTACCACTACATTGATACCCTTCAATGGTGTCTTAATAGCCATTGATTTGGAATAATAAAATTTTCTTCAATTCCAAAAAGCTCAAGATCATATTGGCTAATGTTTGGTTTACATTCATTTGAGATAAAAGCTATAGTAAGTTTTGGTTTTCATTTTTGATAACATAATCTACAATGAAGAGGAGGGTGCTGTCAGTTGAATATGGAGCTTTTAGTTGGTTGTGCTTCCTCTTATGATAGGTTGTAGGTTGGTGTCCATAGTTATCATTATTGGTTACCTAACCTACCATGAATACAAGGAACACCAACCTAAAGGAGAGTTGCAGTCACTTGGGATGTGCCTGTGAAGGTGGAAGAGCAGCTTCAACAGGAGGTCCATGTTTGGTTGACAAAGGATTGTTGAAGTCAATTAAAGTGTTTTCTATTTTTTCATCATCACTCATGGTCACTTCCCATGATTTTGAAAATTTTTCATGCATCGTCACTTATGTATTAATCGCGCAATCACTTCCCACATGGTCACTTGCCTTTCCAAAAATTCACATCTTAATCTGGATGTTAAAAAAGAACATTTTTAGTGTATATTTTTTCAAACTAGTTTAGAAAATGATAAAAACAATTGAAATAATATTGAGATATTCCTGTAACACCTTAAATTACTTTTTCAAATTAATTTTTGAATTTAAAAAATCAAAAATCAAAATTTTACAATTGATTTGATCTTTATCTCATATCAAATCAAAACACAATTTAATTAGGATTTCATAATATTTAATTTAAAATAACCTTCCAAATTTATAAATATTTTATGGATTTACATTTATTTAAAATGAATAAAATAACTATATTTTTAAAAAATAAAATAATGTATTTTTACATGTTTATTAAAAAATTGATCAAAAATATTTTTAAACAAAATTTATAGCATTAAGGAGATGTAATTTAAAGTATACAAAAATTAATGTGTGGATTTTCGGAAAAAAATAAATTGAAAAATACACTAAAAATCAATGTTAAATCCAATTTTAAATGAAGTATAGAATCTAAAAAATTCACAAAATATTATCAATTCTGTTGGTGTTGAATTAATAATAGGGATAAATTTAATGGAATAGAGATAAAAAAATTGAAAATTTCATCTCACATCACTCCCCCACACTTGAACTATTGCACTCCTAAGAAATTCATTAAATTACTTTTAATGAAAAATAAAATTGTCCTTCCCAGACCTAAATATACAATCCATATAATAATAAATTCATATTTACCTATATTTTTTAAATTATCATGTATATTATATGATTTAAATTCACTAACACACTTCAATTCAATCAAAGTTCTAATTCTAAGAGTGGATAAAATTAGACATAAGTTGAATAAAAGTTTTGACATGAATCAATTCCATTTATCCCTTTTTCCTAAGTTTCTTAAACCAAATTTTTATTTTACACTTAATTGTTAAAACTCAAATGATTTTTTAAAAGTAAATTTCCCATTATTTATCTAGGTTTAATATTCCCCTCATCTGAATGAATTCATTTTGACTATTAGGCACTGGATTTGTTTTCTTTTTTTGAAAATTTTCTCAGTCATGTATGTTAAAATCACTATGAAAATGAACTAATTTAATATGTAGAGAGGTATTAATCATGAACCCAATGTCAAATGTATCAATGATTCACCATGGGATCCTAATTTCCCATTTACTTAAATTTCAAAATACTTATATTAATTTCTTTTGAGTTGGATCCTTAAGGTGTTCTTTTTCATAGAGGAAAAGTTAACTCAATTTTTTTTTAAAATTATAGCGACTTCATGTAATAATTATTATTCTAAAAAATTATTTTCAATCACACTCCCTTTCTTAGTTATAAGTCCAAATTTTCTATAAATTCAATGATGAATTCACCCAGAATTCATCTAACTCTTATAATTTTAGAACTAGTAGGCATCCTTCTATTCCAATATGATATTGAAACCAAGTTGGGTAGTATTCATCTCAATAAATGTTTTAATAATAATAATAATAATAATAATAATAATAATAACTATACAAAAGACCTATGTAAAACATTTACAAGCAGATCAAATTTTTATGTGTTTTTTAAATATTATTTATTTTTGATTTTTAGTTTTTTGACCTTTTTTTTATTTTTTATCTTAATATAGAATAAATGTATAAAAGGGTATTTTAATCATAAAATTATTTTTCTTATCCCCACGCACTTAGTTTATACACACATATATAAAATTTCATGCATACATTTTTTTCTAAGGTGAAGCAGATCAAAAAATAAAATCATTTAAACTAGTGTGAAGGAAATAGACAACCTGGTGTTACTTATTCAATGGAATAAGAAGGACTTTGAACTCACCCATTGACTAAATACCTAAATATTCATGGTAATTATTCATTTTATGGAAATTTATTTTAAAGGGGCATTTTTATTTAGATCCCTTGATCTCAACTACACCAAATAGAAAAGTGTTAGTCACTATGTATAGTCTAGTCTATTTGGAATATAGTTTACCTAACAAGAGTTTCATCCTCAAGGAGAAAACAAAACTTTATATATAATTTAAAATTATATTTTAGGTATGAGTCTATCATGGATAAATATATTTTTCTCCTCTTATAACATGGAATCCTCATAAGCTTCTCTTCTCTTCTCCTCAAGATCTATCATCTGCAGCTTCCTTTACTCTCCAGCTTTCCCAAACTCTATGTTTAATCTCTTAACATCCCAATAGGATTTATGCTAATAATAAAGAGGTTGGTGAAAATGTTTTCCATAAACTATTTTATATGGGTACATCCCTATGAGGGTTTTATTAGTGGTCCTGTATACCCATAGTGCATCCTCAGACTTTTTTACTCTAGTCCTTCTGGTTGGGTTGCACTGTATTCTAATGAATTATTTTTATCTATCTATTAAAAACCTCAAACATCCCATTATATTTTGGGTGGTAGGTAGTGGATGTTTTATGATGTACTGCATATTTCTTTATCAGAGATTCCATGTTCTTATTTGATAAGTGTGTGCCTTGGACACTTATTATTTCTACATGAACTCTAGAACAATAAAAAATGTTCGAATTTAGAAACTCAATCCTAGTTTTGGAATCATAATTTCATGTGTATTTTTCTTCAATAAACTTAAAAAAATTATCAAATACTAATAAAATATAGGAAAAAATAAATTACATATGAAATGGGCCTATGAAATCTAATAACCATACATCAAATATTTCACAGAAAATTAATGGTTTTACGGAAATTCATGTATTTTGGAAATCCCACCAGTAAACTAGTAGTTTGGATTTTTTTTATAAAAACCATGTGAATCATTGAAAATTAAGGGAAAATTATTATATCTTTTAAAAATTTTCTAGATGTTTTTTGTGGTCCAAAATGGCCACCACATCTAAATTTGTGGCAAAATATAAGCAGAAAATTAATCTCTTTTTTTGTGGATACACCTCCTTATTAATTGATCGCTATAGATATTCCATAAACATGGATCTTATATAACATAATTTTTTTATTAATATTTAAATTTAAGTTCTTTGTATTTAGAAAAGAATTTGGGTACCTTTGATTTGAATATAAAATTCACTATGTCGGAATACCAAGGCTCATTGGTGAGGTTGTATAGTTTCTCACCAAAAAATGAGTCATCTAAGTTTGTTTTAGATAGTGGTTCTACCTCAGTAGTGTGGGGGTAGTCTACTCATGTTGAGTGAAACCAAATTATCATATAATTTATTTCACTTGATATCTAGGTCAAGATCTTGTATCCACAATATCCATTTTAGTATTATAGGCTTTGCATAAGATTTCTTTATCAAACGTCCCAATGCCTTATGATTAGAGAAAATACTTTACTTCCTAAAAAATGAGATTTAAATTTCTCCAAAGTAAAAATAATAGAAAAAACTCCATATCTATTATTATATAATTAATATGAACTATGTATAGGTTTTTTGAAGAATATTATATTACTTTTGAGTGTCTATGAATCTTCTAGCAAAGTATATGTAACATCCCGCCCCTCACCCAATGGATTGAGAATAGGTGGTGGGTGTTAATGACCTTAGGTGACATCCCCAAGACACCAAATGATATAAATATATGCCAAGGGTATCATAGCATTTGGGGGATGATTTTACATTCAATGATAAGATGACCGAACCAAGATATTCCTAAAAACTAAACCACAATATAATGAATGAGTATAAAATAAAACTCAAACAAAACCAAACCAAAACAAAAACCATATCAGAGTGCAAGCGGAAACCAAAAGACAAAAAAACCCAATGAGAACAAAGACATAAAACCATAAACTCCCATGTTGATCCAGCTCCAACTCAACAAGAAACACCAATAGTATCAAGAAGTGTCACTAAACAACTGATATTACTTTCCTTTACTTGTTTTTCAGTATACGACATCTGCAAATGCATGATAGTTCCCAAGTAGGGGGTGAGTATAAACCTAGTAGGATTTCCACAATAAATTCCCAACTCATTACACTAGGGAAAGGCTTGTTAACAAATTTTTATGAAAAAATTTTAAAAAACAATTTAAATTAGTTTATATCAAAGTCAAAAATAGTTTTCCAAGCCAAAACAGTTTTCCATTCCAAACAAATTTCCATGGAAACTAATAAATCTATCCTTTAAAACCTTTCTTAATTACATTTGGAAATACCATTCCATGATTCCACATATACACATATCCACATATCCATACATCCACACATACACACATCCACAAATTCATGACCTGGTAATAGTTCTGTACACATGAGAAGTCTCCCATCTATCTACCAAGTCATCACAAGGTGATAAATCCAATGTGCCATTACACCTTTAGGATCGAGCACCAAGTCTTATTTCAATGAGGCCTCATAAAATGAAACATTAAAACATATCGATATGTTTTCCAAAACCCATTATAGAACCTTTCACATAAAAAGTTTCATTCTTTAAAAAATTTATACAACCATTTCCCATTTATCATATCAAAACCATAATTTTAAAATCCTCATTTTAATATTATCATCAAATAGGATTTTATAAAAAAACATCCAATTTGAAAAATTTCCCAAAACCATCACTAAAGAGGTTTCTAATAAGAATAACATAATAATTTCACAACCATTAAAAAAATCATTTATTTTAAACTAATCCTTAAAGCTCTAATCAAGTGTAGTTGAGAGAGAATCCACCTACCTCACAATATTAGGAAAAAACTAAATGATCATGAACCACCATTCATTACCTAGATCCAACCGTGAGACATCAAAATTCCCATCATGGAACATGGATCTATCCATAATATATTAGATCTAAGGATTTTTGAAAGAAAATTAGAAGAGATCAATGAAGAAAGGAAAAGAATAGGGACTTACCAATGAATCTAGATCTCCAACAAACATTAATTTTACTACGGATCACTCCAAGACCAGAGGAATACATCTATCATGCCTTGAGAGAAAAAGGAGTTCATGTTATGAGAGACTTATGGGAAAAAAAGTCTTAAAGGATTAAATTCAAATTATATCCACTAATTTCAGAGGTTCACCTATACTCCACACGGTTAGGCCACCCAATTTGGAAAACTATGCACCAAAACATGTGGTTTCATCCATCTCAATCCAAATCTACACACTGGTGGATCACATGGTTAGAAAAAGCATACAAAAACTGTGATTTTACCTATATCTAGAAAAGCATGGTTTCCCTAGGCAACCAAAAAGTTTGTAAAAACTGTGCGCTAATCATGCAGAGCTACTGTCCCTCCTACCACAAAAACCTCATGATTTTCTAGAGATGATACATGGATATACTAATTGTTCTCAAACTCTGAACCTCCAAAAAATCCTAAAAAACATTCCAAAACACATCCAAATATCCCAAAACATAACCCGATAATTATATATACTTAAAATAAATAAATAAAGGGTTAATTATCCAAAACTAGAGGGTGATACATTCTTCCCATCATTGGTCCTTTTTTCCCCAAAAAGTAAAAAACAAGAGTTGTCTTGGAAGAGTTCAGGAAATTGCTCCATTATTTCCTTTTCTCACTCCCATGTTTCTTCTTGAATCTGACCATGTTTCTATAAAACCCACACTAGACCGAATATTTTCCAACACAAGGCTTTCTATTTCACATACATAATTCATAATGGAAAATGAATCAACATAGCATCTTGATCTAGATCAAAATGATCCCATAGACTTATATGGTTAGGACTAGGTTGGTACTTCTTTAATTGTGATACATGAAACATATAATGCACAGAAATGGACCTTGGTGGAAAAGAAAACCGATGTACCACCTAACCATGACATTTGAGTATCTAAAAAGGTCTTATATATTGAGGATATAACTTTACCCGCTTATCAAAATGAATATGCCTAAGCCTTGGAGAGATTCTAAAGAACACATGGTCACTCACCTAAAATGAAAATGGATGTCAACGATGACCTTCATGTGATTTCTAATGACTCTAAGTCATCTCTATCCTCTTACTGATCAAATGAATCTTATTTGTTGTCTCTTTCACAAGGATGGGTCCAACTAGGGAAGTTTTATCTATTTCCAAAAAAAACAAAGTGGAGAACGAAAAGGATGACCATATAATGCTTCAAAAAGAGCCATTTGTATCAAGACATGATAACTATTTCCGTATGAGAACTCTAATAATAGTATGTTCTCCTCCCATGATCCATAGAAATAAATCACATAATCCCTAAGCATATCCTCTAATGTTTGGACTGTCCTAATTGTCCATCCGTTTGAGGATGATATTCCATGCTCATAGTCAACCAAGTCCCAAGGGATTACTGTAAGGATTTATAGAAATGAGACATAAACTCGGGGTATTTTTCAGATATAATCAAGACTGGAAGGTCGTGCCACTTTAAAACTTCTCAAATATAGATTATGGATAAGTCCTCCAACATGTGGGATTCATTAATAGGGATAAAATGAGATAAATTAATGAGATGATCCACAATTACCCATATGGAATCATGTTTCCTAACCATTCTTGGAAAAAGTTTCCAAAAAATATCATAGGTATTGGTTCCCATTCACACATAGGAATCAGTAAAGACTACAACATACTGGCTAGATCTTGGTGATCTACCTTGACCAACTAATAGGTGATACATCTCAAAAAAAAAATTCCACTTCCCTTTTCATTTCAAACAACGAAAACTATGCTTTCATCACTCTATACATATTTTTAATTCCTAGATGAAAAAACCATTTCGAATGGAGGTAATAATTAATAAGTTGTTCCTAATAAACCAAATAAACCATAATCTGATCTCTAAACTAAAAAAAAACTCTTATCAAGTTTCTATCCCTCAATGGTCTCCTTACCAATGAGTTTTGACATCATAGTAACACATTCTGAATCAGATATCTGATCCTATTTCACATGCTGAACCAAATCAGAAAAAAATGAAACAGGGAAGAAAACTACAACATCACTGTGGTTAGTACAATCTAGGTACATGTATACTATTACTGATATCAGCTACCACATATTCAAAGCTTCTTTATACAACTGATTATATGAAATGATGCTTAATACGTCCTCTATAGAGTTTCCTTTACCCGATGTACACATTAAGTCGAATTCAAACATTTCAAGGTATTCCATATATTTTTTTCCTTAGAATCAATTATCTTTGGGAGAAAATGTGTTTCAAAATATTATAATCAATAAAAAATATAAATTTACCAACAAAATGACAATTAATCCAAGTATTAAAAGAATGAACTATAAAATCCAATTACAAATTTTACGTTGGGTAGTTATTCTCATTCAACCATAACTACTGTGATCCATAAGAAAAAAAATGATATATATGTATGAGAAAACATTCCAACCCAGATTCCAATGAATCATAATAGACTACATATCCCTATAAAGACTCTAGAAATGTGAGGATCGGTGCTGATGTAAGTCTATCCTTAAGCTCTTAAAATGATTTTTAACATTCATCATTCCACTATAATGGAATTCCTTTCCTTGTCAAAGTTTTCATCGGTGATTCAAAATGTGAAAATTCATGTATAAAAAATATACATTCTCTCACAAATTCAAGGAAACTATGCATCCCAAAGACATTCTTTGGCAGTTTCCAAGAGATAACAACTTCTATCTTGTCTATATCTACAGAAAAACCTTTTTCAAAAATTACATGGACAAGGAAACATGTGTCTTGTATCCATAAATCATACTTTTATAACTTATAACATAGAATATTCTCTCATAAGATTCTGAAAACTATATTTTATTATTTCTCATGATCTTCCTTTCTCCTAGAATGCACCAGTAAATCATCCACAAACACCACCATAATGGAATCCTGATAAATTTAAAATATCATATTCATCAATTTTATAAATATTAATGGTGTATTCATAAGATTAAAAGGCTTAAAAAGGAACTCATAATGGCCATAGCTACTTTTGAAATATGTATTTCGAATATCCTCCTTTTTTACTTGTAGTTGGTGATATCCTGAAAAAAATTTAATTTTCAAGAAACACTAGGCTCCCCTAAATTGATAGAATCGTTCATAAATTCATGGAAGAGGATACCAATTATTTATCATAACTTGGTTAAGCTTACAATAATATAAAAAAATACTAAGAGTTCCACCTATATTCTTCACAAAAAGAATCATTATTTCCCACATAGACATTCTTGGTCAGATAAACTCATTACTTTATAACTCTTCTAGATGATCCTTCAATTCCATTAGTTCTATTGGTTCCATCTAATAAGATATAAGGGAAAAAAGACTAGTCCTCTATAGGATATCAATCATAAAATCCACTTATCTTTGGGGTGGAAACCATAAGAAATTTTCAGTAAAAACATAAAGGAACTAGTCAACTATGGTTGTAAAATATTTATTCCCAATCTCATATAGCACCAGCAAAGAAACTATTGTCAACTGGTAAGTGATAGTTCCAATCACTAGTACCAAGGGTCCTTCTCTTCTTAGATCCACTACCCAATCTCATTTTAAGAGACTCACAACACCACATGAATATTTTAAACTCACCCTCCATGCATAAAAATCAACATGGGCCTCAAAGTTTTTCAGACAATCCATTCCCAAAATCAAGTCATAGAAATCCATCTCTATCATAGAGAAATAATATACCAACTTAGTCTGATCGATTGTTATTGAACACACTGCACATTTCAAATATCTAAACAATTATTTTCTCAAAGGTGTTTGGAGTTTCAAAATATAAGGAATCATCTCAACATATAAACCAATCAAATTAATGACATGAGAAGAAATAAATTAATGTAATGTACCCATATCAAAAATATCTTTCACAATAGTATAATTCAAAATAATCACACCAATCACTATCAAAGGTCCCAATTTATCATCCATGATTATTTTCTCAGATCCATACAATTTCTTACTCTCTACAATTTTATATTTATTTCCAAGTTTATATTGCATAGGTTTAAGATTCATAGTATTCCTAGAATCAACATGGATCACTAAATTCAACTGATGAGAGATACTCTATTTCACTCAACCTATCAAAGAATACGATGCCTGATAAGCATGGGATGTGTCCCTAGCAGCTGACCTTGGAGTACTATGACAAAAGATCTTAGGATTTACCATCTTGTTGTAGTTTTCACATGTTGTAGGTGGTTCCATACAATCTTTCTTAATATAATCAATGTAACCACATTGAAAACATCCGAAATTAATTTTTGATTGAGGTTGAATATTTTCTGATATAATAGTCTAATTATGAGGTTTCCCACCAATTTAGAAGTAGGTTTCCCTCTTCCACTTATTCATAGTACTGGAGTTCCCACCTATTCCCATAGGAATAAAATTTATTCCTCCAACCATGTTTCCCAATATTCCTCTTTATGCTACCATCACTCTATTGAACATCTATGTTTAATCCATTATACAAAACATGACAAATTTGAGTGAATTTTTGGTTTCAACCCTGACTCAAAATTACATTCCTTCAAAAATGAAATTGAAGAAAGTTTAGATGAAAATTGAAATAAATTCATGAATTTATCCACATACTATATTACTAAGAGACTCTCCTACTTCAAACTAATGAAATCTATTGTTCTAGAAATTATGAATGTGTGAA
Organism: Viscum album; assembly: GCA_963277665.1. Taxonomy (NCBI): domain Eukaryota; kingdom Viridiplantae; phylum Streptophyta; class Magnoliopsida; order Santalales; family Viscaceae; genus Viscum; species Viscum album. The sequence continues at coordinate 1,254,119,078 of OY728151.1, read as the reverse complement.
GATAGAATTTTTTGTTTCAAAATCCTCCCAATCCAAGTGTTGGTCCAATTTAGTCTACATTGTTAAATCCCCCCAATATCATGCTAGATCCTCCAACATATACATTTCTAAATTCACTTTCAACTATATCAGTGTCCCAAGGAAATAAAAGACTTGATTTATCTTATTTAGCTATATTTCCACTTTTTCCTATTAAGAATCCCCTCGAAAGGTGGTTGGGTTCTGCTTTTGGAATTCAAACAAATGATCCACTTGTCTTGGTTCATCCTTTTTTATTTCCTCTATCCACAACCTGAAAAACCTATACAATACGGTGAACCAATTTTTGGTTCTCTTATGGATCAAGTTAAACCACATTTTTAGAAGCCTCTTCTGGTTGGTTCTTACGACGCCTAATCAGGGTCATTTTATATAACCCAAAAAAATCCATTTAGTATCATTATATAGTAATAGAAGGAATATATATTTAAAAACAATGAATTTAAACATATCACTACATAACTTTCCACAATCATGTTTAACCACAATAAACAATTCTAACCATTTTCAAAATACCACCATCGATCCTTTTCAAAATCTAAACATTTGAAAACATTTTCTAAATTTTTCAAAAAGCATTACAAATTACCATTTTCATAAATCATTAACTCAATAACTAACCACATAGTTATATTTTGAATTCATACCATCAATGCATTTTATGAAACTATTATTGGTTAAACCCATGATGATGTGGTGACAACTCTTTTAGAAATGTCTAAAAACACCCATGTAGCCAAAATCCCTGGTAACTTGAATTTTTGTATAAAGAGGTTAGATATGACTTTTTATGATCTCAATTTTAGGTTTTGACAATCCAATATTCTTTCTAACATGCTAAGAGATAGAAGAACTTATCAAGACTGATACCATTTCTAACTACTAGACTAAACACAATAAATACCCAAGGATCAAACAAACTGATACCATTTGTAATGTCTTTCCCCTCACCTATTGGCTTGGGAAGGGGTACTGGGTGTTATTAGCCTTATGTAAAATCTTCAAGACACCAAAGGATGGAAATAAATGCCAAAGTCCTCATAACCATTTGTAGGGTGATTTTCAATTTAAAGATAAAACAACCAAACCAAGATAATCATAACAACCAAACCTCTATGTTATGAATGTGTAAAAAATACAACTAAAAAACCAAAACCAATCCAACAACCATATTAGAGTACAAAAGGAAACAAAAAGACAAAAATACCCAAAGACACCAAATACATTAAACAATTGACTCCCAACCTACTCTAATATCTAAATCAGTAAGCCACACCCACAATATGAAGAATCATCACTAAAGAACTGAGATACCTTTACTTTACCTATGTATCGATAGATGACATCAAAAAATGAACAATAGTTCCCAAGATGGGTGTGATTATAAAATATATAGTATTTTCTTAATGACTTCCCAACTCATGACACATGGAAAAAATTATTAGAAAATTTATATAAAATTGTTAAAAAGATTTAAACTAGTTTATATCAAATAATTTTTTTTTTCAAATCCAAAATAATTTTCCATGCCAAAATAATTTTCCATGTAAAAAATAAAACTATCCTTTAAATTATTTCTCAATTCCATTTAGCATAACCATTCTATGAGTCCACACATCCACACATCCACACATCTACTCATCCACAATGCATGTCCTGGTGAGTATTCCATACTCCTGAGAGGTCTCTCATCTATCCACCAAGTTGTCAAAATGTGATAAATAAAATGTGACATTACACCTTTTGCACCGATAACTAAGTCTTATTTCAAAAAGGACCTACAAAAATGAAACATAAACACAATATGATATGTATACCAAACCCATTCCAAACCATTTCACAGAAAACCTTTATTTATTTTAAACCCTTAAATAATAATTTCCCATGTATCAAATAAAAAACATAAATTTAAAATCACCATTTTAAAATTATCATCTAAGAGTATTTTCCAGAAAACCATCCAATTTCCGTAATTTCCCAAAACCATCACTAAATAGGATTTCATTGAGAATCACCCAATAATTTCAAAATAATTTTAAAAAACATTTATTTCAAACCAATCCTTCAAGTTCGAATCAAGTAGAGTTGAGATAGAATCCCCTTACCTCAAAAAATGTGGAAAAATTAAATAATGGCACACCAATTCTCTATATCCAATCATGAATTACCCTTAAATCCATAGATCCGACCATAAAAATAACAATTCCTATCATGAAACATATACTTATCCACAATTTATTAGATCTAAGGTTCCTGGAAATAAAATGGGAATAGATCAATGAAGAATGACCAAGAATGGAGACTTACCAATGAATCTGGATCTCTAACAGCCTTTAATTTACACATATATTCCTCCTAGACCTATGGAAAATGTCTCTCATGCATTTTGAGAAAAGGGATTCATGTTATGGGGAAATTTGGGAAACAACATGGAATATAGGATTTAATTCAAATTAGATCCACTAATTTTTTAGGGCCACCTATACGTTTCATGTTTAGGCCACATGGTTTGGCTAACCATACACCAACTATGCGATTGCTACTTTCTTAAGAGAACACCTTGAATGGTTGGCACTCATGGTTAGAAAAACCATGCACAAACTATAATTTTTCCTATATATAGTAAATCACGGTTTCCCTTGTCATCCACATGGTTTGGCCTAACCACAAACCAGCCGTGTGGAGCTACTATCCCTCCTTCCACACAAGCCATATAGTTTCATAGAGATACAAAACAGTTTCTACTAACTATGCTCAAACCATGCACCTATATAAAACCCTCAAAATACCAAAACTCCTTAAAATATCCTAAAATTTTACTCAATAATTATATATACTCAAAATACATAAGAAAATGTTTAATTAACTAAAAAAGGGGTGATATAGTACAAATCCTATTACTCTATTTGAAGCATCACATAATATCTCAAATGGGTGTTCAAAACTTGCTCGGAATAGTATGGGGGTGGTGTATTAGATTTAATTTAGATTATCAAAATATATCTTTAACGAATCATAAAAAAGAAACATAGTTTATTTCTTGAGTAGGTTAGTTAGGGGTAAAACAATATTTCTAAATTTATTAATAAATATTCAATAAAATCCAAAAATCCATAAGAATGAATAAATTCATCTCATAGTGGTGGGATCATAAAGTGTAGATATGAAATAAATTTTTGGCATTATTTACTTTAATTTCATCCGTATAAATTTTATAGCCCAAAAAATTTCCCTTTTCTACCATAAAATTACACTATTCAAAATTTAACAGTAATCATTTCTCAGTACATAATTTTAAAACCTTTTCCAAACTCTTAAGAAAGATTCGAAAACAATTTCTCTATATATTAAATTCATAACAGAATATCTCCAAGTAGATCTTAATTAGCTATGAGGAGATACTTAGAATATTACACTAAAAGGTACATGAGGAATTTCAAAGACCTAAAGGCATTATTTGGTATGAAAACATACCAAAGGGACATGGGATGGTGGTCTTTTTTTTGTATTTTGGATCAATTGGAACCTAAAAGTACCCATAAAAACCATAAAAAATGTCTTTTACCTACTAGATTCTATAAAATTTGTTCTAAAAAGGGTATGGGGAAGTGGTATTTACATGTCTCAAGGTTCAATCTACTATATTCAATTTAAACTCTCAAACTATTCTATATTTTTATTGAACTGGTTTATTTTTTTTCATTTTGTACAATCACGTTTCTAGTTTTCCTTGGGGAAATTTTTATGGTACTCACCCATTTGGTGTCTGAGATGGGGTAAATTATTCTTTCTCCTAAAAGTATTTCTACTTAATTTTTCACTAATTCCAAAATGGTCGGGTTGATACTTATTTAGGTCCATATTACTAGTTTTTACTCACCTTCCAACTAAATCCTAGGCATATAGGTTGTAGGGATAATCCCTAGATTGTATTATGGTGTCTATCCTATTATCTTGACATTTATTTTCAAAATTTAATGATATTGATATTCTTGTTTGGGTTTTAAATTATTTGAAATGATTACTAAATGTTTCTTATTTTCTTTTAAATAGAAATATTTAAAATTTTATCATATCAATTTAAATTCCAACTCGGGGGGGGGGGGGGGTTAATGATGATTCTAGATCATTTCTCTCCATATTTTAAACTATCACATTTAAAATATAAGTGTTAGTGGTGGTTTTGTGAAAATCATCAAGGAAACTTTCATTGATTTCTTCAAAATTTTCAACGCTCAAAACGATTTCTAGATTAATACAATTTTCAAAAATATATTCTTAAATAAGATAAGGTGTCTCCAAATCTTCTATTAATATAATTACATCATTAAAAATTTAAATTTAGTCCTTATAAGAAAAATGTAATGTAAACATAGGTTTATCATCATGTGGTTATTTCATTGAGTCGAGGATGTTGAAATATACTATTTTTCACCAAAAGTCATCAAAAGTGTTCCTTCATTGGAATTTATTATGGTTTTAGTAGTCTTGATAAGTGGCCTACCTATGATTATGGGGGAGTTATTTTTACATTTTCTTTCCTCCATTTCCAGAATTTAGAAGCTAGTGGGCACCAAAAAGCCTTGTACACTACCAGAACATCTTCTTAAACACCTACTTGGTAAGCAATGGTTTGGTTGGAAAGATGAAAACCACTCGGGTGGGTTTGATTTCTCCTACTTGAAATATTAATAAACTAATTAAGGCATGACATTAATTGATTCTCCTAAATCACAAAGTTCATTGAAATTTTTTGACTCCCTAATAGTGTAGGAAATGGAGAAGACACCCATATCTTAGAATTTATGGGTAATTTTTGGGGTTAAAAGAACATAATTTTTTTTACCTAAACAAAGTTTTTAATAAAATTTTATACTTCTCCACCTATTTTACATATATTTAAATATATTTTTTATACCTTGTAAATTTTTGGATGGATTCTAGTAAAGGGATATTGATCTCTACCTTCTTGAATATTTCCATAATATTATATTGTAGTGTGTCTTCACTAGGTCTATGGGGGGGTGATCTACTAGGGAAGGGTGGTTAGGGATGATTTTAATCCTTCATTTTAGACTTCCCTTTATATTTATTTATCGGGGGTGTTTCCACATGAATTTTAACTTATTTTTCTTGGGAAGAATCATAAGGTTCCATGGTCTGTCCACTCTCAGTTCATTCTCTAGATGATTATTCTTCACTACTTCCCAGCTCCTTTCCACTCCTAAATTTTATAGATTTAAAATTTCTATTGAGGTTAGTAATGGATTGAGTTTTAATCTTACCTTATCATTGATTATTTAAATCATTTATGATTGTTATAATCTTCTTGTACTATCCTTATAGATCCTTAAGTGTCAATATGTGAGTGTTGATGGTATTTTGCTGAGTGGTGTGAGATTCAACAATATATTTCAATAATTAATTCATGGTAGGTTCTTGATTCTTCTACCATTGGTAGATTATAAAGTTCTAAGAGATACTTATTTGGAAGGGTGGAGGTTGTAATAAGGGTAAAAAACATAACTAGAAATGTTCTCTTTAATTTTTTTGGTTCCCAACACCAAATTTAGTATTAAAATACTCCCTATATCATTGATTGTTTGACAGGTTCCATTGGAAGTTCTTATGGTACATAGAATCACAACTTTCTGTTACTTGGAATTTGGGGAATCTATCAGTGTAGTGGTCTTGAGTGTAACAAAACTTGTGGACTCTTGGAGGTGTGGGAGGTTATGTTTCATATACCATGTTCAAAGATAAATTTCCCATAAAAGAGGTTAGTTTATTAATCTTATTTTCAAGTAAAGGGAAGTTAAATTTTTACCTCATTTAATCATCTAAATATTGATCTTGTTCTAAATTATTTATGGTTTTGTGAGATACTCTTAGTCATATATCTAACTTTAGCAGGGGACTTGCCTATTAATGATCCTCTAGAGGAATTACCTAGTATATTTCGATCATTGTCCATCAAGACTTGGTAAAATAATACCAATAAATGGATATATTAAAAAGGATAATATCGGAAGGAGGTTTTAACCAATTTAATCTCTCATAGAAATTATAATTAGTTTCCCCACTATATTGTTTAATCCCATAGATCTCTTTTCTTATATGTGGGATCCTTTAGTTAGGGAAGTACTTCTAGAGGAATACCTTCTATAGCTTATCCCATGTGGTAACTTCCCCAAGATGGAGGTTGTGGAGACATTCCTTGGCTACTCCTTTAGGAGAGAAGGGGAATACCCTCCAATTAACTTGATCTTTATAGATTACCTAGGATTTAAATTACTAAAAACATTATCAAATTCTCTTAGATAATTGTTGGGATATTCTCTTTCTAAGTAATGGAACTTTGGTAGGAGTTAGATCATAAAAGTTATCAGTTCAAATTATTATTGATTATTAGGTGTTTGAACTCAATTTTGTTGTCTAAAGTAGGTTTATAAAGTTATGTTAATGTTTTATTCATCTTTTCCAAGTTTTTTTCCATGTTTTCACTCCCAAAAGTCACTCTGGTAGAAGAAGAAGTTGAGGAAGGAGAACTTGTCAATGGAACTATGAAAAATTTTATTTCCTCTAATTTGGTGATTTTTAAGGTTCTTATTCTTTGTAGAATTTTTCATTCAATCAATAGATCAAAACCAATGAGGTGATATGAACTAGATTTGGTCATTTGGTGAAATCATTTTAAAATAAGGTTAAAATGTAAATGATGGTCTACTTGTAAACAAAACTATATTAGATGAATGTATTTCATGTGGTCCTCAACAAAACATTTTTTAATCCAAATAACTGTAGTAATAATGTAACTAGGGTTTCTCTCAAATAATAAAATGTTATGGGTGTATTCTTATATTGTTTTATGGGTTTAATATGTGAAAATAGTAATGGAATAAAACTTGTTTTGAATTTCACTATTAAAAACAAGTGGTCAAATTAGGATGGTTATTAAATTTAGATTGAGATACTATGGATTAACCTTAGACCATACCCTTAACTTACTATAAAATCATAATTTCATTCAATTATCTCATATTTTCTATCTAACTAAATGAATCCTCACTTTGATTACCTTCTCCTGGAAGTCTCGACTTGAGTAGGGGTATACAATGGTCACTATAAACCCAAATCTCAACTAGGATGGTGATTTAATATCTATTACCACCATCCTCTTCACCCAATACTTGTTATCACATTTCGTAGAGTGGCTTTGAGTAGTTTGTGTGAGAAATATAGAGATAGAGGGAAGATAAATGTAAGGTGAATAAGCAAAAGGGAATCTCCTAAAACCTAAATTTTTTCAAGTAAATATAGAGATTTCAGTAGATGATAAAATCGATTAGAACATTGTAATAATTTAATGGTAAGTAGGGATAATCTACTTAGATCACCAGTAATGGATTAGTGTTCCATTATTAGATAATTACAACAAAGGAAAATGAAAGAATACAAGAAAATAAGTAGATATAGCAATAAATCAAGTTTGATGATCACATAAGCACACACCCATCTTCCAATGAATAGTTCTATATTTAATGACTTAATATAGGTTCTTTAGGTTCTTTTTAATTCACCATGTGAGACGTGTGAGTTTTTCAAATCCTTTAAGTAATATTTGGAATTTTCACAATTTTAGCACTAAGCCTATTTTCTCATTCTTTATATTCCCACCACATGAAAAGCTCATTGGTTAAGAATTCTTAAAATTAGTGAACTAAAATTTTTTATATTAAACAATTCTCCTCCCATGATGAAGCTCTATAAGTATGGAAGAAAATTTATTTACTACTCCCTGAATTTACATTAAATCAATGTTTTTCAGAATATAATGCATGTGTTGTCTAGGTCTTTAGTTTTTTAGTGGAATTGGAATAGGCTTGTTTAATGGGAATAAGTGAGTATAGGCATGGGACTGGTATGTTTCTAGATGTTAAAACTTCACATGTATTAGATTTTGATCCAATTTCATCTTCAATTTCACTAGGAACTATTTTATTAATTTTTTATTCATCTAATAAAACTCATGCAGCATCCTGTTCTATTCAATCTTCCACTTGGTAGCTTATCTTCTTCAAAATTTGAGGATCTTAAATCAAAATTAAAAATTAATTATCTAAATCTAAAATTAATTTTTGTTTTATCAATCAGGTGGATCATTTTTTATACTCAATAAATTATTCATTTAGAAACCCCTATCTTCGATAGACATTAAGTTTTATTTTGACATTTCGGGCCTCAATAAGAACTTTGTTTCTTTCATTTTTTACTTGATTCATTCCTTGGTTTAATTATTCTAGGAAACTAGACTTAACTCATATCTAGATTGAAATGATCTAATTTCAACCATTATTTAACTTGTATCTATTATCAAAACTATAATTCTTGTAGGTAATGATTTAAACTTGATTTTGAATAGAATCTTACATGTAGCTTCAAGGAGGTGCATCACATGGGTCCAAAAATAATGCACTGGATTATAGTGCTGTGAGTGGAGGAATTTTTTTCTAGATCTTGGTTGGACATTGAATTGATCACTAGTTGTGTTTCTTTATTCAAAGCTACAACCAATGCGTGGGGTATTACCATGGAATATTCCAATTTTGAACATGTGCCGGGAAACAAAATTAGCCAATAAATACAACCAGGTAATCTCGATATTTATTAGTGTATAATTGGTATTATCCCTAGGTTTGGTCTTCAACCTAGATAAATATAATAATTTGATACACTTGATGAAGATTCATTGATTTGCTGGAAAAATTCTTCGAGCTTGGGTTATGGTTTGAATATGCACAGAACTATGCCAACCTTCCTTGTGGATTTGTTATCTTGGGTCCCCCAATTTCAGTTGGTTTTGGGGTCATTCTTGGGTTTCATCGATGAGAACCAGTGATATTTTATCCTTCGTTTGGCCTTGTTATTTTATTTTAGCGAGCACCATAGGTTTTGAGCTTCAATAGGGCCTTGATTGAATTCAACATTTCTCTACTGCTATGGGTTTGGTACCCCTCACTAATATCCCAATGACCCTAGATTCAACATTATCATGGTTTATTAATTTTGTAAATGATCGGGATCATATTGGGTAATGTTAGGTTTTAATTAAACTTATAAAATAGATATGGTAGGTTTTTTTACTTTTATGATAGTTTAAGCTATCTTGAAGAGGGGGAGGGGTGTGGTTAGTTGCAGATAGATCTTGTGGTGGGTTGTGCTTCCTTTTTCAATATGATACAAGAGGGTGGCCACAATTCTCATTTGTAGTAATTTAACCTACCTTGAAGAGGGTATATAATGAGTTTAAGGAGAGGTTCAGTCACTTGTTAAGTAACCGTGAAGGTGGTAGGGAAAATTCAACAGGAGGGCCATGAAAGGTTGTCAGGGGATTCTTGAATTCAATTAAAGTGCTTACTATTTTCTTATTCTTCACTCATGATCAATTTAAATTTTCAAAATATGGTCACTTCCTATTCCTTTTCAATTTTTTCACACATGATCACCTGTTCCTTCATCATGCAGTCACTTCCAATATTATCACTTTCCTTTACAAAAATTCAAGTCTCTATATGTATGCCACAAATGCTCATTTTTAGTGTAGATTTTTCACAATAATTTTTTAAAAAAATTAAATTAATGTGGAGATTTTTCTATACAACATTAAATTCCTTTTTCTAATTAACATTTTAATTTTAAAAAATTAAAACACCTATAAAAAATAAAATTTTTCCAATTTATTCAATCTTTAACTCATCTCAAATTAAAATCCAATTTAATCTAGATTTTAAAATATTTAATTTAAAATTACATTACACACTTCTAAAAATCAATTAATGGATTCTCATTTATTTAATATGATTAAAAAAGCTATATTTAAAAAAAAATCAAAGAATGTTTCTTTCCAATTATATTCTTTTTTTAATAAAGTGAGGGGAGAACCCCTTTTAAAAAAGCTATATTTAAAAAAATCAAAGAATGCATCTTTCCAATTTTTTTCAAAAATTCATCAAAACTATTTAAAAAAATTATTACCTTTTGAAAATGGAATTTCAACTATTCAAAAGTTGATGTATGGATTTTTTGAAAAGTAAAAATTGAAAAATGAACTAAAAATCAATGTTTAATGAAATTTTAAATAAAGTATAGAATATTTAATTTGACAAAATCATATCAATTTTCTAGTTGTTTAATTAATAATGGGGTGAAATTAAATGGAATAAAGATAAGAAATTTTAAAATTTCAACTCACATCACTCCCACACACTTGAACTATTACACTCCTCAATAATTAATTAAATTCCCTTTATTCAAAAAGATTATTTTCCTACATAGACCTAAATATAAAAGCTAGATAAGAAGATATTCATAGGTCCCTATATTTTTAAATTACCATGAATCTTCTATGATTTCATTTCACTAAATAACTTCAATTAAATCAGAGTTCCAAGTCTAGGATTGGATCAAATTATAATTTTGTTGAATCAAAGTTTTAACAAGAATCACTTATATTTTTCCCTTGATCCAATGTTTCTTCAACCAAAGTATTATTTTTCACTTCATTGATACAACTCAAATGAATTTGTTACAAGTTTATTTACCCTTATTCATCTAGGTTGAATATTCTCCTCACCTGAATGAATTCATTTTTGATTATTAGGAACATTATTGATTTTTTTATTATATATGTATATATATATATTTTTAATTTTCCCATCTATGTTTGATAAAATTACTATGAAAAGGAACTTATTGAATATATATAGAGGGATTACTCATAAACCCTATGTATAATGTATTATAGATTCAATATGGGATCCTAATTGTCCATTTACTCTAGTTTAAAACCACTCATATCAATTTCTTTTGAGTTGGCACCCAAAGATATTCTTTTTCATAGATTCCAAGTTAGCTCAAACTAATTTTAAAACTCCAATGAATTCATGTTATAATTATAATTCCAAATAAATATTTTCCCTCACACTCCATTTCCTAGTTATAAAACCAAATTAGTTATGAAGTCAATGAAAAATTCACTCACCAATAATCCAAAACTTAAAATTTTAGAACCAGTAGACTTCCTTCCATTCTAGTATGGTATTTAAAATAGGTAGGGTATTATTTATCTCAATGAAAGTTAAAAAAAGAAAAAAAACTATACTAAAAATCCATGTGTATAATTTTTAATAAGATTGGGTTTTTATGTGATTTTTAAAATACTCTTTTGCTTCCTTGTTTTTTGTTTTTTTCTCAGGATAGAATAAATTTAAAATGGAAAAAGTGTATTTACATCTAAAACTTATTTTTATTCTCCCCCATGATCAGTTAATACACACTTCCATTAAATTTACAACATGCGTTTTTTTATCAGGTTAAACCGATTTAAAAATAAAAGCATTTAAACTAGTGTGAAGGAAAGAGACAACCTAGGGTTCTTTATTCAATATCAGTAGGGAGGAGTTTGAACTCCTTCATTGGATCATTATAGAAACCTTCATATAAATGATTCACCTACCAAGAATTTACTTTTAAGGGGATCTATTAATCAACTCCCATGATCTAAAATGCACCAAATGGAAAAGTGCTAGTCACTATGCATGGTCCAGTCCATTTGGAATGAAGTTTACCTAGCATGAGTTTTATCCTTGAGTAGAATAACAACACATTATTTACAATTTTAAATTATATTTTCTATATGATTCAATCATGTAAAGATCTATATTTCTCGTAGTTTAATATAGAATTCTCATAAGCATCTCTTCTCGACTCCTCAAGATCCATCATTAGCATCTTCCTCTACTCTCCAGCATTCCTAAACTCCAAGTTTACTCTTTTATTAACCTTGTATGATTTTTTTTTCAAACTAATAGGTAGGTTATTATTATTTTTATAAACTATTATATAAGGGGAAATACCTAACGGGGTTTTATAGGTGGTCCTATATTCCCACAGTCCATCGTCCCACTTTTTACTCCTATAATTTTGGATGGGTTACACTACCTTCTTCAAAATACTTTTTTATATCTTTATTAGAAACCCTAAACATCCCATTAGTTTGTGGGTGGTAGGCTATGGAAGCTTTGTGATTTATTCCATATTTATTCATTAGATCTTCCATTTTCTTATTATAGAATTTCATTCCTTCATCACTTATTATTTCTCAAGAAACTTGAGACATATTAAAAATATTTGATATTAGAAAAGCGATCACAGTTTTGGAATCATCAGTTCATGTGGATTTTTCTTCAATCAAAATAGAAACATAATCTACCAGTAATAAAATGTTTTAAAAACCAAATGTAATAGGAAACGGGTCGATGAAATCCAATCCCTATACATCAAATACTTCACAAAAAATTAAAGGTTTTGGGGGGAATTTCAAACCTTTTGGAAATCCCACCTGTAAATTGACATGTTAGATTTTTTTTTTCAAAAATTATGTGAATATTTGAAAATTGAAGTCCAAAATAACCTTGCTTCTAAAAAATATGTGGTAGGTTTAAGGTCAAAAATGACCTCCATATATAAGTGTGTGGAAAAATGTAAGTACATAATTAATCTCTTATTCAAGTATACAACTCCTTATTACATAATCACTATAGATACTCCATAATAATAGATCCACCATAACATAAAATTTTTATTCATGGTTAAATTTATGTGATTTCTATTTATAAAATAAGGACAATACATTTTATGTGACCAAAAAATTCACTATCATTATACTAGGGAAATTGGGTGAGGTTTTATAGTTGCTCATTAGGAAATGAGTCAGCCAAGTTTGTTTTATATGATTGTTATACATTGGAAGTGTGGGGGTAGTATACTCATGTGGTCTGTAACCCAATTCTCACATCCTTTATTGTCCTTGATATTCATGGAAAACTCTTGTAGTAGTATCTCTGTTTTAATGATTGTGGAAGCACACACCTCTATTCCAATAAACATTCCAATATTTAAAGAATTCATAGAGTTTATTTAGGTGATTTGGAATTCACCAGATGAGTAGAAAAAGTTTCTTCAACCCTTTTTGGTTACACTGGGATTGTTATATGTTTTTAACACCAAGAATAATTTATCATTCTTCAGATTAGTGTCACATAAAAATATCTATGGTTTATATTTATTTAAATCAATATTTTAACATCACTATCCAACTCTGAAAACACTGTTGATTTCATCAATCATGTGGATCCATCTTTATGCTAGAGAAATTCTTCAGTCAAACAATACTATATTTAATTGACCATAAGTTTTATTTCTACATTTATGTACTTGATCGAAACTTAGTTTCTTTAATTTTTTTCACTTGGTTTGGTCCTTGGTTTAATTCTTCATGCAAACCATACTTCAATGGGATATAGATTGAAATGATCTAATTTACAATACGCCTATAATTGGATCTCATATCAGTGCTGTATTGATTAAAAGTGAGTATTAGAGCTTAATATTGAATAAAAATTCATACGTGGCTTTATAGAGGTGCATGGATTGGGTCTAAAAATAATGAACTACATCGTAGTGTTATGAGTAGAGAACAAAATTAAGATGGATCTTGGTTTGGACATTAAAGTGATAACCTAGTTTTCATTATTCTTTGAAGGTGAAATGGGTTCATGGGGTATTACTATGACCTCCTCCAGTTTTGGTCCTACACTAAGGACAAAAAAAGTAACTAATAAATACAATCAGGTCATATTGATATTAATCAATGTTAAATTGTCATTCTTCATTGTTTTGGTCTTCAACATAGCTCGACTGAAGCATTTTCAATGCCTGATCAAATTACATAGATTCACTAGAAAATTTATTTGATCTCAAGTTATGGTTTGAATCATCAAAAACCTACATCTACCTTCCTTTTGGATTCAATATCCTAGGTTCCACAATTTTGTTGGGTGTCGTGGTAATGTTTAAGAACCAGGTTTTTATCTCAGGTCCAAATCCTTTTATTTTTTAGTTAAAACCCATGTTGTGGTTCTATTTTGGATTAAATCTAAAATCACACATTTAGGATGGTTGTTTTGTTTTGGAAGAGAAGGGTACGAGAGGGATAAAGGCATGCTATAGGCCAATTACATGACATGTAATTGGTGTAGTTGGGGTTTGGCATAGTTGTAAGCACCCCTTAATCCTACATGAAAAATGGGGGTTCAAAACCCATTGGGTGTAGGTACTGTAGCAGCGGTGGAACTATAGCAGTGGAAGGTACTGTGCCGCACTATAGCAGTGTGGGTACTGTAGCATTACTATTCATAGAATGGGCCTTGAGCCAAAAAATTGGGCCTATGAGCCATGTAATGGGCTAAATTCCCACTGAGCCTTCAGAATATGTAATGGGTCTCCCTCTACCCAGTTAAAGAGGTCTTTTCTTTACTTTAATAATAAATGAGGCTTCGGCCCCAACCTTAAAAAAACATGACATGTAATTGGATTACACGGTATGTAATCATTACATGATGTGAAATGGCATGGCCCAAATCTTTCACATCGTGAAGAGGTTTTTTACTAGAGGAAGGACCCTGAGATTTACACATCCTATAAATTCTCAAGAAGTTAAAATAAAATAAAATGTAGGGCCTCCCTTTTTTAGAAAGAACCCTCACCTCTCCCTCTTTCACACAGGAGCTGCTAAGGAGGCCTAAGCTAGGATCTTCTACCACTTCTCCATATGAACTCCAATTTCATATCCGTCTATCTCATTGGATGTGTTCTGGTAAGATATTAATTATCTTTTAGACATTCTTCACTTGTCTTTATCTCGATGTTTCTATTTATATGTAGGATCATATTTCCCAATTTCAAATAATTGATTTGTTCTTAAAATATTTTCCAATCTAGGCCAAACTAGAGGATGATACTGGGTGGGGAGAGTCGTACGAGTACAAGGTATGTGGTCTATAACTCATCCCTTGAGTTTAATCATTTAATAAATTGTTGTATAGGAAAACCAATTTCATCAGGAATCATCTGTTTAATTAATATTCCTTTGTATTAGTTATTAGAACCATGTTCTATGACTAATTCCATATATTCTATTAAATATTGGTGGTTATGTCCAAAACATCAACGACACCAATTAGGGAGATTTCATTAATTATGCTAATATAGCCTATTGATCCTATTTATTCCACTATTTTGGTGAGTTGTGACTTGATATTAGTATAGGTAAGGGTTTAATTCAATTAATGATTTAATAATTCTTAGAACATGTATGCTTATCACTTGACTCGCCCATGGTAAGTGCTTCAATTTGATTAATCAATGTTAATTGGTAAATTATAAAGTATATTGTATATATTTGAATTGAACAAATGAACTGTAGACTAATAGTTTGGTTTCAAGTCTGTAACACCCCTTTCCATGTTTAATAGAAGGTATCAGATTGAACCTTATTAAATGACTATGAATTAAATGAAATGCTTTCATGACCCTTTGCCTTATAAAACTAATGAAAGGCATGGCTTGAATCAAGTTAACTTAATAAAAGATATGATTAATTAAATGGAATTAATTATTAAATGAATCAATTACATGGTTCATAACTATATAAGAACCTTGACATATATATAGGATTGGTTTGACTCGAGCTCGCCTTGGATTTCTGTGGGAATCCCTTGAGCACTCAAGGACTCCATTCCAATTCAAGGATGCATGTTTCCTTTGTTGAAACCCACATTGGAACACTATCCTCATCTATTAGTGGATTCCCAATATGAAAACATAGGATCCATCATTTACTATTACATGATTCCTTGGATACACTCCTAGTATTCTGTATGGCTTCTACAAACATGAGGTGCCTTGGTTACATCTTTTGTCCTACCCATAGCTTATTCTGTTTTACCTTAGATGTATTCATTAGACTTGGTTAGATCACACTATTATAGAATGCCTTGGATGATTCTCCTTGGATTACAATCTTACCCCTTATCTAGGCTATAGTTACTAATGAGTTGGTGAACCTTGAGGTCTAAGTTGCCTTGGTTATTATATTGGAACATCTTCATTATTAATATCACCATGTTTTCCTTGTTACATCTTAGAACCTCTACTACTATTATCATATCAGGATATCAATGCTGGATATGATTCACATAAATTAAATATATAAACTATAACTTAATTAATTAATGAACAGGTAACATGTTTGAACACTAGGCAAGGTCTGAAGAAGTTACTTGGGCATTTAAATTATTGAACTACTTTACTTTTTTATATTCATGCTTGCACATTGTATCTGTTTATATTAAATAGTATTATAGAAACCATTGGTGGTGGCCTACTGAGATTTATCTCACACCCTATCCAGGCCTCCATTGGTACCTGAGAAGATTATATGTATATAGGTTTTGATAAAGGGAATCATATTTCTTCATACACTTCATTTCTTGATGTATTAGGATGAAGCTGGTAGTAGATGATCGAGCTGGATCTCAGGATTATTGGGATAGTTTTTGGTTCCTTTTTTCTACCTTTGTATAAAAAGCTTGTATGATGCTTTATATCCTTGTTTTAATACTTCTTAGAAACATGAAATATCATCATCATCTTTTGTATATTTATCTTAGTTTCATATTTTTTATTTTTAATCAATTAGATCATGTTGTTCCATCTGTTATTATTACATTACTTATGATATTTACCTTCAGTTATCATGTTTATTTGTTGTTCTAAAATCTAGAAATGAGTGAATATTCTCCCCATGGACACACCCTAGGACTTCACTATTAGTCGACAACCTCTAGAATTCAGGTAGATACGCTTGAGACCATGTGTCCAACCGGGATCGGGGAACCTTTAGTGTCATTTGTGTTTGGGACCTCAAAAAGTGGTATCAAAGAGGTCCATTTATTACTTTACTATTTGGATACAATATATTTGAGATTAGGAATGCTTGGAACTTGGTCATAAGTCATGTTTGGGAGTAGAAAAACCATGTTCAAGGTAAAGGTTGAGTTTCCTGAATTATAATTGTTGTTCTGCTTTTTCTAATTATAGTTGATATCATTTCACCATTGGGTGAATCACATGATATATGGTGATATTAATTATTATTATGATTGGGGATCTTATTTCATCCTTGGCCTGATGATATGAGGGAAAGAATAATTGTTACATGCGTTATCATAGGCACCTAGAATTCTCATTCCATGCATATTTCCATGTTATATAGGTGCATTTCACTATTTTTATTTCTTGATATGCCTGTGATTATTGAGTGATAATGTGGTAGTTATATTATGATTTTGATTTTACTTGGCTTTGATTGAGTGATTTCTAGATTCAATTCATGAGGTGTTATGGGCCCTCATGGGTTGGAATGACTAATTTACTGAATTGATCCGTTAGATTAAAATAAAATGGGTGTCATTTTCAGTGATAGTGTGTATGACCTCTGATTCACTAGGAATGAAGATCAATATTAAATAAACATTGATAGAAGTTATACAAAAATGCAAGCTGTAAAAGTGAAAAATATCATCTAAAATGAAATGGTTTTATGTTCTTATCCTACCTTGTCATGTTTATGAAAGTTAATGAATTGAACCTAGAAAATAAAATTTAAATTAATGAAATGGTTTTCAATAAATGATGACGCATAGTTATATTAACCCTTCATAAACCAGAACCTCAAAAACTTATAATTGAGCACATAATGATACCTTTCGTCTAAGTGGGTGGTTGGGGCAGTATACCATGGGTAGTGAGCCCTTTCTTACATTAATATTCTATAAGTGTTTCTATCTATATTCTTCTAGATTTTTTTGAGGAAAGAACTTAGAATTTATAGAAAAATACTACCACAATGTCCTCATGTCATTATTTAGGAGGGTGGCTATGAACATGATCCAAACGTGGTGGGATCTGAGATGTCAGTCTTACCTCCAGAAGTTCTAATTGTGACATCTCCTATTGTACCTAATCTGGACAGTGACACTCAGGTTTGTGAAAGTTTTTTATGTTAGATAGATTCCATACATGGTTCTCTATGAGCTACGCCTATGATGGTTGATCTAACATACAAGTACCAACAATAGCATCCTCCTACCCTATCAGGGGATGGTGATCCAAAAGATACTGAATCTTAGATAGATGCCACCTTGTCTATCTTTGAGCATCTGGATATGCCTCTGAGAAGAAGGTCAATATTTCTGAATACATGTTGTGTGATTTGGCCATGAAATGGTGGGATGTAATTACCCATGTTGGTCTCCATATGGTCATGGTACGAGCTGATTTCCCAAATACTTTCAATGATCAGTTCTTTACTTAGACATTGAGAGCTAAAAAATCTTGAGATTTCATGCATCTTGAGAAGGATTCTATATCATTTATGGAATATTTAGCATGTTTCACTAATTTTTAGTTATTTGAACCACTTCTATCTAGTGATGAGATTTATCATGCTAGATGCTTCGAGGAGGGGATAATTTATTCTATCCATGCTTAGGTGAATGAATTTTAGCTGCCTACCTTCTCTGAAATAGTTAGTCATGCTCTTATCACTATGCTCAACCTGAGGGATGGAGATAGTATGAGGAATAGAGGACTAGTGTCAAGGAAGGCCAACAGTTCCTCCTATATTAGAAAGAGATATCGCAATGTTTTTCATTAGGGTAGTGGCATATAGAGTACCCATACTGGTAGCTCCATGGTGTGTCATCAGTGTGGATGATAAGGGAACCTGAAGCCTCATTGTGATAGAGACCCACTAGAGTGTTGGGATTTTAATCGTATAGGGAATCTTTAGATATTTTTTCTGACCCTTCCATAAGCTTCTAATGGAATAGGTTCTGCACAAGCTCCACCTTCTAGGGAAGATTCCTTTACACTGCATTAGGCGGGGAGTTGGAGTAGCACTGACAAGACTGGATGAGGAGGAGGTTGTGGCCATGGTATCCAGATCCCCAAGCACTATTAGTTCTGGAATTTTTTTTTTGATCATGGTAGTCTAGATATTTCACATGGCCATGGATCATGTCAGTTTCATGCATTATAGCTGATACCCAAGGATCAGACTATGGGATCATCAATAGTATGAGTTACTATTCTGGTAGCCTCCACTATATTATCTTCTTTATTTAATATAGGTGATCAACACTCTTTCATATCCTTATCTATCATGGAAATCCTTGGTCTAGAAATACAGTATTACTATGGTGTAATGACCATATATACATAGTTGGGAGTATGGTTAGAGGGTATACGCCAATGCAGGGACTTCCCCCTTGAGGTAGGTAGTTACCCTTTCTTATGGGGCCTCTTTGTTCACGAGATGACAGACTACAATGTCATTCTTGGGATAGATTAGCTAGTCATATATCATGAATTTGTAGGATTATATAACCAAAGGGTGTCATTTACATCACCATAGGGAAACAATTATCTATATAAGGATGAGTGGGATGTTTAGGATAGTAGAACTGGACCAGAGCATCATGGGTTAGGTGGAGTGAACACCTAGATTTTCAATATCTTCATGGAGGATCTGGGTTTAATTTAGGATGAATTACCTTAACTATTAGATCATTTTAGAGATGTTTTTTCTAATGATTTTTCTTCATTACATCCTAATAGAGAGGTAGAGTTTATGATTGAGCTCATTCTAGGAGAAAATCTTGTGTCCATTCCTCCATAAACTATGGAACCTACTAATCTCTAGGGGCTCAAGAAGTATTTAGAGTATTTAGAGGCCAAAGGTTTTATACAGTCTAAAACATTC
Source organism: Viscum album (assembly GCA_963277665.1). Classification (NCBI taxonomy): domain Eukaryota; kingdom Viridiplantae; phylum Streptophyta; class Magnoliopsida; order Santalales; family Viscaceae; genus Viscum; species Viscum album. Next base: position 1,254,099,313 of record OY728151.1, on the reverse strand, counting down.
TCTTAGGGGTTTCCCATACTTTTCTCCAAGAAGGATGATGGGACCATTCATCTATGTGTGGATTATAGACAGTTGAACCACCTTACAGTCAAGAACCAATATTCAATGACTCGAATAGATGATCTCTTTGGTCATCTTTGAGGAGCCAGGGTATTCTCTAAGATTAATCTGAGATTGTGATATCAAAAGGTGTGAGTTAGGCCCTCATACATACCTTATAAATCTTTCATATCAATTATGGTTTGTATGAGTACCTTGTTATACTATTTGGTCTCATGAACTTTCCCTCCATTTTCATGGATATGATGAATTGGGTGTTCCAACCCTATTTGGATTCCTTTGTCATAGTATTTCTTATTGAAATATTGGTGTACACTCACACTCATAGTGACCATGATAATCACCTTGAGATCATTCTTAGTACACTGAGAGAGAATCATATTTATGTCGAGCTTTCTAAGTGCCACTTTTGGATAAAAAAGTTCACTTCATGGGTCATATTATCTTGGAATTAGGAGACACTTTTGACATAGAGATGGTTAGTGCTGTAGTTTATTGAGAGAATACCAAGAATGTGTTTGAAATACATAGTTTCTTAGGGTTGTATGTATATTACTGGAATTTCATAAAAGACTTATCACACCTTTCTTCACCACTTTCTAGTCTTATAAAGAAGTTTTTCAAGTTCATGTGGTCAGAAGAGTGTGATAAATATTTTCAGAAGATGAAAGGGAGGCTTGTCTTGACACCTATTCTGATTATACCATATCCTATAAGAGGATATATCATGTTCTATAATACATAAGAAATTATCCTAGGAGAATTTATAATACAGGGGGACATAGTTGTTGTGTATGGATCTCAAAAGTTGAGGCCTCATGAGAGAAATTACCGAATACATGACCTTAAGCTAGCAGCATTTGTCCATGAATTACATTGATGGAGACATTTTTTATTGGGTGAGTGATTTTTGGTATATAATAACCACAAGATCCTCAGATATATCTTTACACAGTGTGAATTGAATCTTAAACAGTGAATATGGGTCAAATATCTTCAGTCCTTTGATTTTGATCTTTTCTATACACCTGGAAAGGGAAATGTAGTAGCTGATGTGATGAGTTGGAAAACTCAAGAACATGATTTGTGGGAAGCCAGTGATGAATGGAAATTGGTGGTCCTTTTTTCTAAGCTGTATCTAGAGTTTCATGAAAGTTATGAGAAGTCTTATCTATCAACCTTGATAGTCACCTCTTCCCTCTTTGAGAAGGTGAATACCAGGAAATTTTCAGATGCTGAGGGCTTAATTATCCATGAGATTATTTCAGGAGATAAACTTTATCTATATTGGTTTGTGGATATAAATGATATCCTACATATCCATGGATGTTTCTAGGTTCTTACAAATACGAGAGAGGAGTTGATATGAGAGTAACATGCTTTTAAGTGGGCAGTTCATCCAGGAATCTCTAAAATGTATCGAGATATGTGATGCCAGTTTTGGTGGTCTTGGATGAAACATCAGATAGAAGGATTTATCACTAGGTGTTTCACCTATCAGTAGGTGAAGGTGGAGCACTAGAGACTAGTTGGCTTGTTACAGGTGCTTCAATTCCCGAAATTAAAATGGGAATATGTTTCCATGGATTTCGTAGTCAGCTTACCTAGGTCAACTACAGCTAGGGATACTATATGGGTAGTTATTGAAAATCTCCCAAAGGTTTCCCAATTCATTCCTATTAGGGATACTTTCTCAATTTATGAGCTTGGTAGGTTGTATGTCCATGAGATCATCTGACTACATGGGGCCCCTTTTACAATATTTTCAGATTGGGATGCCCACTTTATATCACTATTCTATAAAGGTTTTCAAAAAGATATGGGTACACATGTGATTCTAAGAATATAATTTCACCCTCAAACCAATGTAAAATCAGATCAAATGATACATGTTTTAGAGGACATGCTCTGGGCATGTGTCTTTGAATTTAGTGGTTCTTTGGAGAAGCACACCCTATCATCAAGTTCAACTATAATAATATCTTTCAGGTGAGAATTCAAATGGATCCTTTTGATGCCTTGTAAGGTAGGACATGTCGTTCACCCCTATACTAAATAGAAGAATTATATGCATCCCTACTAAATATTCATCTTGTTCATGAGACTTTGGAGCAGCATTAGTTGATCATGATGCATATGTCTAGTGTTCTATCTCGATTGAAATATTATGCCGATCTCCATTGATGAGCTCTGGAGTTTGAGGTTGGGAATAATGTTTTCTTGCATGTATCTCCCAGACTAGTGTATATATGGATATAGAGGCAAGGGAAGTTTTTGTCTCATTATGTTGGGCCATCTGGGATTATAGAGAGATTCAGACAGTAACCTATTGGTTGTCACTAACTCAAAGGTACCATGTCATGCATGGTGTCTTCCACATTTCACAGATTCTCCAGTATCATACCGACCCATATAAAACTTTTGATCCCAAGGAAATTGATTTAGATACTGGTTCTTAATTTGAGGAGTACCCTATAAGCATCGTTGACCAGAGCAAAAAGTCTCTTCAAGTCTGGTCTGTCCCTTTAGTACTAGTTCTATAGAAACACGACTATGTACAGGATGATACATGAGAGCGGGAGGCCAACGTACATGCCAAGTAGTTAGAGTTGTTTTCAGAAAGTATTTTTCCAACTTTGGAAGGTGAACTCAGGGGCAAGTTCCTTTAATGGTGGAAGACTATAAGAACTTGGTTTTTATCTCAGGTAAAAATCATTTAATTTTTTCAGTTAAAACCCGTGTTGTGGTTCTATTTTTGGATTAAATCTAAAATCAAACCTTTAGGTTAGTTGTTTTGTTTTTGAAGAGAAGGGAACAAGAGGTATGAAGGTAGGCTACACAACAATTACACGACATGTAATTGGATTTCATGATGTGTAATCATTACATGACATGTAATGGAATTTCCTAGACCTTTAACATCATGAAGAAGGTTTTTCATAGGGGGGAGGACCCAGAGATTTACATGATGTGTAAAGAATTCACACATCATGTAAATTCCAGAGTCATTTTTTAGAAAATAGGATGCATGGCCTCCCTTTTTTTGGACAGAACCCTCAACTATCCCTCTGATTCACATGATATCCCAAGGAGGCATGAGCTAGGGTTTTCCACAGCTTCACCACCCAGAATCTGATTTCAGATCATTTTATCTTGTTAGATGCATGCCAATAAAATCTAAATTTATTTTAGTTGTTATTCATTTATACTTCTCTCAATGATGATGTTTAGATGCAGGATCATGTTCCCCAATTTTAGGGAATTGATCCATTAATCAGATATATTCCAATCTAGGCCAAACTAAAGGCTGATCCTGGATGAGGATAATCATACGAGTATGTGTTAGGTGGTCTATAACCCATCCATTGAGTTTTTTCACTTTATTAATTGTCGTGTGGGAAAACTAATTTCATCAGGCATCATCTGTTTAATTAATATTCCTTACCTATATTCATTAGTAGAGTGTTATAAGAGCCATTACATATATTCAATTCAATGTTGGAGGTTATATCCAAAATCTCAACCACCCCAAGTAGGGTGGTTTCCACAATTATGCTTTAGTAACCTGTTGAGCCTATTTGCGCCATCGTTCGGGTGAGTTGTGACTTAAACTTGTTAAAGTTAAGGGTTTAATTTAATTAATGGTTTGTTAATTCATATAACATGTATACTTATTACTTTACCCACCTAAGGTAAGTGCTTAAATTTGGTTAATCAATGTTAAATGGTAAATTGGAAAGTATATTGTATATATATGACTTGACCTAGTGAATTGTAGACCAATAACATTGTTTCACGTCTATACCACCCCTTTCCATGTTTAATGGAATGAATCAAAGTGATAAATATTAAATGAATATGTCTTAAATGAATTAAATGAAATGATTTCATGACCCTTAGCCTTGTCACAATAATGAAAGGCATGTATTGAACCAAGTGAACTTAATAAAAGATATGATTAATTAAATGGATTTATTTTTTTAAATGAATCAATTATAAGGTGACTAACTACATATGTACCTTGGCATATTTATAGGAGTGGTTTGACTTGAGCCCAACTTGGATTATTGAGGGAATACCTTGAGCACTCAAGGATGCTATTCTGATTCAAGGATGTCGGTTTCCTTGGTTGAAACCCACTTTGGAACCCAATCCTTATTTATTAGTGGATTCTTGATATGACACCATAGGATCACTCCTTTACTATTATAGGATTCCTTGGATACAATCCTTAGATCTAGCATGGATTTTACAGACATGAGGAACCTTGGTTACATATTTGGGCCTAGCCATAACTTCTCCCCTTTTACCTTAGATGTATTCCTTAGACTCGATTAGATCACACTATTCTGGAATTATTTGTATGATGTTCCTTGGATTACACTCTTACCCTTTATCTAGGATGAAATTACTACTGAGTTGGTGACCCTTGATGTCTAAGTTTACTTGGTTATTACCATAGAACCTCTTCATTATTAATATCCTCATGATTTCCCTGTTACATATTGGAACCTCTATTACTATTATCATGTTAGAATATTAGTGATGTCTATGCCTCACATGACTTAAATATATAAACTGGAACATAATTAATTAATGAACTGGTTACATGTTCAGACACCAGCTGAGGGTTGTAGAAGTTAATGGGGTATTTACATTATTGTATTTTATTACTTTTGTGTATGCATGTTTCTACATTGTATTAGTTCATATTACACATACTAGATGTTATGGAAACCTTTTGTTTTGGATTACTAAGATTTATCTCACAACCTATCATGACTACCATTGGTACCCAAGAAGATTATATGTATGCAGGTGTTGATAAAGGGAAACATATCACTTCAGGCACTTGATTTCTTACTGTATTAGGATGGAGCTGGTAGAAGATGACCAAGATGGTGCTCAGGGTGATTTAGATAGTTTATGGTTCCACTTTCCAAATTTTGTATAACATTCTTGTATTATTCTCTGTATCCATGTTTTCTTACTTCCTATAGACATTAAATGTCATTATCAACTTTTTTATATTCATCTTAGTTGCATCTATTGTATTTTTATTAAGTATTCTTTAGTTGTTCCATCTATTATTATAAAATTTCTTCCAGTATTTACCTTTTGTTATCATTTTTATCCATTGTGCTATACTCTATTAATGAGGGAATAGTGACCCTATAGACACACCCCAATCCCTCGCTGCTAGTCGGCAAACTCTACCATTTGGGGAGATTCACTTGAGGCCATGTGGCCTACCGGGATCGGGTCACCTTCAGTGGAATATAGGTATGGGATGTCACATAATGTTTTTGTTTCATCTGTGAGCACTAGATATGTCTCCACATAATTTCATACTTATTATTTGATTTCTATGGGAACCAAAGGCTTCATTATTCAATAGGGATTTGACTAGATTTATCATTTCTTTACTATAGTGGGTTCTACTCCCCTCACTAGTGTCCTGGAGGTCATTGATTTTATATCATGAGGGTTTAATTCGACAGTGATCATTATCATATTAGATGAGGTTTGGTTTTAAATCACGACCACTTGAAATTTTCAAGTGTAGTCACTTCCTCTACCTCTAATTTTTTTTTCATGCAGGATCACTTTCCTTTTAAAAAATTCAGGTCTCAATCTACACATCAAAAGATCATAATTTTAGGGCCGATTTTTCCCAAAATTTTTTGAAAGTGATTAAAACAATTGAAATAATTTTGATATCTATCTTTAACAACTTAAATTAATTTTTTAAATAAATTTTTGACTTTTTAAAAATGAAAAACATTCATTTTTTTAATTTATTTAATATTCATCTCATCTCAAATCAAAACAGAATTTAATTTGGATTTAAAAATATTCTATTTAAAATTCCATTCCAAATTTCTAAAAATAATTTTATGGCTACCCATTTATTCAAAATGAATAAAAAATTATATTTCAAAAATTAGAGAATCATTTTTTACAAGTTGATTAAAAAATTAATCAAAACTATTTTAAAAAAATTGATTATCTTAAGATAATGTAATTTCAAGTATAAAAAAATTAATATATGGATTTTCTAAAAAATAGAAAAATTTAAAAAATCACTAAAAATCAATGTTTAAGAAAATTTTAAATGAATACTAGAATCTCAATAAGACAAAAAGTAATATCAATAACCTGGTTGTTGAATTAATAATGGGGTTAAATTCATCGGAAGATAAACAAAAAATTTGAAAATTTCAACTCACATCACTTGAGAAAAGTATAATTAACCCATTATCTAAGAGTATGTTAGCTAAGGATCTATGTAAGAAACAAGAGAATATACCAATATCTAGAATGTTGTATTTATAAAGAAAAAATCAAGACTCATATCCTCTTTTGATATTTCCCATGGATAATATCTCCCCTACATTCTCACACTCAACATAATATGATCACCTATAATAAACACACACAAAAATTAAGTAAATAATTATATATAATGGGGATAAGAGAATTTATAAACCTCCTAAAATTAAAGGAGGTGGTCATACTCCAAAGTTCTATTGGTGCTTCTTGAATACAAGAGTAGCTAAAGTCTTAACCATGATATCTTCCACTTATTGATCAGTCCCAACATACTCAATCTTGATTAATTATTGTTGTAACTTTTATTTCAGGAAATGATATTTTATTTCAATGGGTTTAGTCTGAGAATGTTAAACTAGATTCTTTTTTATTTAATTTTCACTTTGATCATCACAAAATATCACTATAGGTTGTTGTAATTATTCACCAATATCTTTCATTTTTTTTCATCTACTGAAGATGTGTGCATGCTTTTTTTACTACAATATATTCACCCCAACCATACTAAAAGTTATAATATCTTTTTTATTACTCATATAGACAACACAATTAGCGATAATGATAAAATAACCACTTTTTGAGGACTTTCAACCCACCACATCACTATATTTATAAGTAGGGAGGCTTCGGTAGGAGGTCTATGGTAGTTTGTCCAAGTATTCTTGTGGTTAATTAAAGTGTTTTACATTTTTTTCATCTTCAATAATGGATTCTAGAACACTTTATGTGTGGTCACTTTCTATACCTTCACAATTTTTCATGCATGATCACTTATTCCTTTACCATATAGTCATTTCCTATATGGTCACTTTCCATTTAAAAAATTTAAGTCTCAATATGCATGTCACAAAATCATTATTTTAGTGTATATTTTACCGATCAATTTTTAAAATGATAAAAACAATTTAAATAATGTAGATAGTTTTTTTATAACACCTAAGATTATTTTTTCAAATTAATGTTTGACTTTTCAAAAATTAAAAAAATTAAAAATTAAAAATTTTCTAATTGTAGGTGGGTAGTCGCAGTTCCCATTTGCAGTAACTTGACCTACCACGAAGAGGAGGCATGGTAAATTAAAGGATATGTGTGGTTAATTAGGATGTGACCATGAATGTGGTAGGGATGCTTCATCAAGAGGGCCATGGTAGGCTGTCCAGGGATTCTTATGGTCAATTAAATTGTTTTCCGTTTTTTCATATTTACTCAAGATCACTTGAATTTTTCAAGTGCGGACACCTACCATACCTCTATAATTTTTTCATGCATGATCACTTGTTCCTTTATCATGCAGTCACTTCCTACTTGTTAACATTCCTTTGTAAAAAATTCAATCCTCAATCAGCACACCACAAAATCATATTTTTAGTGTATTTTTTCCCAATTAGATTTGAAAATGATAAAAAAATTGAAATAATGTTGATATTTGTTTGTAACACATAAAATTAATTTTTAAAATTAGTGTTTAACTTTTAAAAATGAAAAAAATTAATAATTAAAAATTTTCTAATTGATTCAATCTTCAACTCATCTAAAATCAAAACACAATTTTGTGTGGATATAACAATATTCAATTTAAAATGACATTCCAAATTTATAATAATAAATTTATGACTTCCAATTTATTTAAAATTAATAAAAAAGCTATATTTTGGAAATTAAAGAATGGATTTTCCAAGTTGATTTAAAAATTAAGCAAAACTATTTTTAGAAAAATTGATAGTAATAAGATATTGAAAATTCAAGCATATAAAAAAATTTATGTATTGATTTTAAGAAAAGTAAAAATTTAAAAATCCACTAAAATCAATATTTAAACCAATTTTAAATGAATTATAGAATACAAAAAATTCATAAAATAATATCAATTTTTGAGGTGTTAAATTAATAATGCGGTTAAATTCAATATAACACAGATAAGTTTCTTTAAATTTCAACTCACATCACTTGAGAAAAGTGTCATTAACACATTATATAAGCCTATGTGATCCAAATATATATTTATGAAACAAAATAATATACCAATATCCAGAACGATGTATTTATAAAATAGACCAAGACTATGATCCTCATTTGATATTACCCATGGATAGTATCTCCCCTACCTTCTCACACTCAACATAATATGATCAATTATTATAAAAAAACACAAAAACCAAGTAAAAAATTATATATAATTGGGGAGAGGAATTTATAATGATCCTCAAATTGAAGGAGGTGGTCAAATTCCAAGGTTCAATCAGAACTTATTTAATAATAGAGTAGCTAAAGTCTTAATCTTTATTTATTCCACTTATTGATCAGTCCCAAAACACTCCATATTAATTACTCATTATTATAACATTTCTTTTATGAAATGATATTTTATTTAAATGTGGTTGGTTCGATAACGATGAATTGGGTTATTTTTGAGTTCAATTTTACTCTTATTATCACAAAAGATCACCATATGTTGTTACAATTCTTCAACAATATCTTCCATTTTTTTCATCCACAGAAGTTGTGGGAATTCTTTGGTTACTGAAATATATTCAACCTCAACCATAATAAAAGTTTTACTCTCTTATTTATTACTCATTAAGACAACACACTTAGTGATAATGATTAAAGTACCACTTCTTGAGGAATTTTGGTCCACCACATCACTAGTCCTATAAGAATTGGAAAAAGATTTTAATCCATGTTTTTTGTACATTAAATAGAAAACTGTAAGTGAAAGTACTTAGGATATACCTCATAATTATCTTTACCATTGTGAGATACTCTACCTTAGGTTACTTTGAAAATTGGATGTCAACAAGTATCATAAGAAATACTTGTCTGAGTTACTTTTAAGAACAAATTTTTTTTGATCCTCCTATATAGGGTTGGATCTATTGAATTTACAACCATGTGCTTCCAAATTATGCTTTCAACTATAATCAATGTTGACATGGGTTTTTAATAATGCATGTTGAACTTCTTCAGTAGCTTATTTTCATAGTTATCTTGTGAGATAAAAGTTTATATCTATTTCTGAACCAACCATAGCCCTAGAAAATATGTATGTTCAATGATCACAAGAATTTAAAATTTAGAACTCATTAGATTAGAAAACTCCTCCACAAACATCTTTTTTCTTCCACTAAATATCATATCATACATATAAAACAACACCAAAAATTATTCTTACTTTGATATCTTCACATAATGGTTTTTATCAACCCCTCCCTTTTGAATTCTAGTTTCTCCATATAGGAGTCAAGATAAGCATACTATGCATGTGACATTTGTTTCAAGTCGTACATGGCCTTCTTCAACCCAAATACCTTGTTTTCATATTTTTAGATTAGAAAACCTACTGGATATTAAATACAAACTTTTTCCTTTAGAAAACCATTCACAAACACAATATTTACATCTATTTCATAAATCAAGAAACATCCTTGTATTTCCAATACTAAGAGGAGTATGATTGACTCAATATAATCCACTGGTGAAAATGTTTCTTCAACATCCAAAGCATCTATTTTAGAATAACCTTTACATACCAACCATGATTTATTTAGAATTACATTTCCATTTTTAATGAATTTATTCTTAAATTAACATTTTTTAATGATCACAATATGAATAATTAGCCTATACACAAGTTCCCACATCTTTTTATTATCAATTTGATCCAAATCCTCATTCTATATCCCATGATTCATCCCTTATTTCTTCCTCAAATGTCACTAGTTCCATTGTTGACAATTGATTAGCATGTTCAACAATCCTCATTATTCATGTCTGGGTTAGTGAAGTGTTATCTCTAATTATATTGGATAGATTGACCTATATTATCTTGTTATATCTTTAAGGTGTAGTCAGATCCCTTTCGGTAGTTTTTTCATCCACCAATTCCACCTTCAGATCATTATCCTTTGAAGAAATTTTTACAAAACTAGAATTTATTCCAACTTCATCATCATCATCACATAATTTATCTAGGTTTATTCTTCTAGAATTAATTTATCTCTTTAATAACTTTAACATCATTGCTATCTCTAATTTTATTTATCCTCTTATTGTAACACTTGTAATATTTTCTCTTCATTGAGTTCCCCAAAAACACTTTTATCTAAATCATCACCATACTTTTCTTTATTTCCTTATTTATTCTAGATGTAACACCTACTTAAAAGATCATTTAAACATTTCAATGAAGTATTTATTCTATTACATGTCTTATAGGATGTTATTTCCTTCACAAGGATTACAAATTCCTAGTTCTTTGTGCACAATACAACTTGATATAATTCATTACAATAAAAATGAGAGACACCACACTTGATAAGAAATGTTTTTTACATATTATTAACCATATGATCTTTCCGTTCAATGAATCCATTCTACTATGGAGTCCTCACCAATAACACTTCATGTTTAACACTTTGCTTCTCGAGGAAATTTTACACTTTTAGGGAAGTGAACTCATTTCCATTATCTAACTGTGATATCATGATGGTGTGACCAATTTCATTTTCGACTCTCCTTAGGTACCTATTTATGCACTCTATAATTTTATTATTATTTTTCATGAACATAATGCATGTTATTATACCATGATCATCCATGGTGAAGATGAAGTACCTATATCCTTATGTGATAGTTTGGTTCATAGGACCACACATGTCAGCGTAAACTAGGTTTAGCATTTTGTACACCCTTTTCTTCTTTGGTAAATAAGGGTTATGTTCTCTCTTACCCACAAGAATGCATCAAAATTAATTTCTTATTCTTCCATAATATATCTTAGCACAGATAATTATTCCCTTCTTTGTCATGAACTGTCCCCTAGGGCCCATGCCGTGACTACCCCAAGCCCGCCTTCAATAGGACAAGGGTTGAAGACTAGAAATAGAAAGGAATATCTCTGAAAGTGGGAAGGAATTGCCTTTAAACCTATAAACACACAGACCAAGAACATGACAAGATGCAAACCACATAGTAAAACTGCATTAGTAAAAGTGTGTACTGAAAGTAAAAAGGGGCTGGAATACAAACCCAACTGAAAAGATAAAACTATAATAGAAAATAGAAAATAGCTCCTGATATTTTCCACCAAGGATCCTACTTGAAGGGTAGGTACAACTTGTCTCCACAACTCTCCATGTCAACCAGTCACTTCCGTATACCTCCTGGTCCTAGCTCCTATAGTCTCAGCTGAGCTGCTCGTCGTCTGCACAAGACACAACAAGGTGCGGGTGAAGCCCGTGAAGGGGGGAGTATAAAAATACCTAGTAGGGACCCAGAGACCCATGAAGGTCTCTCAAAATTCCACAAACAAAAACCATAAAGCATGATATCAATAAAAAATAAAAAATAAAAATACATAGCTCAAACTAGGTATACAACTCAGAGATCAGGAATAAAGATGATTAGTTTTAAGCTATATAATTTTATTTCATTAGGAAGTTCCACAACTGAACCACGAAGAACTTGTTCCATTTTCGATCCACATAGGGTTGTATGTCGTTGATCCATGACGGTCCACTCTAAGGCTGGTCCTCGTGGGGTCACGCACTGCTGATCTACATAGGGTCGCTATGATGCTGATCCACAGAGGGTTGCTATGATGGCGATCCACACAAGGTCACTATGATGTTGATCCACATAGGGTCGCTATGATGTTGATCCACATAGGGTTTATATGATAATGATCCACATGGGTTATTTATGATTCTAATCCACACAGGGTCGCTATGATGATGATCTACACAGGGCCGCTATGATGTTGATCCACACATAGTCTCTATTCAATTGATAGCCATCCACATGATTCCCCGTACCCAGTGCACTTGAGTTCCGTATTATCTGCTCCTCAACTTATAGACCTTGCCTCAAATTCTAAAACGTTCCAAAAAGGAGTAAACCAAAGGACCTCTATGTTATAATGGTCCCAACGAAATAGACGATGCATCAATCAGACATCTAGTCTGTGAGTTATAGGCATTTTACTATCGAGGGCCCAGTTGGATTCGGGTTCGATCCAACCTAGCCATACTCAAACTTTCACCAAAACACAAGTGGAGTATCTCAAAAGGACCATATCATTCCAAGTATCCCAGCACTACAGATGGTTTGTTAATTAGACGTCTAGTTTTTGAGATATGACCTTTTTAGCGTATCTGGGCTGAAAAGGGTCCGGGTCCGGTCCGACCCGGTCAGATCGACGCGACCAGCCCCACCCTAGGATGAGCCGACCCGGTATGGGTCCGACTCATCCAAGCTTGAACTAGGTTAGCGGTGGTGGGCTCGGCCCGCTAGGCTGCGGACTGGCCCGACCTGGCCCGCTGGGTGGCCCAACCCACTAACTGGTGCGGTCCGCCAGCCGAATGGCGGACCCCATTCCCAAACGACATAGCCATTCGGGTTATTTAATTAGTAGTTCCACATGGAACCACCCCCTATCAGTGGGACCCACGGGGCATGGGTCCCCTCAGCTACAGCTCAATGCCATGACTCCCTTCTCTACGGCGTGCCACCTTCCGCTAACGCGGTCGACTGAGGGCCGACCGCCCCTACTTCCACCATGGCTCGATGCCGAGGCTTCCCTCCATGGAGTGTTATGATGCACTGCCTATTTCCAACATGGGAAGCCGATTCCATCCACCACCATCACCCATTGGCGCCGGTCGCAGGTGCCGCCACGCCGGTTCCACGCCGACGAAACTTCTGCTGGCCACTAGGTGAGCTTCGGTGGTCTGTTTTTCTTTCCGAACGAACCTACGGGCCTCCTGAGATGATTTCTTAACTTTTTGGCTTTCAGATTCAAGTTTTCATCAAGTTCTAACCTCAACCATGAAAAAAATGACAAAAAGCGAAGTGGAGGAGGGTCTGAACCTTGTTTGTTTGGCCTGGGCCCTCTTCGTTAGCATCATAACAAGCGAGCAACAATTAATTCATCATAGATAAACTATAACCCATTGAATACTTCCATGATTCTTCATTCTTTTCAATAATGAGAAAAAGAATCAATTATCTTGAATTTTTACAAAAACCTTACCTTAGAATAGGAGGAGACGTCACATTTGTCGAAGAAGAATCCACACTTGATGAAGTTGTCGGTGTTCGTTGATCTTGGATCGATTCCTATAATTTTGTCATCTGAGCTTCCGTTCTTCATCGGTGTAAGACCCCATGAAAATTCGTCAAAGGTTCCTCACTTTCATATAAAAAAACCAAGCCTGAGCCTCATTTAAATAGAGGGGAAAGGATGATTAACGCAACGAGAGTTTAATGAGGTTCATTAATGAATGAACCTATTATCTCTCAATGGTGTGGTTACAAAAACAAAGAGTAAAAAACTCAGTGGTCCAACCACCACCATTCAACCATTGGTAGAAAAATAAAATAACAATTTTATGTTATTTTATTATTCTTTAAAAAGTCTGAAAAACTAACTTTTTCTCCCAACCTACTATGGTTGAAGTTAAGCCTTCCTTAAATGAATCCCGGTGAGGGAGATTCAATGGTTACCTCTAATTTTAAATCCAAGAACCTGTCCAAAAGATAGAAAATGTCACCCACACGTTTACTAAACACACCTTAAAAAAAGTTTAAAATTCCATTCTAGGCACACCGGGCATCATAATCAAGAGTTCTCAATTTTTTTAGACGCATTATAATCCAAACTAATTTAAAAAAAATTATATGGAATTTTTGAGGCTTTACATTGTCCCCACCTTAGGTATTTTCATCCCCGAAATCTACAAAAAAACTAGGGAAACAAATGGGGGTACTGAGCATTAATCTGATCATCCTTCTCCCATGGGCTCTCCTTGAGGTTCCCGTGCTGCCATCGAACTCGCACTAGAGGAATCAACCACCCACAAAGGACCCTCTCCTGTCGATCCTCAATCTACATCGGGAACACCACAAACATCTCCCCATCGTCAATTTCCAGCTCGCCCCAATCGATAACATGCGATGGATCATGAATGTACCTCCTCAGCTACGACACATGGAAAACATTATGCACACAGTGCATTTATGGGGAAATATCTCAATGGTACGCCACCTTACCTACTCTACTGAGGATCTGGAAAGGTCCAATGAACCTCAGAGATAGTTTTCCGCCCTGGTCAAACCTTTGTAATCCTTGTTGGGGTGAGACCCGTAGGAAGACTTGGTCTCCCTCCTCAAACTCCTAGGGTCTCCTTCTATTGTCAGCATAAGACTTATGCATGCTCTGTGCAGCCTTTATCCATTCACGGATGATCTGCAACTTCTTAGTGGTTTCCCGTACCAACTCTGGACCCATATGTACTAACTCCCCTGGGTCTGTCCAGCACATAGGTGATCTGCATGGTCACCCGTACATATCCTAAAATGGATTCATGTCGATGGTTGAGTGATAACTGTTGTTATAAGAAAACTCCACCAGTGGTAGGTGGTCCTACCAATTGTTACCAAAATCAAGGACACAAGCATGAAGCATTTCCTCAAGGGTCTAAATGGTCCACTCCATCTGACCATCTTTCTGAGGATGAAAGGCGGTGCTCAAGCATAGCTGAGTCCTAAAAGCCTCCTGTAATCCCTTCCACAAATGGGATATAAAACTAGCGTGGTGATCTGAGGCTATCATTGATGGCACCCTGTGAATCCATACTATCTCTTACATGTAGAGGCATCCAAATACCTCTATTGATCCCTATTCCCAAATGGGTAGAAAGTGGGCCAACTTGGTGAGTCGGTCAACGATCACCCATATGGAATCATAGCCCCAGGACGAATGTGGTAGCCCTATCATGAAGTCCATGGATATACCATCCCACTTCCACTCTGGTACCTCAAGTGGCTGAGCTAATCATGTGGGTAACTGATGCTCGACCTTCCCTTTCTGACAAGTAAGGCATCGTGATACGAACTCTACCACCACTTTCTTCATCCATAGCCACCAGTATTGATGCCGAAGGTCCTAGTACATCTTCCCCACACCAAGATGTACTGACAAAGGGGATGTGTGGAATTCCCTCAACACCTCCTCTCGTAGTGTCACTGGTACCATGGTGCATCCTCTGAAGAAGATGACGTTCTACCCACCTTTATAAAATCCATCAAGAGACTATCCTAAGGATATCTGAGCACGTCAGACCTCGTAGTCTACATCCCCAAGATGTGCCTCCCTGGCCCGCTAAATAAGTTGGGGAGTAACTGTCATAGACTAGAGGTAAGCTGCTCCATCACTATCTATGAAGGATAACTGTAACGTGGAAAGCTACTTTGTCACCTCACTCAACTATTGTAGACCATACCTCTTACTGAGTACGTCAGATACTACGTTACCCTTCCCAGGAGTGTAGACTATCTCAAAGTTTTAGTCCTAGAGGAACTCTAGCCATCGTCGTTGTCTTAGGTTTAGGTTCTTATGTGAGAAGATATACCTGAGACTCTTGTTATCATAGTAGACTATAAAACATTCACCCATCAAGTAGTGCCACCACATCTTCAGTGAAAATACCACTACTACTAACTCAAGGTCATGGGTAGCTTAGTTATTCTCATGATGTATCAACTATTGTGATCCATAGGCGATCACAACTTGCTCCTGTATCATGACACAACCCAGTCCGGTTCTTGATGCCTTATAGTATACTAGATACCCAATTCCCTCTTCTGATAGCCTCAAGATGGGGGCACTCATTAGTCTCTACCTCAGTTCCTGAAAACTATGCTGGCATCTCTCCATCCACACGAAGGGTTGTCCCTTCTTTGTCAAAGCTGAAAAGGGTGTTGCAACTCTGGAAAATTAGAGTATGAATCTTTGGTAGTACCTAGCCAATCCAAAGAAACTTCGAACCTCGGTCACACTCCTGGGTGGCTCCCAAGGAATCATTTCCTCTATCTTCATCGGATCCCCTACAACTCCAGCCTCCAAGATAACATGCTCTATAAAGTGAACCTCCCGTATCTATAACTATAACTTCGAGAGATTTCCATAAAGCTAGTGCTCTCAGAGTGTATCCAGAACTATCTGTAGGTGCATGGCGTGCTCCTCCTCCGACACCGAGTATATCAAGATGTCGTCAATGAAGACTATCATGAAGGGATCAAGGTAAGGATGGCAGATTCTATTCATGATCCCCATAAACATTGTTGAAGCCTTTTTCACATAGAAGCGCATTACCAAGAACTCATAATGGCCATACCAACATCTGAAGGTTGTCTTCGGTATGTCCTCTTCTTGTTCCCCAAGTAGATGATAGCCTGATCTGAGGTCTATCTTCTAAAACTACCGATATCCCTTCAGATGGTCTAAGAGATCATCAATCTCGAGAGTGGGTACTTGTTCTTCATGGTCACCTGGTTCATGCATTGATAGTCTACACAAATTCTTAGACTCCTACCTGCCTTCTTGGCGAACAAAACTGGGAATTCCCATGGAAAAACACTGGGCCTTATGAACCCCTTCCTCTATAAGTCCCCTAACTGTACCCGCAACTCATGAAGCTCTGTGGGAGCCATCCAATATGCTGGTGTAGATATCAGTGTCGTCCCAGGTTACAGTTCTATGTAGAAGTCTACCTCTCCGTAAGGAGGTAGTCCCGGAACATCATCTATAAATACATCAGCATACTGGTCCACCACTTAAGGATAACTTAGACTCCTCATGTCAACTTCTCTGAGGGTAAGGCTATCCAACTGATGAGTGATTGGCTGAACCCTCCTATGAGAAAGTTAATCCTATGCTACAAAGGTTCCCTTCTCACTAGTGAAGAAAAACTTGATCTCATCCTCACGGACACACCACATTTTGCACCTAAAATAGTCAATCTGAGCATGAACTTTGGATAACCAGTCCATACCCAAGATGACATCATAAGGCCTCAATGCTGCTACTAGGAGATACTAGCCAAACCTCTTGTCTCCTAGAGTAAGCTCACACTACCGGTACTAGTGTGTAATCATCGAATCCTCTTCTGTAGAAGTATCTAATCATAAGGATCGAGCCAATGGCTCCACCAGAATCTACAAGATCTGAACGAGAGCCATGAAAATGAAAGAGTTACTGACACTTTTGTCTATAAGTACTGTAGATCGGGTGCAGTAGACACATATCATACCTCGAATCATCTCTGGAGCACCGTGGTCATAGGCCTCAGCTGCCTGAAGCTAAGCTCGTCCCTGTCTGCCTGCTCTCTGAGTTCGGGGTGGACCACCTGGAGGTGGTGGTGGTAGAACCTCAAATCGCCGCCCACCGCCTACTACACGACCTTATCCTCTACTATATCCTTCACCCTACAGACCTCCTCTCTCAAATCTCTTCCGCTGCCTTGGTGGTCCCTCGACCGTCTACAGATCGTTGGTACAGCGGGTCGGGAAGTGGTGAGCCATGTGGCCCTGCCCACCACACGTGAAGCAAAACATGTTATTCTACTGGCCTACTCTCCCTCATGATCTCCTCACCTACGATCCTATATCCTGGGGTCATCCTCTAGAAGGTATGGCCCACTTGGACCTCTACATCATCCACCTATTGCCTGCTACAGATGACTCGGCTACCTATCATCTGGTGTTGGCTCTCACTGTATGTGCCTGCTCATCTAATAAGCTCCCCACCAATAATTCTTGCTCAATCACTCTAGACTACATCGGGATATTGAGCGATATCATGGACTCTATGATCTCCCACCATAGACCCTTCTAAAAGGTTCAGTCCTTGAAGAAAGGGTCTCGTACCATGTCGGTGGTGTAGCGCGAGAGGTTAGTGAATCTTGTCGAGTCTTGGGCTACTGTCCGGACGCCCTGCTGTAAGTGTAAGAGCTCCTAAATACACACAGAGTGTAGATTCACTAGAAGGAACTCTGCCCTGAAGAGGCTATTGAAATCCGTCTAGGTGAGGGTTGCCTCATCATGTAACTAGAGTGTCAGACTCTGCTATCTCCCTGATATTCCCTAGAAGAGGCTAGTATCTAGGATCACCATATACTCTACTGGTGTCTCAACCAAGCGAAAAACTCGTGGTAGAGCCTCCAACCAGTCTTAAGCTGCCTGGGGATCTGTCTCTCCATGAAACCTCAGAGGCCTCTTCCACTGGAACTCATGCAATGTGATCAGTAGATGTGCACCATACGCTAGTGGGGATGGTGGAAATTGCTTCCCAACGGGCGGTGGTGCTGTTGGTGCACCACCTGAAGGTGATATCACTGTAAGATGGCCCTACACTGAAGCCTCATCGCTCGGTGGGCCGTCATCATGAACTCTCTATGGAATCCTAGATGGTTGTATATGTGGAGGCATCCAA
This sequence comes from Viscum album, assembly GCA_963277665.1. NCBI lineage: Eukaryota > Viridiplantae > Streptophyta > Magnoliopsida > Santalales > Viscaceae > Viscum > Viscum album. Next base: position 1,254,080,649 of record OY728151.1, on the reverse strand, counting down.
AAAGAAACAACTGTTCCATGTTCAATAAGTTATAACTATTGAGGTGACTCAAAAGAGATCAAAATTAAAACACTTCCAAAACACAGACAATCAGTGTTTTCGTGCACCGTGTCTGAAGTCAAAATTTAGGGTCCTGGGGTGTGGATACGTCAGCTGCCACCCCAACACTGGACTCCCCGAACTGAAAACCACACTCAAAACACTTAACACTATTACCCCATTGAAAATACAAGAGTCCTAGTTATTCAGTAGAACTGACTCCTCTGATAACACTTTGTCATGACCCGTCCCCTGGGGTCCGTTCCATGACTAGCCCAAGCCCACCTTCCATAGGAATGGGGTTGGTGACTAGCACCGGAAAGGCATATCCCTAAAAGTGGGAAGACATTGCCTTTAATTCTGTAAACACACAGACCAAGAACATGACAGGATGAAAACAACGTAGTAAAACTGTAGTAGTAAAAGTGTGTACTGAAAGTAAAAAGGGGGCGGAATACAAGCCCAATTGAAAATATACAACTATAATAGAAAACAGAAAACATCTCCTAAGATTTTCCACCAAGGATCCTACCTGAAGGGCAGGTAAAACTCGTCTCCACAACTCTCCACATCAACCAATCACCTCCATGTACCACCTGGTCCTGGCTTCTATAGTCTCAGTCGAGTTTCTCTTTGTCTTCACAAGACACAACATGGTGTGGGCGAAGCCCGTGAAAGGGTTAGTATAACAATACCTAGTAGGGACCCCGAGACCCCCGAAGGTCTCTCATAAATCATCAAATAAAAACAACAATTCATGATACCAATCAAAAAGAAAAAAACAAAAAACTTAGCTCAAACTAGGTATACAACTTAGATATGAAGAATAAAGATGATTAGTCTTAAGATATATCATTTTATTCTATTGGGAAGTTCCACAATTGAACCACGAAGAAGTTGTTCCATTGTCGATCCACATAGGGTCATATATCGCTAATCCATGATGGGCCACTCTAAGGATGGTCCTCGTTAGGTTGCACACTGATGATCCACATAGGTTCTCTAGAATGCTGATCCACACAGGGTCTCTATGATGCTGATCCACACAAGGTCACTATGATGCTGATCCACACAGGGTTGTTATGATGCTGATTCACATAGGGTTTCTATGATGCTGATCCACACAGGGTTGCTAATATACTGATCCACACAGGGTCGCTAGGATGATGATCTACACAGGGTCTCTATGATGCTGATCCATATAGGGTTGCTATGATGCTGATCTACACATCGTCGCAATTCAATAGACATCCAGCCACAAGATTCCCCAAACCCGGTGTGCTTGAGTTCCATAGTATCTGATCCTCAATATATCAGTTGTGCCTTAACATCCATGATGTTTCACAAAAGATTAATCCAAAGGGCCTCCATGTCATAAGGGTCCCAACCTGATAGACGATGTGTCAATAGGCACTCGGTCTGTGAGTTATATACATTTTAGTACCGAGGGCTAGGTTGGATTCGGGTTTGATTCAACTCGATCGTACTCCACGTTTTTCCAAAACATTGGTGGAGTATCTCAAAAGGACCATCTCATTCCAAGGATCCCAGCACCGTAGATGGTTCATCTAACAGACATCTGGTTTGTAAGATATGACCTTTTAAGCGTATCTGGGCCGAAAAGGGTTCGAGTCCGGTCTGACAAGGTCGGACCGACACGACATGACCTGTCCTTGGCCGACCTGGCTTGGTTCACCCTGACCCGACCCAGTTTGCGTCAACCTGACCTGGTCTAGGTCCGACCTGGCCCGACCCAAACTGGCTGGGCTGGCCCAAGTGGGTGGGGCCGCGAGCTCGGCCCGCTGGGCCACAGACCGGCCCGGCCTGCCTCGGCCAGGTGCAGCCCATCGGGCAGTCTAATCTACTAGCTAGCGTGGTCTGCTAGCTGGGCGGTGGAACACATTCCCGAATGGAAAATCCATTTGGGTGATTTAATCAACGGCTGAGGGCCTTCCGCCAACGTGGCCAGCCGAGGGCTGGCCACCCCTCCTGCTGCCGCAGCTCGATGCCATGGCTTCCCTCTACAGCATGTGACGGTAAACCACCTACTACCACCACGACCGGTCGATGCCGACCACCGATATCGCCCGCCGCTGTCACCTGCCTCCATCGTCGTTTGTCACCCACTGGCACCGTCGTGCTGGTGCCGCCCCAACAAAACTTCTGCAGGACACCGGGTGAGCTCCGATGGTCTTTTCTTTCTTCTGAATGCACCTACAGGCCTATTGGGATTATTTCATCACTGCGTGGCATTCAAATTCAAGTTTCCATCAATTTCTAAATTTTCCCATGAAGAATGCAACAAAAACCGAAGCGGTGGAGGGTCCGGGCCTTGTTCGTTTGACCCGTGCCCTCCACATTAGCATAATAACAAGTGGGAAACAATTAATTCATCATAGATAAAGTATAAACTGTTCAATACATCTTATATTCTTCATTATTTTCAAGAATAACAAAAATAAACAATTCACTTAAATTTAAATGAAACCCCTACCATAGAATCGGAGGAGACGTCGTGGTTGTTGGAGAAGAATCCACACTCGATGAAGTTGCCTACGTTCGTCGATCCCGGATCGATTCCTCCAATGTTGTCATCCGAGCTTCCATTCTTCATTGGTGGAAGATATCGCAACACTTCTTCAGAGGTTCCTCACTTCCATGTCAAAAACCCAAGCCTGAGCCTCATTCAAATAGAAGGGAAAGGATGGTTAATGCTACGAGAGTTTAATGAGGTTCATTAATAAATGAACCTATTAACTATCAATGGTGTGGTTATAAAAACAATGAGTCAATCCATTAAATGTCTTGAAAACTCAGTGGTCCCGCCACCATCACTCAACCATTGGTAGAAAAATAAAATAACAATTTTATGTTATTTTATTATTCTTTAATAATCCAGAAAACTAACTTTTTCTCCTGACCTACTATGGTCGAAGTTAAGCCTCACTTATGCGAATCTCGGCACTACGGATTCATAGTGCCCTTATATTTTTAATCCGAGCACCGATTCAAAAGATAGAAAATTCCTCCCGCTTTTTTACTGAGCATACCTTAAAAAAAGTTCAGAATTCAATTTCGGGCACACCAGGCCTTGGAATCAAGCATCGTTAATTTTTACAGACTTGTAATAATCACAAATAATTGTAAAAAAATTATATGGAATTTTCAGGTCTTTACATTCTTTATTGATGAATGTAACCCATCTTCATATTTGTAACATCCTAACCTGATTACCACATATTGGTTCCCCAATACGGTTCGTTACATGACCTCAGGTGCACATCCTTGTATGCCAGAGGTTTCTGAATAATAGAGAGGGTCTAATGTGTCACATGGGGAGGTTATACCCTCTCTATCCAAGTGTGACCATAGGGTTAAAAAATATGAAAAATAACCAAGATAAGATAACAAACATTAACCATAATAAACAAAGAATGACATGATGAATCCCAAAAGAGGGAAAATGAACATAAAACAAAGTAGTAGATATGTCATTCCATATAAGTTTCAAGTGTCAAATGTAACCCAAAATAAAAAACACTATGACCACTCCCAAGTGGGTCTCAAAATCATTTATAGTTCCCTCATCCATGATACATCCTGAATCCCAACTCAACCATCTAATATTGGACTCTTTCCCACATTCTGACCTTTAAACATAAATTCTACTTGAGTACCAAATGAGGGGCCAAGTAGGGTGTGAGTACAACTAACTAGTCCAACACTAATGATGTCTAAAGCAATATCCAGTCTATAACAGAATATAAATTTTTATAAAGAATAAAAGACAAATGATTAAAGTAAACATTTTTTACATTTATTGATTTTTAATTAACCACATTGGCCTTAGGTTCATGGTGACACCCAAGCCAATCATGGATGCTTCAGCCCATGCCAGGGGTCTGAACCATACCCCATAGGAATATTAAAATTTAATCTTTCTTGGTATTTCATTATTTAGATCAATTCCATTTTCATTTAGGTACCCTGGAGCATTAGTCCGAGTACCATTATCACTGATACTTAGATCACCAGTCTAACATCATTATCTCATGTACTTGGAGTGTCAGTCCAGCACTAATATCATAGGTACTTGCAATATCATTCTAGAACCAAAATATTGTGTAGTTAGAGGATAATTACAACACCAATTCACATGCATGTATTGGGGGCCTAGATCATTAGTCCGAAACCCCATGGGAACTCAAAGCATCATTCCATCACCCACAACTCATTGATCACATTTTCATATAGATATATATAAAATCTCTTCATTAGTAAACTTCTTATCAATCATTCACAACATGATGAACCATTTCATTTATCAAACACCAACATTGTTCTTTACTTTTATCACAAGGTACAACATGATCATTTCCCCCATTAATCCATTTATCATTAATTATCACACAATTCATTAACCCTTCAAGGTTAATCCAATAAAACATTTAAATCCCATTATCAAACCATACAACATGGATTTATTTCAATTCTGAAAACCCACTATTTCCATTTTTACATTCCATAATTAATCATTTCAATTATATTGTCACACCCCATGGGTTTTCATCAAGCCCAGTCTGATAATCTCCAATGGGTCCAATGAGATCCATGAAGGGTCTCTCAATTTTAAGGGGATTCAATTCATTTTTTTATAATTTAAAAGAAATTTCCAAATTGGTCAACATAATGATACAACTACAACACAATATAAATATCAATACTATGAGATTTATCATATTGACCACCAATATTAGGATCATTGATGAGTGATCTCCCAACCTTAGCCCTTAATTTAGAGGTAGAATGAAAAAATTAAAAATGATGAAGGAGGTCTAGGATCAAGATCCAGGAAAAGAAGGTCAATAAAAACCTAGTTCTAAATAATAAATAATAGAATAAATCATCCTTCTCCAAGGGTAAATAATGACAGGAGAGAGGGAGAAACCTAAACAAGGAAGAGATCACATACTGAAGAGGAGTCAATTCTTCCAACAGATCTTTGATTAAAAAAGGAAGAGATTAGAGGAGCCCATGAATCCTATAGGGATCCCTCAAGAGAAAGGAAAACCATATTAGGATGAATGGTGGTGATTAGGGATATAAACCAAAGGGTCAAAAAACATTAATTAAATTTTTGGATCTTTTAACAACTACACACACAGTTTCCTAGAAGGTCCACATGGTTATACAAATCATGCATCCAAACCATGAACCCCTACTGTTAGGGGTTTACAGTTTCTTCTGAGTGGGAACAAGTTTTATTAAACTATGTGCCAATCATGAAATCACCCTTTTTCCTATGGTGCATGGTTTTTGGGGGTTGGTGTACAATTTAGGAAAACTTTACAACGACCGTACACTACCCAAAAACAATCCAAAAGCTTCCAAAACTCACCCAAACACACCCAATACAAGCCTCAACCTAATAGATATTAAAAAAAGGTAAATAGATAACTGAAACGAGTAAGAGAAATCTCTATAAAGGTTATAATCTTATAACGACCCCACCTTATAACAAATCACCCTCGAGTTGTACTCCCAAGTATCACTAAGATTCCATGGTGAAAAGGTTGGGAAACTGGGCATGTGTATAAAATTCTATCCTCCTGTGTTTCCTCCTAAAAACATTCATGCTACTTCGAAACTCAGACTATTAGCTTTATATTTCCCCAAAAAAATTTCTCACTATGATCCACAATATAAATCAGATGCTCCTCAAAGGAAGCATCTGTTTCTAGCTCAAAATCATCAATGTAGATCAATTGATAAGGTTTTGGGGTGATACTGATGAAGTTATGACACATGAAAAACATTATTCATAACACTATACCTCTTTGGAAGAGCCAATTGATATGACACCAGTCTGATCCTCTCTACAATATCAAACAATCTAGAAAACCTGGGCATCAACCTTCCCTGCCTCCGAATCTGACAGTCACCTAATCTCGGCTAAACCTAAAGGAATACATGATCAACTACTATAAACTCAAGAGGTCGATGACTCCAATAAACATAATAATTATGTATACTTTACGCTATAGTCATATGTTTTTGAATAAACTGGACCTGTTATAATGTTTGTTGCATGAGACTTGGTCCCAACAACCCTGACTCTCCCGCCTCCATCCAATATAAAGGTGATTTGAATGGAATACCATAAAGATCCTCATATGGTGAAATATAAACAGTCTCTTGATAACGGTTGTAAAGGAGAACTCAACCAATTCTATGTTCTTATCCTAATATCCCCCAAAATCTAGAATGCATGCTTGTAGAATGTGCTTGAGCACCTGAATAATATGCTCTGATTTTCCATCTATCTGTCGGTGAAAATATGTTCTCAGAAAAACTGGGGTAACCAATTCCTTATGAAATACCTTCCATAGGCATGAAGTAAAATAAAGATCCATGATATGAAACTATATTCTATGACACCCAATGAAAACATACTGTCTCTCAAACATATATATATCCCAAATAATGAACTATGAGTGTTTCTCAGATAGGCAAGAAATGGGAATATTTCTTCAAATGGTCCACAAACACCCATATTGCATCATTATTCCAAGGGATCATAGGAATAACCACCTAAAAAACGTGGTAAAGTCATCCCACTTCCATTCCAGAAGGGAAAACAGTTATAGTAAAGCACCGAGTTGCTGATACTCAAACATCACCTCCTAACAAGTGTGGCATCATGTCATGAAACCTACAATATCCTTTTTCATTCCCAGACACCAATACTTCCTCTGATGTTCATGATACATTTAGGTCAAGCTAGTGTGTAATTACCAGTTAAATGAAATTCACTCATCAATTACTCTCTCATACACATAGGAACTACAACACATCCCTGGAAATATATGATGTTATCCACATCTATCGTTCAATCAGAAGGTGAATCCCCATATTATAGGATTTATCTTAATTCCAAACACTTCATATCCTCATAATTCCTCTCCTTGATGTGGCTAATAAGTGTGGAATCAACTAGTAAGTATACACATGTTTTTTTTCCAGGACCTCTTGAACCTCTATATGCATATCAATAAACGAATCCATCATCTTCCACTCAAAACAAAAGTCCTAGACAACCTGAGTCTATTTCTTTCAGCTCAAACCTATAGTAGCAATGTTTTTTTTCAATCAATGAATGTAAGTGATATCAGGTTCCCTTCTTCCCATTCCAAAACATGCCAAAAATAAGGTTTTCCAGTAAACAATCATGAACCCAAAGAATCATACAATCATCAAATTGGCAATAACCCATCATTCATGACCATGATTTAATGTACAAGATTTGAAAACACAGTGACCGATAAGAACAATAGTTGGAACATCTCTGCATTCCAATGCGAAGCTGAGGAAATGTTGTTCGCACCAACGAGGTACGAAAACCTCGACTGGTGATCCTTCACCTTGATGCTTGAAGAAAAATTGTATTCGGTCCACCCAATTGTCCAGTTTTCAAGATCATACATAACCAACCTATTTGAAAGCACCAGATCTCCCAAAAGAATAATGTATTTTCCGTCTCTAGTTTTCATCCCACCATCTTGCCAGCCAAGGCACCATGTAGTTTCACAAATTGGTATACACAATAAACCTTTCATACCAAAAATAATTCTCCCAACACTTTAAGGAATAAAACACCATGGTCAAATAAAGATCTTGTACTGGATAATTCCTTTCGTGTGGCCTCAAATATGGTGATTCATATTTCATGAATCAGTCAATATCTAAAAATAATACCCCAAGTCCTATCCTAAACACATCACAAAAAAACTATAATCCTCACCCATCATGAGTAGGATCAAAATTTGTGTGGTAGTAAAACACTTATTCAAATCCTAGAAAGAATTATCACATGATCTAGACCATTAAAACTTGATACCCTTCCTGGTCAGGCCTAAAATCAGCACTAAAAAGTGAGAAAAGTCATAGATAAATATCTGATAATATCCCAAAAAACCCAGAAAACTCCAGATATAAAAATCATTATTAGGATACTCTCAGTAAATAACTACCTAGACTTTCTCCGGGTCTAATAACACGCCATCCTCAAAGATTATGTTACCAAATAAATGTACCCTATCAATATAGTATTGAAAATTAGATAGATTAATGTATAACCTATGCTCTCTCAGTATAATCAAGATGATGCCAAGATGTTTGGAGTTATTTTCATGAGTTTGGGAGTACACCAAGATTTTATCAACAAAGACAACCAAAAACTGATCCAAGTATGGGTGTAAGATTTTGTTAATCAAGGCCATAAAAATATCTGGAACATTTTTCAATCCAAATAGAATCACAATGAAACCATATAGACCATACATACTCTTAAATGTAGTCTGTGGTATATCAGAAGTTCTCAATAACAATTGATGATACCATGAAATCAAATCAATATTATAAAAAACACCAACACCACTCAACTAGTAAAAAATATCATCAATATGTTTAATAGGATACTAGTTCTTAATTTTCATCTAGTTCAACTTTCAATAATCGAAAAAAACCCAATGTCCTGTCAGAATTCATATAAAACAAATTAGTGATCCCAAATGTGACATAATAAGATGGATAAATTACTTATCCATCAATTCTTCCAGCCAATTATTAATCTCTTGAATCTCTATTGGTTATATTGGTTGAGGTGGAATGGAAACTAGTTCAACTCTAGGAATTAGATTAATTTTAAACTCAACATATCTCTCAGGTGGAATTCCTGATATGTCTTCAAGAAACACTCTTAAAATCGATGCACTATGGGTGGAAGGATACTATGTTTCACACCCTCATCATCCAACAAAAGACATGAAACCGGGGTGGTGATCTCCCCCACTTTCTAATTAACTGTACATGCACATCCTTCTTAGATATCCCATTCTCTATGATGAATATATCTCTCACCCTTAGGAAATGTAGTGGTTACTCTCATATGGTAATAGTCTATATGGCATTTGTATGATATCATATAGTCCATACCCAAATCAAGTCAAAACCTAACATGTCAAGTATGTAAAGATCCCAAAGGAAAGTATACTCTCCAAACTGGAGGGAACATACCTTACATAGAAAGGATCCCTTTGACCACACACTCAGAGGTGTGTTGATTGTCATAACCCCACTCAAAAAATCGATAGTCAGACTCAATACATTTACATGTTTGGAAGATATAAAAAAATTTGAGGATCCTGTATCAAATAAAGTGATAAAAATCATAAAATCTTCAATAATTATACCTTTGACTATTGATGTACCATACTCCTATCAATAAGTGTAGGATGAACTGCATGTAACTGACCTATACGTCTTCCTTATGCTCTGGTCTGATCCCTCCTTAATGCATTGCTTTACTGATATGAGAACTCTTGCCTCGAAGTACCACATCCTCCACCATGACCAACATGACCAGTAGAAACTTCAACTGCCTGACTGGTATGGGGTAGAAGACCCCCTTATAGTACTCTAGTTTGGCCTATCACTTCTATCACTATCTATAGGTCATGGATTCCTATAGTACCTTTAAAAGTGTCCCATCTTGCTACAAGATTAATAATACATTAGTGGTTGGGGACACTGACTAAGAATGTGACCCGACCTACGATACTGATGGATGAGCACTCAATTATTTCCCTGGGTAACTGATCCTTCTCCCTGAATAATATGTTTTAAAATTGTCTAGTCAATTATCTACTAGGTAAGATTCCTACCCTTTGAATTCATACCTCTTGTTCATCTAGTAGAAACCGCCTATCTTAAACTAGAAGCCTCCTTTTGGTTCCCCTCAAAAATGAGATCCTGATTCACAAACTTAGAAAGCTTTTTCAATGGAAAGTTGTTAACCTAGGTCTTAATATCACATTTATTTCCATCTAGAATACATCTCACTATAGTTTCCTTATCTCCAACCAATGCTGGAAAAAATAATTGAAAGTCGGTGAAGAAACCAGCATAGTCCATTACAAACATACTTCCCTGCATTAACCCTATAAACTCTGATTACATCTCCTGCCTGGGCATCTCTAGGTAAAATGTTTCATATAATTTATCCTAAGATTATTTACATACCAGGCTCTCTAACTACTAATACTAAGACTGAATATCCCACTAATTATTCTCTTAACCTCATTACAAATATGCATCCAACTTGACTCTTTTCTTTGGAGGAGTCTCTAAATGGTCAAGAATTGTTTAGATAGACTCAATCTATAACTTACCTACTACAATTCCACCCTCTCCTGTGAAAATTAGAAGTTGTTGCAACTACAACACCAAGGTCTGATTAGACAAATTCCACACATCCCACCTTGGGTCTCTTTCCATGTACTGCATAAAGTGAGAAAAGTTCTCACAAAACTTATCTTCCACCCCTTCACCTGAAACTATCATGGTCTCTTGTCCCATTGTTGAAGGCACATTTCCAGTAATGAAATATTATCATCCAAAAAACAAATTTCATCATACAGTAATGTATCTATAATGTCAAACACACATATTAAGACACATAACACATCATTAAAACATTTAAAAAATATATATTCATATAATATTGCTATAAATTATCCCACATATACTACCCCACATGTAAAACTCAGGCAGTATCACTACCCTCAACCATCCCAAACCTATTCCATGGATAACAAAGGGTATTTTTTTATAATTATAGGTATCCCATTAGAAAACCTTTTTAAATCATTACAATTTACCACATTCAACATCCTTTTAACCATTACACTTTCATTATTAGGAACCTTTCCTTTTAAAATACTCAATTAATGGAAATCATTTTAATTTCCCAAAACCCACTCATAACTTTGTTTTCCATGTGTTCCTAAAATGATGCATGTCACATAAAATCCCAAGTTCCGAGAATGATGCATGAATAATCATCTCCTATTTCATACCAGTACAAGAGTAAAATATCATAGAACAATAACATCACAAAACAAGTGCATCACCCAATAGTGAAATAACATTAAACTATAATAAAAAACATCAAAAACAAAAAATCTCACCATAGGTACTTGGGTTCCCCCCCAACACACATAGGTTAAATACTCCCATGAAGAATCCAATTACCAAGGCCTGACTCATCATAGTATCTTGTATACCTTTCCCAAATAGTAATAAAATTTTAAAGGAAATAAAACCTCATTTGATACCACTTTATGACATCCTGATTAGGGTTATATAGACTAATTCCCCAATCTGGTTCATTACATGACCTCAGGTATACTTCCCCATATGCCAGAGGCTATCGACTAGTAGTGAGGGTCTAATGTGTCACATGGGGAGACTATACCATATTTATCAAAGTGTTACCATAGTGGTAAAAAATATAAATAAATAACCAAGATAATATAATAAAAAACAACCAACATAAACTAAGCATCTTATGATGAATCCCAAAATAGGGAAAATAACCATAAACCAAAACAGTAGATATTTCATTCCATATAAGTGTTGAGTGTAAAATGGAACCCAAAATAAAAACACTATTAACCACTCCCAAGTGGGTCTGAATATCATGTCAGTTCCCTTATTCATGATCCATCTTGAATCCCAACTCATCTATATAACATAGGGCTCTTGACCTTATCTTGACCTGAAAATAAGAAGTATATTCATGTACCAAATGACATCACAAGTAGGGTGTGATTAAAAGTCAGTATTCCACCACCAAAATTGTCTAAAGTAATGTCTGGTCTATAATAGTGTATGAAATTTTATAAAGAATAAAATACAAATGATGAAATTAAATAGGTTTTACATTTATTATTCTTTACTTAACCACATTGGCGTTGGTTTCATGGTGACACCCAAGACAATCATACTTTCTTTGGCCCATGTTGGAGTCCGAACATTCACCATAAGTATATTAAAATTTAATCTATCATGGTATTTTATTATTCAGATTAATTCCATTTTCATTTCAGTACCTTAGAGCATCAGCCCAGACACCATTATCACTGATACATGGAGTGTCAGTCCAATATCATTTTCTCAGGTAATTGTAGTGTCTTTAAAACAACAATATCACGGGTACATAGAGAATCATTCTAGCATCAAAATCTCAGGTACTTGGAGTATTGGTATAACACCAATTCACATGAATGCATCATGGGTCTTGATCATTAGTATGGAACCCCATGGGTACTTAGAGCATTAGTCCATCACCCAAAACTTATCGATCACATTTTTATATTGATATATATCAAGTTTCATCATTAATGAGCTTCTTATCAATAATTTTCAACATAATGCATCATTTAATTTATCAAAAACAACCATGGTTCTTTACATTTATCATAAGGTACAACATGATAATTTCTATCATTAATCTATTTATCATTAATTATCACACAATTCATTAATCCTTCAATGTTAATCCAATCAAACCTTTAAATATTATTATCAAACCACAAAAAATGGATTTATTTAAATTCATTAAACCCACTATTTCCCTTTTCTACATTCCACAAGTCATCATTTTAAAGATATTTCACACCCAATGGGTTTCTATTAATCCCAATACCATAATCTCCAATAGGTCCAATGGGATCCATGAAGGGTCTTTTAATTTCATGGGGATTCAATTCAATTTTTTTGTAATTTATAATTAATTTCCCAATAGGTAAACGCAATGATTCAACTAAAACAAAAGATCAATATCAATAATATGAGATTTGGCATACATACCACCTACATTAGGATCGTTTACAAACACTCACCCAACCATAGCACTTAATTTCAAGGTAGAATGACCTAATTCACAATGTAGAATGGGATCTAAAATCAAAATCTAAGATCAATATCCAATAAATAAAGATCCATCAAAATCTAAATATAAATCATTAACAAATTAAAAAATCACCCCTATCTAAGTGGAAATAATGATAACAGAGAGAGAATGTAAAAACCTGGATTTTACATGTATTTTTTTAATTATATGGAATTATTAAGAGTCTGAGAAAATTTAAGGTGCGTGATTCCGAGGCCTAGTGTGCCTGGAATTAATTTCTAAACTTTTTAAGGCACGTTCAGTAAACGCACGAGCGATATTTTTTAACTTTTGAACTGGGTCTCAGATTAAAAAATATGAGGGCACCGTTGAATCCGCAACGTTAGGATTCACTTAAGGGATACTTCACTTTGAACATTGTATGTTTGGATAAAAATTTAGATTTTGGACTTTTTAAAAAGAATAATAAAATAACTTTTTTATTTTATTTCTTTCTTTATTTTCCTTCAACGGACAAGTGGCAGTGTGGGACCAATGGTGTGTCAATCCATTAAATGGACTGACCTTTCAAATCCTATGTAACAACATCATTAGAATTTAGGAAGGTTCCTATTAAAAGAACCCTTATAAATTCTACGATCGTTGATTACCCTCCCCCTCTCCTATTTATATGGAGCTTGGGGAGAGGTAATGGCACGACTTCACCAAGAAATGAAGTGATGATAAAGTGCCATGATTCCAACCTTGGAGGATGGAGCTGTTCTAGCGGGTGGTGACAGGTGACGCCGAATAATGAACCAAAGGACAATGCTTGAGAGACAACCTTGGAAGCTTGTTACGAGGACAAAGAACACCAACCCACTTCTTCAATCTTGGGAGCTCTCCATCATTCTTGAGGTAGGGATTTATCCAGTTTTAAATTCCAAGAGATTGTTGAATTCTTTATCTCCCTTTGATACCACTTTGTCACGAACCATCCTTTGGGGCCCATGCTGTGACTACCCCAATCCCACATTCCATAGGCTAGGGGCTGGAAACTTTCTCCGAAATGGTGTATCCCTAAAATGGGAAGGAATTTCCTTTTAACATGTATAGACACACAGTCCAAGAACACAACAAGAAGGAACCATGAAGTAAACTGATGTAGTAAAAATGTGCTGAAAGTAAATGGGATGGAATACAAGCCCAATTGAAAATTAGAAATACAACTAAAAAGTGAAAAACAGCTCCTGGATCATCCACCGAGGATCCTACCTGAAGGGTGAGTAGAAATCATGATTAGAAGTCCCTATGTCACGTCAAGCCAAATGGTCCACCTCCGAGCACAGGGAGCCAATGGACATGGATGATCTCACCTCCAGGCAGCTGAGGCCTACGACCATAGTGTTCCAGAGATGATTAGAGGTAATATATTTGTCTAATACACCTTAGCTGAAGTACTTATAGACACAAGTTCCAGTAACTCTTTTATTGACACTACTGTCATTCGGAGCTCGGAGATTCCGGTGGAGCCGTTGGCTTGATCCTTATGGATAGAGACTCCTACAGGAGGGGATTTGACAATTACACACTTGTGTCGATAGTGTGATATTAATCTAGGAGATGAGATCTTTGGCTGTGATCTTCTAGTAGTGGCGTTGAGGCCTTACGATGTCATCTTGGGTATGAACTGGTTACCCGGAGTCCATGTTCAGATTGACTATATTAGGCGAAAGTGCGGTGTGTCTGTGAGGACGGGATAAGGTTTTCCTTCACCGGTGAGAAGTGAACCTTTTTAGTATATGATGGACTTATCCAGAGGAGGGTGAAGCCGATCACACATCATTTGGCTAGCCTTACCCTCAGAGCAGTAGATGTTGAGAGTTAGATCTATCCTATAGTGGTGGACCAGTATGCCGATGTCCTTCCTGATGATGTTCTGGGACTACCTCTACATAGGGAGGTAGACTTTTACATTGACCTATACCCCAGTATGGCACCGATATCTACGCCTGAATATCATATGGATCCTGTGGATCTTTGTGAGTTATGGGTACAGTTGGAGGACTTGCAGAGGAAGGGGTTCATAAGGCCCAGTGTTTCTCCATAGGCAGCCCCAATTTTGTTCACTAAGAAGGAAGATGGGAGTTTGAGACTCTATGTGGACTATCAGCACTTGAAATATGTGAACGTGAAGAACAAGTATCCACTACCAAGGATTGATGACCTTTTCGATCAGCTAAAGGGAGCTCGTTGGTTTTTGAAATTAGACCTTAGATCAGGTGGCATTCAGATGTCGGTATGACCACTATGAGTTCTTGGTTATACCATTCGGCATAACCAATTCCCCAAAATTGTTCATGGGACTCATGAAAAGGATATTCCAGCCATAACTTGACCGCTTTTTGGTGGTCTTCATCGATGAAATATTGATATACTCAGCATCAGAGGAGGTTCATGCCTATAATCTACAGATAGTTTTAGATACACTCTGAGAGCACCAGCTTTATGGTAAGCTCTCGAAGAGCCAGTTCTGGATACAAGAGGTCCAATTTTTAGGATACGTTATCATGGAGTATAGAGTTGTAGTGGATCCGGTTAAGATAGTGGTTTTTCTTTCTTGAGAGCCATCTAGGAGTGTGACCAAGGTGTAGAGTTTCCTGGGGTTGGCTGGATACTACCAGAGATTCGTGACTGACTTTTCCATAGTTACGACACCCTTGTCATCATTGATGAAGAAGGGAAAACCCTTCGTATGGATGGAGAGATTCCATACGAGTTTTCAAGAGCCGAGGAATAGACTGATGAGTGCCCCCATCTTGAGGCTACCAGAAGAGGGATTTGGGTAAGTAGTATACTGCGATGCATTAGGGACCGAACTTGGATGTGTCCTGATGTAGGAGTGAGCAGTGATCGCTTATGGTTCGTGAAAGCTGAGAGAACATGAGAAGAACTATGCTACCCATGACCTGGAGTTAGCAGTAGTGGTCCTCACCTTGAAGATGTGGTGACATTACTTGATGGGCAAACATTTTACAGTCTACTCTGATCACAAGAGTCCTAGGTATATCTTTTCACAGAAGGACCTGAACCTGAGACAATAGAGATGGCTGGAGTTCTTCTAGGACTATGACTTTAAGACAATATATACTCATGGGAAGGGGAACATGGTAGAAGATTCACTTAGCAGGAGTTCTGGTCTGCAGTTGTTGAGTGAGGTGACAGAGCAGCTAGTCACGTTGCAGATATCCTTCATGGATAGAGATATAGCTACTTACCTCCAGTCTATGACAGTCACTCTCCCACACCTTCAGTGAGTTAGGGAGGCGCAACTTGGAGACATTGACCGTGAGGCTCTACATGCTTAGATATCCTCAGGACAAGCACCTGCTGGATTTTATAAAGGTGGGGAGCACTTCATCCTCTTCAGAGGACGTACCATGGTGTCAGTGGAGCTACGGGAGGAGGTGTTGAGGGAGTTCCATATGTCCCCTCTGGCGGTACATCCTGGTGTTGTGAAGATATACCAGGACCTCTGACGTCAGCACTGGTGGCTAGGGATGAAGAAATTAGTGGCATAGTTTGTTTCACGATACCTCATTTTTCAGCAAGTAAAGGCCAAGCATCAGGTTCTAGCAGGCTTAGCGCGTCCACTAGAGGTGCCAGAGTGGAAGTACGATGGTATCTCCATGGACTTTGTGACAAATATTCCACGTACGTACAGGGTACATGATTCCATATGGGTGATCATTGACCGACTCACCAAGTTGGACCACTTCCTACCTATCCGAGAGTAGGGATCAGTAGAGGGATTGAGATGCCTCTATGTACAAGAGTTTGTGTGACTTCATGGGGTTCCATCGATGATCGTCTCCGACCATGACAAACATTTTACATCCTGGTTGTGGAATGTATTACAAGAGGCGTTCGGGACTCAGCTACGTTTGAGCACCACCTTTCGTCCACAGATGGATGGTCAGACAGAGCAGACCATTCAAACCCTGGAGGACATGCTACGTGCTTACGTCCTAAGTTTTGGCTATAGTTGGAAAGATCACTTGCCCTTAGTGGAGTTCTCATACAATAACAGTTATCACTCCACCATCAGTATGACACCATTTGAGGCCTTGTATGATCAACCATGAAGATTAGCTCTATGCTGGATGGACCTAGGGTAGTCAACACTTATGTGTCCGGAGTTGGTATTGGATACCACTTAGAAGGTGCAGATCATCCAGGAGTGGATGAAGACTACACAGAGTAGGAAGAAGTCTTATGCTGATAGGAGATGAAGACCTCTGGAGTTCTAGGATGGGACCACATATTCCTGTGAGTCTCCCCCTTGATGTGGACTATAGTGTTTTGACAGAGGCGAAAAAATCTTACTAAGGTTTATCAGATCATTTCTGATACTTTAGAGGATTGGTGAGGTGGCATAATTCTTGGCACTACCAATTCAGTTGGAGAGGGTGCAAGACATCTACCATGTATCCCAGATGAGGAGATACGTGTACGATCCATCTCACATCATCGACCATGGGGAGCTGGACTTTGATGATGGGGCGATGTTTACGGAGGTTCCAGTGGAGATTGAGGATCGACAGGAGCGAGTCATTCATGGGCAGTTGATACCTCTTGTGCGCATTCACTGGAATCATGGGAACCTCCAAAAGAGAACTTGGGAGTGGGAGGAACAAATTCGTGCTCAGTACCCCCATTCTTTTTCTTAGTCTATGTTATATCTTTTGGGGACAAAAATCCCTGTGGTGGGGAGAATGTAAAGACCTGGATTTTTCATGTAATTTTTTTAATTATATAGAATTACTACGAGTCTGTGAAAATTGATGGAGCATGATTCCGAGGCCCAGTGTTCCCAGAATTAATTTCTGAACATTTTTTATGGTATATTTAGCAAGCACATGAGTGGTGTTTTATAACTTTTGAACCGGTGCTCAGATTAAAAATCTGAGGGCACTGTTGAATCCACAGTGCCAGGATTCACTTAAGGGAGACTTCACTTTGACCGCAGTAGGTCTAGAGAAAAAGTTATATTTTTGAATTTTTAAAATGAATAATAAAATAAATTTGTAATTTTTTTATTTCTTTCTTTTCATACAATGGACAGGTGGAAACATGAGACCAGTGGCGTTTCAAGCCATTAAATGGATTAACCCTTCAAATCCAATGTAACAACATCGTTATAATTTAGGAAGGTTCCTATTAAATGAACCCTCATAAATTCTACAAGAGTTTCTCACCCTACACCAATCCTATTTATATGGAGCTTGGGGAGAGGTAATGTAACACCCCGAGATTTTATGAAAAATATTATTTTAATTTCATTAATGTCTTATGTTGTATTCTACACCAAGATTACCTTGCGCTATACGCAACACCGTATTAGCTTGCAGTATACGCAACACTATTCTTGGACCGTGTTACAAACAATTTGGATAATAGTTATTCTACGCAACATTGAGTATATATATATATATATATTAAATGTATAAATGAAATATGGTTGGATTCTGTTATACGAAACATCGAAGGATTCTTTCACAACACGCAACCCTGACTTGGCTTGCATTACACGCAATCACGACCTTCCTCGATAGCGTGTGTTGTACGCAATACCGGGTTTTAATAAACAATGTTATATTATTATAATATTGTCATGAACTAGCCGTTATTAATAGTATTAACTAAATTTTGAATTTTATAACATTATTATTCATCTTACACATTTCTAGAACAGGGTATAAAACAAGATAAATTTTTCGGGTAAAATAAGTATTTTTCAAAAAATGCAGTTTTGCCGCCTTTTGATGGCGCAACCACTTTAAATCTAGTTTTTGACATGTTTATAAGTTAAATTTTACAAAATAAAATTCTTCTTTGGAATCAAGAAATAAAAATTTACTTTGGATAAATTTTTCATATTATTCTGGTAACTTTCACATTTTAATGAATAGTAAAAACACGCTATATTTTAATTAAAAACAACTTTTTTCATCGTAATATCTTATGTGGTTAAATTATAATATTGAATGGTTTTAAAGTATAAATAGAATATATTTTTACCATTTAATATAATGTATGTCATTAGCATTGATTTTACCTTGAATTCGTAGGTTAAATCAATTCAATCTTTTGCAATGTTTTAAACAAAAACCCGTTTTTATTCGACAACGAGATTAATTTTAATTTAATTTCTGCAACTTCTGTGTTTTGAATTTTAAAAAATGGATTCCATATTTGGAATCAGTGGGTCCAAATTATGTTAATAGGATACTTTTTTATTTTTGGGAATTATGAATAGTAACTACGGTAAATTTTATTTACCATAGTTAAAGGTAAATCGGGTAATTAAGGGTAAATATAATATTTTAAAATTACCCTAACAAATGTCAAAATCCTATTGGATGACTAAAAAACGACCCATATCACCTAAGGGTCGGATTAGATTAATTTAATTAAATTTTTTCAATGAAAATAATTGAATTATTATTAAAACCAAAGAAAGTGACAACATGTCACTCTCTTAAATCTTATAAGTATAATAATTTTAAATTAGTGATAAACATCATACAATTTCTAACATGAATAGTATCCAGAAATCTAACAAAATTATCTACATCATTAGAATTTATTTAGAATTTTTTGGGATTAAATAATTATCATTAATTGTGACACAATAGTGATGCAGAAATTATTTATCTAGTGAAAAATCAAGAATATAGTTTTTATTAAACTAAAAGTGACAATAAAAGGCACAAAACCCTGACCAAAACTTATTGGTCATGTAAACAGAAACTATAATCATCCAATGGTCGAATATTTGACCATTTAGAGTCTTATACAAGCTATTATGACACTTATATTATTTTATTTTAAATGATGCCAAAGTTGTCACCTTCATAATTTAATAAATATAACAATTTAAATATTGTGATTTTAAGATGATAAATTCTAGAAAAGTATTATTGTGAAAGGTAATATATTTATCTTCATAATAAGATTTTATTTTAAATTTTTATACAACAAATAAGTATATTAAATAATTATACAAAAATGATGTAGTAATTATTTTATTAAGAGATAAACCAAATAAATGGTTTTAAAAATAATAAAATAAATATTATACGAACTATTTAATGTGATAAACTAATTTTATAGATACATATGACCTTTTATTAATATATTAAATCTTTTATTATGAACATATTTTCTGTATATATTTTATTTAAATTCAAATAAATGAATAGTGTCAAAATTGACACTATTGTTATTTTACAAAAATAACATATTATAAAATTGTTTAAAAATCACAAAAATATTTAAAAATTATAAGTTTATATTTATATGGTCTATAATGTTATAAAGTAAAAAATTATGGAAAATTCACAACAAATAAGTAATTATTTGTTATAATTTAAAATTTAGAATTTTATTACCACAAATAAACTTAAATAGATTAAATAAGGATAAATCAAAATGATAAGGTTTAAAATAAGATCCAAACATGTCTAAATTTTATTGGTTGATGATATTACAACCCTATCTCATCTAATATTAGAATATGAGTCATTTTTGGAGGTCTTTAAGTGGGGTTATATTTATTATAAATTAATATTTTTAAGAATTCCTAAGGTGCCCCTCTCCTCCCTTATAAAAGGGCACCTCCTCCCCCTCCTCCTCAGACCAAATTGAGCACTCAAGCTTAGAAAACCCCTGCCAAAATCCCTTCTCCACTTCCCTAGAATAATACTAGAGGTCCTGGTCTTCTTCAAAGACCAATCTTAGTTCCCTAAGTGAAGGATTCAAAGAGGCGTTTCAAAGAAGAGGTAATATCCATTACCGATCTTTTCAATTTCTTTCTTCTTCAACTTCTTCTTATTTAGTTGTTTCATGATAAAGTAATAACATCAGTATTTATTATATACTGATATGTTATTATAAATATGAAACAACTCTAATTAAACTTCTATCCATCCTACGAAAAAAGGAAATCACCGCGCGTGCGTACATACGGAATACCGTCTCCACGCCGTGGTGTAATATATTTTCCGCCACCACCTTAATTGGATGGGTATAATGGTTTAATGAGTAACTATATATGATTATTATAAAGTGATATTGATACTGAAATATTATACATACACTTCAACACAATTCCATGACCATGGGAACGATATCATCGCTCATGCGTACGTACGGAATACCGTCTCCACGACGCGATGAGATTCATTCTCAATGATTAACCATTCATTAATGATTATAAAGTGTATATAATATTTAATAATGAAATATATGACATAATAATGATACTGGATTTATTTATATATTTATATTTATGTCATCTACTTAATTCCATTCAATTCAATAAGGAAACGAAAACAACGTTCATGCGTACGTACGGACTACCGTCTCCATGAACGGTGTATTTCTTTCCATTTAATGATTTATTATATATATGTATATCCTGAATATATATATATATAAATCATGTTTTATGTTATGGAATTAAGTAATCATGATCTAAGTAATCATATGAATAATTACAAGTCAAAACACGGATGACAAATGAAACAATTTTACCCAAAACGCTCTTTAACATGGAATTTACAAAAGAATGAGTAATATAAAGTCATAAGTGAACCATATATGATATCATAACAATGAATATGATTCTGTAATAAGTAAATGAAATTATTTAAATCATTATACAGGAGGTTCGGACACTTACGAAGCAAATCGGACCTAAGGTAAGGGAAATATCACAATCTCATTTTTATCTGAGATTGTTTATACTTTGAAATTTACTGGGGTGTATTTTATTATCCACATCCATGTTTCCTGAATATGTAATATTATTTCCATCCAACTACAATTTTTTTAAATCCAATTTTACCCTTCGATGAGTTTTTAGTAAAGTATATGAAAGGAATCTTTTTTCATTTTTCGTACGAGGTACTTTTTTACTTTTCCGACAAAAGTACGAAGATTGTTTTTTTTAACTTATACGGCATGAATGGATTTTTAAAACATTATTTCCAAGAAGCTTCCTTTACAAGTTTTAAAGTTTATTTTTAATCAACTTCTTTTATTTTAAAGTCGTATGACATGTTATGAAAGGAAAAAAAATTTTGAAGAAGAAAGGATATTTTCCTCAAGAATGGAGTTCAAGTGTTTTATCAAAATTATTTTCCATCTAAGATAATAAAGGGTTCTGTTTTTATCCCTATTATTACATGGATTTGATTATGTTGTGATGGAAATATTTTTATGAATTCCTTTATCTTATATGAATTTTTTTATGATGTCATGTTGTTTAAGAATCCCATTTTTATTACATGGGTTACGCTATGATGTATGGTTTATGATTATGTGGCACACATAAGAAAGGATTCATTATAAGATGGTTGGGACCTATATCTCCCTCCAATGCATTGGGTAAAGATTTTATATCTCATGAGATAGACATGGCTGAAATGGTAGGTTATACCGGTTCAGTGAAACAGGACTGAAACGAGGGTTACTCGATTCAGAAAGGGACTTTGTCCACTAAGATAGTCTTGGAAATGAGTCTTGACTAACAAGAAATGATTCTATATGATTATGTGTGTATGCCACAAAGTTTCATGTTTTAAGTTATGATTATTGGGATTTCATTTCACTACTATGATTTATCCCATGTTATGAAAGTATGCCCTCTTTTGCAGGTTAAGATTTCCAAAAGTTATGTTCTTATGAATATGATGTGATTGATTTTTCTTTTATTTACCCTTACTGAGCATTTGAGCTCACCCTTTTATGTTTTCTTTTCCCCAGGATATAAAGAAAGGTTTTAGGTAAAAAAAGGAAGATCTTTATAGAAGATATTGAAGATATTGCACCACGATTAGAAGATTACGTTCCGAGTTTCCAAAGACACTAAACTATTACGATCCTTGTGTGTGTGTTTTTGTTATGTACTAAGTATTCCGCAAAAGTAATGTAATGTCAATGTACGTCAGGCTTCGGGTCTCTACAGTTGGTATCAGAGGAAAGGTTTAGTCAACCTTTGGAAACTAGGATGTGAGAACGTTAGTGAGATCCCTAGAGATATTTCTAAGGTATGTCTAGGGATGTCTCTAAGGTTAAGTATACGTATAGGTTATAGTCCTAGAATTGCGCTAACGATCTTAGAATTTAACCTAAGATGTTAGATATTGAGGGTACTACCCCTTTATTATGTTGTTTTCCCTAGCATGATTTTTGTCTCTCACACTATTCTTTTTGGGTTTTAGAAAATGGCTGGAAAAAAGATGATTCACGATAATGGAGGATATGATGTACAATGGAATGATATTCTTCATGAGAAACCAAATGAAATGGGATTTGGAAGTCCAAACATAATTATTATGCCGAATAAAAAATCTCATAATATGATTAATAAAGTAAAATTTGGTAAGTTTCCTGACTCGGCTAATAAGAGAAAGATGGAGTTTCATGATGATCATAGAGGAAAGAAAGTTCAATTTCCCCTATGTAAATCATGTGGGAAGAGGCATCAAGGAGAATGTTTCAAAGGAACTGGAAGATGCTTTGGGTGTGGAAAAGAAGGACACAAAGCCAGTAAGTGCAAAGGAAAAGGTTCAGTTAACACCAGGGATGAGGATAATGGTATTGCTACGACATCAACAATGGTTAAATTTTTTAAATGTGGAATGTACGGGCATTATGCAAACCAATGCCCTAAGGGAAAGTCTCATGAAGATAATCAGTATGGTCGTATAGGTAGTATTTATGTGGGTGATGATGAAGAGACTACAAATGATATGTGAGATGAAAGAATTGTTGAAGCTCGGTCAATGGTTTAATAATGTAGTGGAATGATTACATGTTTATCATGTGTAATGTTGTATAAGTAATCTCATGGTACTATGGAATAAAGAGACATGTAAGGATTGTTACACTATTGTCTTTCCTTGAGTTTTGAAAGTGTATGATTAATGTCACCAGTATCCATGAAAGGTTTTTCAGATATTTTGGGAATGTAGATGATATGCGCATAATGAAGGGATAAGGAGAAAATTAAATGTTTGATAGTATTAATGAGCTCATGACTGATATAAGGAGAAGGTTATATCATGGTTTGAGTATATAGAATATTGAGGATTTTGGTATTTGGAAAGAGTTAACTTTTAACAGCACTCATGTTTTCAATAAGGTTCAATGGGTATTCAAAAGAGTACATGATTAAGGCCTTTGAATGTTTGGAATGTGACCAACAAGATATATGGGGGATAAATGATGGTATTCACATGCTTGGTTGGAGACATTTCGAGTAATCATTTTCTTTATACTATGAGCTTTGACCGAAGTATTTTAGAAAAGCCTAAAGATTGTAATGGATTATGTTAACCATAAGTTAGTAATGTTTAAGTATAGAACTTTTTTTTGATATTATTTATGTGATGTTATAGTAATGTATTTTTAGAAAAAGGACAACCTGCAGGACGGGCGACAGCCCATCGCGTCGGACAAGGCTGTGGGAATCAAACCCACAACCGAAGTGCGACTGGCCTTTATCGCCTACCACTGGCCTACAGGAAGTCCCTGGTTAGTATAAACTAGTTTTATTTTATTAAGCGGTATGATATATGAAGTATAAGTTCATTTTTGGAACCATATACGATTAATCTAACCACAAGATGGACTTATAACTTTTTCTAACCTTTTGTTTGAAAGAGATGGAAGGACCCATCATTCTATCACATAATCTGCTAACACATCACGAATAACAAATTCAACTTCATTTCTTTAAGGGATGAAGTGGAAATTGTTCAATTCACGAACAATAGTGATATTGTACCAAAATCAAGTAAGTATTTCTTATAAATCAAAATTTTCAACTTTAGAGAAATGATATTGAAAACCAAAAATGTTGTCCTAGTGATCTTATATCTGATGAATCGGATGGTACCTTAGATCATCACAAATTTATGGCTTTGTGATTGCTAGCTTTTCCATAGCCATGTTCTCTACCACTCTCCATCAGAACATGATGGTTAGATTTCTCTTCCATATCCATATTTTCACCTATGTGGAAACCCAGTGATTAGTTTATTTGGGTAACTGTTACGTTTCATACTTTTGTTTTTAAAGATAAGTTTTGGTATTCCTTTTTACTATGTGGGTTTCTATCAAAGAAACTTTCAAATAGTAAACCATTTATAACCCCGACGAATTTCGAGGGCGAAATTCATTTTAAGGGGGGTAGAATGTAACACCCCGAGATTTTATGAAAAATATTATTTTAATTTCATTAATGTCTTATGTTGTATTCTACACCAAGATTACCTTGCGCTATACGCAACACCGTATTAGCTTGCAGTATACACAACACTATTCTTGGACCGTGTTACACACAATTTTGATAATAGTTATTCTACGCAACATTGAGTATATATATATATATATATTAAATGTATAAATGAAATATGGTTGGATTCTGTTATACGAAACAACGAAGGATTCTTTCACAACACGCAACCCTGACTTGGCTTGCATTACACGCAATCGCGACCTTCCTCGATAGCGTGTGTTGTACGCAATACCGGGTTTTAATAAACAATGTTATATTATTATAATATTGTCATGAACTAGCCGTTATGAATAGTATTAACTAAATTTTTAATTTTATAACATTATTATTCATCTTACACATTTCTAGAACATGGTATAAGAACAAAATAAATTTTTCGGGTAAAATAAGTATTTTTCAAAAAATACAGTTTTGCCACCTTTTGATGGCGCACCCACTTTAAATCTGGTCTTTGACATGTTTATAAGTTTATTTTGACAAAATAAAATTCTTCTTTGGAATCAAGAAATAAAAATTTACTTTGGATAAATTTTTCATATTATTCTGGTAACTTTCACATTTTAATGAATTGTAAAAACACGCTATATTTTAATTAAAAACAACTTTTTTCATCGTAATATCTTATGTGGTTAAATTATAATATTGAATGGTTTTAAAGTATAAATAGAATATATTTTTACCATTTAATATAATGTATGTCATTAGCATTGATTTTACCTTGAATTCGTAGGTTAAATCAATTCAATCTTTTGCAATGTTTTAAACAAAAACCCGTTTTTATTCGACAACTGGATTAATTTTAATTTAATTTCTGCAACTTCTGTGTTTTGAATTTTAAAAAATGGATTCCATATTTGTAATCAGTGGGTCCAAATTATGTTAATAGGATACTTTTTATTTTTGGGAATTATGAATAGTAACTACGGTAAATTTTATTTACCATAGTTAAAGGTAAATCGGGTAATTAAGGGTAAATATAATATTTTAAAATTACCCTAACAAATGTCAAAATCCTATTGGATGACTAAAAAACGACCCATATCACCTAAGGGTCGGATTAGATTAATTTAATTAAATTTTTTCAATGAAAATAATTTAATTATTATTAAAACCAAAGAAAGTGACAACATGTCACTCTCTTAAATCTTATAAGTATAATAATTTTAAATTAGTGATAAACATCATAAAATTTCGAACATGAATAGTCTCCAGAAAGCTAACAAAATTATCTACATCATGAGAATTTATTTAGAATTTTTTGGGATTAAATAATTATCATTAATTGTGACACAATAGTGATGCAGAAATTATTTATCTGGTGAAAAATCAAGAATATAGTTTTTATTAAACTAAAAGTGACCATAAAAGGCACAAAACCCTGACCAAAACTTATTGGTCATGTAAACAGAAACTATAATCATCCAATGGTCGTATATTTGACCATTTGGAGTCTTATAAAAGCTATTATGACACTTATATTATTTTATTTTAAATGATGCCAAAGTTGTCACCTTCATAATTTAATAAATATAACAATTTAAATATTGTGATTTTAAGATGATAAATTAGAGTAAAAGTATTATTGTGAAAGGTAATATATTTATATTCATAATAGGATTTTATTTTAAATTTTTATAAAACAAATAAGTATATTAAATAATTATACAAAAATGATGTAGTAATTATTTTATTAAGAGATAAACCAAACAAATGGTTTTAAAAATAATAAAATAAATATTATATGAACTATTTAATGTGATACACTAATTTTATAGATACATATGACATTTTATTAATATATTAAATCTTTTAGTTCGAACATATCTTCTTTATATATTTTATTTAAATTCAAATAAATGAATAGTGTCAAAATTTACACTATTGTTATTTTACAAAAATAACATATTATAAAATTGTTTAAAAATCACAAAAATATTTAAAAATTATAAGTTTATATTTATATGGTCTAAAATTTTATAAAGTAAACAATTATGGAAAATTCACAACAAATAAGTAATTATTTGTTTTAATTTAAAATTTAGAATTTTATTACCACAAATAAACTTAAATAGATTAAATAAGGATAAATCAAAATGATAAGGTTTACAATAAGATCCAAACATGTCTAAATTTGATTGGTTGATGAGATTACAACCCTATCTCATCTAAGCTTCGAATATGAGTCATTTTTGGAGGTTTTTAAGTGGGGTTATATTTATTATAAATTAATATTTTTAAGAATTCCTAAGGTTTTCCTCTCCTCCCTTATAAAAGGGCACCTCCTCCCCCTCCTCCTCAGACCAAATTTAGCACTCAAGATCAGACAACCCCTGCCAAAATCCCTTCTCCACTTCCCTAGAATAATCCTAGAGGTCCTGGTTTTCTTCAAAGACCAATCTTAGTTCCCTAAGTGAAGGATTCAAAGAGGCGTTTCAAAGAAGAGGTAATATCCATTACCGATCTTTTCAATTTCTTTCTTCTTCAACTTCTTCTTATTTAGTTGTTTCATGATAAAGTAATAACATCAGTATTTCTTATATACTGATATGTTATTATAAATATGAAACAACTCAAATTAACCTTCTATCCATCCTACGGAAAAAGGAAATCACCGCGCGTGCGTACGTACGAAATACCGTCTCCACGCCGTGGTGTAATCTATTTTCCGCCACCACCTTAATTGGATGGGTATAATGGTTTAATGAGTAACTATATATGATTATTATAAAGTGATATTGATACTGAAATATTATACATACACTTCAACACAATTCCATGACCATGGGAACGATATCATCGCTCGTGCGTACGTACGGAATACCGTCTCCACGACGCGATGAGATTCATTCTCAATGATTAACCATTCATGAATGATTATAAAGTGTATATAATATGTACTAATGAAATATATGACATAATAATGATACTGGATTTATTTATATATTTATATTTATGTCATCTACTTAATTCCATTCAATTCAATAAGGAAACGAAAACAGCGTTCATGCGTACGTACGGACTACCGTCTCCATGAACGGTGTATTTCTTTCCATTTAATGATTTATTATATATATGTATATCCTGAATATATATATATATATAAATCATGTTTTATGTTCTGGAATTAAGTAATCATGATCTAAGTAATCATATGAATAATTACAAGTCAAAACACGGATGACAAATGAAACAATTTTACCCAAAACGCTCTTTAACATGGAATTTACAAAAGAATGGGTAATATAAAGTCATAAGTGAACCATATATGATATCATAACAATGAATATGATTCTGTAATAAGTAAATGACATTATTTAAATCATTATACAGGAGGTTCGGACACTTACGAAGCAAATCGGACCTAAGGTATGGGAAATATCACAATCTCATTTTTATCCGAGATTGTTTATACTTTGAAATTTACTGGGGTGTATTTTATTATCCACATCCATGTTTCCTCAATATGTAATATTATTTCCATACAACTACAATTTTTTTAAATCCAATTTTACTCTTCGATGAGTTTTTAGTAAAGGATATGAAAGGAATCTTTTTTCGTTTTTCGTACGAGGTACTTTTTGACTTTTCCGACAAAAGTACGAAGAATGTTTTTTTTAACTTATACGGCATGAATGGATTTTTAAAACATTATTTCCAAGAAGCTTCCTTTACAAGTTTTAAAGTTTATTTTTAATCAACTTCTTTTATTTTAAAGTCGTATGACATGTTATGAAAGGAAAAATGTTTTTGAAGAAGAAAGGATATTTTCCTCAAGAATGGAGTTCAAGTGTTTTATCAAAATTATTTTCCATCTAAGATAATAAAGGGTTTTGTTTTTATCCCTATTATTACATGGATTTGATTATGTTGTGATGGAAATATTTTTATGAATTCCTTTATCTTATATGAATTGTTCTATGATGTCATGTTGTTTAAGAATCCCATTTTTATTACATGGGTTACGCTATGATGTATG
Source organism: Viscum album (assembly GCA_963277665.1). Taxonomy (NCBI): domain Eukaryota; kingdom Viridiplantae; phylum Streptophyta; class Magnoliopsida; order Santalales; family Viscaceae; genus Viscum; species Viscum album. Next base: position 1,254,051,531 of record OY728151.1, on the reverse strand, counting down.
GTTTATGATTATGTGGCACACATAAGAAAGGATTCATTATAAGATGGGTGGGACCTATATCTCCCTCCAATGCATTGGGTAAAGATTTTATATCTCATGAGATAGACATGGCTGAAATGGTAGGTTATACCGGTTCAGTGAAACAGGACTGAAACGAGGGTTACTCGATTCAGAAAGGGACTTTGTCCACTAAGATAGTCTTGGCAATGAGTCTTGACTAACAAGAAATGATTCTATATGATTATGTGTGTATGCCACAAAGTTTCATGTTTTAATTTATGATTATTGGGATTTCATTTCACTACTATGATTTATCCCATGTTATGAAATTATGCCCTCTTTTGCAGGTTAAGATTTCCAAAAGTTATGTTCTTATGAATATGATGTGATTGATTTTTCTTTTATTTACCATTACTGAGCATTTGAGCTCACCCTTTTATGTTTTCTTTTCCCCAGGATATAAAGAAAGGTTTTAGGTAAAAAAAATGAAGATCTTTATAGGAGATATTGAAGATATTGCACCACGATTAGAAGATTACGTTCCGAGTTTCCAAAGACACTAAACTATTACGATCCTTGTGTGTGTGTTTTTGTTATGTACTAAGTATTCCGCAAAAGTAATGTAATGTCAATGTACGTCAGGCTTCAGGTATCTACAGGTAATGGAATGGATTCACTAATAAATGAAGTGCTGATAAAGTGTCGTGATGCCAACCTTGGAGGATGGAGCCAGTTCCAGCGGGCGGTGACAAGTGACATCGAATCACAAACCGAAGGACAATGCTTGAGAGGCAACCTTGGCGGATTATTATGGGGAAAACGAACACCAACCCACTTCCTCAATCGTGGGTTATCTCCATTGTTCTTGAGGTAGGGATTTATCTTGTTTTAAATTCCAAGAGATTGTTGAATTCTTTATCTCCCTCATGTTACAAAGCTAACGCGGAGGGCGCAGGCCAAATGAAAAAGGCCCGAACCCTCCTCCTTTTTGTTGGAATTGATGAATTCTTCACGGGAATTTTAATTCGGGTTGGAAGGAACCTGGAATGCCGAATGATAGCGGAATCCAGCAATGGCCGGCAGCGAAGGAGATAGAGGTGCGCCGTCATGCACTGCCAAAAGAGAAGGCTGCGACCATAGCCGCGAAGGGTGATGATGGCGGTCGGCAATGGTCGGCCGCGAAGGAAGTGGAGACGTGTCATCGCGCATTTACAGAGAAGGGGTGGCCATGGAAATGCCACGGTGGGCCGTAGTAGCTATCACTAGTTGGATGCGGATAAAGGCAGAGCAGCGCGCCGCCACACATCATCGGAGGAGGCCGCGGCTCAAAGCTGCAATGGTAGAGGAACTCGCGCCTCATACAGGTTCTACAGCGACCAGGAAGCACCCACATGGCACCGAATCTTCACAAGATGAAAGTACTCTTGGATATTTGGGAAGACGGGGGTCTCACACCCCGTGTCAGCTAGGGCGGCCCCCACTCCAGCCAGGCCACGCGTGCTCGGCGGGCCTCGCCCACATGAACCGGGTTGTGCTTTCCAAGCGGGCCACGCCTTCTCAGGCTAGGCCGCGTGTTCCCATCAGGTCGCCCCTTGCGGGCTAGGCCAGACTTCGGCCCAGCGGGCCGAGCCCTCCACAGCCTAGCCCAGCCGAGTTAGACCGGACCCAGACCCAACCAGACCCAGTTTTTCTTAAAGGGCTATAACTTGAGATCTGGGTGCCCGTTTGATGAACCGTCTCCGGGGCTGGGACCCTTAGAGAGAGATGGTCCTTTTGTTATTCTCCACTTGAGTTTTGTAGAGAGTTTGAGTACATATGGGTTGAATCAAACCCAAATCCAACCGGGCCCTCAGAACTAAAACACTTATAACTCACATACCGGGCGTCCTATTGATGCACCGTCTGTCGCGTTGGAACCCTTACAACATGGCGGTCCTTTGGGTTACTCCTTTGTAGAGATTAGGGGTGGTTGAGGTATGAATGATATCTCAAGGGGAATATTATATGGAACTCGAGCGAACCAGGTGCGAGGAATCTTGTTGATAGCTGTAATGTGAAGAAAGAACATAGATCCTAAGTGAGTCAGCATTTATCAGATTATCTGTGGGTCAACATCTATCAGATCTTGTGTGGGTCAGTGCTCAACAATCCTGTGTGGGTTAGCGCACACCAATCCTATATGGGTCAGATCCTATGTGGGTTAGCAGGGGTTATTGCCTATCGATCCTGTTTGGTTCAGAAGCAGTGCCTCTTAACAGAATAAGGTGATCTAGCTTACGACTAATCATCTGTAATTCTTTACTTATGTTATACCTGATTGTGAGATGAGTCTTTTACCTTCGTGGTGTTATCTTTGTGGTGTTACCTATGTGGTACTTATATCTTTGTGATGTTACCTATGTGGTAATTCTATCTTCATGGTGTTACCTGTGTGGTACTTCTACCATCGTGGTGTTGTCTTCGTGGTTTTACCTGCGTGGTACTTCTACCTTCGTGGTATTGTCTTCGTGGTGTTACCTGTGTGGTACTTCCATCTTCGTGGTGTAACCTATGTGGTACTTCTACCTTCGTTGTATTACCTTTGTGGTATTCTTCTATCCTGTATGAGATGAATATATCTTGATAACTTAGGTATATGCATGGTCATATACCTAAGTAGAGTGGATGTCTATCTCTTCGTGCTTTAGATGGAGGTCTTGCATTGTGGTTTTTCCTTTGTGGAACTCTGGGAGACCTACATGGGTCTCGAGGTCCCTACTGAGTATTGTTATACTCACCCCTGTATGGGCTATTCCCACACCATGTTGTGTCTTGTGCAGATGAAAGACAACATTGATTGAGGCTAAGGGAGCCAGGATCAGACGGTGCTCAGAGGTGGACTATTTGGCGTGACGTGACACAAGGACTACTGATCATAAGCTATACCTACCCTTAAGGTAGGATCCTTGGTGGATGATCCAGGAGTTATTTTTCACTTTTCAGTTGTATTTGTACATTTCAGTTGGTCTTGTATTCTAGCCCCTTTACTTTCAGCACATTTTTACTACAATGGTTTACTTCTTGGTTGCTTTTTGTTGTGTTCTTGGACTATGTGTTTGTACAGGTTAAAAGGAAATTCCTTCTCGTTTTAGGGATATTCGTTTCTGGTGCTAGTCGCCAGCCCCCGGCTTATGTAAGGTGGGATTAGGGTAGTCATGACATGGGCCTCAGGGGATGGTTCGTGATAGAGAAACCTAAACAGGGAAGAGATCACATACCGTAGGGGAGTCGATTCTTCCACCGGATCATCGATTCATAAAGGAAGATATTTGAGGAGGCTAGGAATCCTCTACAAAGTCTCCAAGAGTAAGGAAAACTATATTAGAAAAAAATGGGGTTCATTAAGGATATAAATTTAGGGTTTGGTAAATTTTAATTAAATTCCTATAGCTTTTAATAACTACACGCACAATTTTCTGGAAGGCTCGAACAGTTAGAAAAACCTTGCACCCTAACTGTGTGCCCCTACTATATGGGGTGTAAAGTTTTTCCTGGGTGGGAACAAATTTTTTTTAACTATGAACTAACCATATAATCTCCCTGTATCCTATGTTTCATGGTTTCTAGGGGTGGGTGCACAATTTGAAAAAACTGTGCGCCAAGCATGCACTGCCCAAAAACCCTCAAAAGGATTCCAAAACACACCCAAATGCACCCAAGACAATCCTCAACCAAAAGGAGATTAAAACTAGGGTAAAGAGACAACCAAAACCTATATGATAAATCTCTAGAATGGTTTGTATCTTACAAGATTCCATAAGTTGATTTCTTATTCCATTGTAAGAAGAAATATTTCCTCCTATCTATCCACCTAGTAAAGATTACTATTTGTATCGTAACATTTATTGGGAAAATTTATAGGCTTAAATTTGACCAAGAACCCTTTTAAGTTGAATATAACCTCAATACTATAGCCATAAATTGAATCATTCTCAAAAATATATTTCAGAAGCAATCCAAATAGAGTACATCTGTACTATTTAGTTTATCACCAACTAAATAGGTCTTACAAATTTTATTAATCTTTAACACTCCATCATTTACAATATATATAGTTTCATAAACTATCTACATGTACTTTTCTATAAGGTCAATATTTCTAGTCTGGTGGATTGAACACACATAGTTAAGGATCTATTTACTATTATTCTTTAAATATTTGCGTGTTATTTCATCCAAGTGTTCCTTCTCTCACTTATTTTTTTTATTTATAATAAATTCTCAAACAATTTGAGGAACAAGGTTACCATTCCTCTCTATTTATATCCAGCATAAGCATTTTTATTATAATTTGGTTTTTATTTTAGTGGAGAGTATACTTTTTTTAATGAGATTCTTTTTGGATGACTTATTTTCATTGGTGTTTGACTCCCATAGTTTCTATTTCCACATATTATTTTCCCCCAATAAATGGATTTATAGACAAATTTAGGACTTTGAGAACAATATCCATAAAATGATCGTTTTCATTGAGATGAGGGATGTTTTATAATCATTATTTATTTAATACTAGGTAATTCTCATTTAAAGTATATTTCTACCTTCAGATAGATGGAAATTGTATAGAAAACACAAACACAAAATTGTAATTTAATTATGGGGGATATTTCTTCACATCTATTCCTCCACATGTATTATACCTTTGAGAAATTATTTGTTTGATGATTATATTTTTAGGACTAAGGGATATCCTCAAAATTTTTATTTCCTTTTTTTTAAGTTGTTAATGATAATTATTTTTATGTTTCAGCATCACATACAACTCCTTTTTTACCGATGTACTTGGGTATTTGTTCACTCATAATTTTTTAAACACTTTTGGATACTCATTTGGTCATCTCCAAAAATTCTACATCCAATAGTTTTCCAAAATGTATATTTTTCTTTGGATCATTTGATATTTTTTTATAATTAAAATTTACATTTTGAAGTAACCAATTATTCTTCAAGATCTCCAATACTCTTTACGTTCTCCTCTAAACATGTATTAAGTTCTTCAATAAGCTTAACGTGTTCTTCGATTTCTAGCTTAAAATATATTAGTTTTACTGAACCTTATTAATTAACTAATTATTATTTTAATTCATTTTCCAACTAGTCAATATCAATTTCAAGATGGTCAGCATATTCATATGAATCTATCAATAATCCACTAATATTTTATTTTTATTTCTTTGAATTTAAAACTCTTTAAGATCCCCTTCACTTTATACATTGATATCAACAACACCTTTCTATTGATTATCATCCTATCTAAAACACTTATTTTTCCATTGTTACCATAATAAAATCTTCTATACCATATTTTTATTCAGTTCCTTCTTCTTCTAAACAGTCACCATAAGCATCATATTCCTTATTTATAAGGATTTTTCTATGGAACTTATTTCTAGATTAACCTTCTGGTTTAATGTTCTTTTTTGGGGGGAAATTTCCTTCATGGTTTTAGTATAATTTCAACTTCAACTCCATAAGCATAAAATCTATTAAGAAACCTTGCTATAATATTTCTAACTTTTCCACACTGAAAGTACGCCAAGGGTATATTTCCTTCAAACATGCCTTTTCCTCTCTTGAATTTCCTTGACACAAGAGATAAAATTCACCATTTACATATTATTCCTCATTTCCATCTCTATTGACGTCAATATTATCTATGTATTTTAATTTCAACTCTTTATTTATATGCGTTTTCCTCCCTATGGCTTGACATGCATTTTATAGGCAACTGAAATCCTATGAAAACCATCCATTTATAATTATTTCATATTTATATCTTCAAGAGTAGATATTTTTGGGTTATATAGAGGTGTAAAAATACTAAATATATTCTTCACAATATTCAAATTCTTTATCCCTTCACCAAGTCCTTAGATAGATGTAACCGCTTCAATAATACAATTGAAAAATCCATTGATGATATCATCTAGATAAATTTTTTAAATAATTAATATTTTTATACAAAACTTAAATAGATTCCATTTAACCTTATAATCACATTCATATATATTATCCAAATTATCCCACATAGTCTTAGTAGTAGTATAAATCATCACCTTTAAATAAATTTGGTTTGAGAGAGCACTAGACATGGTATTATGGGATTTTTCATCAATATGAAGTAGTTTTCTATTTTCTTTTGTCATAGTTAATTCAAACACATAAATCACATGTATCCCCTGTACAATTAATAACAAAAATTCAAGATTGAGAAAATTTAAGTGAGATTTAATTTGGTTCTTCTATACTTAATGATTATAACCATCAAATAAAGGGACTCCTTTTGTATTCATAGTGTTCTCCACAACAACTTATCTCTGATGACTCATTATTTTCCCAGGACCTATGGATATGATAACCCATTTTATAAAAAAATACTATAACACCCTAAAAGGTGTGGGGGGTGATAAGGGTTTATATGTATTCTTTTATTTTTATGATATTTCCCTTATGTTAGAAAGAGTAGAAAAAATATCCTAATTCTTCATGCATGCACACAATAACTGAATATAGAAAACTAAACACAAAGACAATGGGTGTTAAATATTTCATTTCTATGGGTTATATATAGAGTATACACTAACTAAGTGTCAATTTACTTGAGAATTACATTATCCAATATATCTATTACAAAAGTTTTAGGATGGACACACTGTCAATGTTAGGTTCACTTCCTGAATTTTCCTCACTACTCACTAACAAGGAAACCAAAATGAATAGTGATACACAAGTCAATTATATTAATTCTGAAAAAAATAAAATAAAAATAATATATAAAGGGTGTTTTCATTTTTTTCCTCCTTTATCTTCTGATTTCCAATGAATCCTCATTATAATACTCTCTCTCTCTCTCATTCTACTAGATGTATCGACTGTTTTATTCACTTTCTATTCTGGGAGAATAATCACCATCATCATCCCATTCTATTTTGTTTCTCCCTTTTAAATATTATTCTTCCAGAGTAATCAATCCTAATATTTATATTTTGAATATTGAAACACTTTGTAGTTAGTGAAAAAATATATTCTCCTTTAATTCTTCATAGTACTCATGATTTCCACCAAATATCAATATTTTCTATTCTTTCATAAAATTTGAAAAATCATTAATCACTTAAAATAAAATTATTAATAAAAATTTATAATTGATAATAAATATTATAATCTATGTGGCTTACTAAAATACTCTTGCTTTCATACGGACATTGCGACATGAATCCTCAAGTCATGATGTGATAACCCTTTCACTTCTTACAGAAGTAAAGTATAAAACATTACATTTTATTCCCCAAACAAACATACAAATATCAGGAAGGTTTAAAAAAAATACATTCCTAAAAAACCAACTCATCAATAAAAATATTACATAAGGAAATAAAATCCTTATATATCCTGTAATAACTTATACATACATGGAGTCTTGAATTTTTCTACTTTATGTCAACTTGAAAAAATATGTTACACGTACAATGAGTATTCATTCATTTTATAATTATCTTACATCAAATTAGGTCATGTATCTATTTAGAGATATTTTATGCATCACTATGAGTATTTTTTCCTTTAACGACTCTATAATGAAAAAGGAAAATATCACATGCTTGTCTTTAAAAATATTACATATTCAGGGAATTCAAGAGTTTTTCATTTTTTCATCTTAGAAATATATTATGTAGATACTCAATAATGTTATTTATATATATGAGAATTACTTCCTCTATAAATTCTTTATAAACTCTAAACATATATTACTTAGAAAGGAAAATTTATTCCTATTACCGACTTCCTTTTTACTACAACCAAAAACTTTACACAACATACAATTATATCATAATTACCCTTGATGATTATAGACTTTTTCAAATTATCATATCCAAAACATCTTACGTATCTAGGTAAAGTCCATGACTTTTTCAAATTTTTAAAAATGTGCTTAAACTAGGTTCTTTCCATAATTCTACAAAATAATTCAAAAAATCCTTAAAGTGCATAAAAGATTGGTCTAAAACTATAATAACTGGTAATAAAGATAATACATCCCTTATCCACTATAAATTCCCCTATATCTCTTTAGTGTGATATGTATGTGATATTTCTTGTTTAGAATGATTCCAATTGACGAAAGATATAAAAAAAACATAAATTTAAGATGTGTTTTTAACAAATTGTGTATTAAATAGGTACTTAGTGAACAAGTATTCCATTGGAGGGAAATTTAATTTGGTCACCCAGATTTTAAATCCCCAAGTTCATGCCAAATTTCTAGACAAACCCTATGTTAAAACTTTTCCTTAGTTACTAATTATATTGAGGGTAAATCATCTCATGTTTGTATGGTGTTATCCCTAAATATTTATGTAATCCTTTTAGTTATTGGGAGGTATTACTTCGGTATTTTGGTTATTTGGGTAAGGTCTATTTGGGTAACCCAGGTCAGGTTTCTAAAAAATGGTATTAGTGAAACTTAAGGGATCTTTGGTATGGGATTGAGATCAGTCAAGATATTGGACTATTAGGGATTAAGAAGTAACACATAAATACTCTTGAACAGTATAATTATGGTGGAAGGTTGAGTTACCATGGTTAGTTTGAGATTAATTTTCATATTTTCCTTAATCCAATACTTTTATTATGAGTCTCATGCATCATGGATAAATATTTCTAGGTAGGAATTGATAGGATGACAGGATATAGAATGTTCTTTCTAGTACTTGATCATTTTATAATCAGAATCATTTAAATTTTTATATTAATTAAAAGCTCATTAATAAATAAATAGTGTTTTACTATTTATTTTTTAATGGTGAGTAAGTTAGTATAACCCTTTTGAGTGATTCATTTAGTTTTATAAACCCCTTATTGTTAAACATCATGTGTTTACTTTAAAATTTTGATTTTTAATAATATCTTTTAAAGATCATTTTGAAATGATAAATCATTTTTATAGAAAGAATAATGATAGAGGGGATGATTATTTTTACATTATTATTACTATATAGATATAAATGATAAATTTATTATTCTTTTAAGATAATTTGATGTGGATCTATTCATTAATGTAGATCATGCCATTTCATCGACTCTAATTAATATGTAAGGGGTTTATGAACCTGATTTGGATTCTAAGACTCTATTGATCCTCAAGTTCTCAAGGTTCTTGATCAACTACTTCAAGAAATTAAATTGGCAGAACCATGATGTGAACCCTTAGCTATTGACATTATGCATTATTTTCACTTCCATCACCCTCCAACCTTCTAGGTCAAGGTCTCTCCCCAGGAAGTAGTGGCCTGGGAGGATTGTATCCATCGTGTCCCGACTCGGTTCACTCTATAAATTGTAACCCGATAGTCTGGTGATAAGGCCTTAAGCGTGCCTCATCATATAATATATGATAATGAATAATATTGAGGGTATAAATTTTGTATAGTGTGGATACTATACCCACTAGATCAGTACTAAATACAGGGGAGGAATAAATAAATAGATGTAAATAGTGGAATATAATAATGCTGACAATCAATAATGAACATATAACCTAAAATGTGATAATAAAACCAACCAAACATGAACATGATGGGTCATAATACAAGAATTCAACATACAATAAGTAATACACAAAAAAGGGTAGACTAAGAAACAAATAAATAAATAAAAACCCAAATCCTATAGCAGTCCGATTAAATTATCTGTTTGTATCTCCAATATAAATTCCTAGCTCTAGACAAGTAACAACAAGAGTCCCAAGCCATGTCCTAAACTACAAATAGAATATTTGTCTGGGTACTAAAAGGAAACCCAAATAGGGTGTGACTAAAACATAGCTATCCACCACCAACGGTGTCTAATGAAAATAAAACATGTTAATATAAAATGTACCTTGTGTGGATATAATAAATATGGAAAATAAAGAACTAATAAATAAATAAACCATGTCGATATAAGGTTCTTCATGGGACTCCTAGTCAATAATAATTTCTTTGGCCTAAGTCAGAATTCCTGAACCACATATCATAAGGGTCTCATATTCTAAATGAGGGACATCATCCCATGTATATAACCAAAGTGTTTGGAGTGTCATATCCAAAAATTACCAATAAATGATAAAAAGAAACATGTCAAACAATTTTAAATAAATATTTAGGAGAAACATGTCTAATTATTCCAAATAAATAATGAGAAGCTCTCTGTCCAATGTCTTAAATATTGGGAGCATGAAGTGTAATGTACAATAATTCTCAATAAATGACGAGGTGTTCCCTGCCCAACATTGCTTAACTATTCATGATTAATTCATTTTTATATTCCTTATGATTCCAACAAAGTCATAATATAAGAATCTGTTACGTTTCATTTAATAAATAAGCATAGGTGATGAGAAATATCCATGCCAATTTACAATTTAAACACATGTTTCATAATTTCATTTATAATTGGGAGAAGGCATAAGTGTTATATCCTTTCCATGTAAAAAATATATACATAGCATTAATCATTTGTCTTACCATTAATAAAAAGGGGCCATTTGAGTATACATAATATCTAATAAGGTGAAATGACATGGTCTTACCATTCAAATTTCTATTTAGTTCATTTACTAATTCCAACTAAGAGAAAATCCAAGTGGAGAGTTCTACCCATTTTACAATTTCATAATCACTTCAATTATGATTAACATAAGATACAAGAGGAACATTTATCCCCTTTTATATAATATCACCATGGATTCCATTTATTAACCCCATTAGTAAGATATAAAATAACACACCTTAAAGGTTGTTCAATTTCAAGACAAGTTATAGGGGTTATGGGAATATAATCAACACACCCCAAAATGGGGTGGTTTAAATTGAGGCATCCCACCTCCCAAGATGCAATTAGTTTCATGAAGACTAACCAATTTATGGTGTTAGCAATTTGTTAAATTAATTTCATGTTTGAGAGGTGATTCATGGAAATTTCAGTGAACGGAACAACAAAACATGTTATAATCAATGAGACTTTAGGAAAAACCAATAGAACACATGACTTATAACTATAAAGCCTCACTCATCTAATACTGGTCTTTTATTTGTTTTGGAATGAGAGAAATTGGAGAGAATAGAAAAAAACCCTAAAAATATTACATATGAGATCACTTGGAAATAGTATCCTAGAAAATGAGAGAAACTAAGAAAATAATAAAGTTGAGTATTATAATTTTAAAGGGGGATCCAATGTAATAAATTATGATTGAATCAAATATCATATGGAAGATAATCATCAAAGCCTTCGTGAGTGAGGAGGGAGAGATCCCACGATCAGGCTTCAGTGCAGAATGTGGGAGATGAAAGGGTGGATTAGGGTTAAAGAAAATAGGGGAAATAGTGATTTCTAGGCCCTTTATTGAGCCACATGGTTTCTAAACATGTTTTAAAAAAACCATGTGCCAAATTTGTTGGCCTCACTATCCCACAAACCACACCTTTCATGGTTGCAACTCATGGTTAAGAAAACCATGAGATAACCATGAAGGTCTATCTATACATTTATACTAAGTTTAAAGTTTTAATAGGGCCCTTTTTATGGTTAAAACAAACCATTAACCTATATAAATTTTCTTCAAGGCTTGGGTTTCATGGATAGAACTAACCATGCACCAACCATGCCCCACAAGCTGATTCGCCTGAATATGAGTTTTCAAACCCCGATTCACTTAAAACTCACATGAAATATCAAGTAACCTTCGAGAACTTAAACCCCATCCAAAAAAACTTTATAGTGTTTCAAATCACAAAATTACATTCCAAATTTTGGTTTATAATATGGCTCATTCACTAAATGAAAAACCCAAATGCCTTTAAAAAAAATTCCAATCTATAAAAATATGGTATCATACAGTATCCAAAGTATCTTTGAGATCACTATGAATCTAGGATAATATTTGGTTCATCTAACCACTTTTATGATATAATTCACTATACATCTATGGTGGAACATTGTTGGTGAGAAAAATAAATATCAAGGACTCAATTAGAAGGGGTTTTGAGACTTTTTATAGAAAAAAATTATATCCTAAAAATAATTTTTTAGGTGAAATCTCACAAATTTATAGATATTAGGAAGGGATTGCTGTATATTATTGAGTATGCTACCAAATTATCAGATCTATTCTACTTTAATTCTTATATGAGTTAGGAAGAGGGGTTGATAGTGAGGTAGTTTAATATAGGTTTGTTGGAATTAATGTAGATAAAAGTGATGATGTTTAGTATCTTTATCTTCTCTAAGGTGCTAAAAAAGGTGGGTTGATCAAGAAAAACTAGGCATAAATATACTTTTGAAAATATGTAGTTCTACTAGTGTGCAAGTTAAGAACATAAAGAAATGTATTATAGGTTTACACCATCTGAGAATTATTGTTCTCAATAGAAGATATAAAAATATCCAATAGGGGGGTGGGTGGGTGGGTGGGTTTTCCTTTTAAAAATAATTTAATGAATTTTAAGTTATATGAGTGTTTTAATTTTAATTTAGTGGAAAATAAAATAAAAATAAAATGGGATATTTTTATAGTGGTTTAGTTCTAAATTAATCTACTACATTATTTACCCATCTCATGAATAGAGAGTGATGAAACCCACTATAACCAATATAATGGAATCTTATAATGATTTTTTCCCACTTAGAGTCATAACCCAATTACAAAGCCTTTTTTATATTGAGGCTTAAACCAAAATTGACCTGCCTTTTTCTACCTAGAGGCACAAATAGAACATCAAATTTTTTCCCCATGAGGCACAAACCAATGTCTAAATTTTGTTTGGGAGTCATAACCTAGTTACATACATTTTAATGTGTAGTATAACCCTTTCCAATCACACACACATAAGAAGAATATGAAAATGTAAAGACACATAATCAGATGAATAGTTTCAATATTGGAGTGTCGAGGAAACAATGAACTCTCCAGTAACAAAGAATCAAACTGTTGAAGTTTAGTTTAGAGCAGTAGGTGACTTCCAATGTTTTCAGCCCTTGTACAGTTCAGTAATATCCTTAACTTCTATTATTATTACTAGTTCTATCAGCTCTAAAATATATATAGTTCCTTTATGCACAGAAACATTAAAATTTGAAAACGGTTGCATCTTTTACTTCCTTGAAGAAAAAATCATGCATGAAACTTCAACTAATTGCTTAAGAGTTCTCCATTCCAGTTTTATAGAAAATATTCCATGTGTGTATCATTTATAAACGAAAAACAACATTTATGAAAGTTCACCGCAATATTTTGTAAAAAAACAACTAAACAATGGAACCTATTATAACATTTAAAATAACATTTATCAATAAGTCTTAATATCCTAGAAATAAACCCTGATAATATTTGAGACTAACTCCTCATATTTAATTTAGGTTTAATTTAAATATATTAAGTTCCAAAATTATAGCATGAATATCAACACACACTTAATCCCCTATAAATCATATTTAATTCATAACTAAGAAACTTAAACCATGTTTCTATGGGTTCTAAATAATTAATGAGAAATTATACAAAAAATACTAATTATATTTATAATAAACTTGCAGCAATATGAATTTTCAAGTATTATGTAAAACAGATAAAATTTCTATTTTTTACAAAATCCTATAGAAAATCACAAAATCATGTAAGAAAATCAATGTACGGGAATTACATAGGAAAATTTACTTAGGTAATTCGAATAGGTGAATCAACACATAATTAAAATTATGCAGTAATTTCACATACTTGATTTCACGTATACAATTTTAGAAATTTGTTGACAACTTGAGATATAAACTTTCACACTTAAAAAATACCTTCAAAATGGTAGAATTAGCTTTTATCTTTAGTTGAATTATATTTATATAATTTAATTAACTTTTCATATAATCAATTATTACCATAATTGTAAATTTATATCTCAATTTATCATTGAAATATAATAGAAAATTAGTTTCGGACAATAGTTGGATTCAAACAGAAAACATGCAGTGAAATATAACCTAATTTAGTACATGATAATGATTAATATAGGTTTTTTTATTTTAATTAAATGTAGACAATTTTTTTATATTTATTACACAATAATATATAATAAATTTGTAGTTTTTATCCCATGTTATAGTTGTAATACAAAATGTAACCAATTATGAAAAATTAGCTATGTGAATTAGCTATGCAGGATAAATAACTATGTGGATTGGGTACATGAATCAGCTATGTGGGAAAGATTAAAAAACTCATAAAAATGATATTTTAAGTTCCCAAACAACTTATTTATCCTAGGAAAACATTATGAAACTTTTAAAACATGTTATGACCGATCAAAACATGAAATATAAAAGTATTTTAAGTAATAAAATATTATGATATAAAAAAAGATAATCCCAATTTAATTAATACAAAATAAAAAGTATCAATAATATTAAATCAAATAAAACATATAGATATTTTTAATTACCAAAAGATTAATTGGTTAAAGGAAAAACTCAACATTTTCCCCCTTTTTGATAATTAAAAAACCAAGTATAATTTTATAAACTTCTCCCCCGTTTTGAAATTATAGAAAAGATAAAACTCTCTTTAAAATGATAAAGTTTCTTCCTATATTTTTTTACAATCTTATATTTTATAATAATGAATATAAACATTGATTTTTTTTACTAAAAATGTATATTTCAAAACATGTGTCATTATTCCTATATAAAATGAGTAAAATTTAAAAGGTATTTGTGAAAAAATAATGATAAACCATTCCTAAAATATGATTTAATGAAAAATAAAAATTTAAATAGTAAGTTATTAAATATTAGAAGTCTTAAAATAGTAATATAATTAAAAAATATATACATAAATTAAAAAATAGAAATATGAAAAACTGATTCTAGATTTCACAGAATTCAATTAATTCTAAGAATTTTAGTATATAAATATACTTAAACTCACACTAAATTCATTCCATATAAATGTAAATTTAAAAATCCATCATACAATGTTCAAACTTGATTTTTTCAAACTTATTAAATTCCATGGGCTTTGAAAAGATACATTTTATTTAATTTTATATAGAAATAAATTTCCAACTTATATTTCCTTTTTTTACATGATCTCTAAGAAGATGAAACTTTACATAAATTTACTTAGACCTAGAGTGATGCAAGGGATTTTTAGAAATAGATGTATTAGAATTATTGTTAAAAAAGATAAGAGATATATCGAAAATAAAACTAAAATCAGAATGAGTTTTCTTAAATCTATAAAAATTTTGTACAACATAATAAATCAACCATATATTAATATTTGGAAGTTAAAAGAGAAATATAATTTTTTATATTTGAAACCCATGAAACTAAAGATTTTCCAAGTAAATAAAACATACCTAAAGTTATCTTCCAATGAATATTTAGTCCTCTAAAATCAAAATCATAATAGTTTATCAAATCAAAGTTAGTTTTTAGGGTAAAGTAAACCAAGATTCAGATATCCCTCAACATATTTAATAATTCTTTTAAAAAATTAATTTTAATTACCTTAGTGTAAATTTGATGTCTATCACACATGAAAACTAAAAACATTAAATTTGGCTTAGAGGTAGTCAAATACAATAAACATACAATCATTCCTCTATAGGTTTTAACATCAACAAAATTTTCATATTTATTTAAATCTAATTTTCAAGTAGTACTCATGGGAGTATTTTCAGTTTAGAAGATTCTAAACCAAATATCTAAACTAATACTTTAGAATACTATGATTTATTTAGAAAAAATACCATCATTTATTTGGGAAATTTGAAAACTAAGGAAGAATTTCAATTCTCCCATAATAGTCATATAAAATTCAAAATTCATCAATTCTAAAAATCTAGTACATAGTTTTTCACTTAAAGATCCAAAAATAATATCATCATCACAAATTTATACAATAAAAATATCATCAAATTTTTTTATTAATAAAAAAAGTAGGATCAACCTTTCCTTTCTCAAAAATATTTTTTCAATATAAAACTTGTTAACCTATCATAATAAGTTTGAGAAGATTATTTCGAACCATATAAATCCTTACATATTTTAAAAAAACGATCAAGATACATTTCAATATCAAAACAAAGTGGTCGTATAACATATACTTATTTAAAAATATTACCATTTAGAAAAATGGTTTTGGAATCCATTTGAAATAATTTTAAACCATTAAAAGTAGCATAACCCAATAACATCATAATTACTTATAACCTAGAAATATGTGAAAAATATTCATCAAAATCAATTCCTTACTCTTGATAATAACCTTGAGAGACTAACATAGATATATTTTTAACTATATTTCCAGATTCATCGAGCTTATTTATAAAGATCAACTTTGTTCCAATAATATGAGAATTATATGGCGGAACAACTAAAGTACACACATTATTCCTATTAAACTAGTTTAATTCATCTTGAATATCCAATATCTAAATAAAATCATCTAAAGCCTCATTACTATTCATTGGTACCAAATTAGAAATAAATGCATTATAATACCAAACATTCATAACTGATTTTATGGTTTGAACATTTGACTCAACATTACTAATCACATTATCTATGGGATGATATCTATGCAATTTTCAAGATTTTTCATGAATAGGTGCAGATTTAGAAGAAACACCCCCTCAATATGTTCATTTTTATCTTAGGGAACTTCTTCAATGTTAAAGTATCTAAATTCTTCCTCATGTTGATCAATATCTTCATCTCTTTTATTCAAATATTTTTCATCAAACTTTACACGAATAGATTCTTCTACAACCAAGGTTTTTTACTCTACTCTCTATATGCCTTACAATTATTTGAATATCCTAATAAAATACCTTCAGAAGATTTTTCAAAAAATTTATCTAATGTATAATTAGTATTAATAATAAAAATTTTATAACCAAAGACTTTAAAATGACCAATTTTAGGTTTTATTCTTTTCTAAAGCTCATAAGGCGTATTTTTAAATAAATGTCTTAAAATGATTCTCTTAGAAACATAACAAGAAGTATTCAAAACATATACCTAGAAATATTTAGGTAATTTAAACTCATTTAAAATAGTCCTATCTATTTCTTGAAGTTTTATATTTTCCTTTTCTACCACACCATTTTGTTATGGTGTTTTAGGGGATAATAAATTGTGAAAATACCCATTTTCTTCAAAAAAATGGATAAATTACATATTATTAAATTCACCACTATGATCACTTATAATTTACTAAATTAATTCCACTTTCTCATTTTGAACCACTTTAAAAAAATTAATAAACATATATAGACTTTCATATTTAAGAGTAAGAAAATAAACCCATGTGTATCTTGTCGAATCATATATAGTAACAAAACAATATCTTTTACCTAAAAAAATAGAAGGTAGAATAAGACCAAAATAAATCTAAATGAATGAGATCAAGAGGCCTTATAGTTTTTAATTATTTAATTGAACTAAAACTACTTTTGTGTTGTTTACCTTTCACGTAAGAGTGATATACAAAGGTGTTTTCCTCTTTCAGTTTTGGTAGATACAGAATAGTTTGGTTCTTGGATAGCTTGTGAATCAATTTAAAATTAGCATGTACCAACCTTCTATACCAGAAAATGTTATCAGATTATAAATCATTCATAAATTTAACATATGGATCATTCAATTTAGCAAAACTAATTGAATAAATATTATATTTTTTGGTTTTGATAAAAAAATATTTATCCTTTAAAACAATTCATTTATCATTTTGAAATTTTACAAACATTCCATCATCACATAGTTGTGAAATGTTTATTAAATTATGTTTAAATTTTTTAATAAATAATAATTTTGAAATAATTACCGAATACCATTGCATTATTTATTTTCTCAAAGAAAGAATCACATATGAAGCTTTAATAAACTACTTTAGAGTTTTCCATGCATGTTTCTCACGTGAATATCATTAAAAAAATGAAAAACAACATTTATGAAATTTCACCTCGATATCCTATAAAAAATAACAACCACATAGTGGAACTAATTATAAAATTTAATATAGCATTTAATATTATGTATTTATATCCTAGAAACACTCCCTGATAATATTTGAGGCTGAC
Source organism: Viscum album (assembly GCA_963277665.1). Taxonomy (NCBI): domain Eukaryota; kingdom Viridiplantae; phylum Streptophyta; class Magnoliopsida; order Santalales; family Viscaceae; genus Viscum; species Viscum album. Next base: position 1,254,033,376 of record OY728151.1, on the reverse strand, counting down.
TGTTCATATTTCATTTGGTTTAAATTCAAATATCTCAAGTTCCATAATTCCAGTCTTAATATCAACAAACACTTAAACACATGTGAATCATATTTAATTCATAATTAAACAAATTAAAACTTGTTTTTATAGATTCTAAATAATTAATGTGAAATTATAAAAAAATAGAAATTACATCCATTATGAACTTGTATCAAATTTAAATGTCAGGTATTACATAAAATAGAGAAAATTTTCTAGTTTTACAATATCTGGTAGAAAATCATAAAACCACATAGAAAAATACGTTTTTGAGATTCAAATAGGGTAATTATTTAGGAAAACTCATGTAATACACTCATGTAGGTGAATCACCATATAATCGAAATCACATAGGCCTTTCACGCACCCGATTTCAGGTATTTGATTTTGGAAATTTATAGATAGCTTGACATATAAAATTTTAGACTTAAAACATCCCTTCAAAATGGTAAAAATGAACTTTATATTCAATGTAATTATATTTTAATAATTTCATTATATTTCCATATAATTCATAATCACCTTAATCATACTTCTATATCTCAAGTTATCATCAAAATATAGTAGAAAATTAGTTCTGGAAAACTACAGAATTCAGACTGCAAAAATGTAGTGACTTCTAAAATAATTTAGTTAATGATAAATATATATTTTAAATTTTTTGTATTCTAATTAAATGTATATAATTTGTTTTATATTTCCAAATAAATAAAAATTAATCAATTTTGAGTTATTTATACCAAGTCATCATTTAAATACAAAAGGTAGAAGATTATAGAAAATCACATATATGGGATAAAGAACTACATGATTTGGCTATGTGGCATAGTTGGATACATGAATCATATATATGAGAATAGTAAAAAACACTTGAAAATGATATTTTAATGTCCCAAACAATTTTTTTATTCTAGGAACAATATATGAAACTTGTAGAACATGTTATGACCAATCAAAACATGAAATTTAAAGGTATTTCAAACATATAAATATTATGATCTAAAAAAAGTTAAGAAAAGGTTAATTAATACTCAATACAAAGTATCAATACTAGTAAAGAAAATAAAATAAATAATTTTTTGTAATTATCAAAACATAATGTGGTTCAAGAAGCCACTCAATAAGAGTGTAGTCTAGTGCACACAACATAGTCTAATCTGACAGGTTTAAGCTTGTGGGTGGGATAATATAAGTACTATACCTTCTTCATGAAGGTCTATATGGGGTAATATATAAGTGAGGTAGAGAAAAAATACCATAGAATCAAAACTATGATAGGGATCTCAGGAAAAGGTTTTCAGGATTACTATAGTAGGGATTTTATGGTTGAGTAGTTAACAACCAATATTATAGAGGGTCCTTCGACGATAAAAGGCACTATTCTGGTACATTTTACCATTTTTACTATTTTTTTATTAGGGATTCCCATTATTATATTTGTAAGAATATGTCATATCATTTGGTATTATCAGGGGAATTATCTCAAGTCATTATCAGTATTAATACACCATTTGGTAAACAATTAGAAAGAAGAAAGAAATGTATCTCTTATAATATTATGATCTGATAATTATAAAATCTATGAGACTTATCCACCCTTAACATGAAAATTGTTGATATAATTTTGGGAATGGACTGAATAACTCAATTAAAATGTCTTATCCATTTATACAAGAGGTTGGTCTCATCATTTTCGTCTGATGGTACCCAATACATTCTTATAATATAATGAGATCATCAAGAAAATAGAGTTGGGTGAAACTGGGAGTAGGTTGGAGCTCTTACCTATCAAATGGAGTGTATGGTTCTTCAAAAAATTGAAACAAAGATATCTAAAGTGAAACCTATTATAGTAGGTTTCATTACATATGTATTTATTAATGAATTTTCTAGGTTACATATTAAACATGAGGAAGATTTCTTGATCGAGCTAGTGTTTGGGACCGAGTTGATTTCAATTTCACCATTCTATATAGCATTGATAAAGTTAAGAGAATAAAAATTTCAACTTGAGGATTTTGAGTCCAAGGATTTTATACAGAATAATCATTCTCCCTGGGGTTCTATAGTTTTATTTGTATATATATTTTATAAGATTCTATGAATTTTAATATATTATCATCAATTGAATCTAGAAATTATTAGAAACATATAATTATTACCTATAATAAATGGTTCATTTAATAAATTAAAAGGTGATAAATGGTTTTAAAATATTGAATTGAGATATGGGTATCAAAAAATTCACATGAAACATGAAGATATTCATAAAATAGATTTTTGAAGTCAATGCATGAATTTTAAATATCTAGTTATACCTTTTGGATTGACTAATTCACAAATAGTTTTCATGGAACTTATGTATACGATCATTCATATATACTTTGAATCATTTTTTTAGTCTTTATTGATGATATACTTGTATAATATAAAATCTAAGAGGAGAATATACGGAACCTTTATGCAGTTTAAAGAATTTATTGGGAATATAAGATTTATTCAAAGATTTCAAAATGTTCATTATGGATTGAAAAATTGAAAGTTTTGGGCTATGTGGAATTTTATATTAAAATTGACGTTGATCCTAAAAAATTGGAAGAAATGATATCTTGTAAAGTGTCTAATAATGTATTTTAAGTCAAGAGTTTCTTAAAACTTACAGAGTATTATAATCACTTTATTCAAGAATTCTCTTGTATAGCTTCTCCTGTTATTGTGCTAATGAACAAAAGAATGAAGTTAATTTAGTATGAGTAGTTTGAGAAGGTTTTTTTTAATAATTTGATAAGAGGATTAAAAAACTCCTATTATGATCTTTCAAAAAATAGGTAACGTTTTTGAGGTATACTATGATGTTTCCTCTATGGGTCATGGGTGTGTGTTGATACAGTACCATTGTGTGGTAACCTACAGTTATAGGAAACTGTGATCACATTAGATAAATTATACAATCCATGAACTGAATTTTTCTTCTTATATACACACCCTAAAATAATGTAATCATTACCTATTATGTGAGCAGATTATGGTATATATCAATCATACAAGACTCAGGTACATATTTTCTCATAGGGATCTTAATTTGATGTAATTTCAATGGGAATAATACCTTATGACCTCTAATTTTCAGCTTATACATAGTCCAAGAAAAAGAAATGTTGTGGATAATTCCCATATTTGGAAATCACAACCTCATAATGTATGAAAATATAAGGATGAATAGAAATGTTTTTCTGTTTTAACTAACCTTTATCTAGATATCTTTTAGGATCGGAATGGAATGTTTCTATATCTTATTGATCCAAAATATACAGTCATGGAATGGGTGAATTCTTCCCAAACCTCTGAAAATGATTATACTACCATTCAAGAAAGAATCAATAGTGGCGAGATCTTAGAGGGATGAAATAAAAATATTGATTCATTCCTCTATGTCCATGGAAGAATAGTAGTTCCTACTAGCATACAAGGAGTGGTTATAAGAGAGTATCACTGTTCTATTTTGGCTATACACCTTGAAATTTATAAGATGTACTGGGATATACATAGTCATTTTTGGTGGCTTGGTTTGAAATGAGAGATAACGATATTTGTTTCATAGCCTATCAACTATTAGTAGGTTGAATAATAACTTCAACAACATGCAAGGGATTTGCAGGTACTTCTTATGTTGGTGATAAGTTTGACTGATATAAAGTTTATTAGTTTGGATGTTTTTTCCTGTTTGTTTTGAATATTAAAAATACCTCACTTTTCCCTCAAACTATTTACAAATACCTCACATTGTTAAATGGATAATAATAAACTGAATTATTAAATCACATTCTATTTATTATTTATTGTGTTGAGTTTTTATAATGTTTTATATTGTAGTTTTATTTTGATATAATTGTTTTATAAAGGATCTACAGTTTTCATGTTTTTAAAATTTTCTAAGTGAAAAATGACTTGTATGTATGTGTTTTACTTTTATTTATAAGTGAAAAATGAAACATATGTAGTTTATAATGAAACATGCACAGTCTTAAAATAACACTTATGAAAAATATAAAATGAATTATCTTTCAACATGCTACACCATGGTATCTCTATTTACAAAATGTTCTATATCTATAAACTATGGTCTATGCGAAAATATCTATTTCCACTATGGTCTATATATATATATATATCAGTATAGATTTTATTTTACACGATAAAGGTGACCATATTGGTATTTGATGTTTAGGTGAGTCTTGATACTCTGTTTTGTTATCATTTCAATGTTTTAAATTACTAAAATTATATATGATTATTTTAAACTCTTTTATTTACTTGTAAACTATATATTTATAATAATTCCACCATGCAATGAGGATTTGAATTGTTTAATGAAACATTATACATGTGAATATTTTTAAAAACAATACTTTATATTTAAAAGATCATATAACAATATTATTACTATTATTATTACCTATAATTGCAGATTCTTATGATTAGTTTACATGAACGACCCACATGATACAGATCATAAGATCTTTCTATATCCATTAGAGAATCTATATTTAAAAATAAAGGCTGAGGGATTCATGAAAAAATAATGGGATTTACATGAATTCATGATTCATTATTCCTTTTCTTCTAAATTATTGAAAAAGTTTATATTCTATATTATTTATATAATTCTATTATGAATTATGAAGTTCTTGTAGCTCTGATGAAGATTAAAATTTCATCATATATCTTGAAGTGTTAAAGAAAATTGTTCTACTCCAGGATTTGAACCTTTCATTCCATCTTTATTTGAGATGTCTTGTTCTATTGTGTATTATTTTCATCAAGTTGTAACTCAAATCACACATGGTTGTGCCTATACTCACAACGAAGTGTCTTGGTTATATAAACCTAATAAAAAAGTATGTGTACATAGGTTGGACTTGATCCTGGTAAAAATATAAAGGTTTCCTCTATCCTATAATAGGATGGGTTCTTTCTATACCCAAAATAGGTTGTGTTAGGTTCAGTATAATTTTTTATAAAAGGTTTTGTCTCTATTATAGTGTATACCCCCACTCTCATTGATTTAAAGAGTTAGTGAACAGTGAATATGTGATCTCCTGATATGAACTATTATAAAAGTCTTGGTGTTCTTGTTCTTTATTTATGTTACATTGTCTTCTTAAACAATGATATTTCTTTGTGCATGATTTATTTATTACACCTGCATGTTTTAATATACTGTAAATTTTTAACTATTTAAAATTTTAAAAGGTATATTCACCCCACCCCCAATATCATCTTTCCATCTCAGCTAAGATAAACATCCTATACCTTTATGGAAATGGTATGATATTACCATGCATTTCATAATTGGTTTGCCTCATTCCACAAAAGTCGGGGATACAATATGATTAATTTTAGATCATTTTAAAAATATCACTCACTTATTTCCCATCCAAGTAGAATATTTATTCTATGATTTGGTAAAGATATATGTTATAGAGACTCTGAAACTCTATGGGGTGGTAGTTGGTAATGTATCTGAGCAACACCCTGCCATTATAATTACCTTTAAATAAGTCAATATGTTAGATAAATTTTATTTCACAAAACACCCAATGTTAATGAACCAAAACATATTATAATGAAATTATTAATTAACCTAATATGGTAATTAATTAAAAACAATTACGTTTATTGGATAAATAGTTGATATTACTTAATGTTGAAAAATGTATTTTCAATAAAAATTAGTTTTCTTTATATTTTTTTATTTTCAATTAAATAATAAATTTCATTTTTTTGAATTTTAAATAAATAAAATAAAACACTTTTTTAATTCATCACATTAAAATTTATTATTATTGTCAGGTTCCGGGGCCCGCAGCGGAAGCCGGTGGGCCGGGGATTTTAAAATTTTTGTCGGCGGATCGATGGTACCTGTCTTCACTTACGATCTGATCCCCGAAGAGGTTTAAGGATCTCACTTAAATTATTAAGAGCACAAAACTAAAATGAAAATGTACCCGTTTCAAATCTAAAGCTACGGTCGACTGCAACTAGTCGATGGTGATCATCACTTGAAGGATCTAAATCAGGATCCCTCAAGATCATCCACATGCGCTCCAAAAATATTATTGAATGTTGATCGTTGAATTCTGGGTGCTAGCGCAGCGATCCGACGATGCTTTCGATGTCCCGACGATCACTGCATTGAGATCTCTTCGATGCTTGAGGAAGAACTTGATCCAAACTCTTGGATCATCATCTTATCTCTCTAGGAAGCAGGAGGAGAGAGATGCTCTCATTTTTCATTCCATACAAATGAATTACTAGTGAATTTCACAACATAAGAGAGAGCCTCCTCTTAAATTTATAGCAATATTGTTAAATACCCGGTAGGGTTCCCCGACCCCTGTTTATTTCAACATTCACTAAATAAATAAATTTGATGAACTAAACTACGCCAATATTATTTATTATTTTATCACATAATTGTAATATATATATAATATATTACATGATAAAACCGAGTCATTTAACACAACTCGCTATCCTGCTTAATATTAAACAAACCTTAAATATAAAATAATATTCGTTCGATTAATATTTTTCTTGTATTTACTAAACTTGTAAATACATTAAATAAATTCAATCACAATTATTCATAACATGAATAATAATAATTAATTTATTTAATTCATCGGTGATCGATAACTTGGACAATGCTCAAACCCCGTGGCGGTGCCCACTATGTCCATATACCTATTCAACTGAATAGGGTGGATTCTTGAATACGCTATTGTGTGTGACCCTATAAGACCTTATCTCGATAGTAGATAATAAAATCCACAAACCAAGAGTGGAATCTAGAAACTCATCATGACCTCTAAAGAGATAAGGATAGTCATAGTAATGACTACCATCCTACGAAAAATGACTGTGTACTATAATATCTTTGTCATTAAATATCTCATAAAGAAGGACACACTCTTGTGTCATCATCCATATATTGATTTATTATTTGTTGATCTATCTAGATGGATTTTCCTTTCTACTTCTTTGGCTAAAGACTTATGAAGGCAGCACCATCCTGATCAACCAGGCCTGAGATATACAACTTCCTGAACTTGGAAGCGACAAATCCTTTCTTGACCATTCAACCAATGTCATACCACCAATGATGCACCCAACAGAAACTACCTCTCCACGACATCACTGCCATGGTTTTCGTCTTGAATCAGAGTACGTAATCAAATGATATACATTGGTAATGGTCTCAAGTTAGGAGTCTAATACACATGTATGTAGATAGGAACGACAAATGACACTCAAAACATGTGGTGTTCCTATTTGCGGGTCTGTCCTCATGATCTCACTACTAGAGATCAACAAGTTTGAAATTCATGAGAAGAAGTCTCAATGCTTATGATCCCCCAACTCCTGATAGTCAGACATATACTGGGCCCAGTCAGTAAGATGTATCTTGACTATAGAACATATATTTAAGATCAATGTCATTGTATCTTTAGGTTTTCATTATAGCCTGGGATCTTCTATAACCTCTCAACACGACAATCAACCTTTTAAAATTACCATTATTATAGTGGATGCAAAAAAGTCTACACTATAATGGTAAGATAACATCATTCATAGCTAACTGTACAGATGATATGGTAATCAAAAGTACTGCATAGTTGGGTCTAGGGAACCCACTATTTCAACACTCTCACTTGCACTAGAGCCAACTTGATAACTAAACTTGTTATCTACTCACATGATAAATACCATGCTTCTTCTGAGTAATGGCTTTAACTGCTAGGCCTACCACATTTTTTCCATGTAGCATATCTTCTATACGTGACCTCATCGGCTTGAGTAAAACTTCCCAAGATAAGGTTTCTCCGAGTATATTAATTTTGTCCATTATCATAAATTGACAACTTGGCTAGTAAGAATATCGTAATTCTCATTATGATAATACTTTTCTCACTAGGTGAGAATCCAAGAACTGGAACAAATCTTTGTGATTTATAACTGCTTCTTATCTTCCTTAAAAGCTGCAACGTACTCGGTATTTGTTGGTATGGCTACCACTAGCTTTTATGAGCTTGACTCGTTCATCTCCTTTGCTTAACTATGATACTAGATCAAATTGATCTAAGTATTACTAGTTAGTGTCCCACAAAAACTATTATACCTTCCTCTCTATATTCTAGGTACATATCATTTGTACTTGCTGAAGTACAAGATGATAGTTCTGATTGCATTACTTTCAGTGCTTTTGGAAATAATTGATATATTCCTACAATAAAGTATATCCTAAAAATATCGATTATTGTACATATTATGGCATATGTGATTGATCCACCACTAAATTATATGGTATCAATTCACAACATTAATCTCTACCCATGCACAGAACATGTTAACCTGAAGAGATTAAGCCATGTGACAGTGGAAGCAATTCTGAACTTGAATTGTTCCAAATTGTATTTTTTCAATACAATGTCACTATATGCATGATTGACTAGGACCAAACAACCTTTGGATCTACCTCAGTGGATCCTGTTCCCTAGAACTCAGGTTGCTACTTTAAGTCAATCATTGGAGAATTGCTTTTATTCTAATATTATCTAATTGTAAGATCAAGATCTATTTTCCATATGTTGCTGAAAATATTTCACTTGGAAAACATTGGCGCTCCCACTAACCTTTGGTAGACACAAGTGAAAGATTCATTTATAATGAATGCTCTAAGATCTTGTTGATTACTTTAATCTAGAACTGTATTTCAGTAACTTGCAACCTTCATTGCAATAATATGATGTCATCATCCCTTTCTGGTTGCTTCGTATATACACCATCCACGAAAGATGATCTTGATATCCAATGACCAATTTAATGATCTTAGAAGTTAGCCATGACAAGTAAAATTATAATAGATTTAGGTGTATCTACTTGGTATAACCAATAGAGCCTTATTGGTACCAGTCTTGTACAATCCATGTATCATTTTATTTGAATACGCACCACAATATTCAATTTATAATCCCCTTTTCAACTTGATACATGGAATCCATTATTGAATTTTTAATTAATCTTTTCAATCATAACTAATTTCCATATACTAATTAATTTTAGGATTTATTATTCTTAATGAATAATATATCACCGACCACGGTGAATATGAAACCATTACCATGGTTTGATTCTTCCGACGCAGTATGTGTCACTAGAACATGCCTATTCCACATGTACTTGTGGAACTTGTTCCTATGCCAACCATTTATGCATCTGGAGCATTGACTAAGTCCAAGTCAATTCATCTCCCACTATCTCTAATGGAGATGTGCACCCTTGTATAGAAATGTAGTCCTATACTTGACTACATCTATTCTATCTTAGATATTTAGGTAATATCTTAAGCAACTGTTAGGATAATTACCTTATATGCACAACATGTTTAACTTGATTCATGTTTGTTTAAATCCTAACAAACTCTTTTCATCCTAAACATGTTATATAACATAATGGATTTTCCATTATACTATGAATCGTATGATATCCATTTTTCATTTTAGTTGGCATATTGGCTATGGGTTTATTATGTTATTTGCAAAGCACATCTTGAAATATAATGGAAGTTTCTGCAGGTTGTATCATTGATACAACTGACATCATAACTTTGATGTATAAAATGGGCGTTTAGGAATTTCTCCACGCTACATTTTTTTATCAATGTTAATATTTAAGACTCGTCATTGATCCTCCTTATGAACATCAATACAGTGATATAGATAAGGTAACATGTGTTTAGGAATTACTCCACGCTACATTATTATGATCGATGATTGTTTGGTGAATATATTATCCGGCATGCCGATCCGAAGTAACTCATATCTTCTTAACAAACTTATACATCATTGGTACATTCCTTAATGAATTAAAGGAATCTCATGAAGTATCATTACCTATATCTCTCCTTTGGAATAGTTCACACTCACTTGTTGAACTAATCCTCAGATGCTTTGTGGCATACCTTTATTTCTAAAGGTTTCTTTGTCTAAACTAAGGATGTCAATAATACCAAAGGTGTTTAGCTGTGCCAATCCTAAATACCATACTGGGTATATAGTTGACTTCCACTTTTAGTTTTACTTGACAAAGAATCATATTGCCACAACTGGGTAGGTCTTACAATTTTATATTCATTATATGTGGCCTTTGATTCAAATATTTCTGAACTATTTGTTGAATATATTACCAGAAATAAAATTCATTCCAAAAACATGGAATGATGTTTCATTATGTCCAAAGGTAATGTGAGATAAATATTTTGGTTATACTAAAAAACTTGTTCAGTTTGAGTCAATTAATTTGTAATTTTACGTTTTGTGTTTCTCACCGTTGACTTAGGAATCACCCTTTCCCAGCTGCTTGGAGAATACAATTTACTTCTAGTAATATTTCTCTACTTAAATGGTTATTATATTTCAATACATATATGTGAAAAGAATAATATATTTTAATACCCAAGAAGTATGTGAGATAACAATACTTTTATTTGATTAACTGAACATGAAGCGGGTACTTGCTTCAAGTATTTCAATTTTTATTCTTTCATGAATTTATATGTGATGAAAATAACCTTATATTAAATAACCAACCATTTTTATTTGAAGGACATGACGAAGGTGCCTTTGGCGTAACTTTCGATAGGCCTTCTCACCTTGTCATTCAATTTATTCTCCATAAGAATAAAAGATGGCGTTATCTCTAATATTCTTATTACTTGGAGAATGTTACCATAAAGGTAATGAATTTATTACTCTATATCATTTGTTTGAACCCTTAAATGAAACTAGAGTTATTGGGTGTAAAAGGTATAAGAATGGGATGACATGAAAGATTGTAAACTGTCTTTCACTTTACACAAACCGAGTGTTATCACCACATTCATATATTGCTTAGCTTTCTCTTCAAAAATTTCTTGGAGATGAGACTACATGTGATCATCATCCAAGTCATGATGTAGCAACCGCGACTAACATAAAAAATTGAGGATAACATTATGAACGATCCATAATATGCTTTGTTCATGAGTCTCCTATAAGAAATTTTACACCCTTGCTTCCTAAGGTTGTTTAACAGGCTGGGACACAAGCACCTTGAATTTCCGATATAGTAGTAATGTGTGCAAGCACCTATACTACACTTGGAATTTCGTTCTTAGATTAGACATTAACTTTTTCCAATATTTATCGCAGTTTTATTGTGGTATTACTTTCCATTCTCTACAAATAAATTTTAGCAGATTGTACTTTAATGTGATTACCAGTTTATACATAATTGATTAATTTAATCATTAAATGTCTCCCACTAATTTTTCGAATTCTAGGAACCCTCTGCACTAGAATCAGAATAATCTTTAGTATTCTAGTGGAAAGGATCCCTAAACCTCCCTCATAGTCTACAAGATATGGCTACACCACTACTCGAATGGTCCAAGGTAGGCTTTTGGCTGGCCAACTGCATTAACTTGTGGTTCCTTGATCTGTTGAGTGAAGTCCCAACTTCAAAAGAATTTACCGATTTACTCAACACTTGTCTCTAAAATTACAACAAGCTAGCTATGGCTATTTCATTTCTACAATTTTAGTTAAGTAGACCCACCACATGAATAAGAAATCCCCGGTAGTAAGAGGCACCCTCAGCAAAGGCATGACTGGAACCTCAAACACCCGGTTTTGTTCAACCTTAAATGATGGATGGCTGTTTGTGACTTAATATTTTCTTTGAGGGTTTTATTGGATTTTATCTCTCGACGAATGCAATCTATTTCTATTAAACTCGTTCTTCTATGTTGTCGCGCTCACAACTGAACTTTAATAGAAAAACATACTCCACTTCTTTATACATTTTATTATCTATTATTTTATGTATTTTTCCCGCTGTTCTAAAATGAATAAAATAATAAATAAATGCATAAAGGTTAAAATACTACCCAATTGGTTTTGAGAATCTAAACAACCTAAGCGCATCGTACCTGAGTCGAATCTTGACTCTTTAGGCAGCTTTCCCTCTGTCCTGTATGTTCGCTTCGCATCTGGAATATCACCCTGTCTTGGTGGGGTCCATGACCCATCTAGGAGCACCGCCTCGTCTTGGTGGAATCCACGTGTCTTCTTACACCGTCGTCCACCACCTCATCTTAGTGGGGTCCACGTCGCTCGCCGTCTTCGTCCGAAGTACAATAATACTTGCATACAGGAGAGGGGGAATCGAGTATAAATGTACATCACATGGCTTGGATACGCAGGTCCTTATACATTTTAACCGAAAAAATAAAGATGATGCACATACCATATATTTAATTAATTAAAATCATCACACACAATTAAAATAATTAATTAAATATAAGGCAACATACATGGGTCGATGCTCAAGACCAGTGGTTGGGTAAATTGCATGATAAAATTAAGATGCATTAAATAAATATGAGGGTTTATTTAATTAAATTAAATGAATAAATAAATTCAAATAATTTAATTAATTATCCGTATGCTAATTCATTTAATTTTAATGTCAAATTTAAATTAATTAATTAATTTAATTTATTGAAAAATGAAATTAATTTATAAGCTTGGGTATTATAATAATTAACCAATATTCATTTTAATTAATTTAATTTAGAAAAATAAAATAAAATAAATTAATTTAATTAATTGTGATTAATTAATTGGTTGGTCTCCAAAACCCCATTGCATGGCTTGTGCGGGTCTGGCCAAACCCTCACAGGGCCATGGAGGGCCAAACTGGGCCGGACCAATCTGCCCAAACCCGTTCCGAGTTGTGTAGGTTTTCCCGGACCGTTTCAGGGTCATATTTGCCCTGCCGAAAAAAAAACTTGCAGAAAAATGATGGTACCTCCCTAAAGGGTGCGGGGCAGCAAAAAAGGGGGCACCTGCGTTGCACCACTACAGGAGGCCGGATGCGGGTGTGGAGGGAACCCAGGGTGGCACGCCGTCAAGGGGAGCGGTTGAGTGGCACAATGGCGGTGTTGCAGCCTGGAAGGGAGGAAGAGAAGTCTCGAGGCAAGCTATTGTGCGCGCCATGCAGACTGGGAGGAATCCGGGTGGGTTCCAGTGCCTGGACAGGGTTTACTGTTGGTGCACCTCAGAACCTGGTGCAAGGTGCTTGCGTGATGGCCGGGTGCTGGAATCTGTAGGAGGAAGTTGAGTGGGAAGAGGGGGTCCGCGTCAGTGTGGCTGGAGCGCCAGGCTGTCTGGGAGTTCAGGCGGCCATCTGCTATACCATTTGAGTTTTCCAGCGTAGGAGGCTGAGTCGCACAGAGGGTATCCTTGTGAAGGCGGGACGACATGGGAAGCCTTGAGGAGGTGTGCCGGGGTAGAATGGTGAGCCACGAGAGTAGGGTGGCACCTCCGGGGAAGGCGGATGGTGGGGAGCCCCTGCTGGGTCTGCATGCGGAGTTCCTGGAAGTGAGGGCAGCAGGACACAAGCAGGGTGGTGGACCAGGCATCGTCTGGTAGAGTTCAGCAGTTGGCTCTGGCGGGAGGAGGTGCGCATCAGGGTGCGACCATGATGGGAAGGAGGAGGGTGGTGCAGCGCTGTGGAAGGAGGCTGGAAGCCTGCTGTGGGTTCGGCGACCGACTGCTGCATGAAGCCCGACTACTGTATGCCGCTACTGGGTTGCAGACGCCGGGACTAGGCTAGCGATGGGGCCTGACTATGCAGGTCTGGGCGGTGGGACCAGGCATCGCAACACGGTTTTTACCATTGGGACAATATTTTAACCCTTTACTTAATTTTAATGGAAATTAAATTTTCTAGGATCAGAAAATTTATGCAATTCCTTCGATACCACTGTTAGGTTCTGGGGCCCACATCGGTAGCTGGTAGACCGGAGATTTTAAAATTCTCATCATCGGATCGATGGTACTTGTCATTGCCAACGATATGATCCCCAGAGAGGTCCGAGGATCTTGCGTAAATTATTAAGATCACAAAACTAAAACGAAAATGTACCCATTTCAAATCTGAAGCTGCAGTCGACTACAACTAGTTGATGACGATCGTCACTTGAAGGATCCAAAGCAGGATCCCTCTAGATTGTCCACACGTGCTCCAAAAATCCTTTGGACCGTTGAGCGTCGATTTTTGGGTGCTATCATGGCGATCCGACGATGCTTTTGACGTCCCGACGATCACCACATCGAGATCTCTTCGATGCTTGAGGAAGAACTTGATCCGAACTCTTGGATCATCAGCCTCTCTCTCTAGGAAGCAGGAGGATAGAGAGGCTTTCAATTTTTATTCCATACAAATGAATGAATAGTTAATTGCACAACATAAGAGAGAGCCTCCTCTTAAATTTATAGTGACGTTGATAAATACCCAGTAGGGTTCCTCAACCCCGTTTATTTCAACGTTCACCAAATAAATAATTTTTACAAACTAAACTATGCCAATATTATTTATTATTTTGTCACATACTTGTAATATATATATATATATATATAATATATTACATGATAAAACCAAGTCATTTAACTCGACTCGCTATCCTTCTTAATATTAAACGAACCATGAATATTAAATAATATTCGTTCGATTAATATTTTTCTTGTATTTACTAAACATGTAAATACATTAAATAATTTCAATCCCAATTATTCATAACTTGAATAAAAATAATGAATTTATTTAATTCATCAGTGATCGATAACTTGGAAAATGCTCGGACCCTGTGGCGGGGCTCACTATGTCCATATACCTATTCAACTGAATAAGGCAGATTCTTGAATATGCTCTTTTGTGTGGCCCTCTAGGACCTTATCTCGATAGTAGTGAATAAAATCCACAGACCAAGACCGGTGTCTAGCAACTCATCATGGCCCCTAAATAGATAAGGATAGTCATAGCAATGACTACCATCCTATGAACACTAACTATGTACTATAATATCTTTGTCATTAAATATCTCATAAAGAAGGACACACTCTTGTGTCATCACCCTTATCTTCCTTTATTATTTTTTGATCTATCCGGATGGATTTTCCTTTCTAATGATTTGTCCAAAGACTTATGAAGGAGAAACCATCCTGATCAAACAGGCCTGAGATACACAACTTCCTGAACTTGGAAACGAAAAATCTTTTCTTGACCATTCAGCCAATGTCATACCACCAATGACGCATCCAACACAAACTACCTTGCCATGATATCACTTCCATGGTTTTCATCTTGCATCAGAGTTCATAATCAAATGACATTCAATGGTAATGGTCTCAAGTCAGGATACCAATTCACATGACCATATATAGGAACGACCAATGACACCCAAAACATCTGTTGTTCCTATTTTCGGGTCTGTCCTCATGATCTCACTACTAGAGATCACCAAGTGTGAACTTCATGGGAAAAAGTCTCAATGCTTATGAGCCCCCAGCACCTGATAGTCAGACATCTACTGTGTCTAGTCAGTAAGATGTATCTAGACTATAGAACATATATTTAATATCAATGTCATTTTATCTCGAGGTTCTCATTATAGTTAGGGTTCTTCTATAACCCCTCGACATGAAAATTGACCTTTGGACATTACTATTATTATAGTGGGCATAGAAAATTTTTCACTATAATGGTAAGATAACATCATGCATATCTAACTGTACACATGATATGGTAATCAAAAGTACAACATAGTGGGGTCTTGAGAACCCACTATTTCAACAATTATGAATTTTGGATCATTTTCTAAAAGGGTTTATTTTTAGTCTAAAAATACAGGATTCTTGAAAATTTAAATTTCCAAGATTTTATCACTATATAAAAATAACCTAGAAGATTTTAGAACCATTAAAGTAATAAAATATTAAATTTAGGAATATAATTATTCATCTTGAAATATTATGTATACAAATAAAATCTATTCTAGAAATTTTTAGTACTAAAGAAAAATGTTACTTTAATATAAAAAATGTTCGGGTATTTTATTTAAATCAAGCATTGTTAAGGCGTGGTTCAGTCTTGGATTACCTTGGAAACATCATACCTTTAATAAATTCATAATAAATCAATTTATGGATTTAAAATTATTAACCCTAATATTTTTTTCACACACACACAAATATATATATATATATATATATATATATATATATATATATATAAATATAAATATAAAATCTTAATAATGTTATTTAAAAAAAATGGTTTTACGCATTTAAGTGTTTCTATTTTAAAATTAGAATTTCATAATAGTAGAAATATTATTTTATAAAATGGTTTTCAAAATTGAAATCATAAGATTCAAATTAGGTAATTTGTTAAATTTTAATTTTTTTCTTTTAAATTAATTACTAAGGTTAAAAATTAGTTATCACGATAAAAGTAAAATAGTGGTAAATTGAGATTAACGTGGTGTAAAATTCTTAATACATTAAAAAAGTTTATTTAATAGAATTTTTGATATTTTGATCTACCAATACACATTTCATATACTATTTTCATATTTTTATGCCTTGGGACCTTGAAAAGGATATTAAATTATGGAAACATGTAATGATGTTTCCAAAAGTGCCCTTACTTTCACTAATAAAAACATAATGCTTCCACCCTTAAATGATATAATTAACATTACAATTACTCCTTAAAACTAAGTAATTTTACTCTCCCTAGAAATTTATCCCATGAACATAATCCATTGGTCACTCATATTTAACCTAATCCATATAAATTTAAGGACACTTTCATGAAAATTTCAATTCCTCGATGTAATAATTATCTCCCTCTTAAGTTTTCTTCTTAATATTAATCTTACAAATATAAAATAACCATAATAATATGATTAATCAATTACCATTATTATACTGATATGTTTTTATATTAATTTTATAACCTTTATTTACACATTTCCATCGACTTAGAAAAAACAATGGAACGTCAATCGTGTGTGTGCGCGGACTACCGCCTTAATGAAGAATCATTTTTTTCATTTTCTTATATTTTTTAATTATTTATAAATATCATAAAATATGGTTCAACATAAAAAAAATATAAAAATAATATCATTATTCTTCAGTTATAATAATTTTATGTCAAAATAAATACCTCCTTTACTACACTCACCCATCGAGTTAAAGTTTGTTCAAGTTTTGGTCAGTTTAACTACCTACATGAATGAGGATTTAAAATTTGATCATGGATGACTATGGGGAAATAAATAATGATATTATATATGTTAATAAACAAGTAATTATAATTTTATGGTTTTTTAAAGGTTATATAAGGTATACAATTTATTATTAATAAATCATCTTCAACCATGAAAATCACTGAAATAAGCCTTTATCAATCCAGTTTTCACATAACATAACTAAAACAAATATGGAATAAAATATGAAAATTTTAAGTCAATATAATTTATAAATTAAATCATGTTAAATTATATATAAATAAATAACTTGGTATCAAATGATGGGTAATGATATCAAAATTATTAAACATGCACAAAACTCTTAAAGTTATTAATACATGATGGTCGTAATATGCTATAAATAATTAATGTACTCAATGATAAAAAATTATATTAAGGTGTATAAAATAGTAATATTTATGATTAATGTTATGAAATATTATATTATGTTGGTTATTTTTATTTTTCAGGAGGTTATAGTACAACCAACTAAGAAAGGAAACTAGGTAAGGTTTTTTGCCTCAAATTCATCTCTTTGAGATACATTTGATATTATAAACCAAATTTTATTTATGAGGTTTACATACTAACTATTTTAGATATTATATCATGAATTTTTTATTAATAATGTTATTTTATGTTCAATTACAATCCCTTTATTTTCAAGGGTTTTTCTTAAAGCGTTACTCAAGCCATAATATTTTTCTGGTCTCAAATCTAATTCTTTGAGACATATTACATGTTAAGCACCATGTTTCCTTTACATGGTGTATTCAATAAAAACTGATATTTTTATATCAAAATTTTTATTTCATGTGATTTACTATAAAAAACATGTTCCCTTATTCAAGTGGTATTGATACTATTGTTTCCCGAGTAGTAAGGATTTTTGGTAACTCAAATCCCCTTCTTTGAGTGATAATGTTTTATCTTGAGTATTTTTCTTATAGTATTGGGTTATTTAACACTAATATATTATGTCATTTTATAAAAATATTTTGGAAAATAAACTTTTAATAAAAATAAAGTTTTGTTTCTCTTTTTACAATGTGAGTTTTCAAACAGGCAATTTCAAGTATTAGAAATGTTCCATTCATAATAAAATGTTTTTGATCCACATTTCCTATATAAAACATTATTTCATTTTCAAGGATAAATTATTGAATATTTTTTAAAATGTAAAGTCTTTCAATGAAATTCCACTTTAATGTTTGAAAAATACTTTTGGAAGTGGCCCGTAACTTCCTCTTTAACATCAATGTTAAAAATGTATTTTAAAATGTATTTTAAGTTTTCATTTCCATTTCCATTTTAAATTTAAAAAGGTTTTCCCCTAATAGGGTTCATGTTTCATGATTTACCCTCCAATATATAAATTTTATCATTTTGGGGAATGGGCTCATGATACCATATAATCCAATTCATGATCCTTTCTTTTGTGGTATCATTCAAGAATACTTTTTCAAGGATGTTTTTCATTTATGTAAACATCATTCTGGGTTTATTTTTTTATATTAGGGATATGATATTTTGAAACCATAAACTCCCTTCCCATGTATGAATTAGGATCATGTTTTTAAATTATTTAATTATCTTTATTCTTATTGATCTATATGTTATGAACATCACATTTTATAAAATTATGACTAGATGATGTTCACCTAGAAATATTGTTATTCTATTGACTAGGGGAAAAGTATTGGAATTATGAATGTTGTTGTTACAATATGAATGATTATTGGAAATTTTAATATGTAATTTTTTACCATCCACATTCTTCATATGAATGGTTTATGATAATTTTATCCCTTTTATAGACATGGGGAAAAATATTGGCATTCTGTATATTATTATTCCAATATAGAGAATTATTAGAAAGCTAAATATGTATTGTATCACCATCCAAATTATTTCTTAGGATGGGATATGATCATGTTATAACATTTATTTAGATGGGGAAATGTATTGTAATTATTAACGATTACTGACTACTAAAGAAGGTTGATCATGTATTGATATTTCATATTATTCATTATACAGATAATGACATTTTATCCAGTAAGAGGTTCCTCCTGGGAATGGTATAAAAGGTATTGATGAATATTATGGTGAATGAATTATACATAATAAATTGAAAGGTGGGGAAAATAATAATATAGTCCCTCAATACATCAACTAGTTTCATGAGACAAAATATTTTTGGGTATTTGGTTTATACCTTCCCAATTCAACAAGATTTCTAGAATAAAATCTCGATGACAAGTAAAGAGTCTTGGAATAAGGAATTGACAATGGGTTTTTGATGTCCAAAATAATGTATTCCATTAGAACGAGATCAATAAGGAATTGACAATGGGTCTCCCTCTACCTAATTAAAACAGGTCTTTGCATTTCTTTAATAATAAAATGAGGCTTCAACCCTAACCTTTAAAAAAATTGATATAACATGTTCCCAGTTTTAAGTTGATTTTGGATTCATGTTTTTTAACTATTCCTTCCATAATATTTATTTCATGTTTATTCCATGATTTCTTTAGTTATATGGTCACCTTACTGATAATTTTAGCTCACCCCTTCTTATGTTTCCATTTCTCTAGGTTATTGAGAAATTTATTACATGTGACATGTTTAGAAGGATAAATCATGTAAAATAATTTTTTGGAGATGTTAGAGACTTTTCATGAATTAAAAGGTTTTTTATATAATGGAAACATTTTCCATTTGATATAAATAATATTGGATTTATTAGTTTATTTTGTGTCCTAATTATATAAATATATAAACATAAAAATATCATTCATATATAAAATATTCAATAATTTATATTTATTTTTAATTATGGATAGTTATATCCATGATTTAATTTCTTTTATCAAAAAAAGTATGTAAATTATGTGTCTATGAGCATTGGATTTGGGAATTTTGGTCTAAGGTGTCACAATATGATAATTAATTGAGGCTTACATATCATTTTTAGAAAATGATACATAAATATTTTGGATCATAGATAAATCTAATCATTTTATTTTACCCACAGATGGATGGCCGATCAGAAAGGACAATTCAAATTTTGGAAGATATGTTACAAGCTAATATCCATAATTTTGGTGGATCTTGGGAGATTCATTTACCACTCATAGTGTTTACCTATAATAGTAGTTACTAGGATTCTATTTATATGGTCTTGGATAAGGAACTCTATAGAAGACCATATTGTTCTTTGTTATAATAGATTGAGATAATAGAGTCCCCATTAATCGTTCATAGCATAGTTCAAAGGATAAAAAAATGAGTGAAATTGATTCAAAAGTGGGTTTTGATGAAACAGAGTCATCATAAATCCAATAATGACTAAAATTAATTACATTTGGAATTCTAAGATAAAGATCCTTTATTTCTTTGAGTCTCCCAGTAATTGGGTCATAGATAAATGGGAAACTAGGGGAAACATAGTCCTAACTTTATTAGGAACTTTATTATATTAGTTCATGTTAGTGAATTTGAATTTAGATTATACTTACCTAATAAGTTCAATTTGATGCATAAAATTTTCCAGGTTTTAATTTTGGGGAAGTATCTACCTGATCCAACTCATGTGGTTTGATATAATGAAATAGAGCTAAATTTGGATGGTACCTTCATGGAGAAACCTATAACTATCATACAACAGAGAAAGAAAGAAAAATGGGGTAAGATAATTAATTTATTATGAGTAAAATGGAAGAATTTTTAAAATTAAGTTGTGGTTTAGGATCATGAATCTAAAATTAGGATTCAATGGATGAATCCTTTCCCTCAGAAAGCAAGATAAATCTTATCAAGGATGAGAAGATGGTGGAAGGGTGGTTTTATATACTCATATGTTTCCTAGTAATTTTTATCCTTGAATTTAATCATATTAATATTTTTTGGATTAATTCAAGGTTTAAGAGGGGATAAAGGCATTTAGAATAGATTTAAAGAAACAAATAAGTGACCCAAGTTCTATAGAAGCACCAGGTACTTGATAGACTTATACTGAGTACCTGATGGGGGTCTTAGAGGTGTGATGTCTTTATTGAGTCCACAAGGTACCAAGTGGACTTTTATGAGGTACATGGTTGACACCTAGGTGAAATTTCATAAAATAAGGTAATTTTTACCTTTCACCCCATAATTATTCTCCCTTTATCCCCTCCCCTAGGATTTTTTCTCATTTCAGCCCTAGAATTCTTTTGAGATATCCATCCTCATCACTATTAGGATTCCTTCTTGATAAGTATTTATATTCACATGGAATTATTTTCAAGTGGTTGTAGGATTCCATCTTTAGTTAAGACAACGTAGTCTCTTCCTCCTTGTAATTTATACTATGTTTATAATATATTCTCTTATCCCTAAAACCATTTTCCCTAGGGTTTGGATTCAAAGTCTTTATCTAATCACTCTTCCTCTGGGAGGTATTCATAGTATCAAATCATCACTCTTGAGGTAATTATACTCATATAGTGGTTATATTCACGTTTTATAATTAGTTAAATGATATAATATCTCTTTTTGGCCGATCTTAGGTTCTTGAATCCATTGGTGGTGAAATATCTATGATTTTAGTATTTGGGATTTTCATTTTCACAATATTAGGTATGCGATACTCATTTATTTCTCTCATACAATCCAAATATTACTATTTCATTGGATTGGGGTAGTGTGAGGGATACCCTGATATTTTTTATTTATTTTTAAATAAACCCCCTTTTAACTAGGTTCAGAGGAAATCCCTTACATGACCTATTATCCCAGAGGAATAAGGATTAGTACTTGACTAGAATGCCCAAATACCAAAATACACTAGATATAACACATCATAGAATCTACTTCATTGATAGCATCTAGCTCTCCACTCCCATATGGCTGATCGACTAGCATTGACCTGTATAGAGTTTCACAATACCTGGTACTGATGGTGAAGATGTCATATCCCTCTCTTCATTCCCAATTGAGTATGTTTTATTTGGTGGCTTCTAAAGATCCAAATCCTCCTATGGATCTTACTTCTGTGTGGTCTGTCCTAATTGCTTCATGTCTTGGAGGCCATATGGTCTGAAATCCCCTAACCTAAATTCCTGAGTTGGCCTATAGGAATAATGTAACAAATCCCTATAGTGGATTGAAGGCCCTATCACCCAAATATGTGGCCCATAGGACAAAATAAGGTGAATAGTTCCGCTACTGTAGTAACATATATTATAGTAAAAAATTAACCCCTCCCGATTTTGAACATAGGTCTTTTTGGATGCAGTATTATGAGGTTTACCACTCATGTGCCACCCCAATTTCATGTGAAAGGGACACCTAGATTATATTTTTCATTAAAAAAATCCTAATAAAATATTTTCTTTGTGAACCAAAGATGAATGGGTTGTCCCTTATTGACCCATGAGTGTTTATGTCTAAAATATGCTCTCATGCTTGTGATAATGAATTATATTGATAAGAAAGACATGTTATTAATTCCCCTTACATGTTTTGTAATGGTTTATCATGTTTGTAGGACACCCCTATATGTTTATAATATTTTAAAGTGTTCACTAGATTAATTAATAAATTCATGTATGGTATTTGAAATTGGGAAATACCACATATAATTATGTATCTTATATCTTGTTGAAGTTACTTAACAAGTGTGTTAGAGAACTTTAGTGTTTATCATGACCTCATGCGGTGTTATAGATAGATCTTAAAAAGGATAACCATGTATCGTGATACTTTTATTTTATATTGATATGATTTTTGTGCTCAGAGTTTTCTTTTGTTGATATTGAATATATATAGATTTGCATTGATCTATATCAGATATATAGGTATTGAGACTTTTTGTGTAGGTTCTAACCTAAGGCATGATAATTTTTCTCTCATGGAGACTTTTATATGCATATAATATTTTTTCTACCTAAGAGGAGAAATTCTTCATATAAAGGAGATATTATTACATATATATAGTTATGGATATAAACACAAACACACACACACACACACACACACATTCCTTCCTAAGAGAAGATGAGTGACCTCTAGGGTGAGGGTGTTATATATGTATATTCATTCCCTCTATATGATAATAGAGATACCCTTATGGCTTGTGATTATATATATATATATATATATATATATATATATATGAGTGTGTGTGTGTGTCTATGTGTGTGTGCACACTACCTCTAATGTAGGGTGAGTTCTAAAGGACATCCTCGATGGTTAGACCTATATGTTGGACAAGCCGCCTACTTGGATTTCAAGGTTGTCTCGAAGCAGTTTTTGATGATGTGGAAAGAAATTATTATTGTATCATTAAATCATGCCAACAGCTTTCTGATTAATTAGATAATATATCATCCTGTAAGCATGTTTATTTGCTTCTAGATATTTGGTTAATTACTTGTTATATTTTTTGTGTTACCATGTTACTTTTTTTCCTACATTACACACTTAGATTTATGACTTAACAGATGAGGACAAGTGGTGACTTCCATAGATGATGTTGTACTCAGACCCTATATTTATTCCCATGGGGATTCTTATAGGATATATTTGTCTTCTTCCAAGTAAAGGAACAACACATTCATATGAGATTTGAGTGTTTTGAAGTATAGTTGGTTGTCACTCTGGGTGGCTGGAGTTAGGGGACCATTTTAAAGTTTTTAGAGGTATTTTATAGCTAGTTTAGTAAGGATATCCTAGGTGTTTCCCTTAATATCATGCTCACCTGGCACTTGAATTTTGGACCCTTAGGTCATGTTTGGATCACACCCTATGTATAAAGTGTTTTTTAGTTTAAATCCATTTGTAGATTATATTGATGATTTAACCCTTTATATGATATGTAATAATTAAAGTAGATATTATATTATGTATTAAACATGTACATAATGAACAATAATTATTTTGGTGGGTACTTTCATATGGCCACCCAGGTCTGACATCACCAAGGTTCATGCCATATTTTCATCTGAACTGTATGTTATAACTTTTCCTTTGTTTTAAATTATAAATAGTTTATATAATATTCCATCTATGTGGAATTTTACCTCAATGTTTATTCCAACTGTTGGACTCCTCATGTGTTAATCATGTTTTAATGATCACAAATCATATATATTCTATAAATCTTGTTAATCCTATTTAAACTATCTAAAATCATGTGTACATATGGTTGGTTTCTTTATTCATTAAATAATTATTGTAAACTATTTTTGTTTCTAATGAAATTATCTTATGAATGATTAAGTTCAATTCATTCTATGAATATCACTGTTTAAGTCTATATGCAAAGATTTGGCTATGTTTGAGAAATCGTGGCCATCTAGACACCGTGGCCATCCAGTCACCCTGACCATCCATACACCATGACCATCCAGATACTATGAACATCCAGACACTATTTGCAACACCGTTTCAAGGAGACACAGTTTCATGGAGACACTTTTATAGACAGACTGTGACACAGTTTCTTTATCTGTTTTGTCGTTTTTAAATTTATGTTTTAACGGTCATATTTGAAGTTTTGAAATTCATTGACATAATTAATGTTTCTTTGTAGAAATTTCAACTGACAGTATAAGGTATGAGGTCCATAATACATGCATCTTGTCGACTCCAACACATGCATTCTAAGAATAAAAAGAACAGCGTGACTGTGGTGTCAAGAAAAAAATAGTGTAATAGAAAAAACAAGTGTGTGCATGATAACGAAGAAGAATGAGCATTTATGAAACCTAAAACTGCTGAAGAACACACAAAGCATACACAAATCCTAGAGGCGATAACATTTCCTCACTATCAACTCCATGAAGAACAATATTTAGATCTAGCTAACTTACACTACTGGAAATTTGGGCTATAGCCACGGTTTTAAACCGCGACTATAGGTCCTCAAACCGTGGATATAGGTAATATCCACGGTTTGAGGAACCATGGATAAGTTTGGTGTGGCTATAGTTCTAGAACTATAGCCACAGTTTGGAACTATGGATCTAGATCTATAGCCATGGTTTAGAACCGTGGCTATACAAGAGGACAAACAACCTTTATTGCCATGGTTTCAAATCGTGGCATTAGGCCTATAGACACGGTTAAAAACTGTGGCAATAAAACAATAGCCACGGTTTAAAACCGTGGCTATAGGGTCTGAAAATCAATAACCCCCTCCCACTTATTCATTAAAAGCTTTCATTCATAGATTTAAAGCAATCTAGATTTAATGTCTCCACCACAATGACAGGATGTTCATGTTTTTTTCCTGTATCCTTGACCTTCCAACAAATTGGAAAGAAACAACCACAATATTTTGGCATATTTCATATGTATTAGTCCCTTGGATGCAGGGAGGCTTGGTCTTGGGATTCCTTAGGGTGAAGAGGAATTTTTGGATGAAATATTTGTACGACACCCTTTTGGGTGATTAAAAATCTAAGAAATTCCATAGACTTGAGGCAAGCAGTCTTCCACTAGCGCTGAGGACCCAAGCTGTACAAAATAAAAACTTATTTACCTTGCTCTGCACTAGATATGGATTAGGTTTCATCCCTGCATTAGTTAAATGATCAATATCTCTATCATGAACTTCCAAAATAGACTCATGTGACATATTATAAGATGAGTGTTCTTTATGCATTGCAAGTTAAGTATCACCTCAAGAGAGTTCTGTTGTCGATGGAAAAATTGTGACTTGCAACCCTAACTATAGCATGTCAAACAATAATGTTTCCAAGATTGGAAGATAATTGATTGTTTAAAGTGGTATTCAGCTTTAATTTCAATTCAGAAAAAAAATTGAGGGGTGGCTCTAAGAGATCGACTTTGAGATATTGTTATTTTGAGATAATAGGGTGATAAAGACAAACAATATTATCATTATGAAGTTTAATACAACACCCCCTTCCTAGACACCCCTACCCACTACCTGGAAAGCACCCCCTCCCTCCCCCTGGACACCTCTCCCCCCTGCCTGAACAACACGCCCCCATACTGGACACCCCTCCCCCCTGCCTGGACAACACCCCCTCCCTCCCCCATGGACACCCCTCCCCCTTACCTGGACATCACCACCCCTGCTGGACACCCCTCCCCCCTACCTGGATAGCACCACCCCTACTAGACAGCCCTTCCCCCCTGCCTGGATAGCCCCCCTGCCTGGACAGCACCCCCCTGCTGGACACCCCTCCCCCCTGCCTAGATAGCACCACCCCTGCTGGACACCCCTCCCCTCTGTCTAGACAGCACCCCCCTGCTGGACACCCCTCCCCCTTCCTGAACAGCCCCTCCCCCCTACCTGGACAACACCCCCCTGTTGAACATTCTCATACACCACCTATACCATCACTACCTCCAATTGTGCATGAGAAATCTCCCTCTATTAGTAAGATCTCATAAAGTTATAAAATGTAATATTTTGCCTCTGATATTCTAAATGAGTTTCATAATATTTGAGGAGATTATAACAACCTGAAAGAGAAGTTAAAATATACTAATAATGAGATTAGAGAACTTAAGAAGTCCCCTATTCCTAGGGTTGATTTTGAAAAGTTGGTTGGGTTGACGACTACCCAAACAAAGTTGATTAAGAATCTCCAATCATTCCCTCCTATTCAAAAAGATGTTTCTAAAGTAATTTTCAAATATCTTAAGGATGTGAATGGTCTAGTTAGATATTTGAAGGATGTTTATACTACCAATTCTGAGTTAAATGATCTTGGTGAATGGTTTTATCTCAAAGGTACATGTTCCAAAATCTTTAAATGGTGCAATTAGACATGTCTAAAGATGTTCTTGATGAGGTTATGTCTTTTGGGACTAAAATGAAGGGAATCCCACACATTTTATAAAGTATTGTATTAAGCTAGTTTGAGTTCATCGAAAGGTTTAAATCCTATTTAACTTCCACCTCAGAACCTTTAGTTCCATCTTTTTAGAGTGGAGTTGATCAATTTATCCCAAAATTAAATTATGTATCCTTACAGATTCAGTCCCTATAGTGTGATATGTTCACACCATTCCTTATGAAATATTTCAAGAGGAATATTATGAGTGGGTTCCATGATACCAAAGAAGATGTCAGGAAGCTTGGCATTTGAACTAATAGATCCCTAAAATTAAGTAGTGGTCTTTTATGATGAATTTGATGGGAAGT
Source organism: Viscum album (assembly GCA_963277665.1). Taxonomy (NCBI): domain Eukaryota; kingdom Viridiplantae; phylum Streptophyta; class Magnoliopsida; order Santalales; family Viscaceae; genus Viscum; species Viscum album. The sequence continues at coordinate 1,254,005,987 of OY728151.1, read as the reverse complement.
TGAATGAAATCATGAATGTCTCTAAGGATGATCAATGTATGGTTTTTAGATCTCTCATTCTAGTATCTATAAACTACTAGCATTTGTTAACCTCTTTGAACAAGGCCTATAAATAAGTTCAAGGGCTATATTCATATTCTTCCTTGAAAAAGATAGTGGTTATTAGAAAACCATTGTTTAAAATAATAAAGAAATTATGAAAATAAGTTTTTAAAACAATCAAACAATTATAGAATTCAAATTAAAGGTTTAATCAAAGGGAACCTAAATTATTTTTATATATATGTGATCATTGTGTCAACTGTACATGATAAATGATACATGAACTAAAAATTTGAAACTTCTAGTTTCACACACATATCCGCTAGAGTTCCAATACTTTCAAAAAGGAACTAAACTTTCTTCAACATATTCTAAACATCCTACGATCCCATGTCACTACTAAAAATTAGATAGTACTACTCCTATAACTCATGGATAACTTAGAAAACCATTGTTTTTCCTTTTCAAAGGCCTTGGTCAATGGATCAAAGTAGTTGTAACATAATATGAGGGGAACAACCACTTGATCATATTTCCCATGAGAACACAATACCATCATAATTAGATGCTTTGTTGATGAATTTTGACTCAACATTATTCAGTAATAACAACATTACTAATTAGAAACTCATCGCGCCACAATCCTAAGCATGCATTATTACCACAAAATCATGAAACTACCTTTAATCCATACTTCATAACAAAATATAATTTCCAAAACACCAAACCCTAAGGTTTATCATAATAATATAAGGGTTACTCTCCTACAAACCAAGCATAACAACCAAACCCCACACATTCACCTCTGATAATAAGAAACCAACCACCCATTAACTGATATAACAAGAAACTTCCTAATAAAAATACACAATCAAAATCACCCATAAATCACCAAAATTCCCTATATCGAGAGTTTTACATTAAAACATCAAGAAAACCCCCAACAAGATCCACCAACTTGAGGGATTACCACTAACTTGAGGGATTACCACCAACCCAAACCCCAAAGACAAATCCAAACCATACCCAATTCATAACCATCATACTCCAAACTACTAGGAATATAATATCCTAACAAACCAACTAAAGGTTTTCATATACCATATAAACATGATTAAGATATAATAAATCAAACAAAAACACGTGAAAACCACTATGCCCTGTAGACCCCCCATCAGGCACCCCTCCCATATGCCCTGCAGACCCGACCCCCTTGCACCCCTCCCCACTGCCCTGCAGACCCCCCACCCCCTACCCTCCTATACCCCTCCCCTATGCCCTGCAGACCCCCCCTGCCCTCCTCCCCACTGCCCTGCAGACACACCACCTGCCCTCCTGCACCAGTCCCCCCCTACCCCTACAAATTCCCCCCTCCAGTCCCCCCCTCCAGACCCTGGACACCCCCCACTCCCCGTGCCCTCCTGCACCTCTCCCCTGCAGACCCCCTGCCCTCCGGCACCCCTCCCCTATGCCCTGCAGACCCTACCCCTTGCACCCCTCCCCACTACCCTACAGACCCCCCCCCCCCGCCCTCCTGCACCCCTCCACTATGCCCTGCAGCCCCTCCCCCCTTGCACCCCTCTCCACTACCCTGAAGACCCCCCCTGCCCTCCTGCACCCCTCCCATATACCTTGCACCCTCCCCCTACCCTCCTCCCCACTACCCTGCAGACCCCCTGCCCCTGCAAATTCCACCCTCCAGACCCTGGACACCCCCCCACTCCCCCTGCACCTATCCCCTACAGACCCCCCCGTCCTCCTGCACCCCTCCCCTATGCCCTGCAAACCCTCCCCACCCAGACAGGACCCCTTCCCCTTGCCTACTACCATAGAAAAACCAATCTACTCCACTCCACCTCGAGCTCACAAACCGGCAGAAAACAAAAACCCAGCCTGTTCACCAAGACAGAAGCATTGGAAATTCCTCTTCCACCAAATCCCGTAATAGGTGATCCTTTAATAGAGAAACTAACAGATAGGAACATAGATTAAATAAGGTGGAAAACTGCCTCTATTATCATGTTTAATATGGTGCAAAAACTATAAATTACATCAAACAGAAAAAGGACACACTGTATACGCTTTAGGTAATTATATAGATTTTACAAAGATTAAATCATCTTAAAAAATGAAGAAAAATGGATTATTGAAGCTACTGCATTGAACAACCTACAATTATAGGACATACCTGACTATAGAGACTTTGATAGAGCTTCCCAAGCAGGATTTGTAGCATGAAAAAATAATAGGGACCATCCTCAATCAGGAACGTTCCTAAAACCGATGACGAGTGTAGCCCTTCACTTCTGCAATACCATATACTACTTAATAAATAGACAATTAATAACTAAATATTAGAATAATACATGAATCTTGAAACTATACAATGGAAATATATGAATAATTGTTCCTATAGATACCAAAAACAAATAGGGGCTGACACATGCTCCCACCCCTGCATATGAAGACAATCGACATATCCTTATGAAAAATGGACGAAAAGGATAATATTATATCCCTACTCCCATTAAATAACATTCAAATATTCTTTTTTCTATCAAAGAATTATATTAGAATATCCTAGAACCAATTTAAGGGTAGAACCATATCCCCACTCAAGCCTTGTGAGACTATCAGTGTATTTTGGCAGCAGTAGTGAAAGTCCACTATTGCCATATCCCGACGATCAGTAGGGGGGATATCTATATTCCTACCACCACCATTTAAGTAGTTTATTAACTTGATTACAGATATAATTATGAGTTTTCACATATTACTACTCCCATTCATGAGGATAAATGGTGTATTCTGGTGAAGAATGAAAAATATGACCAAGATCATATCGTTGTTCTGATTGGAGATCATCAGACCATTTAAATGGTCACTTCAAGCGAGAACCATATTACTTTCGACTTTAAAAAAACTCATAAACATATTCGGAAGAAAAAACAAGGTCTCTTAAGTGGGATCCCATATGTGAAGGTTGTGGTGCATAACACACGACCCCAAATGCCAAATGGAGATCATCTAAGAGAAAGTATCTCTAATAGAATCCCAAAATATAGGAGAAAGCCTATACACTCACCCTATTTAATTTTTATTTTCTTAATACTTTGAATCATTTTTTAATAACAAACCATGAATATGATGATTTCACATCATAAGGAAGCAACTTCAGTTGCAAAGGTCCTCTCTAAAATATTGTTACTAGCAACTCTAGTGACCCTCTCTAGAGAATACATCATGAAGTTCATACCCATATAAATATAAATATTGATCATTATAACTCTTATCATGGTGAGAGTCATAATAATAATCCTCTAAATTGAAAGATCAATCAACCTGAAGGTCCTCCCCTTTCCAAATGAAGCATTTTCCACCCCAGTGGTTCTCCCTAGGGAATATGTTGTAAGAATCCTTCATATGACTAGATGTTGAGCCATAATGGTATTCCTTCCCATGATGGTGTTGGATTTGAAGGTACTCCCCACAATGAAATCTTATTTCAACAATAAGGCCCACCCTTTGTTGAATTTTCTATGAGATGTACCACATATTGAGTGGAACTCGAAAAAATGAGGCCAACTACTCTAAGAACCTCATATCTAGAAAGTGATATCCCTTCTCAAATAGAAGATGGTCTATGGAATATTTCATCATCTATACAAACATTATATCATAAAATCTTTCTTATTTCATTGAATATTCAAACTAATACTACTCTCCTCAATAAGGAATCTAGGAAATAACCACTCTGGTCAGATCTAGTAGAGATACTTTCTCTACCCCCCTCCAGTCCCCCTGCCATCCCCCCCACCCCCTGCCAGTCCCCCCTACCCCTACAAATTCCCCCCTCCAGTCCCCCACTGCCATCCCCCCACCCAGGACAGACCCCCCTAGACCCTGGACACCCCCCACCCTGCCCCCTCAATTCTCTAAGAATCAGAGGGAGTTAAATTGATAAAACTGAACTTATTTTTTTAGATTCAAACTCAATTTCATGGTATCACACCACAAATCTATTGAATTTCCCTAGCGTTAAGCTAAAAACACATTTTACTAGATTCATGTTTAGGTTGTGCTACTGCAACTTGTTAAATATTGTTTAAAGATCTTTAAAATAATCACATCTCTATTGAGATTTGATAACCATGTCATTAAAAAAATCATTCATCTATTCTTTCTAAGAAGGTATTAATGATATAATGTGTGTAGCGTTGGTATGTAGTGTCATCATTATTTAATCCAAAGGGCATGACCTAAATGGTGCGTGTTGGATTGCAGGTGGTCGGGGGCTGGTGCGAGCTCGAATGCAGGTGGAAGGGGGCTGGAATGCTGGTGGAAGGGGGATGGGGGGATGGTACGGGCTGATTCGAAGGTGGTAGGGGGGCTGTTGTGGGAAAAATGCTGGTGGCAGTGGGCTGAAATGAAGGTGGAAGGGGGATGGTGTGGGATGGATGTGGCTGGAGAAGGGCCAAATCACGACATTACCGTGGCGTGACTGCGGCATGACCGCGGCGTGACCACGGCATGACCGCGGCATGACCGCGGCGTGATCGCGACATGACCGCGGCGTGACTGCAGCGTGTTGGCCCGGTCCAGTGACATCCGCGGGGTAGAATCTTCCACTTAGTTTCAAAATAGGATGATATGGGTGGCATGAGAGGATGTTTTATCAGAATATTTAAAGAAATGAATGCTAATCTGTGATGACTAGAGGATTGGATGACCCCTGATATACCTAATTTGGTGGGGGCTCGAATACAGGTGGAAGGGGGATGGAATGCTGGTGGAAGGTGGCTGGTTGCAGGTGCTGGGGGGATGGTGCGGGCTGATTCAAAGGTGGAAGGGGGGCTGTTTCGGGCTGGAATGCTGGTGGCAGCGGGCTGAAATCTAGGTGGAAGGGGGCTGGTGTGGGCTGGATGTGGCTCGAATATACATTGGGAAAATATATTCTGGGGTGTTTTTGATGCAACCTGACATTATGTTTCATTCACCATAGTATCTTCTTATGAATGGATATTCCACCACATCATCCCCACATAGTTTAATTAATTGATTCCCAAAGTGTTTTCTCATTTAAATCATATAAATCTGTTTGGAACATTCAAATTAAAATAAACATCAATAGGATGTAACATATTCCATTACAATTGAAATTAATCTTTTAATAAAGAATCATGGGAACTACCAATAAACAAGAATGAGTATTATCATTACAAGTAACATTACATTCATGATTTTGGGTAAATATCACTTCATCCATGAATCTTAATTAATCATATATGAAGATGACACTTCCAAATATTCTTAAATAATCTTGATCTTCATGTCATGAATGTGGATCCATTATCCAGTGAAATCTAAATGAATCCAAATACCCCATGATTATATATTCTTATAATCATTCAATTATGAATCATTTTAAAATAAAAAAATTATTTATTTTGTAATTTGTATAAAAAGAATTTTAGTAGAAGTGTTGGATAATCTAGTAGAATATTAGGTCTCAATCATAGCAATGTATATAGACCAATGAGTACTCAAGAAAGTGGTAATTTTTTGTACATAATTATATTTATATATATATTTAGTTAGTTTCTAAATGAGTTTCTAATGATAAAAAATATGAAATTTTTTAGAAGATAAATAACCTAGTAAGAAAAACCAAAATCTAATAGGAAAAAGTTTATAGATCATAATATATGATTAGGGTGGTGAAAACCTGGTCCAGATGTTCATTGATCTTCTAAGGGATTAGGGAACAATTTCACAACACACTTCTCTTGGAACAAAATAATGAAGTGGTGAATCTAAAAGGATTAATTTTCTATTTTGTTGATATTTTTTATCAATGATGAGTCAGTGTGACCTTACTATTTTATTCTAGTATTATACAATAAAATCCCCTGAAATTATAGTAAACTATTTTCTTTCAAAAATCATTTTTAGATATTTCATATAGGATATGTAATTGGAAACATCCTATAAGGCATTACATTAAAATTTATGAATTTGAATCAATCAAAAAATGTTTTGATTCTTATACACTAGACTGTAAATATACAAAATTACTATTTATTTTCCATCTCAAAAAACGTATGGGATATTATTTCTGTAATCAAACTAAAAAAAAAATTATGACGAGATTTGTTGTTCTTATTAATCAGAAACACCAAAATTTAGGAGTTAATAGGAGTAAAGATAAACATAGAGAAGATCAATAACAAAAAATAGGATGTACTCTAGAGATAGAGGTTGAGATAAATTTACAATGATTTTTAGAAGGATAAAATACTCCATCCATATGGGACCCTTGAGGGTGGGGTATGATTTTTTAATGGATCATGAGATATGTATATTTCATAGTTAATGATGATAAGGAGATGTTCATAGGAGATTAACCTACTACCTATCAGGAGGCCATATATTGTTCTGATTCTAAGAAATGGTAAAAAGATATGGAATGCAAAATAGGTTCTTTTTACATTAACCAATTTTGGAACATATTAGATGAACATGAAAGGGTGAGAACATTTCGGTGAAATTGGGATTTCTAAATGAGAACTGACAAGGATTGTTGTTTCTCAAAATATATATAAAACCTAATTGTGAAAGGTTACAATATAATTAATAGTATTAACAATACAGAAACTATTTCACCTATTTTGATGATATTTTATATTCATATATATCACATATACTCACATTTATTATGAGATATATCAAAAAGATTTCTAAACAACTTTACATGTTGGGAATTTAGTTGTAGATGTTTATATGATATAGCCTAAAGGTTTTAAAATACCAACTGATACTTTTATATTATGCAATCTGCAATGATATTTGATATAAAATACAATATGATATATACTTGATTTAGATTCAAACAACAAAATAATCCTTTTAAAAGAATAAAATCCATACAATATCATTATATATATAGAAACACTCTGGGAATTTTCCCTCATTTTTGTAGGTCCAATTACTAATTCAAAGCCTCATGGCCAAACATTAAAGATGTTATATACCAACTCACCATATTTTCCATTTCACAACATACATTATCACTAAAATTAGGAAATTATTTATTCTTAATTTAGTATATAATATTTAAACAAACTAAAAAACTAATCCACTAATCCAGAAAAAATTAAAAGAGCGTATTCATAAAAAAATAGATGTTCAAGCATTAAAAAATGGTAAAATCTTATATAGTAGGATATCTTCTGATTTAAATCATACATAAAAATGATGAATTTGTTTTAGAAAAAATTGAATGTTATAACAGGATATTATCTTATGCATGGGGTTTGGACTCACACCTATACGAACAAGTGATTATATTATTACCCAATAACCTTTATCTTCATTTCATTATTTCACATTTAGTTTGTTATACCGATTTTTTTCTATATTATTAATTGTCAAATATTAGTTATTTGTTCCTTCCCAAATCACATATTGTATTCATGTTTTCATTATTTTTAAAATAATCAATAATAGAAGTTAAATAATTGAAAATTTCATAATGTTTTTGTAAAATTAATTATATAGATAACCCATGGTATGATCCAAATATCATTCATTGAAAAATAAATTACTATTTTATTATGGTTTTATGAAAAAGTAATTTACCAATCATTAGATTCTCTATTAATGTAAGATATTTTAGCATAAGTGAATTAGAACTAGCTACTACTAGAACTAAACAAGATGTGTTTTTATTAAGAATTACATGGTTTTCAAAATGACATTCCTGCACACGTAGTTTAATTCATATAGTCTATGGTCGTATTAGATTTATTGTTTCCAAAACTACATTTTCTATTATGGAGTAGTGTTTTGACAGTGTGGGGTCGATCCTATAGGGGGTATGAGGTGGAATACATGATCTAATTATAGAACCCTTTGGGACATGAGTCCTCTCATGATGATTTTCTTTGGGAAAACTAACTCAAAGATAACTGGGTTTAGGATCAGATATAAGGAAGTGATCGAGATCAACTTTTGTGGTTATGAAAAAAGATGATCTTAATTCTAAATCAGTATGTTCTCAAGGTTTAGGCTATAAATAAAGAAGATGCCACAAGTTTATCATGGTAAAAACATGTATCTCTATCAATGAGGATGTTATTTTGTGTCTTAGAGATAACTACATCATAAATTCATTAATCATGGATTCTATGGTATAATGTTTCATAGTCTACTGGTAATATCCTATTCTACATCAATTAGGTTAGGGAAATTAATTTAATTATAACATGGTCATGGTTTCTTAATCTAATGTAATTTACAATTTTTATTTAACCTAATTACAACTCCTTTAGATTGAAAAGATTATAATTAATGATTAACAAGATTCAAAAACCCCTACTCTTGATCACTACCCAAAGAAGTTTAGTTAGTCATGGTATAATCGATCTCAAATTGGTGAGAAATTGAAAGCATATTTTACATGGAAACAAATATTGAGATTAAATGACTAATATTCATGTAATGATTAGGATTAAAAAATTAATCAACATTCAATTGAGAATAAGAAATGTAAATATCAAACCAAGAACAATTTCAATCAACATCATATTTTAAATAATATTGAGAATCAGTACAACACTGATTTGATGAAGATTGATGAGATAATCAATGAATGCACATATAATAGTGTTTCAGATGAAAAAAATGGATGAATAACTTCATTAAAATTGATCCACAGTGCATGTATTAAATTAAAAAAAATGAAAATACTCGATGAAATTCGAGTTTGGGGAGAGGGTTCTGAACGATAATGAGAGAACAATGAACGAAAAATGAAAAGTGGCATCCCTTTTGTACATGGTGTACTGCTGTGGGAGAGTTAGTTAGGGAGGAGGGCGCCGCTGTGGGAGAGTTCGTCGGGGAGGAGGGCGCCACTGTGAGAGAGGGCTGCATGGTGAGATCATCGAGGAGATCGTCGGGAGAATCATACGTTGTCGGGGAGGAGGGTTGCGCGGTGATATGGCTGCGAACTGGGGGAGGATGAGGAGGGCTTCAGGGAGGAAGAGACGCCGTCGAGGAGGAGGGCTGCGCGGTGATAGGGATGCGAATCGGGGGAGGAGAGGAGGGATGTGGGGAAGAGGAGACGTGGTCGGGGAGGAGGGCTGCGCGGTGTGAGAATCGGGGGAGGAGGAGGAGGGATGCGGATCGGGGGAGGAGGAGGAGCTCGATAAAGATTGGGAAAAAACGACGAAACTGATTTAGCCATGGAGATCAAATTTAACCGTGGAAATATAAAGGCTATGGACATGGACCTATAAAATCATGGCTATAAGTCCATGGATATAGCCCGAATTTCTAGTAGTGTTATGATACTCTATTTTCCACAAGAGGACTCTATTTCTGCATCGAATTCATCCCGAAATTCGAGAGCTGCATAGACTAACACTCAGAGCACTTCTAACCTTATCTCATCATTTCTGCTATGTTGTGTATTATTTTTATCTTTTGAGCAGTGTGTGTGTCTATATAAAAACATGCACTGTCTCCTACATCAAAATGAATGATATAAGATATCCTTTCTCTTACATCGTTTTAAACTTGTGTATTCCCATAGATAAGTGTGGAAGAGGTCCCTGTGTGACCTGTTGGTTCATAGCCATGAAGAACTGTGGAAGAGGTCGTGTGACCTGAATAGTCTCGTGTACTGTTGTTAAATCCGATCCAGGGTGTGGATCAAGTTTATTTGTATTAATTTCTTGGTGGAAGGTGATCACCAAGTGGAGTGGATTAAGTCTCATCTCGAGACTGAACCACTTTTTTTATATCTACTATGTTGTTTATTTTAGTTTTCTCTATTTTAGTGTTTAATTCAGAAATCACTAAATTTACTTTGATAGTTAATCTTGGAAATAAGTTATAATTATTTTACCTTATTAGAATAACTTCAAAAGTAATGTTAATAAATGATATTAAGATTACTGAGAATTAATCAACCTTCTAAGAAGTTATTTAAATAGTCAAACTTTCATAACTGTGTAACCTTGATTGACTGGGATGTATTTAAATTTATTGGGGAGCCTTTTTAAGAATAGTTTTTAAACATCAATTTTTATAGATACTCAATTCACCCTCCCTATTGAGTACTCTAATCAAACCAACATTTGGTATCAGATAGTATTTATTAAGACTCTATTTTTACCCAATTCAACTGTGATTGTAGTTATACTTTAAAGATATATAAATTTATGTTAATTATAAATTTATATCTCTTTTAAAGTATTTCTTTATTGTGGATAATATATTAGAATGTGATGCAACAAACAGACCACCATTCTTTAATGGAACGAATTATGCTCAATGGAAAATTAAAATGAAAATGCATTTAGAAAGTACGAGCTTTGAAATATAGTGTTAAATTATAAATAAATATAAGATTCCTACTACTAATAGAATCACTTGGGATGAACCTACCAAAACTACCTTCAATAACAATGTTAAAGATATGAATGCTTTATACTGCTCTTTAGGAGACAAGGAATTTAATAAGATTTCTGCATGTAAAACTGCCCATGAAATTTTGGATACCGTGTTTGTTTCACATGAAGTAACTTATAGTGTGAAAGAAGTGAGACTTAATACTTATAATATTAAATGTGAAAACATTAAAATGAAAACTGATGAGCCTATTTATGACATGTATCTCAGGTTAAACGAAATTTTCAACATAATGATTTATCTTGGGAGAGACGTCACTGCCAAAGAAAAAATCTTGAGGATTCTCATATGTCTAACTGATAGATGGATATGAACCTATGTCTCTATTAGAGATTCATGTGACATCATCAAGATACCAGTAAAAGAAATCATTGGAAAACTGATGATGTATAAAGAGGAGATGAAAGTCAATAAGGAAGAGGAGGATGAACCCAAAAGAAAATCTGTTTCATTCAAGACCACCACCTCTAAACACAAAGAAAAAAAGGAAATTTGATGTTTCTATAGAAAGTTCCAGCAGTGAAATATCATCACTTGACAGTGATGAGGAGATGCCTCAATTAGCCAGAAGGTTTAAGAGATTTTACAAGAAGAAGAAATTTTTCAAAAATCCTAACTTCAAGGGAAGATATGATCAGAAAGGATGTTGGAAGAAAGATTGGAAAAGAAGTGACAAGTCTGATGAGAGTGTATGTTATAAATGTAAGTGAGAAGGACATATCAAGGTTGACTGTCCCAAATCACGTACAAACAGAAATATGAGTATAAAGATAGAATGTATAAAAAGGAAATGAAATCAATATAGAGTTCTTCTTGAGGACAGTTTAAATGACTCAGAATCTTCACATAATGAATATTCTAACAATATGTGTTTTATGACAAACACATCTTAGGTAACACTGGAATCTCTGGTATAAAATTCCTATTATTTTGGAGATAAGAGGGAATCTGAAAATATGTCTAATGATGAAATGTATGAGTATTGTAATATTATTGAAGATACATGCAATGAAATAAAAGATAAATACAAGTCTTTAAATAAATATCATGCTATTACCTCAACTGTTAAAATTGAACTCACTGTAGAAAGGGAGAAAAATTCTCAATTACTGAAAGAGAAAAATGAAGTAAAACTACATAATGAGTAATTAAAAAAGGATCTTGAAATGTTTACTAATGGTAAATATACCTTGGTACAAATTCTAGGTAAACAGATTTATCCTAAATATACTACTAACATTGGCTATCATCCTAGTAAAAGAAATTTTGGAAGAACTAATTTTGTTTCTAAATATAGGACATACATCTTTACTCCCAATTCTAGAAAACATTCATCTAGTTCAATTTATGATACAATATCTGATGTTTCAAGCTTTTCTGGACTAAATAGAGTTTGTTTTTCAAATACCTTACATAATGCTTATAGGAAACCTATGAGGTAGATATGGTTCCAAAGGCACTAGTCACTAATATTACTGGACCCAAACAAGTATGGGTACCAAAATATATTTTTATTTGACTATTTTGTAGGAAAGTTTCTTAAAGAGTTACTATAAAAGCTTATGGTACTTGGACAGTGGGTGTTCAAGACACATGATAGGAGACTATTTATGCTTCGAGAACTTAATAAAAATTGGTAGAGGATATTTCACCTTTGGGGACAATACTAAAGGAAAAATTATTGGCCTTGGACAAATCGGTAACTCTAACTCAGTTTTGATTTCTAAAGTACCTTTTGTTTATGGATTGAAATTTAATATTCTTAGTATTTCAAAATTATGTGATGATGGTTTTATTTTAATTTTGAAAATGATGCTGGAAATGTTTTTAATTCTAAAAATGAATTAGTGTTTTCTGCATTAATAAAGGAAAATGTATATTCTATTAACTTAAATTATTTAGCTTCTCAAAATGATTCATGTTTTAGTGTGTTTCACAAAGAGTCTTGTATTTGGCATAGGAGACTAAGACACTATATAACTCACTCAGAAATTTAACTAGAAAAAGCATAGTCAAAGACCTACCCAAACTTGAGTTTCCAAATGATAAATCATGTAATACTTGTCAAAAGGGAAAGCAACACAAAATTTTATTCAAACCAAAGAAAGAAGTGTCAACTTATCAACCTCTCAAATTGATTCACATGGATTTATTTGGACCATCTAGAGTTTCTAGCTTAAATGGGAAGAACTATGTTTATGTTCTTGTAGATGAATTTTCAAGACAAACCTAAACTTTTTTTTGGCTCACAAAAGTGAAGTATGCTCTCATTTTAACAAATATGCCAAAACTATAAAAAATATTACTGGACTTATAATTAAATCCTTTATAAGTGATCATGGATGTGAGTTTACAAATAAAGAGTTTGAATCATTTTGCTCACAAAATGGCTATAGATATAATTTGTCTGCCCCTAGTACACCTCAACAGAATGGAGTTGTAGAAAGAAGAAATAGAACCCTGCAAGAGATTTCTAGAACCATGCTTAGGGAATATGAATTACCTATTTACTTTTGGGCTGAAGCTATAAATACACCATGTTATATTATTAATAGAGTATTGACTCAACTTATTCTTAAAATAACTCCATATGAGTTGTGGAACAATATAAAACCCAAAGTTAGCTACTTTAAAGTATTTGGTTGCAAAGTATATATCCTTAATACTAAGGACAATCTTGACAAATTTTTATCCAAGAGTGATGAAGGAATCTTCTTAGGATATTCAATTTATAGTAAAGCCTATAGAGTGTTTAATAAAATAACTAAATGTGTGGAAGAATTTTTCCATGTAAAATTTGATGAAACAGATCCAAATGAGCTTAAGACTACTCTAGAGAACCTGGAGGATGATCTGGACATTATTTCAAAATCCTCTAACCATCCTGTAAAGGAATTTGTGAAAACTTCCAGTTCTGGAAATTATTTAGATTCAGGTCACAATGAACCTAACCTTGTTGAAGATCCTGAAATCACATGTCCTTCTTTTTCTAGAGCTTTTAGTACTCTTAAGAACCATCCTTTAGATGCTGTTATAGGAGACTTGGATAAAGGAACTCAAACTAGAGATTCTCTTAGAAATCAGGTTGAACATCATGTATTCTTGTCACAACTTGAACCTAAAAAAATTAATGATGCTATAAATGATGAATTTTGGGCGATGGATATGCAAGAAGAACTTAATCAGTTTGAAAGGAACAAAGTTTGGAAATTGGTTGACAGACCGAAATACACATTCACCATAGGCACAAAATGGGTGTTTATAAATAAGGTAGATGAAGTTGGTAATATAGTTATAAATAATGCTATATTGGTTGCACAAGGATATAGTCAAGAAGAAGAAATTGACTATGAAGAGACCTTTGCACCAGTAGCTAGACTTGAACCCATCAAAATTCTTCTTGCTTATACTGCACATCTGAATGTCAAACTATATCAAATGGATGTCAAAAGTGAATTTCTAAATGGGTATATAGCTGAGGATGTCTTTGTTGAGAAATCCCCTAGTTTTAAAAACCCTCATTCTCCAAACCACATTTTTAAATTATCAAAAGCCTTATACTGTTTAAAACAAGCTCCAATAGCTTGGTATGATAGATTAAGTAATTTTCTTTTTTCCAAAGATTTTACAAAAGGAATAGATAATCCTACCATTTTTATAAAAAAATTCCAATGATGTTTAAGTAGTTAAATCTATGTAGATGATAGTATCTTTGGATCATCAAAAAAATATTTATGTATTGAATTTTCTAAAATGATGAAAAATGAATTTGAAGTGAGTTTAATGGGTGAAATCAAATTCTTTCTTTGATTTCAAATAATTAAATATAATGATGGTATTATTTTAAATCAAAATAAATATACTAGAGATCTTACAAAATTTTTTGGATTAGATAGCACTAAAATTAGTGAGACTCCAATGAGTAATACTTGTAAGTTGGATCTTGATGAAGATGGAAAATCTGTTGATAATACCACTTACAAAGGAATGATTGGAAGCTTACTCTACATAATTGCTATTCGACCTGACATTATGTTTAGTGTGTGTATGTGTGTTCGGTTTCAATCAAATCCTAACGAATCACATTGAAATACTGTTAATAGAATTTTAAAATACCTCAACCATACACCCAATCTAGGACTATTCTATCCTAGAGGACAATCATTTGAGTTAGTGAGCTGTTCTGATGCTGACTTCAGTGGTTGTAAGTTAGATAGAAAAAGAACCTAAGGAACATGTAACTTTTTAGGCAAGTAACTAGTATCATGGTGGTTCTTTACCCAGCCCGCTTATGACTTGCGTCGCATGATGGTTCTCACTTTTCCTTAAATTGATTCTTGTTGTTGTTTCGTGTTTCTATTTTGGGCAGATCTGGACTTGGGCATGGTTCCAAACCCAACTTGCCTATGTTTCTCATTGGTTGTTCGGTTCTCACTAACCCAAAAAGTGACTTATTTGAAAATCAAAAAAAGTTTCAGCAAACTAGTATCATGGTGTAGTAAGAAACAAAAATATGTTTCATTATCTACTACAAAAGCTGAATACATAGCTTCTAGCAGTTGTTGTACAAAAATTTTGTGGATGAAACACACATTAATAGATTATGGATATCAATTCAGAAATGTACCTATAAATTGTGATAATAAAAGTGCTATTAACATCTCAAAAAAATCATGTTTCACACTCTATGACAAAACATATTGATGTAATACATCACTTTTTGAGAGATCATTATCAAAAAGGTGACATCACTTTGGAATTCATTGGAACTAAATTTCAAATTTATGATATATTCACCATACCACTAAATTCTAAAAGAATAGATTACATCATACATGAATTGGGAATGAGAAATCTTAAGTAGTAAGTATACTATTTCACAGTTTACGGTTTCATAAGTCAGTGTCTTAAGTTTACTATTTAAATCAAATAGTTTTATAGTTTTACTGCCTTAAGATTTGATGTTTCATGTTTACTGTCTCACAATTACTATTTCTTGGTTAATATTTGGCACTAACTGTCTCAAACAATATGGTTTCATAGTTTAGAAATCACACTGTTATGATCTCACCGTGAACGCTGGTTATGGTCTCACTGTGAAGACTTCTTGCGGTCTCACCGTGAAGACTTGTTATGGTCTCACCGTGAAGGCTTGTTATAGTCTCAACGTAAAGAATATTTATTGTTTTATTTATAAATTATAACCCGTATCATGGTAATTAATTATTTTTACTTTCCCGCACTTTTGTTCCCACAACTCTTAATATCCCCAAATGATAAAATAAAGGAAGTTTCTCTTATTCTTCACTCAATCTCTCTTCTCTCAAACTATGACCCCTTTTCAACTCCTTTTTCTCTCGAACCTTTGTTGAATGCCCTGGAAGAAACGCCCATAATCTTCAACTCCTAAGAAGTTCATTTCAAAGAAGAAGTTGAAAATCACACCGAAGTTAGCACCCAAAGGCCCTCTGAATCCGAATCTAGTGAAAAGAATAGTGGTACCAGAATAGGAGATATTCCCTAAGTGGATTCTATCAAGTAAGACTTTGGTAATAAAATTGATAACAGAGAACGGATGGATGGGTTGGTTCACAAAGAAGGATCGGCCCATTTACTCGAATATAGTTTCACAGTTTTACAAGTATGTTCAATTATCTTTTGATTCAGAAGATGGCTATATTGTGCGAAGTTGGATCAATGGACAGATTTGTACCTTTTCTTTGAGGTTATGGCCTGTATGCCCTAGGATACCTCATGAGGGTATTTTTGAGGACTTCCAAAGAGGTCCTCCACCTCCGAGAGAGTTATTTATTTTGGAAGAGGCTTTGAGAAGTTTAACTGGAAATGAAATTAAGAGGAGAGCCATAACTATCGAGCTATATGAAGATACCAGACTCATATTTAAGTTTGTTTAGAATTTTATTAGCCCCATAAAAGGTGATTTATCTATAGTCAAGTATCAGAATATATTTTTGATACATCTCATGAAAAATGGACATAAGATCAACCTATGAAAGTATGTTATACACCATATGTGTGAGTTGATCAAAACAACCTCCATGTTGACATCCCTATTTTATTCAAGGCTTATCTCAGCTATGCTTCATGAAAAAGTATTGGTTGTACCAGATAAAGAATCCATTATGGATTACGAGTCCTGTCTTTCGAAATTTACATTAAAGAGAACGAAAATCAATTAGAATCCATGGGGAAAATATTGGGTGGAAGATAATGACAAATTTTATGAAAAGTGTAATCCAGTGGAACACCCTTCATGACCTAAGGATATTTCTGATCCTGGTATGGAGCCAGATGAACTTGTTGAATATTCTGATGAGGAGGAAGAAGAAGAGGCTATTGTACCTCTGAGAGAAACTGTTCTGGTTGAGGTAGACAGTGAATCTTCTCCTCAAGTCTTATTTGAGAATGACATGCCTATTCCTGAAGAAGTTTTTGATCTGGAAGATCAAATTTCTTCCAAAGAAGAATCTATTAATAAGGTAATTGAAAAGGATATTGTAGAAGAGCATATAGAAGAAGATCTTTCTATTGTACAAGAAGCATCCCTCAAGGAACACCCAGGGGAACAAGATACCCCTAAAGTTGTTCCTTCTACTGAAGAGATAATAGAACAAGGCTTTCAGTTGTCTAGAAAGGAAATGGATAAGGAAATTAGGGATGAATTCGTGGAAATAGATCATGGATCTAAATATATCAGTCTTGAAAAATATTCACCTATTGAGGGGGAGCATCCCCCCAATCTAGAATCTGTTGAAGTCCCTAATCCGATTGATCCAAGCTCAGTGGATACATTGTATAAATTCCCCAGTTATTTTGATGTGACTGATTCCTGGGAAGTCTCAGTTAATGGAATTGATCTGTATACTATGTTTCATTTGAAACTGGAATCTACTCCTAAAGATATCTCTTCCAAGGAGCGTAAGCTTGTCTCAGCTTCTATTCCTAAACATTCACAAGAACCTCCAAACTTGGTGAATAAGTATGATCTGAAAGCATTTGGAGCTACCCTATTAGCTGGAGTTGAAAAACTCATGAATACCCAACCAGCCCCTGTAACCAATTTAAGTGAGAGATATACTGCCCTGTTGTTGGAAAAATTCATATAAAATATTTTTCCCAAGATGCTTCATGAGATTTAAGAAGTCAGAGTCAATAATAAATAGCTCAGTGATGAAGTAAAAACTCTCAGACGTATGGTTGAAGAAATATAGAGAGTTATAACTTCAAGACCAAAAATTGTTTCTTATCCTATTGAGGATATTTTTAGTCATACCCCACAAGAAGTAGGCTCACTGATTCAACCGCATCTAACTTACTTAGTTGAAATGGTAGCTGAAAGAAACAAACAGATTGTTCAAGATATGTGTGAGCTTATTATTGGTCTTAACAAGTTAACTGATGAGTATAAGGGTTGTCTCCAGAAAGTTATAAATCGAATGAAATACCTTACCTTGGCTGTTACTGCTTCTTGTACTTATAGACAATCATCTCAACCCTCTTTAGACACTGATCTGCTCAGAATAGTTTTCCAAGAAGAACTTCAATCTATGCTTAGTGTCTTTGACAAAGAATCTCCATCTGAAGTTGTGAAGAACAGTGACAAGGTTCTTGATTTGGTGATAATTCATTCCAAGATTTCCAATGATGCTCAGTAAGAAGTTTCTAAGAAGGTATATTTCTTCTTCAATCGGATCTTCTCTAAGAATTACATGACCAACCACTTCAATTACCTTGTGAAGAATCTAAGGATTACTCCTATCACTCAAGACTTCAAAACAAAATTCCAAAAGCTCAATGATTTCACTCCTTTGTTGGATAAGTTTATGGAGAACAAGGATGACTTTGAGAAAGCTATACAGTATGGTGGTGAGATCATTTTTTACTTC
Source organism: Viscum album (assembly GCA_963277665.1). Classification (NCBI taxonomy): domain Eukaryota; kingdom Viridiplantae; phylum Streptophyta; class Magnoliopsida; order Santalales; family Viscaceae; genus Viscum; species Viscum album. Next base: position 1,253,987,565 of record OY728151.1, on the reverse strand, counting down.
ATCAAGATTTTGAGGCCTTATTTTCATGTCCAAAGTACTGTAATTGTTTCTCCTACAGCTACACCCTTGAGATCTAGTTTTCCTACCTTCTCATCCTCTACCCATGCCTCCACATCTATGTCTATCTCTCAGGCTCTGAGTCAGATCAGGCATGTTATCCTTGACCAACAGTTTCCTCAGACTTCCACTGCACCTACCTTGGCCCCTTCTATTTTTGAAGGGCTCCCTTAACCATCTCGGTCCACTGGTTCACTCCCTTCCTCCACTTCTTCCTCTGCTCCTGTGGATTCTTCTTCTGATACTACTTCCAAGGTAAAAGAGAAGACAAGCTAGTGCTGAACAATAGTGACTAATATCTTTTGATAGGGGTGTTTTATATATTCTTATTACTTAATGTTTGTAATGACACCTTTTTATCCATATAATTCATTGTGCACTTTTATTGTCGAATTCTTATTTACTCTTTTTGATAATCCCAAAAGGGGGATAAATATGTATTCTATTTGAACTAAATGCAAATTAAAGAAGATATACAATACCTAAGAATAAATCTCTCACTCACACTATTTGTGATCATCAAAAGGGGGGAGATTGTTGGACTCCTCCTGTGTTAATAATGTTTTAATGATCACAAATCATATACATTCTGTAAAAGCTTGTCAATCCTATTTAAACTATCTCAAATCATGTGTACAAATGATTAGTTTCTTTAAGCCTTAAATAATTTTTTTAAACTATTTTTTTTATAATGAAATTCTCTTATGAATGATTACGTTTAATTCATTCTATGAATATCACTATTTAAGTATGTATACAGAGATTTGGCTAATTTTGAGAAACAGTGACCATCCAGACACCATGTCCATCTAGACACCGTGACCATCCAGACACACACTACTACAAATATGGCTTATAATAGTGCTAAAAACCACCTTTAACAGTGCTAAAAATGCGCTGTTAATCTTGTCGAAGATAAAGGGGGGTCTCCTTTATCAGCGTTCAAAAAAGCGCTGATAAAAGTGCCCCTTTATCAGCGCTAAGCAAGTGCTGATAAAGGTAGTCTTTATCGGCGCTATTTTCAGCACTGGTAAATGTATAATATATCAGCGCTCAAAATAGCGTTGATAAACACTACCTTTATCAGCACTATTTTGAGCGCTGATAAAAACTACCTTTATCAGCGCTCAAAATAGTGCTGATATATTATCCATTTATCAGTGCTTAACTAGTGCTGATAAAGGCCAAAGATCCTGGGAAAAACTAGAACCTGCACAGAACCTGCCCAGCACCTGCACACATTACAGCACCTGCACAGAGCACAAAAAACACCTGCACACAGCACAAACAACACCCACACACAAAGCACAGAAGAAAAAAAATGCTACATACATTTACTTGAAATCATGAATACAAAACAACACACTGCTATATACATTTAAAACAATTTTTAATTTTGTTACAATTACATTTATCCAACAAAAAGTTAAAAAACAATGATGTTCCATCCTTTTTGTATCCATCCGCTCTAAAAAATTATCATCCACGACGGCAGTTTCCGAACAAAGCATTCGAACTCAAGAAAAAGATTTCACCTACATAAGAAAAAAAATATTATGTTAGTAATAAAACAATGAAATAAATTAAACATTAATATTAAAAAATTAAATTAATAAAATTTCAATTTTTACCTGTTAAAATATTTATTTTCATTAGTTCATAGGTCTAGGAGAGATGACTATAGAGCAAGAGTTCGTTCCCCATTGTGATGTGATGACCTAGGTAGGTAAATATTTGTGGGATGGTTTGTGGATTGTGGGGACTTTCATGAGGATTTAATGCTATGATGACACATAGGGGACCCAAGAACATTCCCAAGATATATGCGCTCAAGTTAGTCTATATAAGAAATGAAAAACACTCATGAAACGGGACCCTTATTTACTCATATTGCTAGCAAACTACCGAGATGCCTAGATAGTAGAAGAGGACTCACTCTAGTTATACCTAAACGATGGTTTAATCTCTCTTTTAGATAATATTGGGATATGTACATCCTATTAGATTCAAAAATAGATTCTATTCCAAAAGATATTGTATAAAAAGAGTGGTGGATACTAGGGGAGAAGTCCTACAAAGGAAATGCACTAATGAATGCCTATAAAAGATAGAATAGAGAAAGAAGCACCAGGACTCTTACACAATCGTTTTAGTACTCAGATCGGTGGGTAGGGAAATACCTCTATAGACAGATACTTAGATAATATAAAGGGATGCACTTAGCACACATACAGGATTCACCTCACTCTATTCTTGACTAGCGGCATGAGAGGGAGGACTTGGGGAGCTCAGTTGGGATCAGAAGGGAAATACCTCTTCTGGTAAACAAATATTTTTGGACTCAAATATAATGCTTGTACTTATATTAATATTTCCCTCTAGAAGAGACTCATTCTTGTAAATATACTCGATCGGGATACCCATCTAGAAAATGACTCCATTTATGCCTTTTGTAAGGCCTACCCCTTATAGAAGTAAGAGGTATTTCAGCACCTGATTGTAGACAAACCATAGGAGGGTCTGAAGGAGAGAAACCTTTATAATATTCTTACAGGATGTAAAAACTACCTAACCTAATGAGGATATAAAAAATTATATTTTCAATGTATAAGAGAGACCTTCAGGAACTATAAAAGAGAAGGCGACCCGAGGGAGGATGATAGGTTGCTGTTGTTGATCTCTTCTAAGTAGAAAAATACACAAAGACACTAGGCCTCAAGATATTTAGGTTGTAATTAATGTATGTTTATATTAAAAATAATCTAATAATATGTGTTAAAGAATGGGGTTTCTAAATGGAATTATACTAGTGAGGCACAAAACATAAAATAACCAATTAACCAAGAGACACAATTACGTCAATTCCCTTACCTCAACCAGAAGTCCAATAAACTATTTTCAGTTCATACCAACCACAACTAAGTCCATGATCACATGTATTAATGTCCAACAACATTAAATTACATAATTAGTTAATTTTAACCAAAAATCCAGCATGGTATAATAGGCGCCAAACTCATCGTGTAATCCAACAATGCCAGAATGCTGAGAAACTAGGTGCGGTCCACTCCTGACGCACCCCTAAGCCTAGAAAACACTAAATCACCAATATACGTTACTAAATTTATGACAAATTAAGCCTAAAATTTTGAAAACTCAAAAATAAATCTTCCAAAATATATAATCTGCATCAAATAATGATTGATTACTAGTTTATGAAATTTTGAGACATGCTCTAAGAGTCATATATAAAAGTCCCATGAAGAACAATGATTTATCCATACTATGGTATAATAATTACACCTTGAACCATAAAAACTGATAGAAAATCTTTGAGAAAGAAGTTAGAGAATCAAGGAAGATGTAAGAGAAGATACCACATTGATTTGAAATGACGAACAACCGATAATCTAGTCTGGTCTAAGGGGAAAGAAGGAGGGGAATGGGGTTTGGACACCCCCTAAGAACTTGGTTACCAAACGAAGAAACCTGAGGAGGTTTATACTTTATAAACCCATCACCCACATAAAAATAAGTTTTAAATCATGTTACATGAAATGAACCAAGTGGTGACATCACTATATTTTGGGTCCAAAACCTTACTTGAACCCTTTTCCCCATTCATGACCATTATCACCCTATTAAATTCATTCATGTTGTGAATTACCCTTTCACACTATGAGTAGCCTAATGCTACTAAAATTAAATAGAATGACTACCCAAATCATCCTTGATATCCTCCCAAAACCCAATGACATCCCTCTAGCTGCAATACATTTCTGAAACACCTACTAGAGACATTAAAACTCTTAATAACCCATCCCGAGACCTGGTTCAAAAAATGAATCCATCAATAAATGAAAATTCAATTTCCCTTGGTAATTTCTAACCCACAATGATGTTGGTCATTACACGCTTGGGTTATAAACAAGCTCGTTCTTTTATCCATAGTTCTACAGAGTATCATGGACCCCTCACATTAAATCTAATGCATGAGAAAAATAGTGAATGAAATTCAGTCTCAAAGTCAATTATTTTAAATAGGGAACTCAATATCATATTCTTAAATATGGTTCAATGTACACACATTACCCCTCAATCATAATTGGATTAAAAGTCCCTCAACGATACCCATTATCTTATTCATCTACCTAGAAATAATTGTGCAAGTCAGACAACAACACATGTGCTCAAATACATGTTAAAAAAAACGACATACAGAACATTGAAATTTCTTAAAAATGAACCAAGGGGTACACATGTGCTCAAATACTATCTCTGCATGTTGAATCTGCTCCCTCTACTTTAATTTCAGAAATATTTATATTCAGGCCCTATATCTAACTAAAAATGGTGGATATAGACCATATTTGTTGTTTCCATCCATCGTTTGTTGGAAAATGGATTTTTTTGATCCTCGGTGGTTTTGTCGTTCACCCCATACGCACTACACACCATCGTGCCTTACTTCAATATTGATTTGTTCAAAGATCAATAATATGAATCTGGGGATAGAAAACATTGAGTAATAAATTAAGATTTCAATACATCGGATCATTCTCAATCCACAATTGGTACATATCCCTTGAAGGGATCGATATGCTCAAAAAATTTAATCAACAAGGGTGTAAACATAAAATTTAAGATTCCTACTTGAATATTGGATCATTTTTCATCAAAAATCATGCTATCTAATGATTAAAGGAAGTCATTGTGTTCCTTGTATCTCGATCTGCTCTAATATGCCATTTCTTCATCATCCAAGGTTATTCACCAAATAAATTTGGAGGATAATCAATGATCATATATAGATAACATAAGTAGTAGGAATTCACGTTTATCCTATTTGTGTACAATCTACCATCAGGTATGCTTCCCATTCATTTATAAACACATCTATATCATCTTCTGAATATGAGTTTTTACGACAGTCAGGGTAGTACTGAAAAAATATAAATACAAAAAGGATTAATAAATATTTTTAATGAACTCGTAATTATTTTCGAAAATAACTCGTCAGGGATTCTAGTTTGTTGATGAAATACAATCTCTTTCATAAATTTACAAACATAATAACCATAGTACTTTCCGTTTTTTGGACACTGTAGAAACATTGAAAACAATAAGTACTTTGTTTTGATATGTGTTTGGATAGTGAAATGTTATTATATATACCAGGATACTTTTCCATTTGTAGATCTTGTAGGCGTTCTTATCCTTAGGCTCTAGATTCATTCCATGTATTAGATGATATTGATGCACCACCCTATCATAACAGAATCCTCATTAAAATATAACATAAATTATATAACTAAATGTTTAGTTTTAAAATGTTGCATCCACTATATTGAAAATTAACAAATGCCATCATGTGTGGTCGGTTCGTTGGATATCCATTCATTGAATCCATAAAATAAATCTTTAGAGTATTTAAATTGACTGCAATCAGCATCCAATGGTTCCTAAAAATACAAAAAGGAATAAGTAAAGGAAGAAATGAAAATATAGTTGATATGATTAAATTGTAGAGTTTTACCCCTGCATCATTGGTGTTAAAAAGATTCTATCATCCGTAATTTTGTTTTCAAATGATTTGAGAAGAGATGACATTATTACAACCTCTTTATCAGAATCTATTTCGTCTTTTGAAGAGGTGATGTGAGGACTAATGAGTCCAAATTTTTGTTCATGGGGAAATCCCTTTAATTGTTTTTCATATATACGCCTGCGAAAAATATAAAATGTATTTAGTCTTAATTATAATAGTATATCGGATTTTGTAAAATCAAATCATGAAAACATACCTCATGTATACATTTACAACTGAGACGCTTATCCATTCATACTTGAGGAGTTCATTTACATTTTCAGCACAAATGAAATCTGATGTTTCCTCTCCATACATATCTTTTTCAAAATCAACTGTGTGAGCATTTTCATCTTTCAACTTTGTATCTACATGATCCCACAATGATATTAACTGTGGATATAGAACGGGCGGGGTGAAGGTGCTCTCAGTAGACCGTTTCAATCGGTTGGTTGATCCTTGAGATAGTTTTGTGCTGATATTTCATTTCACCCCACAGTCTTTGTCATTTTGTAATAACATTCATCAGTTCAGACCTTTTTTCATTAAATTTTAAAGGTCCAGCTTGAAAAATAAATTGGAAATGGATACCTTTTTGCCGACATGTTTTTTTACAAGAACTGTCTGCCATGAGATGAATGTTCTGACAGCTTGTTCAACCATATGAATGTCTTCATCATCATTTGGATCAGGTAGCTCGACACTCGGATCATTATCTAAGTTAATTGACACTCTGAGATGATCTTTTGGAATCTGTATATTGTGTAGCATGTCATTTTCTATATTGAACACCGTAGCCATCGCTAAAAGGCGATAGGTGGGAGTTGATAGATATAAATCACAGTCATTTTTACCCTGTGGAATATTTGTACAGGAAAGGTATCAGTGTCTATGTAAATCACATTTCACAGAAAAAATTATTAAAACATTGATTACCTCATCTAAGTCAGGTTTTTTAGGGTAATGGCTCGCCTCAAAGCTGGTGGGGGGTGGGGTGGGATCGTCACAAATGGGTTGTTATTGATTTGTTTCTTCCCTTTGCCTCTCTCCCATAAATTTTTCTATCATCTCTCTCTGGTATTGTAATTATTTTTGAGAAATAGATAATTGTTTTTAGGGGAATGGATCGCCTCAGAGTCTTCTAGGTGACGTAGTTTACCATCTTTAGTTCTTGTATATGCATGCCATGTCAATTGTCACGCAGTCTCCTCACTTCCATATAGGTGCCTAAACCTAGGAATGATTGGAAAGTACCATACAACTTTAATAGGACTAGAATAATCTTTCTTGTATCGAGAAGCACCACACTTTGGGCATTCTTTATGTGATTTGTGGTCCTTGAGAAACAATATACAGTCATTCGGGTAGACATGTATTCTTTTAGAGATCATACCCATCGATCATAGCATTCGTTTGGCATCGTATGTTCGGCTTGAGAGTTCATTATCTTCTGGTAGCATGTCATTCAGGAGAGAAAGTAGTTGCATAAAACTGGTGTCACTCCACCCGTTGCCTGCTTTCAAATTATACAGCTTCAATACGGCTGACAATGCTGTATATTTAGTGCAACCAACATACAATGGAATTTTTGTACAACTCTTTAACTTCTCAAACAATTTTGGGAAATCATGAAGTTCATCTTCAAATGTCCTTGTCATTTCCTCAATACGATCTTCATCATCATTCACATCTATAATCACACCCTCCATATGATCATCTTCACTATTCACGCTTCTAATCATATCAGATGATCTATAAAATGTCGTGTTATCTGAGCCACTACCTACATTTGTTTTTCCCCATGTTTATTCTAACATGTATAACTTCGATCTATTCCATGACAGATCAGGTATTCTTCCAACTCCCCTTGACTAATTTTTCTGGAATAACAATAGCGTAAACACGGACAAAGGATTTGAGAAGGGACACATGCATGATCTTATGCAAACTTGATAAACTCTTTCACGCCATCTTCATACTCTTTTGTCATCCGATTGGCATTCATCCATTCTTTATTCATATTCATCGTCTTTATGGGTTCGATCTCGAACTTTCCTAATATTATGTTTTAATTAATCAGGTAGCATTGTTTGGGTTTTATAAAAACAAATCATGGTACAAATTCCTTTAAACTCATGAGAAATCCATATACATGGTGTGTCCAGTAGGGTGAACATCGTGTATGTATAAGATACCTGATTTAATCTGACATATATAAAATTTATTCCAAGTTAGTCTTATAATGACTGAATGATGCCATTGAAAATACATGACATTTAGAACAACTTGAGCTAAAGGCGTGTACTTTAGATACATATTGAGTCACCTCACCAGCTATGCATCACATTTTTATGGAATACATGGTGTGTAGTCCTTATATGACAACTAGGGGTGTATAGTCTATACACATCAAGTTTCTATGGTATCTATACATGGTGTGAGTGAAGTAAAACACATCATATTGTTCTACCATTATTTCATAGCATGTACATGGATTCATGATGAAGTATATGTCTTGGAGATACATTGTGTATGACCTAGGTTCACCTGACATGTAATATTTAAAATGAAATTTATTCCAAGTTTGAGTCAGAAGATTAGTCATGTGGTGTAAATTTTGGAGATAAATGTTGTGTGGAATTAATATCTATATGAAATCCATGTATGGTGAAGCATGTTCCATTTAACAAGACTACATACCTTGTATTTTAAAGTGTCTCATAGAGTCCTCTAGAAGTGGTTTTCTAGGATTCAATGGAATTGCACTAGTAACAAATTGGTGGTTCCATTGAAATGGATAAAGTTTGGATTGATATTTAATGGTGGAAGAACTACAACATGGAAAACAAATGGTATATCAATCATTCCAACAACCAAAACACCATACAAAAACACAATCATGATCACAATCGCAACACCATACAAACCAAACAATCAAAATTTTAGATTTTACAAAGCGTCCCTTATTCAATTTTGTTTGTTAATTCAGGGGTTATCATAGAAGTTTTATCATCCCGGGGTGTTCATTCATAAGTCAAGTATACGTAAATTACCAATTTTTATATTCCAATGTTCAATAAGAACCAACCAACATTCAATTTATTTAGTGCGCAAAAAAGGACCACCAACGACCACGATTTTCAGCGGGGCATTTAGCCCATAAATTTCACATTATAACCATAAATATCAAACAGTAATAACATGAGAACAAGAGGAAACCAATGAATAACAGGAGAAAACTCACCGCGAAGGTGTCTTAAGCACATGACAGAGGTGCGTTCGTGGCAGAGGAGAGGCGCACAACAGAGGGGATTTCCAACTGAAAAGAAAAACTAAAATAGGGGAAACCCATGAGAATAAAATAATATAAAACCAAGTACACCATTTACCACATCCCACAAACCCCAAAAGACAATGTGTGGAAATAAATTTAAATTTATTGATAGAAATCACCATCTAATCACTAATTTTTATCCAAACCATAGGTGAAAAAAAATCCAAATAGGAATTAGAAGGATCACATACCTCGAGAAAAGAAATCCATCCATAATAGTGATCAATCATAGAACAATGTGAACTAGATGGGAGGGAGTGACCCAAAATATCATCGGGATAAAGATCTATCCAAGAGGATAATTTTGTAAAAAATATGAAGCCTCAAGAACTCTATGGATCCCAAAAAACCTTTTCTGTGACATTGACACTACATGTAATACATTTACACGCCATGTAATCCTCTTGACTTAGATACACTAAAAAAAGTCACCTTTTATTTAAAACATTATAGTTTTTATTTAAATGATATGTAACCATTACAAAGTTTGTAAAATTGCCACATTGTGCATCCAATTAATGTGTCATTTTTGGAAGTCATTACATGTCATGTACTCCATTTACACATCATGTAATTTCTCATAATATAGTAAAAAATGTTGTTTCTAAAAATTCCCTAAAGATCACTAAATTTACCAATACATGTGTCCTCCAAATCCTTTCTCAGCATTCCTCAACAAAAAAAATCCAAATAAATGTTAAAACATACCTCACATAAAATGTAATGAGACTTTATAATCTCCCGACCATAAATGATTTCCCCCATAAATCCCTCAAGATCATGTATCCTCTAATGAAGAAGGACACTAAAACCTCATCAATGAGTCATTCCCCCATGTATCATGGATATATTTTCTGAACTACCACATTAACTAGACTCGGGGTCGTTTAATCATGTAGCACTTTATACTCCAGATTCATAATCTGAATTGGCTGGGGAACCAAAGTATTATCGGGATCAAGATCAACATCCCCCTTCTAATCACATGTAAATGATATGGTATATACCAACTAAAATGGAAAATATTAAACACATCATGGATAGCTATCATACCAGATGGTAACTAAAACCAATAAAAAATACTACCTAGTGACCAAAAATCACCATGTTTATCCCATTACTCGGTGCAAATAGACATTGATAACCTAGCCACTAATGTCCCAAGTGATGTGAAACGACGATAAAGACCTAATCACTAACCTAAAAAAACATCAGTTGATTCCAATGGTTCGTATTGAATTTATTATGACTTTGTGTAATGATTAAATTCTTCCAGATCAACCGCACCATCTCTTTCATCTCTTGAACAACACTCGAACCAAATATGGACCACTCTCCCAACTCTTCCCAGTACTAGGGATATCTATATGGATTCCCATATAAAGAAATGTAGGGATCCATCTTTATCACATCCTGATAACAATTGTTATATGGGAAATCAACAAAAGGAAAATTCTTTTCCCAATATCCAATGAAATCATGTGAATGATTCTGGAGAGTAACCTCTAGAACATTGACTTACCTTTCTGTATATATATCCATCTATAGATGATAATGTGTTCATAATTTAACCTAGAAAACTAGTGAAACCTATAATGATTTCCAAAACCTGAATTTCAACCTCAGATCACTTTTTGAAAAAATTATAGAGGTAACCTCATGAAGTCTCACAAAATCTAAAACATACAAGTCCGTGAGTTGTTCCACTTTCATCACCTCATTAATATGAAGGAAGTACACATATTTTTGGAGTTGATCAACAACCACCCAAATCATAACCTTCTTGCAAGGAGTTTTTTTCAAACCAATAAAACATTAATGAAAATATAATCCCACTTCTATACTGGAATGTTTAATGGCTAAAACAACCACACAGGTCTCTAGTGCTCCTCCATAATTCTATAATATGTAAGGAACCATGAATCCAAAACCGTTATCAACTATATCATCCATTAAATCTTTAAATAACACCTCATGTTAGGATTTCACATGTTCAATTCAAGAAGAACAAAAAAAATTACCTAAAAATGAATATCAGTAATGGTAACGGTGGCGGCGGACGCAGTGTCGGAGGCGGAGGCAGCAGTGGCGGTGGTGGCAGCGGAGGCGGCGGCAGTGCTAGAGGTGGCAGCGGTCGTGGCAGTGAGGTTAGAGGTAGCGGCGGGGGTAGAGGCAGCTGTGGAGGCAGTGGCAGTCACGTCAGTGGGGGTGGAGGTAGCGGCGGCGGTGGCAGCGGGGGCGGGGGCGGAGGCGGCGACGATAGTAGAGGAGGAGGAGGACGAGGAGGAGGAAGGATGAGGAGGAGGAGGATGAGTTCGCAGTGGATGAGGGGCCTGGTTCGGCTTTCGAGAAAGCTTGACCGCATGCGAGTGAGGATGGCCAGTTAGGGTTATTAAATTAAACCTGATGGAACCTTTATCAGCACTTGTTAAAAGTGCTGATAAAGGTATGTTTTATCAGCACTAAAATAAAAGCGCTGATAAAACACTCATTTATCGGTGATTTTTTAGCGCTGATAAACAGATACCTTTATTAGCGATAAAAAAAGCGCGGATAAATGTTACCTTTTATCAGCGCTAAAAAAGGGATGATAAAGGGTACACCTTTATCAGTGCTTATTTTAGCGCTGATAAATGTAACATTTAGCAGTGCTTTTAGATAGCGCTGATAACGGTATACCCCTTTATCAGCGCTTTCTGTTTAGCGCTGATAAAGGGCGATGCTTACCTTTCCCTGTTTTGTGGTAGTGATAGTGACCATCCAGACACCATGACCTTCCAGAAACCATTTCCAACACCGTTTCAAGGAGACACCATTTCAGGGAGACACCTTTTACAGAAAAACTATGACACCATTTCTTTATCCGTTTTTTCGTTTTTCAATTTAATTTCTATCAGTCATATTTGAAGTTTTTAAAAGAACTAACATAATTAATGTTTCTTTTTAGACATGTCACCTAATAGTACGAGGTACGAGGTGCAGAATACATGCATCCTATCAGCTCGAACAAATGCATTCTAAGAATAAAAAGAACAGTGTGATCGGGGTGACAAAAAAACAATAGTGTAACAGAAAAACAAGTGTATTTGCAATAACGAAGAAGCACGAGCATTCATGCAACCCGATACTGATGAAGAACACACAAATCATACTAAAATCCTAGAGCCGATAACATTTCCGCACTATCAACTCCACGAAGAACACGATCCAGATCTAGTTGACTTACAATACTCTGTTTTCCATAAGATAACTCAATTTCTGAATCTGCTTCATCCCACAAGTCCAGATCATCATAGACTAACACTCAAAGAACTTATAACCTTATCTCATAATTTCTACTCTGTTGTGTATTATTTTTATCTTTCAAGCAGTGCATGTGTCTTTATAAAAACACGCACTGTCTCCTGCATCAAACTGAAGGATACACGATATCCTTTCTCTTAAATCTTTTTACACTTGTGTATTCCCAAGGATAAGTGTGGAAGAGGTCCCTATGTGACCTGTTAGTTCATACCCATGAAGAATTGTGGAAGAGGTCGTGTGACCTGAACAGCCTTGTGTACTGTTGTTAACCCCGATCCAGGGTGTGGATCAAGTTTATTTATATAAACTTCTTGGTTCCATGTGATCACCAAGTGGAGTGGATTAGGTATCTTCTTAAGAGTGAACCAATTGTCTTATATCCACTATGTTTTTTATTTTAGTTTTCTCTATTTTACTGTTTAATTCAGAAATCACTAAATTTACTTGGATAGTTAATCTTGGAAAGAAGTTATAATTGTTTTTCCTTATTAGAATAACTTCAAAAGTAATGTTAATAACTGATATTAATATTACTGAGAATTAATCAATCTTTTAAGAAGTTATTTAAACTGTCAAACTTTCATAACCGTATAACCTTGATTAACTGGGCTGTATTTAAATTTATTGGGGAACCTTTTTAAGAATACTTTTCAAAGAGAAATTTTTATAGATACTCAATTCACCCCCCCTCTTGAGTACTCTACTCTGACCAACACCATCCTATGGAAACTAGTAGGTGCACCTAATGTCTTATGGTGGTCCAACACAGGTCTATTCTGGTAACCCAGTCAGGTTTATTATAGACTAGATTTAATTCAAATGAGAATTTGGTTATGGAATCTTCTATAAGAGTGAAATAAGGTATTTTAGGATGGAAACAATCTTGGTAGAAGTATTTATGATGAACTTAAGCTATAAATAAAGTGTCTAATTTATTTTTTTATCTTTATATATTCTCTTATGATCTAATTTTATTTTGGCCTCTATCTATTTTCTAAAATATAGTTATATCACTTTGATGATGAAAAGTATTAAAGGGGTGTGTATGAATACGAATCATTTCCTCCTTGGTTATGTCACCATTAATTGGGAAATAATGGTTAAATTTATTATGTTATAGTAATTCTTGATGACTATGGCTTTGAATTTTTTATGATGAATAATTTTAAAGGAGTGTGTAATGTAAAGACTCAAAAATTCTTATTTCATACTTTGCTACTTTTTCAAAGAGAATGATAACTTTATTTTTATGAAATAATAGATAAATTCTTTTATAATTTTTTTAATAATTATAGTTATAATTTAATTATGTGTTGATATGATATTTTATATTTTATTATATTTTGAAGGATAGATCACCAAAGATTAATATCATTTCAGATTGGGGGTCTTAACTAGAGAATCCAAACCCTTTTTTGGAAAACAATACCCCCATGACACATTTTTTATTTCTTCACTCATTATTTATTCTGCTATATCTATACATTAATAAATATAATAATATTTATATATATTTAAAATGAAATTTATTATATATAATGTTTATTTTTTGATATTTATTAATAATATAAATATACATAAAATATAAATATATATGTATTGAAATAATTATGTGTATTATAAAATTTATTATAATAAAATTATAATATATTTTTTATAATTTATGGAAAACATTATATATATATAGTGTATACATGTTTGTGTTTACATATATATACATGCATATATTCATATACCACACCAATATATTTAATCATTATATCACAACTATGTGTCAATATAAATTTTTAGTGAAAATTTCATAAACAACGCATCTATGTTTCTAAACAAAAATATTTAACCATTACATAATTTTTCCAATATTTATGAGTATAAATTTTTACATGAAATTTAATTTTTGAAAAAAACTCTGAAAATTTCAATAAATATTAACAATGAAAATATACAATGAACATTTACAGTTAGAAAATAAAAATTTATACTTTGAATATAATTTTCAATAAAAACTTAAAAAATAAAATATAATATAATGATGCGGCCCATATGGTCCCCATGGATGGAAAATAAGCCAAGTGTGTCACCTTAGGACCACCACCAATAGACCTGGGTTTGGCGACTAGCACCGAGTAGGCATAACATTTAAATGAGAGGCCTTATCCAAATACACCTATACACATGTGCACTACCAAAATTCATGAAACAAAGAAGAGTAATAATAAATGGGAACCTCTAGAATGTAAAAAATGCATACAACAACCTATAGGAAAACATTATAGTATAATAGAAAGATATAGATACTAATTAGGAAAAAATACATACCCAACCAAGATGTGTTCCAACTAAATAGTAAAAAGGGGAAACTAGGAGAGAGATCGACTCATGATATTTGAGTCTGACCACCGAACATAGTCAATGCATCCAAGTTTACCTATGCTTCTCCAAAACTAGTTCCACCAATGTCACCGCCAATTTATCTGTCATCTATATAAGTCAAGACACGTGAAGGAAAATCCCATGCAGGGGTGAGTATAAACATACACAGTAGTATGCCTCAATAAGTATAAATTAACAATAAAGTAAATGGTTAGCTCAACCCATGAAGAAAAGGGGAGGTAGAAACCCAACAATACATATATTCTCATAAAGATATACCTAAATCTAAAATAGAGGAAAATCAATCTGTACAACTAGCTAAGAAATATGGGTCTTCTATGAATCCTAGAATCAGTACTGTCTTGATTCCATAATTCCAATGTAAACCTCTCTTGAATATAGAGGAGAAACCACACATAACTAGTATATGCCTCATAAAAGGTAGTTATGAACCTAATGGAGGACCTTTACCCCTCCAGTGATCAGTGAACGAGGCATAATAACTATGCAGATAGTGGAACCACAATCCTATAATATGGGAGATTGTCTAATATTATAGTGTATTTGATATAGGGGACCAGCGCCTTGGAAAACCCAACCATCAGGGGAGTACTAACCACAGTGTCACTTCAATGATTTCTCCAGATCCATGTTGTCATCCTAAAAACATCACTAAAAATGAACATCTAATCAACATGACAAGAACATAACCTAGGATGGATTGATATATCACATCAAGATTTTAAATTACTAAAACACCTAGAGAAGGTGAATTTCATGGAATGTGTGTAATTTATACCATAAATCAATCCCAAAAATTCATGATGTGAGATGGTAGTTCACACTAGGAAAGTCACCTCTAGAATCTTGAGTCCCATCACTCTAGGATGCTGCTATTGTATTAGCTAAAATCCCTTCTGAAAACCTTATAAGACACTTTGATGAATTCTGTCACATTATTGAACACCCATCTCCAGTAACCCATTATTGGGAATAATGATCTCCAGTCATCTTCATGCACCAATATTTATCTAAAACATGTTTTTTACTCAATAATCCATTTGCCTCACCCAAGTACTCCCATTATTCATTTCCAAGAGCCATGATATCATCATCGATTATGGAACCCCATGTTTATAGGGGTTTTAACATCATCCACATAACCATAGAATGGATCCACAGGGATGCTATTTCTCAAACATATATAATAAGAGTTGAATCTCTAACCACATGGGTATATGATGAAGTATGTAAAGAATGAGGTAGAGATCCATCAAACCCAAAAGTGAGTATCATTTTTGGCCAATATGGGTTCGACCAATGATTATGGTTATGAAAAATGAAGAATATAGAAAGGATACCATTAAAAAATAAATCATGCGCTATGAAGAAAATATTTTAAAGTAACCAATGGATTCTCCACATATAAACCAATCTATTCTAGAATCCATAAAAATAGGGAAATAAATAGAAAATAATAAATCCCTACCTTTTCATTGTATTGGTCAATGATGAAAAAAAAATTCAATGATGTAATTTGTGATTTCTAAAAATTATTTCATTGATGAAAAATCCTAATAGCCCCAGATTGACACTATTTGATATCTTAATGTCAAAGATAAAAGATAAGAATCACAGGTTATAAGAACATTGAAAATCACCCTAGGGTCACTTGTATTTCAATAGGAATGGTGGTCATATAAAGAATATTTGAGGGAAATATAAATTTATATAGATAATGGGAACAAACCCATTAATGGAGTGAATCCCAAGTTCACACTGTAAACATCACATGGCTTGAATCTACTAAAAAACATTTCACCGAATCGATAATAGCCATAATTATTTCACATCATGGACAAGCATATTCATTCCATTAATACTTCAAAGCTAGAACCTCATAAAAATATTCCCTAAAGATTCACCCTAGTTATTATGTATTCACACTATAAATCACCTCATTTAGTTACAAACACCTCAACTTGATCCTTCCCCTCCTCAAAGTCCCTTTGAGAAACTCCACCACGCTACACAAATCAGGTAACATGTTAGGAATTTTTTGGTTCGACAGAAAAAGGAATAAATCATGAAGAAAAATTTAATGGGTCCATAAATCTAAAAACCAAAGTTTTTAAATCCTTCTCAACTTCATGTCCTTTTACCCAGAAAGGTAAGACCAGATAAAAAGGTGAGAGTATTTTTCTTGCATCTAGATTTCATGTTCCCCTTAGATCTCCTGAGAATTTTCATACTGCCAAAGGATGTGCACCAAGGGAATAAAAAAAGTATTTCCCTTGTCTATACCCAATCTCCCAATGTTCTCTAAAAATGTGGCTACTTCCTTGATTTATAACTCACCTGAGTTGATAATGTGTGATGGGTCATGCATGTATCTTCTCAATCATGAAACATGGAAGATTTCATGAACTTAGTCCAACTATGTGGTAAATCCAAGAAGCAGGAATCCTTTTTAACCTTGTGCAGTATCTCTAATGGCACAATGTACCTCAAGGATAGATTAATAACCCAAAAAATATCCATAAACCTCATTGAGGAGATACCTTTAGGATTACATGGTCTCTATTATCAAACTAAAATGGAATAAAATTTTAACTTTTATAATATTTCTGTCAACATTGAGTTGTCCACATTTTCTCATGGATCACCCAAACCATTTTTGTCATTACCTAGACCAACTCTAGTCCAAAAATAGATAAACCACTAATCCCAATGTAGTACAAGGGTATCATACAAGGTCTCTCAAACTAGGCCAAAAATAGTTCCATGATGATAGTAGAGTGATAAATGTTATTTTAAGATAAATCCACCAATGGTAAGTGATCCTCCCTTATATGATCAATTTCTAACATAATGGATTGCAACATGTCCTTTAGGACATGAATAATTTTCTTATTCTGGACATAAATTTGGGGGATAAATGTCATTATCATCTATAACTGGGTATGGAAATCTTCCCATAAACCCGTTAACAACCACAATGTAAACCAAGAATCATGTTCCTAGAAAATCATTAAAGGTACCCCATAAAGATGTAAATTATTATACATATACAGGTGCCCCAAAATCTCTATTGAACTCTACTCCTTGAGGGAAATAATTTGATCCCAATTTGTAAGCTAATCGATAATCACCCAAATAGAATTGTGGACTCGCAATGTTTTCTGAAGAAAAAAAATCCATTGATATGTGATATAAATTCCATTTTGATTCCTCATGAGGTTGATCCAATCCTTTTAAAACCCGGTGCTTTGCGTTCTGGTGAGGTACCTACAGACAAACTCAGTGACAATCCACTTTATGATGACCTTCCAAAACTATCATCAAAAGTTAAGTTATATCTTTGTCACTCTAGTATATAACACTAAAATGGAGCTGAGAAACTCCCTCAACATCTCCCCTTACTGTGAAACTGGTACCACCATTCATCCCCATAAGTGAATAAAGTTCTCCCCACATTCAAAGTACTTATATGGGGTATCTCTTGAGGATATCTTGTCTTGAACAACATCATAATATATGTATCCCAACTGAGGTTCTCCTCACATGCTATAAAAGTGGTGGGGTTAACACCATCAACTAGAGATAAGATCGTTCTTTATCTAATAATATGGTCAACTGTAATGAGGCCAACTGCTTCGATTCCTCCTCCACCAAATGAGACAATGAATTTCTTGAAAGGGAATATGTGACCATATTTACCTTCCATGGAGAATAGACTATCTCAAATTTTCATTCCTACAAGTACTCTATCAGTTTCCTCTTTCTAATGTCAATATATCACTTTGAAAATATAGACTTGAGACTCGGGTGGTCTGAATAGACCAAAAATCACTCACTTTTAAGAGAATTCCTCCAAATTCTCAATGAGAAGAATACTGCTACAAATTCCAAATCACGGGTTGCGTAGTTTTGTTCATGGAGTCTTAGTTTCCTTGACTCATATGTAATCATTACATGCCTCTGCATCAGCACACACTCGATCCTAGCTCTAGATGCATCATTGAACACTACGTACTCAATATCCTCCTCTAGTAGTCACATCACATGATCATTGGTAAAACTCAGCCTCAGCTACTCAAAGGATTTATAATATTTCTTGGTCTAGTAGAATGACTGCCCTTTGTATGTCAAAGAAGTTAAAGGGTTTGTAATACTAGAAAATTATACCATAAGAATTTAATAGAACCCTTATAACCAAAGGAAATTCTACACCTCCAACATGATCTTGGTAAGTTCCCAAGCTATCAATACCTCTATCTTCACCCATTACACAACTAAACCATGTTTAGAGATGAAATTCCAAAATAAGAGAACCTATATAATCCAAACCACACACTTTTAGAGTTTACTAAATAACCAATGCTCCCAATGTAAGTCCAGGACCATCCTCAAATGATTCATGTGATCCTTCTATGACACAGAGTAAATGATAACTTCATCAGTAAATAAAACCAAAAACTAGTCTAAGAAGTGTTAAAAGATATGATTCATAAGTTCCATGAAAATATTAGAGGCATTCATCATACAAAAGGTCATTACTATTAAATCATAGTGCCTATAGTGATATCATAATGTCGTATTCATAATATCCTCAATATGAACTTGTGGATGATGATAGATGAAATTGAGATCAATCTTCAAGAACCATTTTTCACCTTTCATCTAGTTAAAAAGATCATCAATACATATAAATGGGTATTCTTTCTTGATCATCACCTGATCTAGGTGATGGTAATCTGCATATATCATCAATATCCCATCCTTATTATTTGCGAACAACACATGAGATGGATAGGGGGAACACTAGGTTTGATAAATCCCTTATCATGAAGGGCCTACAACTACACCCTCGGCTCATAGAGATCAATAGAGTCCATAAATTATACCATTTAAGATATCAGTGCGGTCCTGGGGTGTAAGTTGATGCAGAAGTTAATCTATTACCTCATAGGTAGTCCCAAAATATATTTGGGGAATATGTCAATGTATTCCTCCACCATCATTGGAAGGTAGGAATCTAAAGATCCCACCAAACCACTGAGAAAACTCAAAAACTGATGGGAGATAGGTTGCATCTTCTTTCTCTTGATCCCCACCCATTCTACTAGTATGTCCTTCTCACCATAGAATACAAATCTTGTCTCATCAGTCCATAGTGATATAACTCTATAGTGGTGATAGTCTATCTGAGTACACACTGGTGATAACTAGACCATACCAAATATAACATCATATGGTTTCATCACAACAACCAATAAGTACCATGATAAACACTCTTTAATGAGTGTTATATCACACTATTAGTAGAAGTGTGAAATAGAATAATCTATCCCTGCAGGAACTTCCAGCCACAACTGATGGGTACAGGCTTGATAAGGATCTCTAGCTCTAAAATAAGGGATATATAAATGAAGGAATGACTCAATAATATGTTTATATGTACGAAAGATAAATTAGAAAAGATATATATCTTACCATAAATCATCTCATGTGCAACCTAATCATATTCTCCCATTTTTTGTAACTGACCACACCCTCCAAGGGTATATATTTGGGCCTACCATAGACCACCTATGGGTGATGGTGGTGGTAGGTCATAGCCATGTCCTCTACCAAAAAATACACCTAATAGGGCTCCACCATTCCCTATTCTAGCACCACCACTCTGAGGGACATCCTAAAACCCTAGGAAATCCATGATCGAGATACTACCTCTATCATGGTGGTCTATCTATACTTTAACCACTATCTATAGATCGTGGGGTTAGACAATCATGAGCCATGTGACCACATACATAACAATCATAACATCACCTATCCCTTAGATGAATGAATACCCTATGTAATCTTTGTGTTGTAGATTCCCATGTTTGAGTTTGAGAATGAGTATGTCTCTTACACCGAGATCATGAAGGTTGACATCTAATAGAAGAAGAAAATGAATCTACTTTACGATGTATACTGAAAGATCCAAAAACCTTACACTCATAATATAGAAATATCTCCACCACCAAGGCCTACTCTAGCACCTCAGTATAATTACAAAATCATAGAGGGACTACACTAGCTCAGATGTCCTTGCATAGGCCCTACTCAATATTTTTTATCCATAAGTATCCATTTTTAATAATGTCAGGAGAGTTTCATGTGAGGTTAATGAAACCTAATACATACTATATAAAATTTATCTCACTCTACTAAAAACTATAAAATATTGTAAATCCATACAAGGTGAAAGATCAAAGGGTAATACTCATTACAGAAAAAGTACTGAAAGTCTTTCCAGGAGAGTGCCACCTCATCATGGGTATGAGTGTCAAGGCCCCACCAATACCCTGATACTCCATGGAGAATAATTTTTATGAGCACAAACATATGATCTGTTGGGGTCTACATGATCCATAAAACTCAAACCAATGACTCAGGATAATCCTCTTCTTCCGAAGGGTCTTGGTCGCCATGAATCCTAAGCTGTATCTATCATTGAAACTTGTGTAGTGCATATATCCTGCATGCATCATCACCCCACCCTAGTGGAACAACTAGTTGCTCAATATGTAGGAAAACACCAAATTTAACAGTTATAGGTGGATCTGCACACCACTCATAAGGTGGAATCTCTACTTTCTGCTCTACTGTAGGGAAAAACTCATGGATATGTCCATGCACTAAGGTCTCATCACTCAACTGGTCATCATCATAACCCTATCTTGGTATCCTTGCTGGCTACCATTATGGAGGCATCCTGAATGTTAAAAATACATACCATGGTTAGTTAGGCATATCTTTAGAGATGACCCATGAAGGATATGAAATTGAAAACCAATTATTATATGATGCATGCACCATTGGTTTACATAAAAATAGTAACACGGTATTTCAAGTCAACAAATAGGTGGTTAGAGTCCTAATGTATGGATATTTCATCCATTGTATCACTATTAGGTTACCTGGTCTGAGAGTTAAACTCCAGACACTTTAACACTATTGAAATAAGTTCACAAACTAATCCTCATGAAACATCTATATCCACACACCATACCTAGTGAAAACATCATTTGATACCAATTTTTCATGACCTGACCCATCAGGGCCCCTCTTGGACTGGAAGTAATCCAAGTGTTACACCTCAACACCAATTCAAATAGAGTAGGGGTTGAGACTAGGGCTAAGTAGAAATAACACTAAAATGTTAGGCCTTAGCCTAATGTAGCAATACACATGTACACAATTAAAATCCATGTAACAAAGTGAATAAATAATAAACCAGAACATCTAGAGTGTAAAATATGTATACAATGACCCATAGTTAAACATCAGAGCACAAAAAAATATATAGATAGAAAATAGGATATAATAAACCCCCAAACAAGATGTTTCACAAACTAATAGTAAAATGGGAAAAGTAGGAGAGATCTCAGATGATGATATTTAAATTTGACCAATGAACATGGTCAATGTCTCTAAGTATAACTATAATCCTATAAAACTAGGTCCATCGATTTCCCCACAAAAATTTCTATCATATCCATAATACATGACATGTGTGGGTAAATCCCATGCAAGTGTGAGTATAAACATGCCTAGTAGGACACCTCAAAAAACATAAAGCAACAATAAAAACGTTATCAGACCAACCCAAGAAGAAAAGGGGATATAAAAACCCAATAATACAAATATTCTCATAAAGATACACCTTAATCTAAAATAGTGGAAACTTGATATACATAACCGACTAATAAAGAAGAGAATAACAAAAATACATGTGTTAGTGCTCTCTTAACGCCAAAAGTCCAACATAAACCTCACTAGAATATAGTAGAGGAACCATGCCTTGTTAGTAGATGCCTAAGAAGATGGAGTTCTGACTCTAGTAAAGGACCTGATCCCCGACAGATCTTGGTGATGGGAGAGTACTAACTTCATAGATAGAGGACTCACACCCCTATAATATTAGGGAGTACAGACTACCAATTCATTTGATATAGAGGACTCAACCATCAGAAAACCCAACTGTCAAGGGAGTACCCACCCCAACATCACTCTGATGATCATGCATGATCCGTGCCATTTTTTAACATAGAGTTATATAAAATATAATATACTCAACATGCTAATAAGATAACTGAGTTGACCTAAAAAATCATGTCATGATTCTATGAGGATGAAACACCTCTCTAATGTGTGGTTCATGAAGTTTTTGGAATGCACACCATGAATCGATCTCGAATATTCATGACATGAGATATTGGTTCATGCCCAGAAAGTCACCTCCATAACCTCATGTTCCACCAGTCTAGGATGTATCCATTATGATAGTTGTGATCCCGGCTAAAAATATTACCAGATGCTCTGAACTATTCCACCCCCACCAAACACCCATCTCTGGTCACTCATTGTTGGAACAATGATGTCTAGATATTCTAATTCCCAATATTCTTCCACAAAACACTTTATATTCAAGAATCCATTTGTCTCACTCAAGTATGCCTATCTATCACCACTATGAGTCACAATATCATCACTAATAATGGAACCCTATGTTGATAGTGCTCTGAACATCATCCTCATAACCATAATGTGAATCCATAGGGATGATCATGCTTAAACCAATATGGAAATAGTCAAATCCTTGACCATATGGGTGGATGATGAAGTACACAAAGAATGGGGGGAAATCCATCAAACACCAAAGTGAGTATCATCATTTTCCAATTTCAGTTTGGCTAATGATTATGGTTGAAAAAACCAAAGAACATAGAAAATATATCATGAACAAATAAATAATGGCCTATGCAAAATTACTGAAAAGTTATCATGGGATTCTTCTTAGATAAACCAATCTAGGATAGAATCCATAATAACAAGGAAAGGAACCACAAATAACAAAGCACTAACACATTATTGGAACAATCACTAATGAATAATGAATCGATGTTTTTTCTCTTTCAAGTTTCTAGGAATTTTATCATTGTTGCAGAATCCTAACAATCTTGGATTTCCACTATTCAATCTCCAGATTATAGGGATCAAAGCTAGGAATTATGGGATGGAAGAACTCCAAAATCACCCAGGGGTCTCCTAGAGTTCAAGAGGAATGATTTTTGTATAAAGAAAATTGGATGGATCTAGAAATTTATATATAGTATGGGAAGATACTAGTTCACCATGTAAATCCATGGTTCACGCCACAAAACTCACACAATTTCTATCTCTTAAAAAACCTTTCCTAAGATCCACAATAGCTAGAAGGATTTATCACTATAAACAGAGATATTCATTATGTGAGCCATTTGAATCCCGGACCTCATGAAACTATTCCTAGAAGATTCTCACCGTGAATTATGTATTCACACTATGAATTAACCACATATATATATATATATATATATGTATATATATATATATATATATCAAATCAATCCTTATCCTCATCAAACTCACTCGGGGAACCTCCACCACCCAACACACATCAGGTAACAGGCTGGGAAGGTTCCAGAATGACACAAAAGGGAGACATCATCAAGAAAAATTCAAAGGGTCTATACATTCAAAAATCTGTTTCATTACATAAAATATTTCAATGAAATTTTATGCCGAAAGTTTTTAATTATCAGTGGAAATTATAAATTCATACATAAATATTGTATAAAATAATACTATAAATTTATATTAATTTTTTTAATACAAATTGAAATTGAAAATTTTATATGAAAATTTTCAATAGATTTTTGCATTGAAAATTAATGGTATATATTAACTAAAAATTGGGAAAAATGAAAATTTTTATTGAAAATTACACACAAGTACACACTAATATAAATATACAGTAAAATTTATAGTGAAATTTTTATTTATATATCCATTTTATGTTGTTATTATATATATATATATAATATAAATAATATTAATTATGATGTTTATTTTTTTATAATATTTAATAACTACATTTATTGTATGATATATATATATATATATATATTATATTTTATTAAAAATAGTTATCGATATCTATATATATTAATTTATTATATATATATATTTAAGTATAAATATATAACTGTATATATATATATATATATATTTGCATGTGTAATTTTTAGTCAAAATTTAATTTCCAATGTTACATCCAAATTTTCAACATGAATTCTCAATATTTATTTATACTTATCCATAAAAATTTATACGAAAAATTTAATTTACTATAGTAACTTCAACAATTTCCATTAAAAATTTCAACGAGATTTTAGAGTGAGAATTTCTATTTACCTGTGTAAATGTATTCTTAAAATTTAATTTTCAATATATAATTCCAATATATTATTCCAATGATAATTTCCAATGAAATTTTACACAAAAATTGAAATTATTAATTTAAATTTAAAATAAATATTCAATATAAGTATATACATGTATATTAATATAAGTATATATGTACATACATATATGCATAAATATATATTAAAATAAGTACGCATGTATGTACATTTCAATGTAATTATTTAAAAATATTCACACACACACAAATATATATATATATATACACAAAATGTATTTATATATACACATTCAATCATATAGTGCAAGTTAATATTAGAAAATTTCCCTGAAATTTACAAGGGAAATTTAAACTGAAATTTTATTACTAAACTCTTAAAACAAATACATGTTTAATTTTTCATTTTTAATATGTTAACACATAAATAAACAATGTAATATTTTACTAGAAATTCCCAGTGAAAATTTCAACATGAAATTTTCAGTGTGAATTTTCAATGTATTTGTGTGGAGTAGAAGAATGCTTGAAAGAAAACTGGTGACTGTTCCCTAGTCTATATGTTGCAAGCCTTTGGATAAAGGTGGTCTCAACATCAAAAATCTCAAATTGTTTAATGATTCCTTATAGGCTAGACTCACTTGGAACCTTCTTCATAATAATACCAATTTCTTGATAAATTAAAGGAAACTTAAATTATATGATCTCTTCCATATATAATTTTATTAAGAATAAATTTTCCAACATTGCGTTTAACTCCAGATGGATGGTGAACAAAGAGTCTTCCTTGAACTTATGGCTTGTCAACTGGACTAGTGCTCCTCTCATTTTAGTGGTTTCCCTGATTCAACCTCTTGAGAACACCAATAATACTTTTAAAGATATGTTAATATCTCATAGCTTTAACTTGCCTAAAAATATTAATAAGGTCATTGATAACATTCCCTTTTCCAATGCTGACAATTTTTAATTTGGGAACCTGCTCATTATGGTATTCTTGACTCAAAAAAAAAATTTATGAACATATTCTTAGTAATTCTGACAATAACTTGAGATGGATAATTTTTTTGATAAATTATTGTTAAATACCTCGAGATTCACGCTTGTTTGGCATATTGTGTACAAAATGGTTCCCACTGACACTTACCTTTAATATTTTGGGATTCAGCTTTGCTCAAAATGTTGTCTCTCTAATCAATATCACGAAGACATTAACCACAAGTTTTTATCTTTTTCTACAACCATTTCTCTTTGGAAATATGTATTTGATATTTTTGAGTGTATATGGTTACTTTATGACTCAATAAACTCTTAACCCAACATTGTGCGGATATGATGGCCTTTCATCAAATCAAGAATCTATTCATAACTTCCATAACTGAGCTTCTCCATGTGATTTGGTATTATAGAAATTCTTATATTCCTAACAAGTAATCATTTAGTTCTAATATAGGAAAAGTGAGAATCCTCATTGCCATTTGAGAAGATACATAGATACCTAAGGGACTTTACAACAACACAATTAGTGACTTTGGGATTCTATGTCGGCTTGGGGTGAAGGTTATCTATCCTCATCCTAGACACTCTCTTGAATTATTCTGGAAAGCTCCACCCCCAGGATGGATTAAATTCAATGTTTATGGTGCTTATAAAGGTAACCCGTGTCCCTTGGGTTATGGAACAGTCTACAAAAACCACTCTGGGCAGACTCTAGGGTGATTCTATGGCAGTAGTGGAATCTCCTCGTCCTTGGAAACTGAAATAATTGGAGTGATTTACACTATTTCATTTGCAAAGCAACTTGGCTGGAACAATATATTGATTGAAATAGATTCTATGACCATTGTGCAAGCTCTTTGGAATGGCGTAGTGCACCTTTAATGGCTACTTACTTCACGTTGGATGGACTATCTGCATTCAATTATGGATATCATCTATATTGTCACTCATACCTTTCATGAAGAAAAAAGGCTATATATGGACTTGCTAATATGGGAGTCAATCATGACATAACCTGGTTGAACAAACTCCATATTTATTTAATTTCTCTTTATGATATAGATTGTAAAAAAATTCAGGCTTTTAGAATCATGTAATCCTTTTCTTTAATAAATTTAGTGTTTTGGTCATTGACCAAAAAACCACTTTAAAATAAAAATAAATAAAAATAAATATAAAAACATGTACATGTATATACATACACTAATTAATATTTTATAAAAGTGTACTAAAATTTTTTATTGGAAAATTTTAATACAATTTAAAACTAAAGATTATGTCATGCTGATTTTCAATAGAAATTTCTAGTGTATATTTATTACACAACATAAATAAAAAAATTTGCACTGAAAAATACACACATACAAACACACACACTAATATTAATATACACTATAACATTACATTATATATTTTTTGGGAAAAATTACAATGTAAATTTTCACGACATACATATACACACACAAAAATATTAATACAAATAAATAAAAAAAATTATTAGTGAAAATTTTCCATGAAAATTTTCACTATAAATTTCAACTAAATGTTTCCAGTGTATATTTTAATGAATATACACATACATATATAAATACATAATGTAATTTTTCTATGTAAATCCAAAAAATAATGTTTTCAATGCATATAAACATACTTACATGTATATTTTCATTTAAATTTTTTATTGAAAATTTTCAGTTACAAATAAAAATATCTACTTGAATTATAATTTCCAAAGGAAACATCCAAAATTTTATTCAAAATTCTAAATAGAAAATCATAGTAAAAATTTTCAATCCCCAGTGGAGATTTTGAATAGAAATTCAATTTTCAATGAAAACCTCAATAATTCCAATATGAAATTTTCAATTAAAACTAAACAAAAAAATTTCATACTATTTAAAGTTGAACAAGAAATTTAATTTCCAACGAAGTCTTCAAAAACACTAATCCTAATTTTTAATGAAAATTCATGCTAAAAAGTTTCAATTTCTAGTGGAAATTTATACATGCACACATAAATATTGTATAATATTAAACTTTAATTTTATTTTGAAAAATTATATTAGAATTTTTTAATGAAAGTTGAAATTGAAAAATTTCCATAAATATTTTTAATGAAAATTTGTGTTGAAATTTTATTGTTTATATTTACTGTATCGTATAAAAAACTAAAATTTTCATTTAAAGTCACACAAAAAATACCCTAATAAAAATATATAATTTAATATTACATTTTAAACTTCCAAATAAAATTTGTATTATAAACATACATAGAAAAATTTTAAAACAATATAAATTTCCATTGGAAATTTACGGTGAAAATTTACACTAGAAAATTCATGTGAAAGTTTCTAGTATATATTTGAATGGATATATATATATATATATATATATATTAATATAAATATATAATGTAATTTTACAGTGCAATTTTTCACTAAAAGATTTTAGTATATTTGTGGAAATTTCAAACTATCCATGATAATTTCTTTTCAAAATCTAATTGTTAATGGAAACATAAACAATTATATTATAAATTATCAATGAATATTTCTCAAACATCATAGGAAAATTTATTATTACCAATAAGAATTTATTCTTGATATATACTTTCCAAAGGAAACTTTAAAAATTCAAATAGAAAATTTCAATGATAATTTATAGTGAAAATTTATAATGAAAATTCCCACTAAAAATTTCCAATAAAAAATTTTAGTGTTTACTTTATACACACCGTATTGAAATCTCAAGTTAGCAGTAGAAAATTATTCTTAAATTTTAATTTTCAATAGATTCTTAAAAAATTCCAATATAAATTTTCAATGAATCTTTCTTGTTACAAGTGTACTTTTTTACATTATAAAACTCTTGACCATTTAAAATGTGAATTTTCAGTGAAACTTTAGAGTATAAATTTAATATATAAAAAATTTATATTAAAAAAAATTATTTAAATAAGAAATATATATAGTATTTTAATTTTTTTTATATTTATTTATTTATATTATTTATATAAATACACACATACATATTGATATGAATGCATGTATATATCCTTATTTACACTGAATGTAAATATACATGTGTTTATTTGGATTTATATGTATTTATTTATTAATCTAATTTTATTGAAATATAATTATATTAATATATATACAATATTAATATTTAAAACAATATTTATGTATAATAATTAAGTTATATATTTACAAATATACATTATTGATCATACATTATTTATTTGTTTATTTGTATATATAATGTATACGTGTATATAAAAGATTTCTCTTTTAAAATTGATAATATCTAATTCATTTTAATACATAAAGAAACATATAAATGAAAATATATAAAAAATGTTGTTATTATTATTATTATTATTATAAAATAAATATAATTATTAGAATGAGAGATGGCAGAGTAAGGGGAGAATCCTGATGATTCATTTCCTCACGCAAAAGAATAAGATTTGAATGGGGAAAATTCCATTGTTATAGATCATGAAACTAGCTGCTTTCATTATCTTATCCACACAGATCTATTCATGATTTTTGTGTCAAGCAAGAATTATTTGAAGAACCGTTATACTTCTAAAGCTTTGGGGTTGTAGATAAATTTTGCAGATGTGGTCAAATTAGCCACAAACCTCTCTTTCTCTAATTTTGAAATACATTCCCCAATACATGTGATTAGAAAGAGATGCATTGATCACATTTCACCTAATTAGGATTCTATAGAATAATTAATTAATATTTGTATTAATTCTATATTTCTAGGGTCATTATTCTGAAAGGAAAAAAACTATTGTGATTCAACGACCTTCACAGAAGAATTGTAGAGACCTAGGATTTTGATGTGTGGAGGATGATGAAAATGGGAAGAGGTTACTATCACATATTATTTCCCTCTAGTGACTATAAAATGTGGTTGTGGGGCTTTTACTTTATGATGCTGAAACCTTAGTTTTTCACAATTTAGGAGTGGGATAGAAATTTCAACCCTAGTAATTTCATTAACACTCTTACTTAGGTATGGATCTATATATGTAAGATTAATTAACTCTAATGGAATACATGAATAATTTTAGATATTTATTCTTTGGTGGGAAACCCAATTAGGATTAATCAATAGACTTCCAACAGAATATTTGGGCATTACACCAGGGTACTAGTGGATGTTGATATGGCTAACACACTAGTGGAAGAGGTTTTTCTCATAATAATAAATGATAATATAAAGCTTGAAATACAATATGAGAGAAAACAAAAGTTCCATCTGAATTGTAACTTTTTTGGGAATTTTTTATCTAAATTAAAAAGGTATAATTTTTGTAATCTCTATAAATTGAAGGGGTATGAAGAAGCATTTTGTATAAAATTGAAAAGGAATGATACAGTCATGGCCTCCCATTCCTATGTCATGGTAACCTTTGAACCATAACCCTCTAATATATTATATATATATAATCTAAAGGTGAATAAACTAACCAATAAACCCAAATCATAGTCATAATTGTCCCCATGCTATGACACTATAGAGGCAATCCTTGACACCAGCATCTTAGTAATGATTGGAATTGTTCAAGTGAAGGAAGACACCAAGGTATTCCAGTCACAAAAACTGAATACCTCTCCTCTTAATTAGTTATTGATTGAAAGAAACATTTAGAGGATGTATGATCTTGGATAACTTGACCTAATTACTACAGTTTAAACTCGGACAAAGAGAAATGTGGCCCTTGAACATAGATCTACTGAAACTTTAGGCCCAATGGTCATAGAGGTCACCCCTAATCTAGATGAGGTATCTAGGGAGGAAAACATGAAATTTATGGATAAACATGGAGTAACCAATTCAAAAAATAAATTTGATGTTAAAATATAAAGGTAGGGATCTTTATATTAAAAACATGCTAAGATTTCAGATCCTCTAGACATGAATGGAACACCAGAGGATAATAAATTGGAAGCCACCCCAGATGAAACTCTCCCCGATGAGCCCCTATAAAAAGTGGATATAGAGGATCCTTTTGTAA
Organism: Viscum album; assembly: GCA_963277665.1. Lineage (NCBI taxonomy): Eukaryota > Viridiplantae > Streptophyta > Magnoliopsida > Santalales > Viscaceae > Viscum > Viscum album. The sequence goes on along the minus strand of OY728151.1, from coordinate 1,253,956,580 downwards.
TTTTATCTTTATTCAAGGATTCCAAAAGAAGTTATATGGATTAAAGTCCCTGTAAGGTGCACTTTTGCAACCTGTTCACACCCTTAAATGGCCAGTTTTAGGATAATGACATAGAACGATTATAACATTCTGTGGGTAGTTAGGATTATATTGGGATCCTTAGAAGAAAGGAATACCTAGTGATGTATATAAGGAATAAAGGGGAAATAAAGAGAAAAGATAATAAATGCCATGGGGATATGACATAGTAGGTAGGGACTCTCAAAAGAGGCAATGATAAAAAACAATGAAGATTCTCTACTGGAATTGTCAAGTACTACGAAACTCCCCCACAGTCACATCACTTATAAATATTCTTATGAAATAAATACATCTATTAATTGGGATGGTATATCCAATAATTCTATTTGAAAATTGGAAATGTTTTAGATGGTCCCCCCTTAGGTACACTTTTGTCTCACAAAATCTTCAGGACATTTATATGGATCACTTATGGATTTTCAATCATGAGAGTGTTTAGCTTCTCACGTGAAGTAACAACCCACTAGAGGATTTTAATATCATTAAAATTGTATACTTCCATCCTCTCAATCTTATTTTTTTATGCTTCCACCTTCTACATAAGAAGAAGGGAGCTATGGTGGGATATGGAAACCTCATTTTACAACATGATCCAAAAATGTAACATCTTAGGGAATTTCAATTCTATTTTGAGGCATGATGAAAAAAATAGATTTAATTTTAGTAGGGTTGATTCCTATGAATTTTCCTCTTGAATTTTATCTTATCATATCACTGAGGTGTTGATTGATGGAGATAATTTCACATGTAGTTAGTACACCCAAAATGAGAGGAAATCTAGAAAATTGGATATATGTTTTGTACAAATGGATGATAAAGGTATTTCCATTGGAATATCAGGAATCAATCTACCAAGATTTCACTCATATCACAATCCCATAATTGTTGATATCCCATAAAAACTATTAAGGTTAGTCCATCCACACTTTAAACTAATAAATGGATGGATTTTCAATCTTGGATGAAGGGAACTCATCTTGGAATCTTGAAATTTTGAATGTATAGGAAGCCCCCTTCATTGGATTTCTAAAAAACTCAAGCACAACAAAATTATTACAAGGCAGAGTAAAAAAATAATTTTTCATCCTTGACTCTCATTTCAAACCAACTAAAGATAATATTTTCTACTATCAAACTAGGAATTAGGATCATAATTCCCCTTCAATATAAAAAATTCAATCCTCGATTAAACATGATAACATTTTAATAGTGAAAGAATGTTTGGAAAAAATTACCTCAATGTAAAATGAATATAATATGGTGATAGAAACTGAAAATTATTTCATTGGATATAAAAAATAGAAAAGGTAGGGGAGAAGAAATATTACCCTTAAAATCAATGGGTGTCTCCTAAAAACTAAAAGTGACATATCTAATTCTATGGTAGATTATTTCAAAGGGTTAATTTTTGATGATGGAGTGTACAACACCCAATATTTGGTTGAAATCATTCCCCTCAACATTGATGAACATAAAAAACAAGGCCTCACCATGATTCCAACAAAATAAGAGGTTAGAGAATCCCACTTATCCCTTAAAATTGATAGTTTTTATGGCCATGATAAGTTATTCATGTTCTATTGGGACATCTTACATGATGAGGTGACCAATTATATCAGATATTTTTTCAGGAATGACTAAATTCCTTTTAGAGTTAATTCAATCTTAATTTTACATATAATCAAGAAGAAGAATTCCATTTATATTAAGGTATTCAATATATTTGTAATTACTAATAAAATCTATAAAATAATTAGCAAAGTCACTGTAACCATATTGGGAGGGATTGTTAGAGACATAATTTCACCTAATTTTTTTGGTTTTTTTTCTAGGAGGTGTAAGAAAAACTATCTGTTCACATCTTCAGAAAGTGTCAATATCAGGAAGATGAAAAAAAGATGGAAAATTTTCCTTGAATATTAATATATCTAAGGCTTTTGACACATTGAAATGGAGATTCATTCTTTCCATCATAAGGAAGTATGGATTTTATAGTGAATTCATCAAAATCATTTGCAACATTATTAGATCTATATGGATCCCAATTTTCATTGATTTATCCCCAGATGATTATTTTACTATACTATGGGTGTGAGGCAAGGTAAACCTCTCTCAGGAATCCTAGTTACCATTTTTGTGGATTAATTGAGTAGATGAATTAATGAGCTTTCATAAATAGAGATTTATAAGAAAAAAACAACTAGAAGAATCTTCTTCACTCCCAATAATCTTTTATATGCTGATGATATTTTGTTTTTTGTAAAATCTTCCAAAAAACCATTTCAGTCATCAAGAACCTATTTTCTCATTATTAAAAAGTGGAAAGGAAATCCATTATTAGGGAGAATTCCTTGATTGTGTTTGGTGATGAATCACCAACCAGAGTAGGATTATCAAATCCCATGGTTTAAAGAGTGGATTCCTCCCTTTTATAAATCTTGGTGTCCCATTGTTTTGGGGAAAGTTCAATAATTTCTATCTTGAAGCATTTACTCTAGTATTATTAATCAGTTATATCGATAGAAACTAAAGTGTCTGACATAAGTTGGAGAGGTGTGTTTTGTAAACTAGGAGATCTCCTCTAACGTTTTACTCTCTTTTCCCTATATAGATGCCCCCAAAGTCTCAAAAAACACCTTAAAACATGATACAAAAATTTAAATGGAATAGATCAGTTCATGAAAGTAAATTGATCACAATTTCTTGTAAATTTCTCCAAGACTATTGACATGAGGGGAATTGAAATCAAGGACCACAATACATTTAATGATGTCCTTTTGATAAAATTAACATAGAACCTTTTGATGTCTTATGACTCTTCTCTTGATTTTCTATCCAACAAGTTTAAGTTAAGGTTGATGGAGGGATTTTATCACTATCTAACCTAATCGGTTTGGCCTTCCATCAGATCCTTATTTAATGATCTCATGTAAAAATATAAAATGGTAGTTTCTATGAATTCCAACCTCAACTATTGGACCACCCTAGAAATAAAATCACCTAAATGACATCATGGGAATTAAAAATAGAAAAATTTACATTATTGAATTCATCCTCTATAACAAAAACTAAGAGGTATATGTGCCACATTAAATCTATCTTGAGTTTCAATAGTATGTCTTCACGGAGAGAGACACCCTTACCTGGAAACCAAATAGTAATAGATATTTCATTTCCAAGGGCTTTTATAGGTTTTACTGCAATTTCTCCCTCCTTCCTCTAACATCGATGATGAAATTTAAACTCCTCTTCATCTATCCAACAATGTTGATTCTTCTCTGTAGGATCTATAATAGAAGGTTACCCACCAATGACCAATTAAAGTGGGATATTTAGTAGATTGTCTCATCTTGTTGCTTATACATGATAGTAGAATAAAGTGCATTGTCTGTTTTCACAATTTTCAAATTTATTCTTCAGTTATGGAGATATATACAAGTTCTTTTTGGGAATCCAATTTGCATAATAAGTAACCTGGAGAGTCTAATGATATCTATTGTTGATGATAATTTGAGTGACTATGTATATATACTTCTTTTTTTCAGCCACTTCCATGGATACTACCTTCACTTGGAGATCCATGAATAAAATAATTTTTAATGGTAAACCCCTATCTTGATGCGGGTATTCTCAAAATTAACATAGACGTGTATATTGATTATAAGCTACAAATAGGTGTGATGAGAAACAATTTCAATGATCTTAACATAATATGGATTTTGGGTGTTAATGGTAGGACAAATAATCCTCTAGTGATGAAATTTATGCACTGTTTTCCCCTGATACCCTCATGGATAAAATTTTGATGATGATGATGTGGCCTCAGGTATGCTAGGGATATCAAGTGTATTTCACACCCACTTTGTCTTTTTCAAAGGTTTCTTCCATACTTATATTGGGAAAGAGACTATACATCAAGTAGAGTTATGTTCCATTATCTTTTTTTTTACCAATCATGATATCCATTTTGATTGAAAAACTATTTGGGTTGAATATAATTCCAAATTGGCCATTAACGCACTTAAGACCAAAACCAGGAATGTCCCCTAGAAGTTGCTACCTCCTTGGATTATATTCCTTCAACCTTTCAACCAACTTAACTTGACTGTATCACATGCTCATAGATAATTCAATCATGTTGTGCATTATTTTTTGAAAAGAGATTTCTTAGAACCATGTATGATGTGGTCCTTTTGTATTTTAAGCATTGTTCTTCCTTAGTGGAGGTGGATGTGGGGTGAAACCCACTTTGTTTTTTGTGAAACTTCTTGCAATGTCTTACTGCTTGTTTACTTTTTGTTGAATAAATTTTAGGATTGGACTATCCCAGATCCGGACCCTTTTCATAAATATATTTATAATAAAAATATAATAAATAAAAATTTATAAGTGTGGAGATACATTAAAAAGGGAATAAGGTAATTTTAATTATACTATTTATACTTTTATGGAACATTTTAAAATAGTTGAAAAAATATACTTATAATAAACCTCAATTTCATTTATTTTAAACAATATAAAATAAATATACTTAATATAGGAAGAAGTGTGGTGGTATATTATAATCAAATAAGGTCATTTTTAGTAACCTATTAATAAAATTACAATGAATTTTAAAATAGATGAAATAAGATTTAAATAATATACCACTAAATTAATAGTTTTATCCTCTATCAATATCCTAATCATCAACCTGACTATTAGTTTTCCATGGGGAGTGAAAATTGGAAGATGTTCCTTCATGAAATATGATAATGACTAGCTAGGATGTGTCCTAGAGGATTGTCTCATTGACGTGGAGTAGGTTTCATGAAAGCTATTATATGTAACTGGAAGAATTTTTAAAAAGTTCAAAATTGCTAGATAATCTACTGGTTAGTGATATGGGTAAAATAATTTGGATTATACATGTTTAATGAAGCCCATCAAATTTGGTTCTATTATTTTTATTAAAAACTCATAATATACTATGGGTTAGACGAAATCAATCTATTTGGAATACAAACTTATATGTCTATATTTTGTGTGGGTTAATATTGAGAGGGGTGTGACCTAAACCTATTCAAATCCATTAGGTGTGTGTTTTTTCATCTTTTATTTATACCAGTGGCGGTGGGGGGGACCATGTTCAAGTATTTGCTAAGGGTTTTATGTGTTTATTTTTTATATTTCCCATTCCTTGACCAAGTTTAGTAATAATAATAATAATAATCATTATCATCATAACCCTTAGGTCGTGGCTTAGTGGTACCATCTATATGGAGTATTGAGGGTATATTGAGTACATGTCCCCCCTTATTCATGATTTTTACTAAGTCCAGAGTCTCCCCTTATTGTTGTTATTGTTATTGTTTCTGTTGTTGTTGTCACCATGGTTATTATTATTATTGTGGTTGTTATTATTGTTTTTGTAGATATTGTTTTTGTTTTTGTTTTTGTTGTTTTTGTTGTTATTATTATTGTTGTTTACAAACCTCAACCCACAAGGGATTATTTAAGTAGTAAATATAAGGAGACCAATCCATACTGTGTGAGAACTGGTACTGGTTCGAGTGTTTTCGTGATCAAATTTAACTAGAGGCAGATGGTGCATAGTGGTGTAGGTAAGGCCTATGAAATTCATGGTGTGGCACATTACAATATATCTAGAAGTGATTTCAAGAAATATACCCTCACAATTTATGAATTTGAAAGGGAAGACCCCCTCGAAATCAGGTATGATTTCCCTTTTAACTATGTTGTTACTTCTAGGTTTGTGTACTCTTTTCAGGTCTATAAATGGCCTGGTGATTTTATCAATCATTTGGACACTCAAATAAAGAAATATACATGGTCATGATATATCCATGAAAATAATCATATCAAAATTTCCTGGAATAAATTTACTAATACTACTAACATTGGAGGGTCCAGTATCAAAAACCTCAAGATATGCATTTAGTATTTGGTGGCCACTTATACATGGAACTTACTTAATTGAAAATAGGTCTCTAATGAATTTATCATGACCCAAATCAGTGATCATATACATAGATGAAACCATCTATTCTTGAGCTCCTTAGTATATCCTATCATAAGAGATCATTATTATGAAATTATGATGAACATTCGACTAATCCCCTCCAAGTCTTCAAATATGAATTTCTAGTCTACTCCATGGATTATCTCCCCAATTGATGATTATTTACAAACTCTAGAATCCATGATCAAAAAATAAATTATAGATGAAATTTACCTCATAGAGTAGGTTGGTAATTTACTCCCTCTAGAGATAAGGCATGAAATTAATTCCTTCAATTTTGGGCAGTAAGATGTGATTTTTTGGCAGCCAACCAATCTTGGATCTTTGTACCAAAAATTGAATTATAGGATCCTTTGTGGAACTGATAAGGAGATACTCCATATGAATGAATCCTTTTACGTATAAATTCATCCCTCCTTCAAGGAATATACTCATCTGGAAGTTATGTCTCAACCATCTTCTAATAGAGGATAGACTATAACCGGAAATTTGATAGTCATCTTCCTACTACATTCTCTGTATGAAAATTAGTGAAATCAACCAACATGTTTTCTTAGAACACCCTTTTTCTATACAAATCTACGTAAATAGAGAACATATTTTTCATTTCTCCTTTAAAACTAATGTAATTATGTATGATTTTATGGTTACCCTTTTCTTCTTAGATCATAGCTTGCAAGTTAGGAATCTAATATTCTTCTTTGTGGCTACTACCACTTACTATATCTGGATGATAGAAATAACCTATAATTTAATGAGTATAAAAAAAAATCACTGGTATCCTTGCATTAAACCTCTAGGAAATTTAAATTTTATAAAATTTATAGAATGGTTTTATGAATAACACCATGGATTACATCAACAACATCAAATTTCTGGGTGTAAAATGTTCACCTAAGAGACTTAACTCTAAAAAATATATTAGGTGAATCCATTTTCATTCATGATGGATCGAAGAAAATGTGGATGGAGCTAATACTGGTGAACCTAAACCTATAATATATTGTACTATTTTTATAACCAGTAGGGGTATTAGAAAGGTCTATTTTCACAAATTCGTTATCTCTTTAATTTCCTTTAAAGCAGAGCTTTGGGATGTGATTCGTGCGGTCAATTATGCCAAACCTTTTGGATGAGGAAATTTGTAACACCAGATCTTCAATTTTGGTAAGTTAACATTATATTTTAATAAAACTACAATAAAATTCACATTTTAATATTTCATGGTATAAAAATTCAAATTTAATAGGATGAATATCAATTTTTAACTTGGTCAAAATAATCCTAGAATGAATTTTTGAAAATTTTCTCCAGAAATAAGATTTTATGAATAATTGAGAATATATTATTTAACTATTTATCCTAATATTTATAATAATATTTTATAATTTGTATAATTAAAAATTTATTTACTAAAAATTTCATAAAAATAATGATACTATTATTTGGAGGTAAAAGGGATACTTTTTTAGGAAACTGTTTAAAAAAATTCATAATGTCTTTCCATTTTAATTAATTAAAATAATATTTAATAAATAATGATTTAAATGGAATTTCTAAATTATATATATAAATATAGTATTTTAAATACATATAATTATTATCACTAGTGATATCGTTAATGTAAGATATTTTTATGCAAGAAAAACACATTTATTGAAAAACGTTTTTTCAACACATTTTATGGGTTTATTTTTAAATTAAATTATTCCACTTGTATGAATTTAATTTTATAAAATAGATTTAATATTTTTAATCATCATTATTAAAATTATTTAATAAGGTTGACTTATTTTTTTCCTTGTGAATAGTAAAAATCGTAAGAATTAATCACTATAGTTAAGGCTAAAACAGATTTACTGTGGGTTAATCTATAATGATAAGGGTTAAAATGACCAAATTTTTTTCTAAAACCCATTTTTTTGGTTTTATGTTGACCATAAACTTATAAAATTTGAATAAGAGACCTTTTGGATCCATATTTTTAAGAACGTGACTTGAAAACATTGAAAAACATTAAAACATTACAAGTGTGCCACTCACCTCAATTATAAATGGTCACCTCCTCTCTTCACCTCTTCACACATATAAATCCATTTATATTGAAATAAAACCTTAAAATATCTATCCCAAAAATCATATTTCATTTTCTAGAGATATATTTATTATTAAAATTCCAACCCTAGGGTCCTTAATTTGATATCCAACAGAGGTTTTTCTAATATAAGGGAATTGTCTCTACTAAGATATTTCCTTTTTAATTATTATTTTACCAAATTGAATTATCTCTTAACTATTACAATATAATAACTATTTTATCTATAATATACTAAGATATTATTATTTCTAGGATTTATTATTTATCCATATCCTTCTCCATTAAAATGGGAAAGAAAACAATCGCTCGTATGCACGATGGACTACCACCTCCCGAACCGAGGTATTTTGTTTTCCATCACCATGCCAAATGGATCAAAATTAAAATGCAAATATTGAATATATATGATAATTATTATATAATATTGTATCTATAGATTTAATATATCACCTAATTATTTTTCATTTCACCCATTAAAGAAATGGCACCGTCACTCGTGCATATGTACGACCTACTGTTTCCATGATACAATGAAATTTATTTTCCATGTACAAATTTCAAGAATGAATCTAAAATTGTATCTAACAAATAAATATGAAATTTATAAAAATAAAAAAATTCATTATATGATGAAAATATATCTTATGTCCATGAACAGTAACATCTGTGATGAAACATGCATGAGAAAATAAAGTGGTTAACACACGAAATAATGGTAATTATTAAAGATTGTCAAAAAATGGGTGATAAGATGTTAAAAGAGGATTATATATGATGTTATAAACCTGAATATGGTTTTTTATAAATTAATAACATTTATAAAACTACAATACAAGAGGTTAAGTGGTATTAAACTAATAAGAAGCGTGAGGTAACGAGTTTCATAACTCAATTTCTTTTCATTGGGTTATGTTACTTCTTCATTATATTTGATATTATAAGATTATGTGTATAATTAATTTTTAGTATTTTATGTTTTATTTCCAATTATTTTAAGTTTATTTACATTTTATGCACATAATCAATTAAATTAATAATTCTCAGTACAACAGTATAATCTTTGTAAGAGATTTTGTCTCAGTTTCTACTCTATTGAGACATATTTGGTATTTTGCACCCATTTATTTTTATGAGGTGTATCTACTGGCACTTTGATCTATTGTATCATGAATCTATTTATATTCATATTATTTAATGTTTCATTTTGAATTATTTCCACCGTGAGGGTTATGATTTAAAAGTTAACAAAGTGGTAAGGTTTTATTTCACAATCTCATCATTATTTGGGATTATTTAAATTTAATTATCTAATGGGGGGATTATTTTATATTTTAATATCAAACCAAAATTAATTTTTTATCCTATTATATTTATGCAACTAATAAATTTTCCTTTCAATTTCCACATTTTAAGCACTCTTAATACTGAAATCACGTTTTTAAGGAAAACCAATTTATTTTTCTACTGAGTCAAGAATATTTTTTTTATACAACCATATTTTACTTAAAATGTTTTAAATATTATTTTTAATATTAACCAGTGATTTATTAAATACATTTTAATCCATGTTCGACTTTTTACCAAATGTATTAAAATGAATCTTCTTATCATTTTCTAAACATGGTACATTTTGAAATTTTACCTAAAATTTGAATGGAATATTTGTTTTAAAGTTCTCAACATGAAAAAAATATTCCTACCATCATGATTGGTCATTTATTGAATATTATTTTAAAAGAAACAATGATTCTATTTAATGAAATTTTTATTCGTAATATTTAAGCAATTTTTATTTTTTTAAAGTGTATTTCAAAAAATGTATTTTCCTCAAGGTTTTTTAATAATATTTATATAGTATTTATATGGTATTAATATTCATAATTGATAACATCTATTTATTTTACTAATGATCCATTGGGGATATGTTGTAATGATACCATCCTTATTCTTTGTTTGGATGGTTTATGATCCGTTTGACTGGGGAAAGTATTGACATTATGTATTTAATCTTTCAAATATGGATAGTTATTGATCATAAGGCTTCTTTATGATTTTTTATTTGTTATTCATATAATGAACACATTGTAATTATTAAGTTTCAAGTGGGGATAAAAATTACTTAGACCCTCGATGAATAAGTAGGTCTCATGAGGAAATCTAGTTTGAGTATCTGGCTAAGGCCTTACCCATTAATGTAAGATGTCTTGGAACAAGGCCTTGATTATATGTTTATGATGTTTGAAATTAATCATTTTATCATTATGAGATTAGTTATTAATTTATTTTAGATTATTTAAATAGTTATGATATCCATGGATAAGTTTCAAGCTCATCTCATTATCTATATAGCATTATTTTATCATCATTTATGCTTACCATATTATCATTTGTGCTCAAGTTATTGATTAAATGACATTTTCTTTTAGTTATTTTCTATGAAATATTGATTATTACTTATTTAAATTATGTTGGATTCCACTATTTACATTCCCTTACTTAGTATTTGATCACACCATTACTTTTTTCCTTTACCTAGATATCAATAAGGAATATTTTAATGAGTTTAAGGATGTAGAATATTTACTCTCACTTTGTTTTAAAGTTTTTGTTTTCAAATTTAATGTGAGATTTAAGTATGTATATAGTTTACCAAGAATAATAAACTATTTGGGACTTAGGGATACAATTCCTTATATCTAGTTCCAATGTAATAAAGTAACCTCTCACTCTAGGCTTCTAGAGTTAGAGTTTTTATTGTTGGTTTTAGTGGAAGTTTAGTAAAAACACCAAGAACCAGATTTTGGAAAACATGTGTTAGGGAGCATAAACATATGTCTAACATTGAGGATAAGTTTAAATATATGATAACATTGTAAAATTTTGGTATAGTAGATATTATGTGGTTTTACTAGTAATAAATCCCTATATGGATGTTACAAGTGGATATGGTTTTAGAACAAATTTATATAGGGTAATAGCCCAGAAAAGAGTTGGTCAAGTATATCTCAACCATCCTTTTGGTTCATGAAGAGTGTGACCTTACTGCGCACCTGATTTCATAGTCTTGATAGGTTTTATTTAGTTAACTCACATTTTCTTTACGAACAATTAAGAAGGATCAGAAAATATTTATATGATTTAAGGTTATTCCCAAAGAAACCAAGTTTGTGATTTTGAGATTAAAAATGCATAAATTTTAATTTTTTGTTAAGTGTTATATTATATTTAGATTTTATATATTATGATTTATAATTCATAATGTTATGGGCTAATACATTATATGTCATTTTTTATAAATAGAGCATCGAATAAAGAATGATATCAATGCTCGGAGTAAATATAAAAATTTCCCTATTGAGGAATCCATTACAACTTGTGTTGGAGATAAGAACATCATAGATATATTAGGGAAGCTAACCCAGTTTATGACCAATAAACTTACACATATAGAGAAACATGATGTTCCAAAGAATGAAACACCCATATTAGATCATTTCATGCGACATAAGATTCCATCTGTTAGTGGAATTACTAATATAATGGCAGGTGAATAATGAATTAAGTCCCTTGAAAATATATTCCTATCCTTGATATGTGATTAAAAGGAAAAGGTTGTACTGGTAGTATAATGTCTCAAATATGAAACTGATTTTAAAGACCCCAAACCTAGTAGACTGTAGTCTATGGTTACCTTATTACATTAGCATAAGATACAAGGAATCATATCTAGAAATACGTAATAGTTTAGTTGTCTTGGTAAACTAGATACATACTTTAAATTCAAATTATAATTAAAAACATAAAATACACAAAGAGTTTTCTTTGAGAATTCCATGTTTACCCTTAGCATATCTGTTTATATCATTCATAGAAGGCTTCTTCATATCCTAGGGAAATGAAACTTAATAAAGGGGTGATATAAGATGCTTAGTAATGGTATAATTATTGTGGAAGTAATGAAATAAAAAAGCATAACCAATATAGAAAGATAAATAACCGAATCACATTCCATTTAAATAATAACACGAGGTTAATATGGTAGGAAAAATAATTCTCAAATAATTCCACATACGTAATCACATGAGCTTGAAACTTTTACATGGATTTTTAACTAATTTAACAATCACATGGAAATCGATGACTAATCTCATAATTAGAAAATTCATAATTCTAGAAATATAAAAAATATACTATCAAGACCCTTTATATGAAAATTTAAATCTATGGTTGAAAACCCATTTAATTGGTCTAATTAATTTGTCTCGTGAGGAATATTGATGCATCGATGGGATATCTATAACCAAACCCCACCCATCACTTACTAAGTATAATTAATTACTCATATGAAAGGGGAGAAAAATAATCAATATAAATATTACTATTGAAAATTTAACATATGAAATGTTAACACTCACCCCAATCAAATAAATAGAATCATAAACCATCCAGAGTAATACAATAAATGGTAATAAAATTTTACATCCTCAGCCAAACTAATCATAAATCACCCAAATAATTATTAAGGATGATATAAATACAAAATATCCCTTGTTTATCATAATTAAAATAATGTTTTTATGTTATTAATGAATAGAAATACCATAAAAATGTCATTAATATTTTTTGAGGAAAATAACCTTTTCAATTTGAAAATATTTTTTAAAAAAATTACAAAATATTTCGATGATAATTTTTTTTTGAAAATAACCTTTTAAAACTTGTAAAATAATTCTCAAATAATGGAGTGGTAATGATGGTGGAAAATTCCATTCATTCCATACATGTTAAAACAAAGATTTCTTTCACATTTTTTGGTAAAATCCAAACTGTAACACCCCAAGATTTCATAGTGTGTTATTTATTTAAAATAATTCAATAACTTGCACTACACGCAACACCGAGTTCAAGCGCACCATGAATTACCAAACAAGCCGTTCAAAAGAGGTTATGAATAGTATTAACTAAATTTTAAACTTTATATAATCCTTATAATTTTAGAATCCATATTATGAGTTTCTTAGACATAATGTAAGAACAAATTCATTTTCAGTATTGCACTTTTACAAACTTTTAATAGTGAAACCTTTTTAAATCCAATATTTTAAACATTTATATATTCAATTTGAATAAATAAATTTACTTTTTAGAATGGGGACATCAAAAAAAATTACAATGAAACATCCCAAGCTTCCACGATACGTTTCCCTTTGAATAATGCAATGGCGTGCATTGTACGCAACTTCGAGATTCTAACACACCACAACCAATCAAACTAGCTGTTGTGAATAGTAATACCTACTTTTTGAAATTTTATAAATTTTATATTTTTAAATGGACTTCATTTTTGGATTCGTAATATCGAAATTATCTTAGGGTGAAATTTTGGTACTTTTCGGATAACTTTCATATTTTGATGAATAGTGAAAATTACTAAATTTTAATTAAAAACAAATTTTTTAATCGAAATAATTAATAGTGATAAATTATTAATTTGAGTGGTTTTAAAGTATATTTAGAATATATTTTTACCAATTAATACAATGTTTGTCATTGGATGTAATTTCACATTTAAACCAGACATAAACAAGTGTCAATCTTTTAATTGTTATTATCTCTTAAAAACACGCTATTTGTTTTGACGACGGGAATAAATTTTTAAATTAATTAATGAAACTGGTATGTTCTGAATTTGGTAAAATAGACATCATTTTTGAATTCATAATATCAAATATTTCTTAGGCCTAAATTTTGGCATTGTTGTGAAAAACTTCAATTTTTGATGAATAGTGAAACCACTAGGTGGTAGTTAAATAAAACTGACTTTTTCATAAAACTTAATTTTACCGCTTCTGTGAATGGAATTTCGAAAATACGAGAGACGCGGTTAATATCAAGTAGTAAAATTTGGTTCAATGAGATGAAAACAATTTTTGGTGAATAGTAACTTTTTACTTTTATTTACCACGGTTAAAAGTAAATAGGGTAATTAAGGGTAAAAATGACATTAATATTACCCTAAAACATGTCCTAATTCTATTGGACAAGTGTATATAGAGCAAAAACAACCTTAGGAATAAAATATTATCATTTAGGTCCACTTGGATTAGATTAGGACATTTATTATTATTTAATTCAAAGAAGAGTTAAAAGAGTTAAAATCAAAGTTTATTTACTAAAGTTTTTTTTAATATAGGGTTATACATAAGATAAATTCGATTGTAAACATTCATTAGAAATGTAAAACTATTTCATACATAATGATATTTTATTTATAATTTTTAGACATTAAATAATTTAATTTATTTATGACACAATGATGATGTAGTAATTACCATAATAGTGAAAAATTAAAATAATTGATATTATAAATACCCAAATAAATATAATTTGAAACTTTTTATGAATTAAATTAATTTTATAGGTTAATATGACATGTTATGATTTACATAATTAACCTTTTTTGAAGTAATAATTTTTTTATGATTTTCACAAAAATCAATTATTGAATAGTGTCAAAATTGACATAAAAGAGTTTTTAAAACAAATATTATATTATTAATTGATATTAATTTCCTAAAAATCTAAGGTTCGGCCAAGAGACTTATATAATGATAGGTGTATCATTAATGGACCATTTGGGGGTCTCTTGGATGTATATATTATGTTTATTAACTATATAATATAAAAATACAAAGTGACATGGTAAGTGTCAAACTAATTAACTAAGAGTTAAAACTAAAAGATAAGGTTAATATAATGACCCAAACCTATCTAAATTCTATTGGTTGAGTGGTTTTCGACCCATCCCCACCTTAACCTTTAAATAATATACTTTGGATCCATTAGAAACTGAATATGTATTTATTATAAAATAATATTTCTAGCTTTTCCAAAGGTGCCCCTCACCCCTCTTATAAAAGGGCTCTCCTCCTTCTCATTAATTCACACCTTCAAGGCCTTCTGGTTCTGCCAAAATCTGCCCAAATAATCTCTCAACTTCCCTCACTTCATCCTAGAGGCCTTCCTTTAGTCATAAATCAAACTTAAAGATCCCTTTTGATCAAATCAAAAGGAATAACCCGAAGAAGAGGTAATGTTTTCACCGCCCTTTTTCAAATTCTTTTCTTCTTCAACTTCTTATTTCTTTGTTATTACCATTATAAAATAATGAATACAGTATCTCCTATATACTTTAATATTATTTTAAATATGGTACAACCGTATTCAGTATTCTATCCATCCTTTTAATGACATGTCACCATACATGCGTACGTACGACTTACCGTCTCCACGTCGTGGTGTAATTGTTATTCAATATAATATTATTTGGATGGGTATAATAATGATTTATAATTCATGTAAATAATAAATATAACATTATAATGACTCTGTATATATGATATACCATCCAATTATATATTATTTTAATATCAAAAGAATGATATTGTCGCTCGTGCGTACGTACGGACTACCGTCTCCACGAACGCGATGAGATTCATTCTCCGTCGTATCCATTCGAGTATAACTATCATTTGATGATTTAAAAATAATTTTTAAGGACTTGATATCATTCTATATATGAATAAGATACAACCTATCAATGAAAAACATGGATTATGTAAGAAAACCTATAAAAGAAAACGAGTAAGTCAACACCCAAAACAACGATAATACTAAGATATTATTAACAAATCAATGTTAAAAGATCATATATGATATCATATTAATATATATTATTCTTGTATAATTTAATAACAATTATTTCACCATTATACAGGAGGTTAAACTACCCCCAACCAAGTAAATGCACAAGGTAAGGGTTTATTTCACAATCTCTTCATTATCCGAGGTTGTTTATACGTAATAATCTACTGGGACTTATTTATCATCCACACCCATTTTTCTTTAAAATGTATTTCAAAACATTTTTACTATTTACTAGAATATGGGTTAAAGTCATTTATACCCTTTTTTGACTTTTTATAAGAGGTTTATAAAGGAATATTTCCGTCATTTTCCAAACAAGGTACTTTTTAACCTTTTCGACAGAATTAAGGTAAGAATGTTTTTTTAACTTAAACGGAAGGTGCGGCTATTTTCTGCCGTTATAAAATCGTCGAAGCTTCCCTTACAAGCTTATAAGAATATTTTAAAATAAAATTTTTTATTTTATAAATATATGACTCTTAAATGATTTCAAAATAGAAAGAGATATTTCTCTAAAAAGTGTTTTGATTTCATATATGTCAACATCCTTTGATGGATTTTACGCTTATTTGAAGTTGATTTATTATGATAAAAAACATCTATATAGTATTGAAGGTTTTGTGATATGTTTGACTACGGATGTGTTATTTTTATACCATTCATTGTTTATGGATGAAGTATTTACATTTCGTATGCTAGTTTTAATACGAATGTTTATGTTATGTTTAAACCTTTTCATATGGGAATGCATTGGACTTAATATGTGACTGGTGGAGCTTGCTATAGCTCCTCAATGCATCGGTAGGTCTCATGAGACAAAATAGAGTCTTGGCACAAGGCCTTGGAAAAATATTATTTGTAGTCTTGGCACGAGGCCTTGGCTATGTGGTTATGATAGTCTGGAATTATGCATTCCATCATTATGAAAGTGGTTATTGATATTGCATGTGATTATTCGATTAGTAGAATATCCATGTGAATAATTAAATGGAATTATTTCATTTTATTTTTTCCATACTATGTTTAAGTTCATGTTTAAAAGGATTTTGATTTAGTTATACATTGCCTTAAATTTTTATTCTTATTTGTAAAAGTTTCCGCTATATTGTTATTCTTACTGGGCATTTGAGCTCACCCCTTTTCTATGTTTTATTTTTCCCAGGATGTGAAGAAGTAATTTATGAATGACCTCCAGGAATAGTATGAGGGGATAAGAGTGTGGACTATGGAGACTACATTATTGTAGTTTTCATTTTATGATGTAATGTAAACTTTATTAATGTATCTAGTTATTCTAAGGCTACTAAACTAATCGGTATTTTGAGACTTGATCTTTCTTGTGATCATGCCAATGTTATGTAATAATGCACCGACTCTGGGTAACTGAGGTCGGGGCGTTATAGTTGGTATCAGAGGAAGTTTAGTACAAACCTTGGAAGCTAGATTAAGATAAACTCTGATTAGAGCACGTAGACCTAAGATGAACTTTGAGGATTAGTATAGAAGAACTTCCTAGAATTTTTTTATTGTAGAGATTTTGTGAGTTTTCTGAGCAATACATCCCTGTCTGGATACGAGCAGGTAGAGGCGGCTCTGACACGGATGTAACTAGGGGTAAAACCCGAAAACACCACTTTGAGATAGACTCGAACGGGAACTGGTGCACGAAAACGGGCCTTGCTGCACTCTTGGTTACGACACTCCCGGGGGATATGCTTATGATAACTC
This sequence comes from Viscum album, assembly GCA_963277665.1. Classification (NCBI taxonomy): domain Eukaryota; kingdom Viridiplantae; phylum Streptophyta; class Magnoliopsida; order Santalales; family Viscaceae; genus Viscum; species Viscum album. Next base: position 1,253,938,944 of record OY728151.1, on the reverse strand, counting down.
TCATTTTCTTTATAAATCATTATGGAGGGTTTATGAGTATATACTTCCTCAAAGAAAACATTTTTTATGATTATGGATTATATCCATAAATAGTTCAATGTATGTTAAGTGTTTTATAAGTATGGAATTATGTATTTTGATTCATAAACTGATCTAGTTTATGACATTGTTTAGAAATGGCGCCCAGTAGAAGGAATGAAAACTCCAGCAATGCACAAGATCCAAAGAGAAAGAAGGATCATATATTTCATGGTCTTAAGCCAGAATTTATAAGAGAAATAGTCTCCCATGTATTATCATCATATGAAGAAATAATATCATGTGTTGATAAGATAAGTAAAGAGTTTACTGAGTCCTATGGCTTTGAAGGGAAGTAAGAGAAGAAAAGGATGGAAGAGAGAAAGATGGATAAAGGGAAGAGGGAAAAGAATAATTTTCCCATATGTGATAACTGTGGGAAGAAACACCTTGGAACTTGCCTGAAAGGAATGGGAGTTTGTTATAATTATGGAGGAAAAGGGCACAAAGTACGTGACTGCATGGGTAAGAAAATGGTTTCAAATGTACAATTCTTCATTTGCAAGGAGTTTGGACACTACACGAACCTATGTCCCAGTCATCAGACTATGCCGCAAATGATGCTACTGGATAATAATCAAGTTATGATACTACCACAGATGAAGAGGAATTATTAGAGTTCTTATGTTGATTATGTCATTTGAGTGTTTTATCAACAATGTACTTGTTAAAATAATTATGGAGTATATAAGGATTTTACTGCAGTACTATTTCATTAAGGACTTGAGATTGTGTGGAACAAAGAAAAGTGACTCAATAGCAGGTTAAATTTTTGGAAAATATATGGTTGAGAGAAAGATAAACCATAATATGGTTCTGATACCGAGGTAGTGATTTTATAATAATACATGATTGATTTGGATAAATTATATTGGATATTCTTGACTACCTTGAAACTGATTAATGATTTGTATATTCCATCATTGTTGGGGTTTTCAACATTTTTTGGATTGAAGGAGTATATCTATTATTCTTTAAGGAATAAGGGATCATGAATGTAATCAATAAGGTTTCATGGTAATTCAGGATGTTGCAGTGTTTTAGAAGAATACATGATGAAGGTGTTCACATGCTATTACGCGGAAAAAAGGATCTTCATTGTGTTTACCTTCCTTATAAATTTTGGACTGAATTATTTTGGATAGTTCTAGTTTGGATTATTTTGGATTTCCATAAAAGGATAACCTGAAGGTCGGGCGACAACCTGTCGCGGCCGACAAGGCCGCGAGACTTGAACCCACAAACGAAGGGCGACAAGGGTGTATCACCTACCACTAACCCACGTGATGTCCTGGATTGTATAATGTCATTTTTTAATGGTTCTTCTAGATGAATTATAAATTCATTTTTTAACCCTATACGAATAGGATAAATAGAATATTATTTTTATGTTCTATTATCTTTTGGAGTGAAAGATGAGTTTGTGGTAGAAGTTAGTTGAAGGATGAGACTCTACTTGTCAAGTATATATTTTTCTACTTATCTTATTCAATGAAGAAATTAATTCTTATACTATCGTGAAGGGATCTTAAAACAAAAAAATGTGTTATCCTAATACCATATGTTTTACTAAATCGATGGTATTTTAAATCATCATAGATTGATGAATTTAAGGCCCTAAATTTTACACATGTTTGTGACTGATGACCTCAATCACTACCTATAAATATTTAAGTTTTTCCTCCAATTATATGTCTCAAATTTCCACCAATGTTCTCCCAATAGAGATGATAATTTGGTGGTGACCCTTTCATTTCTCTTTTCCTCTTATTAAGACTAAATTTTATCAACCCAATTTTCGATGTGGGTTTTCCCACAAAGATATTTTCTATATTCAACCTTTTATTTTCTATGAACAATTTCAAATTGAAAGGACACAATTTATTGAAGGAGGGGAGAATGTAACACCCCAAGATTTCATAGTGTGTTATTTCTTTAAAATAATTCAATAACTTGCAGTACACGCAACACCGAGTTCAAGCGCACCATGACTTACCAAACAAGCCGTTAAAAATAGGTTATGAATAGTATTAACTAAATTTTAAACTTTATACAATCCTTATAATTTTAGAATCCATATTATGAGTTTCTTATACATAATGTAAGAACAAATTCATTTTCAGTATTGTACTTTTACAAACTTTTAATAGTGAACCCTTTTTAAATCCAATATTTTAAACTTTTATATATTCAAATTGACTAAATAAATTTAATTTTTAGAATGGGGACATCAAAAAAAATTACAATGAAACATACCAAGCTTCCACGGTACGTTTCCCTTTGAATAATGCAATGGCGTGCATTGTACGCAACTTCGAGATTCTAACACACCCCAACCAATCAAACTAGCTGTTGTGAATAGTAATACCTAATTTTTGAAATTTTTGAAATTTTATCTTTTTAAATGGACTTCATTTTTGGATTCGTAATATTGAAATTAGCTTAGGGTGAAATTTTGGTACTTTTCAGATAACTTTCATATTTTGATGAATAGTGAAAATTACTAAATTTTAATTAAAAACAACTTTTTTAATCGAAATAATTAATAGTGATAAATTATTAATTTTAGTGGTTTTAAAGTATGTTTAGATTATATTTTTACCATTTAATACAATTTTGGTCATTCGATGTAATTTCACATTTAAACCAGACATAAACAAGTGTCATTCTTTTGATAGTTATTATCTCTTAAAAACACGCTATTTGTTTTGACGACGAGAATTAATTTTTAAATTTATTAATGCAATTGGTATGTTCTGAATTTGGTAAAATATACATCATTTTTGAATTCATAATATCAAATATATCTTAGGACTAAATTTTGGCATTGTTCTGAAAAACATCAATTTTTGATGAATAGTGAAACCACTAGGTGGTAGTTAAAAAAAACTGAATTTTTCATTAAACACAATTTTACCAATTCTGTGAATGGAATTTCGAAAATCTGAGAGACATAGTTAATATCAAGTAGTAAAATGTGGTTCAATGAGTTGAAAATAATTTTTTGTGAATAGTAACTTTTTACTTTTATTTACCACAGTTAAAAGTAAATAAGGTAATTAAGGGTAAAAATGATATTAATATTACCCTAACACATGTCCTAATTCTATTGGACAAGTGTCTCTAGACTATAAACAACCTTAGGAATAAAATATTATCATTTAGGTCCACTTGGATTAGATTAAGACATTTATTAATATTTAAATCAAAGAAGAGTTAAAAGAGTTAAAATAAAAGTTTATTTACTAAAACATTTTTAATATAGGGTTATACATAAGATAAATTAGATTTTAAATATTCATTAAAAAGATAAAATGATTTTATACATAATTATATTTTATTTATAATTTTGAGACATTAAATAATTTAATTTATTTATGACACAATGATGATGCAGTAATTACAATAATAGTGAAAAATTAAAATAATTGATATTATAAATACCCAAATAAATATAATTTGAGACATTTTATGAATTACAATAATTTTCTAGGTTAATATGACATGTTAGTATAGACTTAATTAACGTTTTTCTAAGTAATAATTCTTTTATGATTTTCACAAAAATAAATTATTGAATAGTGTCAAAATTGACATAAATGAGTTTTTAAAACCAATATTATATTATTAATTGATATTAAATTACTAAAAATCTAAGGTTCGGCCAAGATACTTATATAATGATAGTTGTATCATTAATAGACCATTTGGGGGTCTCTTGGATTTATATAGTATGTTTATTAACTATATAATATAAAAATACAAAGTGACATGGTAAGTGTCAAACTAATTAACTAAGAGTTAAAACTAAAATATAAGGTTAATATAATGACCCAAACCGGTCTAAATTCTATTGGTTGAGTGGTTTTCGACCCATACCCACCTTAACTTTTAAATAATATAATTTGGAGCCATTATAAACCTAATATTAATTTATTATAAAATAATATTTCTAGCTTTTCCAAAGGTGCCCCTCACCCCTTTTATAAAAAGGCACTCCTCCTCATTAATTCACACCTTCAACTACTTTTGGATCGGCCAAACTCTGCCCAAATACTCTCTCAACATCCCTCAATTAATCCTAGAGGCCTTCTTTTAGTCATAAATTCAACTTATGGATCCCTTTTGATCAAATCAAAAGGAAGAACCCGAAGAAGAGGTATTGTTTTCACCACCCTTTTTCAAATTCATTTCTTCTTCAACTTCTTCTTTCTTTGTCATTACCATTCTAAAATAATTAATCCATTATATCCTATATACTATAATATTATTATAAATATGGTACAACCATATTAAGTATTCTATCCATCCTTTTAATGACATGTCACCATACGTGCGTACGTACGGCTTACCGTCTCTACGTCGTGGTGTAATTGTTATTCAATATATTCTTATTTGGATGGGTATAATAAGGATTTGTAATTCATTTAAATAATAAATATAACATTATAATGATTCTGTATATATGATATAACATCAAATTATATATTATTTTAATATCAAAATAATGATATTGTCGCTCGTGCATACGTACGGACTACCGTCTCCACGAACGTGATGAGATTCATTCTCCATCGTATCAATTCAAGTATAATTATCATTTGATGATTTGAAAATAATTTTTAAGGACTTGATATCATTCTGGATATGAATAAGATACAACCTATCCATGACAAACATGGCTTACGTAGCAAAACATATAAAAGAAAACGAGTAAGTTAACACCAAAAACAATGATAATACTAAGATATTATTAACAAATCAATGTTAAAAGATTATATATGATATCATATTAATATATATGATTCTTTTATAATTTAATAAAAATTATTTCACCATTATACAGGAGGTTAACCTACCCCCAACCAAGGAAAAGTACAAGGTAATGGTTTATTTCGCAATCTCTTCATTATTCGAGGTTGTTTATACGTAATAATCTAATGGGACTTCTTTATCATCCACATCCATGTTTCTTAAAAATGTATTTCAAATTTTTTTTACTATTTACTAGAATATGGGTTAAAGTCATTTATACCCTTGTTTGACTTTTTATAAAAGGTTTATAAAGGAATCTTTCCGTCATTTTCCAAACAAGGTGCTTTTTAACCTTTTCGATGGAATTAAGGTAAGAATGTTTTTTTAACTTAAACGGCGGGTGCGGCTATTTTCCACCGTTATAAAACCCCCGAAGCTTCCCTTACAAGATTATAAGAATATTTTCAAAGAAAATTTTTTATTTTATAAATATATGACTCTTAAAATATTTCAAAATAGAAAGAGATATTTCTCTAAAAAGTGTTTTGATTTCATCTATGTCAACATCCTTTGATGGATTTTACACTTATTTGAAGATGATTCATTATGATACAAAACTTATATATCGTATTGAAGGTTTTGTGATATGTTTGACTGTGGATGTGTTATTTTTATACCAGTCATTGTTTATGGATGAAGTATTTACATTTCGTATGCTAGTTTTAATACGAATGTTTATGTTATGTTTAAACCTTTTCATATGGGAATGCATTGGACTTAATATGTGACGGGTGGAGCCCGCTATAGCTCCTCGATGCATCGGTAGGTCTCATGAGACAAACTAGTGTCTTGGCACAAGGCCTTGGAAAAATCTTATTTGTAGTCTTGGCACGAGGCCTTGGATATGTGGTTATGATAGTCTGGCATTATGCATTCCATCATTATGAAAGTGATTATTGATATTGCATGTGATTATTCTATTAGTAGAATATCCATGTGAATAAGTAAATGAAATTATTTCATTTTATTTTTTCCATACTATATTGAAGTTCAAGTTTAAAAGGCTTTTGTTTTCGTTATACATTGCCTTAAATTTTTATTCTTATTTATTAAAGTTTCCGCTATATTGTTATCCTTACTGGGCATTTGAGCTCACCCCTTTTCTATGTTTTATTTTTCCCAGGATGTGAAGAAGTAATTTATGAATGACCTTCAAGAATAGTATGAGGGGATAAGAGTGTGGACTATGAAGACTATATTGTTGTTGTTTTCATTTTATGATTTAATGTAAAAGTTATTAATGTATCTAGTTATTCCAAGGCTACTAAACTAATCGGTCTTTCGAGACTTGATCTTTCTTGTGATCATGCCAATGTTATGTAATAATGCACCGACTCTGGGTAACTGGGGTCAGGGTGTTACACAAACGAGCACTGTTTGGAAAATGACATGACTATTAATTTCAAAACATTTTGTAAATTTTTTTTGAAAATGGTAAAATAGACTTTAATAAATCATTTATAAAATTTTAAAAACATTTTTTTAATTTATTTTTTGAAAACACGATTTTGGAAGAAAAGGGATCTTCGATCTAAGAGAGAGATGAAGTTAGATTTTATCGAAAACATTTTCTGAAACATTTTAAGTACCAAAGAGAGGAATATTATACTATTAATGGAAAAACTAATGAATAAATTTCAGATAATATAATTAAGTGGGTTTATTAGTTAATGATCAAATAATTTCCTTCATGTAAATTCAAAAATAAACCAACCCTATTAAAATGATATTAAAACATAAATCTCTTACCACTTTAGTATCTTTTGAATATTTAGCACCACAGACGAAAAAAATCAAAATAAAAATTAAATACCATGAAAATAAATAGATTCATGATATTATATATCAAAAGGGGTATTATATAAAAAACACTAAAGAATAAGTGGTGAATATGACATATTTCTCACGGAAGTAAAATTGAGACGAGAAACCCTTACCTCAAGTTCAATTTCCTTCGTACATGTTTTAACCTCTTGTATAATAAATATATGTTTATTATACATATAATAAAAAATAATAATAATATATTTCATATCATATATGATTTATTTATATTATTTTATTACCTTTTTATTAACGTTTCTTTGTTAAAATAACTATTTCTAGTGATAATTGCTTTGTTTTTCATGTATGTTTTGGTTTGGTAATTTCTCTCTTTTTCTTTGATAATAGTAACATAATCACAATAATTTTAACCATGATTTAAATATAATATATAATCATTATAGATTCAATTGTAGTAATCTATAAAATTTAGATAAAGAAAATGGATTACATTGTTCATTGAGATGGTAAGCCGTACATACGCATGAACGCTACTTCCATTTTTCTTGATGGATGAAATAAAAGGTAAATAAATTTTAATTAAACATTTAAGATTAATTATTATGTTATATATATCATTTATATTAATCATTTTAATCCTTAATACCATCCACATAAAAATAAAATAAAAAACATTTCAAATCGCTATGTGGAGGCGACAGTCCACACGTACTCGTGAGCAACAACATTATTATCCAACAGATTGGAAGGTAAGAATTTATATGTAATATTATATTTATGTAAATATTTTTAGGTCATAAATATCTCATATATTCATTAAATTTATCATCTATACCTTCCATATAATGTTTAAGTTAAAAACGAATCACATTGCTTCGCGAGGCCCTAGTCTGTCGCACACACGAGCGACATTATTGTATCCCCCCACAGAATAGTAAGTAATAAGTTATATGTGATATAAAAATTATATAAGTATAATAATGTCATAAATATAATATAAATAAGTTAAATCAATAATTATATCCATCCTTTAGATGTGGTAATGGAAAACAAATCACTTTGATTCATGAGGTGGTATTCCGTTATACACATGATTAATGATTTCGTTTCCCATTTGATGAAGTGGAGATGGATTTGGATTATAATATTAACATAATAACATATAAATATTAATATAATACATTTTTATTATATTATCATAGATTATTATGATTTTAAGGAGGTTTAAGAAGAAATAAAACAAATACACATGTTTAAGAAATTTACCTCTTTTTCAGAGAGCCTCTTTAGGTTTATACTTAAAGCCACATTTTTATATTTTAATAAAATAAAGGAATATAGGATTTTTGGAAGGAGTTAAAAAAGATATTTGGGTATTTCATGGTTGATACAAATGGTATTGGAAGTGTGAATTGTGGAAGATAGGGGGTGGACTTTTATAAGTTAGGGAGTAAACACACATGTAATTTTTGTAAAGATAAAGTGTTACCCCCATTTTCACACTCCAAAAGACAAAAATATGGGTCATTATATAACCATAGAGGTCTTAAGGTCGTAATATTTCCATATAATTTGTGTTGAACAATATTTAGGCCATTTTAGCTCTTATCTTCATAGTTTGACCCCAGTATACCCATTTTTTTCCTTAACCGTGATAATTAATTTTTATTTTTTCCAATATTCATTATGGAAAACAATTAATTTTATGTTATTATGTAATATAAATTATTATAATTCCAAATATGTAATAAATTTTTTCAAATTAAATTATATAAGTGGTATAATTTAATTTAAAATAAAACTTGTAAACGCATCGAAAAAAAAGTTTTTCAAAAGAAGAACTTTCAAAAGTTTAAAAAGTTTTTATTTAAAAATTTAATATGAAATTGAATAAAATGACCTGAATTAGTTAAATTGTAATATAATTTAACAAATATTAATTTAAAACAAATTTAAAATATAATTTAGCCTTGTAAACAATTTAAACAAAAAGGCATATTTCAATAAAAATCTATATTTTCACTATTCATATAAAAATTAATATTTTCAGAAAAATCACAGAAATTCCCCCATAGATAATTTTAAAATTTATATTTAAAAAATGAGGTTTATTTTTTAAATTAAATTGTCTAAAATTGATAAAAATAAAATTTAAAGTGTGAAATGTGCGACTAAACCACCTTTTTGAAAAATACTGTTTTTTAGAAAAAAATTATTTTTCTTTCAAATGATTATTATTTTATTTATAATAAATATATTTAAATTGAATTTAATTTATAAATGTTTAATCCATATAATTTTCATAATTTATTTTTTCATATTAATACCCACTAACTTAACAACTAGGTTATAATGGTTATGTTTAAAAAATAATATTTTAATAGTGTTTCACGTTTCCATTAAACTCGATGTTGTGTGCATTTGAAGTTATAAAAGGGGTTGAATTTATTTTAAAATAAATATATTATAAATTATAATAATGTTAAATTGTCTGATGAGATTTATTTTTTATGTCATATATGCTATCGAACATGATGTTCCTCTTTTAAAACCTGTAGGTGTTACATTCTACCCCCTTAAATATATTATGTCCTCATAATTTAATATTGATCTCGAAAATAAAGGGTTTGAAATTTGAAAATACATGTATTGTAAACCCACATAAAAAATTTGGTTAATAAAAAATCATCTTTATTAGAGAGAAATGGAAGTACAAAGGTCATCTAGTATAACACATAACTAGGTTTCCAAGTAGAAGAACATTGGTGGGATGTGAAGATATGGACATGGAAGAAGAACGAAAATAATTATATAGAGTGATAAATATCATTGATCAAAAGTAAGTGGTTGATGCCGATAAGGCTAATGAATATAAGCCCACAAATATGTAATGGTTTAAAATACCATCGGTTCATTATAAATGAAGGTATTAGGATAACATTCTTATTTCAAGATCCTTTTCATAGAGTAGAGAAATTCCTTTATCAAATCAAATGAGAGTAGAATAAAATATTGTTACCTGGTCTCTTTCTATTTCATAGGAAAAATTTCACCCCTTTTTTGTGCTTCAATAAATACCTACTTCATCTTTTACTCTAATAAATGAACATCCAATAGAATTTTTTATGTCTGAAGCACTAAAATTTACTTTTAATAGATCATTATATTAGTAAAAGAATGAAAAGTCATTTCTCCTCTCTCTAGATATTTTCTACGAACAAAATGTTTATCAATGTTTATCTAATAACACCCAATGTTTAATTTAATACATTCTATAAATATTTATCTTTAAGACTCATCCAAAATATGTCTGAATAAATTCAAAGTAAAAAAATTACAAGGGTGGTTGCTAAATAAACATTATATTACAAAAAAATATAATGTATCTCTTAATGTAACCTTAAAAATATGTGAATACCTTGATAACCATAAAAAATTATTGAAAACATGAATTTTACCAAAAAAATCTCAGGTTTTTGAATATATTCTATTAATAAAAACATGAAGTAAAATCAAAAAAAGATAATATAAAACATCAAATCACTAACCAATTTCAAGGTCAGAAATAATATCCCATAACAATCTCTGTATCATTATAATATCAACACATAACACATATTAATTGTTATATTCACTCAATAATGTGTTTTACAAGAAGTTCAACTTTTCACTAAATCACTTTTCTTGGTCATTGGTAACACTCAACATATGCTCTAAAATCCTTAAATAAAAAGCAATTTAGTGAAATCCTTATAAATTTCATAATTATTATAACTTGAACATCATTTATAATGATACTTCTATAACATAATTCATAAACCCAAACACAAGCACATTAATCATTTCACTTCTTATATATTGAAAACATAATCTTGAACTTGATCCCCTAGCTTCTTCGGATATATATTCCATTGATTCTTATGGAATTAATTTTTACAGCGCCCCATTTTACATAAAATTTTATTATTGAACATTAGAAACTTATTTAATACCCTTTAATTCAAGTTAATGGTGTAATTTATCTATGTACTTATATAAACCTCCCATTCCCTTCATGAAATTACTAGGATTTTTCTTTCCCCAATTATCACATGTGGGAAGATCCTTCTTTATGTTCTTACCTTTATCCATATTTTAATCCACCATACTCTTATTCTATTTATTCCCTTATAATACTTTAGTCTTGTATAATTATTTCTCTATCATGATATCACATGATACTATATCCTCAAATGATAAGAATGTTTGGGAGACTAATTCCATTTAAAGGATTGGATTTAACCCATAAAAGAAATGATCAATCCCACTCTTTAGATTACATATATAGTTCATAGTATGACTTTATAACCTTTTAATGTTGTATTCATAATTAGCTACATTTGCATCTTCCTTTTGTATAAGAATAAATAATTTTCTCTCCATATCCACTCATGATTTCGAGGAAAATAATTTCCCAAGAAGATTTCCTTAAAATCATCCCATTCCATGTTTTCTATTTATTATTCATCATAACTATTTTGAATCAATAACCACCATTTATGTGCAAATTCTGAAAGATTATTAACTACCATTAAATTCTTTCTCCCTTTCATTACTTCCCAAAGTGAGAAATATATTCTATATGAAACTTATCCATTACTCACCTCCAAATGGATTTGAAGCCCCATTGAATGATGGAGGTTTTTGACACATAAAGTAGTCTAACATTGTTACATTGCATGGTGAATCAATAGGATGGTCCATATGGGAAAGGGTATTGCTTATAACTCGAGTCAGATACCCTATCATGGTTGTAATTTCTTCAATTCTAGTTGGAACTCCAGCTCTAACATCATTATATTTCCTAGTAGGTAAATACCTATATGGGGTATGTGCTTTTATATGATTCCCATTCCCTAAAATAGGTTATATTTCTAAACAATGATATACACTAGATTTGATAATAACATTATGAAACATAATTTATAATCCCAATACTAGTGAAAGACTAAACATAAATTGAAAACTTTATACAAGGAAAACCTCATAATCATAAAAATTGTTTCTTTGGGAAATTTTTTAAACCATAAAATATTTTCCAATAATTTATAATGGGTTTTAATGAAAATGTAAATTAACCAAAGAATTAAAGTCATGAGTGTTAAACCAAGTTCATAGTAAGGCATGTTTTCATGTGTCATGTAACATTCGAGTCAAGCCTGATATGCCATTTTTATAGTTATTACCATTAGGTACATCTATGCTAGAACCACATCCAGTTATAGTATCAGGAAAAATATGTATTTCTAGGAAAATCATATGATATATACCTTAAACAAATACTAGGATGTTATCATATACTTAGAATTATCCTTAAGGTAATTCGTAGGGTTATATTCCATAATATTTGTTTTCCTAAATACAATTCTTAATTTTTTAACTAAAAATTATCTAATACAAACTATAAAGACCCTGACCATAGTATCCCAAATTCAGTGGTTACTTTATTACATTATCAAAATATACAAGGAATCAAGTCCTGATGGACCGAATGGTTTAGCAGTCTTAGTAAACTAGATACATATTTGAAATTCACATTATAATTTAAAACATAAAATATGTAGAGTGTTTTATTTTATAACACTATATTTCCTCTTAGCATATCCTTTAATATCAATCATAAAACACTTCCTCGTATCTTGGAAAAAATAAGACATAATAAAGGGGTGAGCTCAAATGCATAGTAAGGGTATGAGTACAACAGAAGATATAAATAAATAAAGTATAGCCAATATGGAAAGGTAAATAACTAAAACACATTCCATTTAATAAATAACATGAGAATGATATGACAAGAATAAATAATGATCAAATAATGACATATACTTAATCACATGAGTTTGAAAATTTTCAATGGATGTTCTTACTAATTGAATAATCACATAGACATCAATGAATAATATCATAATCAGGGAATGAATAATTATGGGAATCTGAAACATACTTTCAAGATATTTTACAAGATAATTTAAATCTATGGGTAAAAACATATTTAATTTTGCCAACTGATTTGTCTCATGAGACCTACCGATGCATTGATAGGCTATCTATAACCGGGACCCACCCTTCAATTACTAAGTACAATGAATTCCTCATATGAATTGGGTGAAACATAATCAACATAAAAATTCGTATTGAAAAGATAACATATGAAATGTTAACACTTACCCCAATTAAAAAATAATAATCATAAACCATCCAGATTAATATGGTGAATGGTAATAAAATTTTACATCCTCATTCAAACTGATCATAAACCATCAAAATAAAGAGTAAGGATGATAAAAATACAATATATTCTCAGTGTATCATAACTACAATAAAGTTTTGATGTCATTGATGAATATAAATACCATAAAATTGTCATTAAATTTTTTTTAAGGAAAATAAACTGTTCAATTTGAAAAAAATTAAAATAAAAAGGTCAAAAAATATTTTAAAAAAATATTTCATGAAAGTAAAATTTTTAAACCTTTAAAATAATTCTTAAAACATTGATTGACCATGAAGGTGAAAATTTTCATTCATTTCGTACAAATTATAACGCAGATTACTTTCACATTTTAGGTAAATGACAAATAAGAATTATATAGAAAATGACATGAAGATTACTTTCAAAAAAATTTATAAAGTCAAAAATGGATAAAAATATGTTTAATTTTTCATAATTTTAAAAATATTTTTGTAACCATTTTTAGAAAACATGGTTTTGGAGAAAAAAAAAATTTCGACTGAAGAGAGAAATGAAGTTTAATTTTATTAGAAACATTATCTCAAAAATTTCATTTAATAAAGAAGAAAACATGGTTCTATTACTTGAAAAATTCATGAAGAAATATTGGAGAATAAAATGAAATATTTTTATAAGTAAATTTTCAAATAATTTCATTTAATTGAAATTCAAGTATAAAAAATCCTGATTAGAATGATATTGAAACATAAATTTATTACCATTTAGGTGACTTTTGAATCATAAACCCCATGAAAGGAATAAAAAAATAAAACATTAAATACTATGAATAAAAATATATTCAAGATTTAAAATATAAAAAGGGGAATTATATACACTACACCAAAGGAATATTTGGTGAATATTACATATGTATCATGAAAGTAAAAGTGAGACGATAAACCCTTAACTTAGGTCTGATTTCCATTATACACGATTTAACCTCTTATTTAATAAATACAGGTTTATTATAAATCTATTATGTAACCATAATCATATATTTCATACCATATATTATTTAATTATATTATTTTATCACTAGTTCATTAACATTTCTTTGTTAAAATTATTATTTTAAGTAATAATTGTTTCGTTTTTCCAGTATGTTTTGGTTAGGTAAATTTGGTCCTTTTTATTTGATCATGGTTCCATCATATACATAAATTTAACCATGATTTTAAATATCATATATATTCATTATATATATATATATTTATATATGTAATTATATAAATCTATAAAAGTTAGTGATAGAAAACGGATTACACCATTCATGGAGACGATAAGTCGTACGTACTCATGAACGTTATTTCCATTTTTCTTGATGGTTGGAATGAAAGGAAAATAAATGTTAATTAACATTTATATAATAATTATTATATTTTATATATAAGTTTTATTAATAAAACCCATCCTTTTTACCAACCATGTAAAAGAAATAAAAAACATTTCGCATCGCTACGTTGAGGCAATATTTTACACATATGCATGAGCGACACTATTTTTACAAAGAATTGGAAGGTAAGAAGTTATATGTGATATTATATTTATAGAAATATTTTTAGTTCATAAATTTCACTTATATTCATTAAATGTATCCTTAATACCTTCCATGTAAAGAATTACTAAAAACGTATGACATCGCTTTGCAGGATGATAGTTTACCGTACACACGAGCAATGTTATCATATCCCACCATGAAATGTTAAGTAAGAAGGTATATGTGATATTATAATTCCAAAAGTATAATAATTTCATAAATATCATATAAATAACTTAAATAAATCATTATATCCATCTTTGAAAGGTGGTGATAGAAAACGAATTATATCAGTTCGCAAGGTGGAAGTCCTCCATACACATGATTGATGGTTTTGTTTCCTATTTTATAGATGTGAAGATGGATATGGGTTATGATATTAACATAATAATAAATAAATATATAGGGGATACTGGTGTTATTATTTTATTATATTTTAAGACAATTTTAAGGAGGTGGAAGAAGAAATAAAACAAATAAGCACGTTTAATAATTTTATCTCTTCATTAAAGAGCCTCTTTAAGTTTATAACTAAAGCCTCAGTAGGAGGGATTACTAGTAAATAATTAATATAGGATGTAGGAAGGGAAGTGTGGAAGGTATTGGGGTAGTTATTTTCTCAACCAAATGGTTTTGTATGTTTAAATAGGGTAGGAGAGGGGGTGACCATTTATAAGTGGGGGAGAGGATACACATTAAATTTTTGAATAGATAATGCGAGACCCACATTTTTATCATTTCAAAAGCATAAAAAGCGGGCCATTATTAATCCATAGAGTAGAAAAGGTCTATATATGTCCATAAAATTGGGTTTTGAGAAGTTTTAGGTCATTTTAAACCTTATATTCTTAGTTTAACCCCTGATTAACCCATTTTTACCTTAAATGAAATCATTAATTTTTACTATTTTAAATATTAATTAGGGTAAAAAAATTAATTTGAATTTATTATATAATAAAAATTATAATGATTCCAAACATGGAATCCATTTTCCCAAATTCAATTCCCATACTTGGTAGAATTCAATTTGAAATAAAACCTGTAGGCACATCGAAAAAACATTTTTTCCTAAGACAAACATTCAAACGTTTAAATAGTTTTTATATCATAAATTAATATGAAATTGATTATAATGAAATAAATTAGTTAAATTGTAATATATTTGAACAAATTTTAATTAAAAACCAATCCAAAATATAATTTAACCGTGTGAAAAATTTAAACGAAAAGGAAGTTTTGAATAAAAATCTGCATTTTTTACTATTCATCAAGAAATTAATCTTTTTAGAAAAATAAAAAAAAAATATAAAAAAGATAACTATATAATGAAAATTTAAAAAACGAAGTTTTTTTTTATCAAAATAAATTTTCTAAAATTATTAAAAATTAATTTTAAATTTTGTGTACAAAGCATGACTAAATCACATTTTAGAAAAATAAAATTTTTCAGAAAACATTTCTTTTTATTGAAAATGATCCTTATTTTATTTATAATAATTAGATAACCATTTAATTTATTTTATACAATTTTAAAAAATATAATTTTCATAATTTAGTTATTCTTTTTTATACATACCGACTTAATTCCTAGGTTATAATGGCCATATTTAAATAAAAATATTTTAATAGAGTATCATGTTTTGTTTAAATATGGACTTTACGACATCATAAGCTATTGAGTAGATTGAATTTATTTAAAAATAAATATATTGCATAGTCTTGGGGTGTTACATTCTCTTATACGTTTTATGTTTCTTATCATATATTCTATCAAACATGATGTTCCTATTTTAAAATCGGAGGGTGTTACACTAATTAGTGGTAGAATTTGATCTACAATACTAACGAGTAAAATGCAATAAAACCCATAGAATAGAGAGATTTAAATGTAAAATTCCTAAAAAAATATTTCCCTTGTGATCAAAAACCCAAAATGAAGATAAATTTCCTTAGCTTAATTCAAAAGGAATAATAAAGTGTCATGGATCATGATGTTACCTTTACTAGATATGTATTCCATGAATTACATACATAATAAGTAAATAATGATTGACCATTTTTTGAAGGGATTAAGCCAGGTCTCTAAAGGGTACTAGGTTTTCAAACCTTCTCAACATATGATGAAATAGTTTTATATGATTTCAAAATAGAGAATAATTTTTCTAGATATTATATATTCAAGGGAATTCTAGAGAAGAATAAGTCTTCTAAACACCAACAAAAATGGAATGCATCAAAGAATAATAAACAATGAAGCAATTTTTATAATGTGGAAATTATGGATAGAAACATCATAAAAAATACTTGAAGGGAAATTGATTTTATTACATTCATGGTGATATGGGTCATCAATATAATAAATGTATGGTAAAGAAGGAGACCACTAATTTCTAGTTCTTAAAATATAAATAAATGGGGTATTATTCAAACAAATTTCCCAAACATCAAGGGAACTTAACATAGAAGAGGTTAAAGGGAGAAATCCAAGCTTATGCCATAACTATGACTGAGGTTGACATTCCTAAAGATGTGGTGGAAGGTAATTTAATCATATCCTCAAATTTATATAATTTTTTATTTGATTCAAAATCCACAAACTATTTATATCCTCCATGTTTAATAAAAAAATTTGATATTTCCCTAGCACATTAAAAATGGAGTTATCAGTTAAAACTCATAATGGAAATCTCACTACAACAAGTATGTGTTAAGAAGTTCCCATTATGAAAAATAAATATTCCCTATTTAATGAATTTATTATCATACCTATGGTTAAATTTGATATAATCCTTCATATGGAATGTATTTAAAATTACGATGCAAATATTTATTGTAAAGAGAAATAAATTTTGATTCATTTTGATGATGTGGAATTTCTTATCTTTATCCAGGGTACTTCTTCATTCGAGTCTGGTCTAATTCCATCTCCAGTATCTATTCTTAATGAAATTTTTGGAAAAGAAGAAAATACATAACCTATGTATGTAAATGGTAATATTCAAAATGAGGATGTACCTATTGTACAAGAATACATTAATGTATTTCCTGATGAATTTACTAGATACCCCATAGAGTGTGAGATTGATTTTACATTAATTTAATCCCCAATGCAATACCTATATCAAATAATCATTATAAAATATCCACTTTTAAATTATTGGATTTGAATAAATAATTAGAGGATTTGTTTTATAAGGGAATTATACACCCTAATGTTTAACTTTGGGTAGTCCTTATTCTTTTCGTTAAGAAGAAAGATAAATCTATGAGGCTATGCATTGATTATAGAGAAATATATGATATTTTTATAAATAACAAGTATCCTCTATCTTGCATTGATGACTTATTTGATCAACTTCATGGAGATCAATATTTTTCAAATATTTACCTTACTTATGGGTATCATCAATTCTGAGTTGTTAAGGAAGATATTCTGATGACAACATTTAAAACAAGGTGTGAAAATTATGAGTTTACAATAATTAAATTTGAATTGAACAATTTACCCTATATTTTAATGGATTTAATGAAAAATTTATTCAAGGAATACCTTAATAATTTTTTGTGGTATTTATGAATGATATCTTTGTTTATTATAAAATCCATGAAGACTATGAGAATCACTTGTGGGTCATTCTTGAAACACATATAAGAAAAAAGTAATATGGTAATTTTACGAAGTGTAAATATTTGATATATGAAGTTTATTTTATTGGCCATATTGTCTCCAAGGATGGAATCTCGATTGATCCTATGAAGAAAAATATAATCGAAGAATGTATTATACCAATGAACACAACTGAGATATATAGTTTCATTGGGTTGGTAGGTTACCATCAATGATTTGTTCAAAAAATTTCCTCATTGGCTAATCCATTAACCAAACATACAAAAAAATGGGTTATGTTCCCTTGATGCTTCATTATGATGAATGATAATGTTATTGAATATGAACCAAGATAGTTAATGACTCATGAACAAAACGATCCAACTCATGATCTTGAGTTAGCATCTGTAATATTTTCTTTGAAGATATTGAGACATTATATCTATGGTGAAGGATGTGTGATATACATTGATCACAAGAGACTAAAATATATATTTTCATATAAATAGGTCAACATGAGGCAATAAAGATGGCTCTAACTTCTCAAGGATTATGATTGTTCAATACACCACCACATAGGGAAGGATAATAAGGCTATAGATGCATTGAGTAGGAAAGATCATGGAGTTCTGGCCAAATTGATGATCAATAAGGATCCTATGTTCATAGATCTAATAAAGATAGATATGGTAATTATTATGGAAGGGGAATCATGAATCCATTTTCAAATGGTTTCTAGACCATGTTTATTAGAAATGATAAAAAGTTCTCAACCTGATGATGAGAATTTTCAAAATAAAGTTAAATCCGTGAATGATGGAAAATAGAAAGACATAGTATATGAAGATGGTGTTTTGGAATATGGAAAGTGGTTTTGTGTTCCTTATATTCTTTATATAAAAAAAGAAAATTTTGAATTATTTTAATAGATCAAATTTCTCTATACACCTTGGTGCACCAATATTTATAGGAAATTTAAGGAATTTTTTTTGTGGGATAACATGAAGCACGAAATTGCTGATTATATAGCAAGATTCATGGCTTGTCAATAGGTGAAGTATGAGATATAACATCTAAGAGGGTTCATGAAATCTATACCTGTTAATATGGGTTAATAGTATTCTATTAATATGTACTTTGTCACTAGATTACCAAATACTCCAAGAAAAAATGATGTAATATGCGTTATTATTGATCACCATACCAAATATACACATTTCATTATTATAGGAGAAGATTTACATCCTGAGCACTGCACATGGATCCATATTAATTAAGTTTTTATACTTTATGGTTAAAATCTATCATTCATGTCTGATTGAGATCCATTATTTACATCAAAATTCTAGAAAAGTATTCAGAAGTCTCTTGATACCTATCTTTATTTGAGCACCACATATCATCCCCAAATTGATGGATAGTCTGAAGGTACTATTCAAACATTATAAGACATGTTTAGATCATGATCACATGATTTTCATGGTATGTGGGATCATTATTTACCTTTTTTAGAGTTTTCATATAAAAATAGATTCCATTCAAGTATTCAAATGACATTGTATGAAGCATTATATAGAAAGAGATTCCATACTCCAACATGTTGGTATAATATTTATGAAAGGCAGCTTATAAGCCCAAAAGTTATTGATGAAACAAAGAAAAAGGAAAATATTACTTATAATCATATTAAATAAGCTCAAAGCATAAAAAATAGTTATGATGATAACCCGAGAAAATATTTGTAATTTCAAGTGAGAGATAACGTTTTCATAAAAGTATCTTTATAGAAGGGTGTTATATGGTTCAGTAATAAAGGGAAACGAATACCCAAATACATCAAAACCTTTCAAATTTTGGAAATATTAGAACTGTGGATTACCAATTGGAAATTCCACCAAGTCTCTCCAAAGCACATTATGTGTTCTATAATTTGTTATTAAGAAAGTATATTACTAAGCCAACACACGTTCTCACATCTAAGGAAATAGAATTAGAACATGATCTATCATACTATAAAGATCCGATCGAAATTATGGAACTAGATAGAATGTATTGAGGAATTAGATTAATTTATTGGTAAAATTAATTGGTAGAAATTAGAAAATGTAGGAAGAAACATGAGAACTAGAGGATGTTATGTTGTTGAACCACCTTCATTCGTTTAATAAGTAATATCCATGAAAATTTTAAGGGTGATTTTTTTTGAGAGGAAAAAATGTAACACCCTAGCTTCAATTATAATTAGTGAACATTATATTTTAATAAAAATATAATAAAATTCACCTTTAAATATATCTTGGTATAAAAATTCCAATTTAATAGGATGGATATAGAATTTTACCTTACTCAATCATAATAAGTATAGAATGAATTTTTGAAGTTTTAACTTAGAAATAAGATTTTATGAATAATTGAAAATTTATTATTTAACTATTCCATCTTTTATTTATAATAAGATATTATATAATTAATTAAAAAAGGCATAATTCCATTCCAATTTAATTAATTAAAATAATATTTTTTTATGAATAAATTAAATTAAATTTATACATTATATATCTAAATATATGAATTTTAATCCAAATAATGATTATTATAATTCATATAGTTAATGTAATATCATCTTGTGCTTGAAAAATTCATTTATTGAAAACCATTTTTTTGACATGCTTTTCGTGTTTATTTTTAAATTAAATTTTATCACTTTGGTAAATTGAATTTCATAAAATTTATTACATATTTGGAATCAGAATAATTAATATTAGGTAATAAATTTAAATTAATTTTTTTCCGTAATAAATAGAGAAAACAATAAAATTTAATTACTACGGTTAAAGTCAAATAAGTTTTAATGGGGGTTAATCTTTAAAGATAAGGGTTAAAATGATCTAAATACTTTCTAAAACCCCATTTTTTTGTTTTATTTCGACTATAACCTTATCATCATAGAATATGGGACACTTCTAATCCATATTTATAAGAAAGAAACTAGTCATTATTGAAAAACTTTGAAAAATTACAAGTGTGTCACTCACTTCAATTATAAAGGGAACCAACTCCCGTCACCTATTCACCCATGTAAAGAACCTTATATAAAATAAAAACTACCTTAATCTCTACCCAAAATACTTATAAAAATTAAATAGTTTTTGGTCTTCCCAAAAACCATCCCTATGGTCTTTAATAATTGATCCAAAGGAGGGTTTTCAAAGCGAAGGTAATTGTCTCCACCAAACTATTTTATTTACTTCTTCTTTTACCATGTTGAATTATGTATTAAAAATTAAAATATAATAACACCATTATCTAAAATATATATTGAATAATATTTTTTCATATCATTCTCAATCAATAGGAAAACAATACCATCACTCGTGTGTACGGTGGACTACAACCTTGTAAACTAATGTGGTTTGTTTTCCGTAACAGAATCACATGGATAGTAATAATTATGGAAATAATGAATATATGTGATAATTATGATATAATATTGATTCTTTAAATTGAATATATCACCTAATTACTTACCCTTTCAACCACTAAGTATATGATACATTCTCTTGTGGATACATAAAACCTACCATCTTCATGAAGTGATGTGATTAATTTTCCATGTCTAAATTTCAAGAATGATTATCAAAGAATATATGATAAATATATATTATATTTATAACATTAATATAATTTTATATATGATTAAACTATATACTATGTCCATGAATAATAACATCCATGATGAAACATGCGTGAGAAAATTAAGTAGTTAACACCCAAAATAATGGTAGTAATGATTGATTTTGAACAAACAGGTGATAAGAAGTTATAGGAGGATCATATATGATATTAAACATATTAATATTGTTTTTTTATAAATTGATAAATTTTCTAAAACAATTATATAGGGGTTTAATTCACATTCAACTAAGAAGAAGCGTGAGCTACGGGGTTTTATACCTCAATTTCTTTTCATTATGTTATATTTTTTATTCATTATCTTTGATATTATAAGATTATATATTTAATGAATTTTTATTATTTTATGTTGTATTTACAAATTTTTTATGTTTATTTAAATTTTATTCACATTATCAATTCTTTGATTAATTCCCATTTCAATGGTAAGATCTTTTTAAGAGATATTGTCCCAATTTCCACTCAATTTAGACATATTTTCTATTATACACACATTTATTTCTATGAGGTGCATCTACTACCCATTTTATTTTTTATTTAATGAATAATTTTATATTCATGGTATTTAATGTTTTATTTTTAGTTATTTATTCCCTAGGGGTAAGATATAAAAGTTACCAAAGTGGCAAGAGTTTATTTCACAATGTCATCATTATTCAGTATTATTTATTCTTATGTCTCTAATGAGAGAATTACATGATCTTTCTATATTAAACCCAAAATATTTCTTTTTTAATATGGTCATTTATATAAATTATAAGTTTTCCTCTCTTTTTCCACTCTTTAAGTACTCAAGATATAGAAATCATGTTTTTAAGTTAAACTGACTTGTTTTTTACTTGATCGAGAATCTTTTTATTCCATATCCATATTTTCCTTAAATGTTTTTAAAGATTATTTTTTAATATTATCCAATATTTTATTGGACTCTTTTAACCATGCTCTAATTCTTACCAAATGATTTAAAATGTACCTTCTTATCATTTTCTGAATAAGGAATTTTTGAATTTTTACCAAAAATGTAAAAGGAATATTTATTTTAACATACTAGACATGAACAAAATATTAACTCCATCATGAATAATCATTTATTGTTGCTGATTTTATATGTTTTTATGATTTTTTTCAAAGAATATATTTTTTCCAAAATTATTTAAATTTTTAGTTTTTAAAATTGTATTTAAAAATAGAAAGTTTATTTCACTCAAGAATATTTTTAATGAAATTTAAATAGAATTTCTATTCATTAATGAAAATAGACCTTTATTCTACTTATGATCTAATATAGATACTTTTCAATGAAACAATTCTTATTCTTTATCTAGATGATTTATGATTAATTTGATTGGTGAAATTATTGACATTCTATATTTAGTCATTCCAATATAGAAAATTATTAATTATAAGACATACTGATTAAGTTTAATTAATTATTAAGTGACGAGTGGGGTCTAGAATTACGGACCCCCTTGATGCATCAATATGTTTCATGATACATACTAGTTTGGGAATTTGGATAAGGTCTTACCCATTATTGCTAGATGTCTTAGCATGATGCCATGATGGTATATTTATGATGTTAAACATTATGAATTCTATCATTATGATATTAGTTTTTGATGTATATTTGATTATTTGAATAGTTATGATATCCATAGATAAATTTCAATCTAATTTGATTATTTATATGGAATTATTTGATCATCATTTACCTCTACCATATTATTCTTCATGCTCAAGTGAATGCGTTATCAATTATTAACTACGAAATATTAATTATGCATTATTTATTCTATGATTGATTCCTATATTTTCATTACCTTATAGATCATTTGAGATCACCCTTATTTTATCCTTTCCCCAGTATATGAATAAGGAATATTTCAATGAGTTCAAGGATAAAAAATATTTAATCTCACTATGTTTTGTATTTTATATTTTCAAATGTAGTGTGAGATCCAAGTATATATCTAGTTTACCAAGACTACTAAACTATTTAGTCCTTTAGTAAACAGTTCCTTGTATCTAGTGATGATGTAATAAAGTAACCATTGACTTTGGGATTTTGGAGTGGGGTGTTTTACATGATCATTGTATCGAGAGTGATTCTACTTTAGTGGTTAATATTCTTTATAATCTATCAACCATGGTTCCTAGAAACCTTTTCACTGAATGGATTTCTTTCTTGGATTACCTAGGTTCCATTCAATTTTAAGATAGTCATATCTACAAGGAGGAGAATATGGTGGTTTATACTCATTCCTAGAACAAAATAAACTATTGGAACTATTTATGGTCCCTTTCACTTGAATATTTTTTTCTTCCATTACATTTTTCTAATGTTATGGGTGATGTGTACACTCGAATCTAAGATCTTCTTATTCCATATCCTTATTCATTTATTTAATAAATTTTTATGGGAATGGGTCTTTGACTCATCTCCTGGACTATATAGGATTATTATTATTATTATTATTATTATTATTATTATTATTATTATTATGCCCCATTGGTTCAATTTAGTGGTTACACCCTTGTTGTACCTATGGAAGTGGGGGAAGGTCTCACATTTATGTTTACCCTAGAAATTTTGTGTGTAATTTTATTTATATTTCCCCTTACCAAACCAATTTATTTATTTATTTTCTTTCTAAAAATAGGTCTCCATTGAGTTTCATGAGGTTACTTATTTGCAATAACATAGGTGGGGTTTCAAACCACTGATTGACCCCTTTATGAGGAATTATTTATTCCATTGGGTTCTATGAATTTCTTGGAATGAATTAGTGTCTTTTATGTAGGGTGGGAGGATGTTGCATTAAGATGTGATGATCAGGGATGGGGAATGAATTTCACAATATGATATTTCTTGCTAGTTGTGGTATTGATGGAATATTCATGTAAATGGAATGATGTGGTTGGAAGTATGACCTTATGATTAGGTGTGGTGTCAATGTTCCATGTGTGTGTAATCTTAAAAGTGGGAATGTATATAAAAAAGAAATAATATGGATTATATGGGATGATATCCAATAAAATTTATAAAGAAATAAAAGTAGGCTTCATAAAAAAATTAATAAGTGCCTACCAAGGCAATGAAACATAAAATTTCACTCATTTTAATATGAAATTCACACACAAGAGACTCAACCTAGTTGGTGAGGACTCGAAAAGTGCATCCAAGAGACCCGAGTTCAAAACTAGGGGGAGAAATAATTTCTGGGTTACTGTAGCAGTACTGTAACAGGTAATGTAGCAGACACTGTATGGTACTGTATCAGCCAAAAATATTGATCCATTTGGGATTTCAGGCCACTGGTTTTGGCCTTGGGTCCTTTAAGGCCTTGGGTCCACCCAAGGACTTCAAGCTAGTAAGGATTTAGGGACACCTCAAGGCCTTCAGGCCACCTGAAATTATGCTTAAATGATCAGACAAACTCTAAAAGGAGCAGAAACTAGATGAGGATTCAGAGCAGGCACATTCACCAGAGAAGAAGCTAAGAGGATTGTCAAAAAGAGAGGATATGACATTTCCATCAGGACCAACCTGTGCTTTTATGGGAAGTCTAGCCGAATTGGAAGAATGAGAGGGTATGGCAGCCGCCATCGGGACTAGGCTCCATGAAACTTTGTATGGGGAAATGCAAGATGATCCACAATGTAAGGTGGGGAGATATGTGATCAATGACGCAAAAGATGGGAAGGGGCAGTTCAAGTGGGCTAGGCTTACGGGTCATGTATTGGGCATGGTATGCCTCTAGGCCTTCGGGTCATGTATTGCGGGTCTTTCGAGCCTTGTTCCTCGGGCCTACGGTTCATGTACAGCTTCCCCTTCAACCCTTAAAATGGGTATTATCCATAATAAAATAAAAAATTGGGCCTTCGGGCCATTCGGGGGGGGGGGGGGAGCCTACCCGAATAAGTCATTTGAAGGTGGAGAGATGATATCATGATGAATAAGCTGGGGAAGAGTAGTTCCATGTATAGTCTGTATATTTTCTAAGACCTACAGGTCATGGAATCTCTGAGCCTACAGGACTTGTAAGGTTTCTCCCTTATCCCTTGAAAGGGGGGTTATCAAAAATCAATAAAAAACATGGCCTTCGGGCCATTCGGTCTATATGAAATTCATTGTTGAAATCCTATAAAACCATTCTAAAATTTGGGTGTTAATCAAATTTTTATACTTTGGTTCATTTCTAGAGAATAATTGAAATTTAACTTAATTTATTGATTTTAGTGATAAAAATGAATTTGGAATTTAATCTGGAATTTAATGGATTCAATATTTTTCTTTAAATAGTTTATTATTTTTTGGAATTAATTACAAGCTACCCTTAGATTGTAAATTCTATAAGTACATTGTTTAAATGCATTAAATTTTAAATTTTATTATTCTATTTAGTTTTAAAATTAATATGGATCAAGCCTACATTGAGTTATAATTTAGTGGTTGAATCACTTACTATGGTGGATACAATTTAATTATGAATTGGTGAATTGATAAACAAGAAAAGATGAATATATAAGATATAATAAATTGAGTTAAGAATTTTAAAATATTTTATATAGAGAATGTTTGAATTTTGTTTTTAATTTGACATGAGGGTTTTATAAGGTTGTTTCATAAAACCTCAACCTACTATAAAAGGAATTCATGGTCAACCACATGAAGACTGGAAATTGATCGGAATAAGTACTCACGGTCGACCGCAAGTCCCGAACCAACTGCAAATCCTTATCGATCATACCTTACACTTCCTCAGACCATTTTTATTTTGATCGCCCATAAGACACACATGCTATATAATAGCCTAATATATCACATGATCGAGTGGCCACATCAATTATAGTTAGATGAAAATCCATAAACACAAACTGAATGTAAGTAATAAACCACACAATTTACTATGAAACCTCACACCAAGTGATTGCAATACATGAAGTCGACCACATATCCAAATCAATATACCACCATAAATCAACCTACTACAACATTAAATCATTTAACCGCAAGGCCCAAACCACTAGACCATGCCTATGTTTCCACACCACTATATTATACAACCATAAACGCAAAAAACCTATGCCTCAGTCATATAAAGGAGTCCAACCAAGATTGATATAAATAAAAATCATGTTCCAAGAAACTAATATTGGTATAAAGAACTAAAAAACATTGAATGATTCGTTTCTTAGATGAATTGATTTTCATCTTCCAATCTAGAAGCTCAGTTGAAGACTAAAGTCATGATGTGGCCTAATGTAAATTGTGTATAACCAAACCATAACACTTTTTGATCAAAAAAGGATATCTAAGAGAAATGAGATCATTTTTTTAATAATTATTGAAACTCGTTGATGAAAAACCAAAGATGTTCTAGGTGGATATTTATTTGTAGTATTTGTTCCCTTTCTAAGTGTTAAAAATCATTGAGCCTTAACCTTTCACAATTATATAATTGAAATGAAAATAATGAATACACACAACATGTAAGATTCATTTAATGATATAAATAAAAGTGGATTTCATATATGTAAATGAGGGAGATAACTGATCTTGAAGCTAAGGATTTTTCCTCTAGTTCGTTTTAGTTTATCCATTATAGAAGAATCAAAGATTCACACCCAATGCCTCATCTAGTTGATGACTAATGACCAACAACATTTAATTTACATTAAAACAAAAAATACAGTATTCCATTACATATTAAATAGAATCACTTAATACCCAAATCATCATGGCCACACCAACGTTACCACAGTACTGCTAGTAATTCCACTTTATTGTAGTGCATCCCAAGCCTCTCCAACCATCTGTAATGCACTGTTTGAGCTAAATCCCACCATACTCCCCTACACCCAACAAGAAATAGTGTCTCACTAAAGTACCCAAGGATCTCCATTCACCAAATATGATCAGTTTTCTAAAATACACACCAGACCATGTTGTTCAGCACTATATAAATTTGAATATTTTGGGGTCTCATTATTTTCCATTTCACAGGCTGCAAGCATGAGGAGATCCGCACACATAGTGTTAGATGAATTTCCTCCATCAAATTTCTTATTTATAATTGGTTCTTACTCACACACTAAATCACCAGTGTTGATCCTCTCCTATAATCTAGATCCATAACAAAAGTGACTAGACATACCCTAACTATATCCAAGACAAAAATAGGACCACTCTAAAGTTATTAAAACCCAACATATCAATACCATTATTTCTCTCACTAGAACCCAAAATATATCTACCAAATGATTCGTTTTATCTCTAACTTACATCAATATGCCAATAAATACTCATATTTCACTATTTCCATGATGCAATAGAGCATAACAGTTCATGATTCTTCTCAAAGGTGTATAAATATTGATCATGAGTGAATGTTCATGATGCTAAATATTTTTATGGTAGGCCCACCTAGGAATATTCATATCCTTTTGTTATACACATGGAAGCCATCGAAGGAGTGAAATTTTTGCACTAAATTTGATAAAGGTTTTGATAATACTGGAATCATTGGGGGGGAAAAGAAGAAATTTGTGCTAATAAAATGGGTGAAATTTTTATATTTTTGAATAATCTATGATCATTTTAAAAAAAATATAGAACTATTAAATTGAGATAAAGGGGGTGATTCCTAAATTTCTCGATCATTCTAGGTTAATTTTAACCACTTTATTTCATATATTATTATATAATTATTTAACGATAACACATTAAAGCATTAGTGGCTGAGTCTATGAGATTCCCTTTACCTATCCTAATGAATTTAGTATTTTAATTTTTTTTATCTCTTATGTTAATATCTATGGATTTATTTGAAAATTTTAGGAATCTTAAGTTTTACATTAAATATATGTATCTAAAATTATTCTTCCCCCATTCATTATACTGCTCACATAAGCCACTTAGGTTCTCTCACTACCATGGGGATGAGGAGTGGGATGATCTGAGGGTGGTCAATTATTTTTACTAACTAGTACAGGTGATATTAGTGGTTTTAATGATAGTATCATCCCTCCAATTAAGCTGAAATAACCAGGTGAGGGTGATCGCTAAGATTTCATCTGATCTAAGAGTGAAAAAGAGAGTTAAAATAAAATAATGATTTAGTAGGAAAGGTGAGGAGATAACCAAGTTTGGTCGACTTCTTTTAAACTGAATTTAAAAACCAAACCAATTAAATAATTGTTTTTTCCATAAAAACCCTTAAACATGATAAGAACCCACCAAAAACACTTTCCTCTTCAGAGACAACCCAAGTCCCCTATTATTAAATTAATTCAGGTCCAAAATATTATTTTATGGGGTCCCCATAATATTCCTAACAACAAACTAGTTCCATTATTGGAGAGGCAAATGCTGTATTTCAATTTTGTTTAAAATAATTTTAACACATGACCAGATCGAGTTTATCTCACCTCAATGGTTTTGATTTAGATATTGAAAGAACTGTGATGAAAAGAATTAGTAATTTAATAATCATAGAATAATTGGAGAGATTTTTTATCATAATTCAATTGGAAGACTCTCCCTTCTCATAAAATTCTTCCAATGGAGTCACCATAGGTACTGAAAATGTGGAAAATTGTCTCTCTTAATTAAATAAGACCTCTAGAGAGTTATATGAACCAAATTTCAACAATGATAATCAACTTCAACGACCAAAAAATCAACTATATTGTTATATTTAAATGAAATTATTGGATTACTATCTAAATTTCATGGTTTGTTAGGAAAAGACCCCAACTGACATCTGAGATCCTTTAGAGAGGTCTAAAATGGGTTCAAAACTAGAAGATTCATTGAGGTTCAGATTATATGGATTTAATTTCTCTTATGTCAAGAATTATTGTCCAAGGAGTTCCTCTACAACCTTAAGTCTATAGAAGTAACCATATGGAAAGAACTATAGAAGTACTTTCTCTAAAAATATTTCCCTATATTAAGGGGTTCCCATTCGAGGAAGGAAATATATGGAATTAAAAAAAATATTAGAGAAACTTATATGTGTTTTGTGAATGATTAGAGTGTTTAAAAATATATTTACCACACCAAAACATATTTATAATAACATTTTCCTCGTATTCTTTTACCAAGGATTGATGAACAGTGAACGAAACCTTCTAGATGCTTCTTCCAAAGGAGAACTAGTTAAAAAATACCCTATTGAATTCATATAGTTGATAGAGAAGATTTCCAAAAATTCTTAGTAATTTCGAATAAGAACTATTGCAAGGGGATTACATGATCTATGAAGTTCTCACCCTCATATATAAAAAATATGGAATTCCTAATCACTCTTGTGAGAAAGTTAGTCATGAATTTTTTTAGAAGAACATACCTAATACACCCATCAAGTATGCAAACTCTATCTCTCCCTAGAGAAATAAATTGATGGTTTTCTACAGGAACAAGAAAATTGTGGTTCCATGTACCAAATAATATACCAAAAACATCAAAAAAATCAATCTCAAATTTAGATATTTTTCAAATACTCAATTTGGGACTAGGGACCAATAACATCAAAGAACACCCTTAAAGTAAGGCTATTAACCATATTTATAACCACCGCCATTTAAAAGATAGATCTCTAAACCTTATATAATCCAAGAACCAAGGAAATATCAAGAATATTTAATGTAAGACCTAGTAAAACATCTTGTGAATTCTAAGAGCCATCAGGATTCAATGTTTAAGGAGATGAAATGAATAGTCAACTAGATTATATCTTCCATCATTGAACTAAAAATACAAGGTTAAAGTATACTTATTTATCTATAAATTCCTAACCCTAAATATAATTTTATATTTATTTCATTAGAGTGGAAATAATATGGGAGATAGTAAAGAATCACTATCTCAAGTTAGATATAGATGTGGATAGGTCACTGAACATGAAGAATCTATTACTAAAAAATAACTAAAAAAACAAGAACCTGTGGAAACACCACTTTTGGAGAAGGGAAATGGAAAAGGAAAAATGGAAGACCAATATTAATTCTAATTTCCATTCCCTTTAAGGATAAAACCTCCCAAAAAACTAGTGTAGAAACACTAAAATATGTGATCTTATAGATATTCAAAAGAGTAGATATCAAAATTCCTTTATTGGAAACTGTCTTTCAGATCCAAAATAATGAAAGGTTTATTAAGGACATATGCACTGGTAATAGAATATTTTAATGGTCAGAAAATGTTAATTTAGATAGAAATGTCTTTTCCCATGTTACCACATAAATAACTAGTAAATTTCAAGTTAGAGGCCCCTTAACTATCCCTTTAACCATAAGATAACTCACTATTTCAAATGAAATTTTTGATTTTTTGTGTTTTTATTAATGTAATTCCTTGCTCTATTTATTTTTCCCTGAAAATTGGAGAGATAAAACCCAATTTAATGGTTGTAAAACTTAATAATCAAACCAATACCCATATTTTCGGTGTTTTAATGGTTGATTTGTTAAGTGTGGAAGGTAATTAGGTCTTGGATTACTTTTATATTCTAAACATGGAGGAAGAGAGTGGCGAAGTTCATTCCCCCATCATTCTATGTATTCCATTTCATAATACTGTAAAAAAGTAATATAACGACCCAAACTTTACATACAATGTTATTACTTTAGAATTAAATCATACTTATTACAACATATAAAAAACCATGATAGGACCGTATAGGTATAGTGTCTTTAGAAACTAGGAAACATAAAAAACTGGTTCATAAATCATCTACATTGTCTCCCATTTATTTCATCATATCTAGAGTCCCTTTTGTCATATCCAACTTAATACCCTTCTTCCTAACCTTGGGAAAATAAAACATACAAAAGGGTGATCTCAAATGCTCTGTAAGGGTAAACAAAAGAAATATCAATCATATCATATTCATAAGAACATAAAATTTTGAAAATCTTAACCTACAAAATAGATCATAATATCATAACATGGGATAAAACATAGTAGTGAAATGTAACCCCAATAATCATAACATAAAACATGAAACTTTTTGTCATTCACACATAATAATAGAAAATCATTTCATTTTAGTCAAGACTCAATGCCAAGACTATCATAGCGGATAAAGCCTATTACTGAACCGAGTTCACTCCTCATTCCAGTCCTGTATCACTGAACCAGATTAATTTTCCATTCCAGCCATGTATATCTCATGAGATATAAATCTTTACCCAATGCATTGGAGGGAGATATATGTCTCACCCATCTCATAATGAAAACATTTTTATGTGTACCCCAAAATCATAAATCATACATCATAGCATAACCCTTGTAATAAAAATGGGATTCTTAAACATCGTGACATCATAAAACAATTCATATAAGATAAAGGAATTCATAAAAATAATTCCATCACAACATAATCAAATCAATGTAATAATAGGTATAGAAATAGTACCCTATATTGTCTTAGATGGAAAATAATTTTGATAAAACACTTGAACTCCATTCTTGAGGAAAATATCCTTTCTACTTCAAAAATATTTTTCCTTTATTAACATGACATAACATTTTAAACTAAAAGAAGTTAATTAAAAATAAACTTGAAAATTTGTAAAGTAAGATTCATGGAAATAATTTTCTATGGAAATAATAAAAATCCATTCATTCCGTATAAGTTAAAAAAACATTCTTCTCGTACTTTGGCCAAAAAAGTCAAAAAGTATCTCGTACTGAAAATGACATAAGATTCCTCTAATATATTTTAATAAAAATTCACCAATAGGTAAAATTGGATTTAAATAGTTGTAGGAGGATAGAAATAATATTACATATTTAGGAAACATGGATATGTATGATAAATATTCCCCAGTAAATTCTAAAGTATAAACAATCTCGGATAAAAATGAGATTGTGAGATTTTCCCTTACCTTAGGTCCGATATGATTCGTACCTATCTGGACCTCCTGTATAATGATTTAAATAATGTCATTGACTTATTAAAGAATCATATTCATTGTTATGATATCATACAAGGTCATATTCTTATCTTCTTATTAGTAATATTTCATTGCTACTTGTTATTCGGGTGTTCATTGCTTTATGTTCTTATGCATGTCTTGTCGAATAAATTCTTATTCCTTTTTTTAGGTTACAGATAAATTATTTATAGAATTTTATTAGTGTAATATATATCATATTTATTCATTAAATTCATTAAATTCATTTATATAATCATTATTCAATGAAGATCATGTAGAATGAGTCACATCACATCGTGGAGACGGTAGACCGTATGTATGCACGAGCGATGATATTGTTCCCATAAATATTGAATGGTATTGGAGTGGAATATGGAATGTCTAAGAATTAGTATAAAGTTATAATAATCATATATAGTTATTCCTTACACCATTATACCCATCCATGTAAGGTGGTGGTGGAAAACAGATTACACCATGGCGTGGAGACGGTATTCCGTACGTACGCACGCACTGTGATTTCATTTTCCGTAGGATGAATAGAAGGTAAAATGGGGTTATTTAATATTTATAATAACATATATGTATATTAGTGATATTTATGTTATTAATTTATGATGAAAGAAATAAATAATAAGAAGTAGAAGAAGAAATAAAATGGAAAGAATCGGTAAAGGATATTACCTCTTCTTTGACATGCCTCTTCTTAACCTCCTCTTAGGATACTAAAATTGGTCATTAAAGAATACAAGGACCCTTAGTATGTTTCTAGAGAAGTTTAGAAGGGAAATTGGCAGGTTTTGGACGAGCTTGAAGGCTCAAAGTTGTGTAAAGAGGAGAGGGCGGAGGTGCCCTATTATAAGGGAGGAGATGGGCTCCTTTGGAATTATAAGAAATATTAATTTATAATAAATTCCAACCCCACTTAAAAACCTCCAAAAATGACTCAAATACGAATATTAGATGATATAGGGTTGTAATATCATTAACCAAAAAAATTTAGACCGGTTGTGATTTTATTTTAAACCTTATCAAATTGATTTATATGTATTTAATCTATTTAATTTTTTTGTGGTAATAATATTCTAAATTTTAAATTGATATAAATAATTACTTATGTGATGTGAATTATCCATAATTAGATACGTTATGATATTTTAGACCATATAAATTTAAATTTATAAATTTTAAACAATTTTATAATATGTTATTTGTATAAAACAACAATAGTGTCAATTTTGACACTATTCATTTATTTGAATTTAAATAAAATCTAAATAGATGATATATTCGAAATAAAAGATTTAATAGTTTCATAAAATATCATATTTATCTATAAAATTAGTGGATCACATTAAATAGTTCATATAATATTTAATTTAATATTTTTTAAACCATTTATTTGATATTTCAATCAATAAAATAATTTCAACATCACTATTGTGTCACCTTTAATACTAATTATTTAATCTCTAAAAATTCTAAATAAATTCACATGATGTATATAATTTCATTATATTTCTGGAGACTATTCATGTTTTATTTTTAAGGAAGTTTATCACTAAATTAAAATTATTATACTTATAATATTTAAGAGAGTGACATGTTGTCACTTTCTTTGGTTTTAATAATAATTAAATTATTTTAATGGTAAAAAGTCTATAAAATGAATATATTTTTACCCTTAGGTGATAAGGGTCTACTTTTGGTCATCCAATAGAATTTTGGCAGGTGTTAGGGTAATTTTATAATCTTATTTTTACCCTTAATTACATGATTTACCTTTAACTGTTGTAAATAAAAATTACAGTAGTTACTATTCATAATATCAAAAAAATAAAAGTAACCTATTAACATAATTTGGACGCACTTAATCCAAATATGGAATCCATTTTTCAAAATTAAAAACACAGAAGTTGCAGTAATTAATTTAAAATTAATCCCATTGTTGAGAAAACAAATTTCAAAAGATAAAACATTGCCAAAGATTTAAATTTTTTTAACTACGAATTCAATGTAAAATTAATGATAATGACATAAATTATATAAAATGGTAAACATATATTCTAATTATACTCTAAAACCATTAAATATTATAATTTAATCATATAAATTATTGCGATGAAAAAAGTTCTTTTTAATTAAAACATAGCGTATTTTTACTATTCATTAAAATATGGAAGTTATCAGAATAATTTGAAAAATTTATCCAAAGTAGATTTTTACATCATGATTCTAAAGAAAAATTTTATTTTTTCAATTTGAACTTATAAACATGTAAAAAATAGATTTAATGTTGGTGCGCCATCAAAAGGCGGCAAAACTGCATTTTTTGAAAAATACTTATTTTACCCGAAAAATTTATTTTGTTCACATACCATGTTTTAGAAAATGTGTAAGATGAATAATAATGTTATAAAATTAAAAATGCAATTAATACTATTCATAACAGCTAGTTTATATAATATTTTAATAACATATTGTTGTTTATTGAAACTCGATATTGCGTACAACACACGCTATCGAGGAAGGTTGCTTTTGCATATAACGCAAGCCAAGATAGTGTTGTGTGTAGTGAAAGATTCCTTTGATGTTTCGTATAACATAAGACATAAAAAATATATACTTCTCATAAAATATCAGGGTGTTACATTCTATCCCCCCTTAAAATGAATTTCACCCTCGAAATTCGTCACTTCATAACAAACAGACGAGGATACCTCTCCCTAATCATATACTCAAGCTCCCATGTAGCTTCTTCTAATTGGTGGTTCCTCTATAAAACTTTCATCAAGCGAGTGGTCTTGTTCTGTAGAACTTTTTCTCTACGATCTAGAATCTCTATCGGTTGTTCTTCAGAAGAAATATCTTGCTCCAGCGGTACAACTTCTGAGCTTAGTACATGTAAAGGATCGGGTATGTACTTTCTTAGGAGAGATACATGGAATACATCGTGAACTTGAGAGAGATTCGGTGGAAGCGCCAATCGGTAAGCTACCTTCCCAACACAATCTAGTATTTCAAAAGGACCAATATACCTAGGGCTCAACTTTCTCTTCTTTCCAAATCTCATTACTCTCTTCCAAGGAGATATTCGTAAGAAAACTTTTTCACCCACTTCAAACTCTAGGTCTTTTCTTCAGTTATCGGCATAACTTTTTTGTCGACTCTAAACTGATCTTATGTGTTGTTGAATAGATTGGACCTTTTCTTCCATCTCATCAACAAGATCAGGTCCTAATAGCTTTTTTTCCCCAACTTCATCCCAGCAAGTTGGTGTTCGACATTTCTTTCCATAGAGAGCTTCATAAGGAGCCATCTGAATACTAGAGTGAAAGATATTATTATAAGAAAATTCCACCAAAGGTATTTGTTGATCCCAACCACCTTTGAAATCCATAGAGAAAGCTCCCAACATGTCTTCTAGAGTCTGAATTGTCCTCTCAGACTGACCGTCTGTCTGAGGATGATAAGAAGTGTTGAAACTCAACACTATATCTAGAGTATGCTGAAGAGTTTTCCAAAAATTAGAGGTAAACCTCGGATCCCGATAAGATATAATGGAAAGTGGTACTCCATGCAATCTTACCACTTCATTCACATATATCATGGCAATCTGATCTACAGAGAAATCTTCTCTAATAGAAATGAAGTGTGCCGACATCGTTAGACGATCAACTATAACCCATATAACATTATTGACTTTGGATGTTTTAGGAAGTCCAGTGAAAAAGTCCATGATGATGTTTTCCCATTTCTATTCTGGTATGGGTAATGGTTGTAACATCCCCTTAGACTTCTGTCTCTCAGTTTTAACTTGATGACAAACCAAGCATCGAGATACATATTTAGCAAAATCTGTTTTCATTCCATCCCACCAGAAGTACTCCTTTAGGTCCCTATACATCTTCGTGCTTCCAAGATGAATACAGAATGAAGAACTACGAGCCTCATCCAGCAACTCCTTCTTTAATTCTGGGATGGGAGGAACACAAACCCGATTCCTGAACCTTATTATCCCATTACAATCAAGGTTGAATTCAGGAACATTTCTCACCTTCTTTTGTAACTCTACATCTTCTTTCTTTGCCTCTTTAATCCTCACATGAATAGATGGTTGAACATTCATTTGATAAAGATAAGATATCTCCCCTTTCATTAGAATTCCAAGATCCATCCTTTGTAAATCCATAAATATTGGATCTTTTGCGATCCTCATCATGGATAATCTAGCATGTTCTTGTCGACTTAATGCATCTGACACCTTTTTTTCTTTCCCAGGGTGAAAATGAATTGAGCAGTCGTAATCCTTAATTAACTCAAACCATCTTCTTTGGCGCATATTCAGCTCCTTTTGTGTGAAAATATAATTTAAACTTTTATGATCAGTATAAATATCACACCTTTCACCATAAAGATAATTCTTCCATATTTTTAAGGAAAAGATTACCGCGGCTAACTCCAAATCATGAGTTGGGTAATTTTTCTCATGGATTTTCAACTGTCGTGAGGCATAAGCTATCACCATATCATTTTTCATGAGAACACACCCCAATCCCTTCCTGGATGCATCACTATAGATCACAAACCTTTCTCCACTACAAGGAAGTGTGAGCACAGCTGCACTGGATAACCTTCCTTTTAACTCCTTGAAATTTTCTTCACACTCCTCCGTCCAAACGAACTTAACTCCTTTTCGAGTCAACCTAATGAGTGGATTACATAACCTTGAATTTTGTTTCAAAAAACGTCGATAATATCCAGCCAAGCCAAGAAAACTTCGGATCTCAGTTACTATTGTTGGTCTCGACCATCTTTTGATAACCTCTATTTTTGCTGGATCCATAGATATCCCCTCTTTTGAGATTATGTGACCCAAAAATGAAACTTTTTGAAGCCAAAATTCACACTTGGTAAATTTGGCATAAAGATTATCCTTTCTTAGGGTCTTTAATACAATTCTCAAGTGATCATAATGTTCTTCCTTGTTCTTTGAATATATAAGAATATCATCTATAAAGACTACCACAAACTGATCAAGATAGTCTCTAAAGACTCTATTCATTAGATCCATGAAGATAGCAGGGGAATTAGTAAGACCAAATGACATCAATATAAATTCATAGTGTCCATACCTTGTATGGAAAGCCGTCTTTGGTATATCATCACTGTTGAACCTTAATTGATGATACCCTGAACGAAGATCAATATTGGAAAAGTATTGAGCTTCGCGTAGTTGGTAAAATAAGTCATCAATGCATGGGAGAGGATATTGGTTCTTGATAGTGATCTTGTTAAGTTCTCAATAATCAATACAGAGTCTCATTGATCCATCTTTCTTCTTAACAAACAGAACATGTTCTCCCCAAGGTGATGCACTAGGGCATATGAATCCTTTATCAAGATTCTCTTGGAGTTTCTTCTTCAATTCTTGCAGCTCAATTGGGGCCATTCAATAAGGTGTCTTTGAAATAGGCAAAGCACCCGGTATGAGTCCTATTGAAAACTCAACTTCACGATTTGGTGGAAGACCAGGAAATTCCTCCAGAAAGACATCATCAAACTCCCGTACAATAGGTGTATTCTTAATCGTGATTTTCTCACCAACCATTTGAGATAAATAACCTTCATTTAGTGAAATCAAGACCCATAATATGGAAGAAATTTACACTAGAAGTTCATGTTCATCCTTGCATCGATAGATGATCATAGATTGATCTGGAATATGAAATGTGACTTCCCTTATTTGGAAATTGATATGATCTCCATATAAAGAAATCCAATCCATGCCAAAAATCACAACAAATTTCACTATAGGAAGGATCACAAGATTTGCAAGAAGCACTTTCCCACAAACTTCAATCGGAGAAGAATTGTAAACTTTTGATGTGACCGTTGTTCCATTAAGGTTTGTCACAGCTAACTCAACATCTAATTGTTGAGGTAATATGGCAATACCCTTAGAAAATGCTTCAGAAATAAAAGAGTGGGTGGATACAGAATCAAATAAAACATTTTCTACTTTAGAGTGGATGGTAAGTGTAACTTTCACTACTTCGTTATCGTACTCCACATCGCCGATAGTAATTGCATGTGACTTTCCTTTGTCTTTGTCCTTAAGAGTTTGTTAACTTCGATCATCATCTACAACCCTTGGATTTGGGCATTGATTGGAATAATGCCCCATCTCCTTGCACTTGAAACATTGAAGTGTTGGAGGTGAATTTTCTGTATCCCTTTCTTTGTTCTCATCATTAGACATATTCTTCCCATTATTTTGACATTCAATTTCCCGATGACCTTCTTTTCCACACATAAAACATTTTCTTGTCCCTTTAAGACAATTCCCTCCATGTTTCTTTCCACAATTTGAGCATAAAGAAAAACTCATATTCTTTTCAGTGTGGTCTTTAGATTTTCCTTTTAATTCTATTTTCCTCTTCTTATCAAACCCACATGACTGATGGGTTACTCGAATCTCCATCTCAACCTTGAGAGCACATCGAACAATTTCCTTGTAGCTAATGGAGTCCCTTTTGGCTAATGCCCTTCTAAGACTTGGTTTTAATCCACTAAAGAATCGATCGATTTTACTCTCAGGTTGGATAATAATTCCAGAAGCGTACATTGAAAGTCTTGTAAAATTTACTTCATAGGTACCAACAGATTCATCATCCTTTTTCTTAAGTTCAAGAAACTCGTTCTTCATCTTTTTTCGAAGAATACGAGGGAAGTACTTATTGAAGAATAAGTTCTTGAACTCATCCCATTCCATGGACTCAATTTCATCTCTTTTCCTCGTATTCTTGATAAGATTCCACCATTAATAAACTTCACCTTCCAAATGATATACTGCTTAGATGACTTTATCATGCTCAGAACATTGAAGGACTGAAAATATCTTTTCAGTGGTACTGATCCATTGTTCAGCCACTAATGGATCAGAAGACCCACTAAATGAAGGAGGAAACTTCCTCATGAAGGATTTAATAGAACGTTTATCCTTCCTTTGCTCATTTGGAAGTCCTACATGATTCATAGCTTGAGAAAGTTGTGTGAGCATGGCTACAAGATTTTTCATTTTGGCTCCCATAACATTTGGTTGCTCAGGCAGACAATCATTGCATTGCCCGTCACATTCAGCATTAACACGGTTCTTTCGGGTTCCATCCATTGACTAAAACCAAGAAGCATAGTGTGAGAAACACT
This sequence comes from Viscum album, assembly GCA_963277665.1. Taxonomy (NCBI): domain Eukaryota; kingdom Viridiplantae; phylum Streptophyta; class Magnoliopsida; order Santalales; family Viscaceae; genus Viscum; species Viscum album. Next base: position 1,253,899,002 of record OY728151.1, on the reverse strand, counting down.
AATTAAAATAGTAAAACCATATAATCAGTAATAAAATTTCACACTTTAGGTCTTATCATAGGTTATTCATGGACATTTCTAAAACACTAAGATTATGTTATATACTTAGACATATCCTTAGGGTTCTTACTAAGGTTTTCACATCCTAGTTTCCAAAGGTTGACTATAACATTCCTCTAATACCAACTATAATGACCCATACTTTACATACATTATTTTTACTTCATAATTTAAGCATACTTATTACAGCATATAACAAAACCCTGATAGGACCGTATAGTTATAGTGTCTTTAGAAACTGGGAAACATAAACAACTGGTTCATAAATCATCTACACTATCTCCCATTTATTTCATCATATCTATAGTCCCTTTTGGAATATCCTACTTAATACCCTTCTTCCTGACCTAGGGAAAAGAAAAAATACAAAAGGGTGAGCTCAAATGCTCAGTAAGGGTAAACAAAAGAAATATAAATCATATCATATTCATAAGAACATAACATTTTGAAAATCTTAACCTACAAAAGAGATCATAATATCATAAGATGGGATAAAACATAGTAGTGAAATTTAATCCCAATAATCATAACTTAAATCATGAAACTCTGTGGCATACACACATAATCATAGAAAATCATTTCATTTTTTTCAAGACTCATTTCCAAGACTATCACAGCAGACAAAGTCCATTACTGAACTGAGTTCACTCCTCATTCTAGTCCTGTATCACTGAACTGGATTAACTTACCATTACATCCATGTCTATCTCATGAGATATAAATCTTTACCCAATGCATTGGAGGGAGATATAGGTCCCACCCATCTCATAATGAAACTATTCTTATGTGTGCCAGAAAATCATAAATCATACATCTTAGCATAACCCATGTAATAAAAATGGGATTCTTAAACATCGTGACATCATAAAACAATTCATATAAGATAAAGGACTTCATAAAAATAATTCCATCACAACATAATCAAATCAATTTAATAATAGGGATAGAAACAGAACCTTATATTATCTTATATGGAAAATAATTTTGATAAAACACTTGAACTCCATTCTTGAGGAAAATATCCTTTCTACTTCAAAAACATTTTTCTTTTCTTAACATGTCATAACATTTTAAACTAAAATAAGTTAATTCAAAATAAACTTGAAAATTTGTAAAGTAAGCTTCCTGGAAATAATGTTCTATGGAAATAATAAAAATCCATTCATGTCGTATAAGTTAAAAAAACATTCTTCTCGTACTTTGGCCGAAAAAGTCAAAAAGTATCTCATACTGAAAATGACATAAGATTCATTTCATATCTTTTACTAAAACTTCACCAATAGGTAAAATTTTATTTAAATTATTGTAGGAGTATATAAATAATATTACATGTTGGGGAAACATGGATATGGATGATAAATATTCCCCAGTAAATTCTAAATTATAAATAATCTCGGATAAAAATGAGATTGTGAGATTTTCCCTTACCTTAGGTCTGATATGCTTCGTACATATCCGAACCTCCTGTATATTGATTTAAATAATTTCATTGAATTATTACAAAATCATATTCATTGTTATGATATCATAAATGGTCATATTCTTATGTTCTTATTAGTAATATTTCATTGCTACTTGTTATTCAGGTGTTCATTGCTTTATGTTCTTATGCATATCTTGTCGAATAAATTCTTATTCCTCTGTTTAGGTTATAGATACCTTATTTACAGAATGGTATTAGTGTAATATATATCATATTTATTCATTAAATTCATTTATATAATCATTATTCATTAAAAATCATGTAGAACGAGTCACATCACATCGTGGTGACGGTAGGCCGTACGTACACACGAGCGATGATATCGTTCCCATAACTATTGAATGGTATTGGAGTGGAAGATGGAATGTATAAGTATTATTATCATGTTATAATAATAATATATAGTTATTATTTACACCATTATACCCATCCATTTAAGGTGGTGGTGGAAAACAGATTACACCACGGTGTGGAGACGGTATTCCGTACGTACGCACACACAGTGATTTAATTTTCCATAGGATGGATAGATGGTGAAATAGGGTTTTTTCATATTTATAATAACATATCAATATATTAGAGATACTTATGTTATTAATTTATGATGAAACAAATAAATAATAAGTAGAAGAAGAAATAAAATGGAAAGAATCGATAAAGGATATTACCTCTTCTTTGACACACCTCTTCTTAACCTCCTCTTAGGATACTAAAATTGGTCTTTGAAGAAGACCAGGACCACTAGTATGTTTCTAGGGAAGTTGATATGGGAAATGGGAAGGGTTTGGACGATATTGAAGGCTCAAATTTGTGTAAATAGGAGAGGGAGGAGGTGCCCTTTTATAAGGGGGGAGAGGGGCACCTTTGGAATTATAAGAAATATTAATTTATAATGAATTCCAACCCCACCTAAAAACCCCCAAAAATGACTCAAATACGAAGTTTAGATGAGATAGGGTTTTAATCTCATAAAACAATAAAATTTAGACATGTTGTGAATTTATTTTAAACCTTATCAAATTGATTTATCCTTATTTAATCTATTTAATTTTATTTTTGGTAATAATATTCTAAATTTTAAATTGATATAAATTATTATGTATATGCTGTGAAATATGCATAATTAGATACTTTATGATATTTTAGACCATATAAATTTAAATTTATAATATTTAAATATTTTTATGATTTTCAAACAATTTTATAATATGTTATTTTTATAAAATAACAATAGTGTCAATTTTGACACTATTAATTTATTTGAATTTAAATAAAATCTACATAGAGGATATATTCGAACTAAAAGATTTAATAGATTAATAACATGTCATATTTATCTATAAAATTAGTGGAGCACCTTAAATAGTTCATATAATATTTATTTTAATATTTTTAAAACCATTTATTTGATATTTCAATCAATAAAATAATTTCAACATCACTATTGTGTCACCTTTAATGATAATTATTTAAACCCTAAAAATTATATATAAATTTACATAATGTAGATAATTTTATTATATTTCTATAGACTATTAATGTTCTAAGTTTCATGAAGTTTATCAATAAATTAAATTTATTATACTTATAATATTTAAGAGAGTGACATGTTGTCACTTTCTTTGGTTTTAATAATAATTAAATTATTTTAATTGTCAAAAGTCCATAAAATGAATTTATTCCAACATCTAGGTGATAAAGTTCTACTTTTAGTCATCCAATAAAATTTCGGCACGTGTTAGGGTAATTTTATAATCTTATTTTTACCCTTAATTACCCGATTTACCTTTAACAGTAGTAAATAAAAATTACCGTAGTTACTATTCATAATATCAAAAAAATAAAAGTAACCTATTAACATAATTTGGAACCACTGAATCCAAATATGGAATCCATTTTTCAAAATTCAAAACACAGAAGTTGCAGTAATTAATTTAAAATTAATCCCATTGTTAAGAAAATTGGTTTTAAAAGATAAAACATTGCCAAAGATTGAAATGTTATTACTTATGAATTCAATGCAAAATTAATGATAATGACATACATTATATTAAATGGTAAAAATATATTCTATTTATACTTTAAAACCATTCAATATTATAATTTAACCATATAAATTATTACGATGAAAAAAGTTGTTTTTAATTAAAATCTATTGTGTTTTTACTATTCATTAAAATATGGAAGTTATCAGAATAATATGAAAAATTTATCCAAAGTAGAGTTTTATATCCTGATTCAAAAAAGAATTTTATTTTGTCAAATTGAACTTATAAACATGTCATAAACTAGATTTAATGTTGGTGCACCATCAAAAGGCGGCAAAACTGCATTTTTTGAAAAATACTTATTTTACCCAAAAAATTTATTTTGTTCACATACCATGTTTCAGAAAATGTGTAAGATGAATAATAATGTTATAAAATTAAAAATGTAATTAATACTATTCATAATGGCTAGTTTATATAATATTTCAATAACATATTGTTGTTTAGTGAAACTCGATATTGCGTACAACACACACTATCGAGGAAGGTTGCTTTTGCGTATAACGCAAGCCAAGATAGTGTTGTGTGTAGTGAAAGATTCCTTTGATTTTGCGTATAACATAAGACATAAAAAAATATACTTCTCATAAAATATCAGGGTGTTACAAGTAATAAATCTTAATGATTGAAATCTTTCAATGATTTTTGGATAACTGAAAGTGAATCTTAACATTCTTGATTCAATGAAATACCCCCATAATGATAATACCATCCTTAAATTAAACCATTTTTCTGACATAATTCAATTAGGATAATCCCTAAAAACACTTTATTCTTCTGATGAATATATTTTTATAAAAAATTCAAACCTGGAAATTTTTATGTCTACTAATGAAAGTTATTTTGATAATGAATTACTCAAAAAGTATCACTGATACTTCATACTTATATGTTTTGGTTGAAAATATAGAAAATCACAAGTTAAAATACTCATCAGAAAACCCCTTAATTTATAATTGAAGTTTCTTTTAGAAAACCTAAAATATTATTTTCTTGAAAAAAAATGTGAAAATGAAATTCAGGATATTAAGTAATTTAAAGCCCCATCAAGAGTACCAAATATAGTAATTTTTAACAAAACATTAGGGTAATATGCTTGAAACTTGGGAAAATCTCGGAGATCAACCATACCACCTTTATGCATAAGATATTTCTAGAAAGTGAGTACAAACCATTAAGATATCCCTGAAAGAGTCACAACCCAATACTCATGAATGTTTTAAAAAATGGAGTTAAGAGTATTTTATGATCTTGAATTATATACCAAATCTCAGACTCTTAATGGGTGTGTCTTATTCAAAATTTTCCAAATAAAACTATATAAAAAATTGTATAGAATGACAAAATTGAGTTAGTTCCCACAAGGATTCAAAATATTTTGAGAGTTTTCTTTGAATACTAGAAAATGAATCATGTGACTTGAAAAGACCAATTTTTAATTAACTTTATATAATAAATATATCACCATGATATTTTTTGATTTCTTCCCTTTAAAATAATTTCAATCCCTTGAATATATTACAATGCACCAACATATGGTTTAAACAAAACACAATAATATATTAAAATATTATTTTAACATGACAATTATAACATAGCCGTTAAATTTTTAGATATGAATAGAAATAAATAAACTATGAAAAATATTTATTTTAAACACATTCATAGGTAATCTATTTTTTTGAAATAAAAATAAGAATCATTTTAAAGTAAAAGAATTTTTTTCTCTAAAAAATGATATCTTTTTTCAAAGAAAACAGTTTCTTTGCTTCTTGCACACTTATAATAAAATTAATTTTTGAATATTTTAGAAAATATATTTGATAAAATTAAATTAATTTTTTAAATAAGAATATTAAAAATATATTAGGATTAATTGTTTTAAATTTTTGTAAAATTTTACTTTTTTGATGAATTAATATATCATATAACCCATTTCCCTTTCACCAGTTGAGGGAATGATATTGTCACTCGTGCGTATATATGACCTACCATCTCCACGAAGTGATGCAACTCATTTTCCAAGTATTAAATTAAAGAATGATTATAATAATTTTTATCATAAGTAAATATGATATTTATAACATTATTATTATTATTTATATGATTTATCTATATCCTATGTACAATAACTATGACTTTCATGAAAAAACATGCATGAGACAACAAGACAATTAACACTATAAAAAATAAAATAATTAGATATTATTAACAAATAGGTGGTAAAATGTTATAAGAGGATACTTTTTTAAAATATAAATATTATATTGATTTCGGTATAAATTAATAACATGATTAAAATCATTATACAATAATTTAAAGCATTTTTAACTAAGGGAAATCCTGAGGTAATGGATTTTGTCTCAATTTCTATTTCATTGAGACATATATGTTAATATACACCCATTCACGTTTATGAGGTGTATATACTACTAATTTTATTTATTTAAAAAGAATAAATATTTATCCATGATGATTAATGTTTCATTTCAAGATTATTCTTCAATTGGTTATAATATAAAAGTTACCAAAGTGGTAAAAATATTATTGTACAAACTGACTTTATTTTGTGATTTTTTACTTTATCTTGAAAAAATAACTTTAATGCTATCTTTTTTCGTTGAAAACTACATATATATTAAATATCCATATTAGTTTATTATGGATATGATTATTTCCTACATCTTATACAATTTTTACAAATAGTGGTTACAATGAAAGTTATTTGATTAAATGTGGAAATATTGAGAAATCTGTATCCTTTACTCAATATGGATATTTGTTGATATGGAATATTGTTTCTTGAATTAAATTGATTATTTTATATATGAGTAATTATTTTGAAATGAATTTATGAGTGGGTATTGATTATAAATATCCCCTCAATGCATTGAATGGTCTTCTGAGACAAATCATTTGGCCAAATTAGATGGTTTTCTACCCATAGTTTTAAATTATCTTGTGAAAGGTATTGATAGTATAGATATCATTCTGTCCAACAATTGATCATTTATTTCATTGATAATTTAGTTATTATTTTTATATATAATATTTTCATAATTATATTATCTCTTGATGCATTTCATTCTCAGTTTATTGATTATATGGAATATATTTTCAGTTATTTACCATGCCATATTTATTACGACTTATCTAATTATAATAGTAATGTTATTATTTAAATTAAATTTATGTTTAGTTATTCACCATTCCATATTAATTATTATTTATTGATTTATGATATATTCCACTGTATGTAACCCTTACTATGTATTTGATCTCACCTTGATTTCTTTTCCTTTCCCAAGGATTTGAAGAAGAATTCTTAGAATGAGTTCGAGGATGACAAATGATTTTTATTACTATGATTTTTATTTTATTTATTTATGTAAAATGGGTATCATGTATGTATTTGGTTCTCTAAAACTACTATAGTAATTGGACCTTTTTGATTTTACACCTTGTATTTATGCCAATTTAAAAAAGTAAGAACTAGCTCTGGGGTTATTGGAGTCAGGGTTATTGTCATTGGTATTATAGGAAGATTAATAAAAACCTTGGGAACAAGATTAAGGGAAATGTAGATTAAGGAACATAACCCTATGATAAATGTTGAGGATATGTTTATAAGAACATCCAAATGTTTTGGTAATAAAGACATTGTGTGGTTTTTACTAGAAATACATCCTTGTATGAATACTACAAGTGGACTTGGTTCTATAAAATATGTACCTAGGGGTAATAACTCCATAACATTTTTGTTGACCTTGAGTCAATCCTTCATGGGGAATTAAAATGGGCTTTACTACACACCTATTTTGAAAATACTAGGGGAAATTATTAGGATAATTCACATTCTCTTTACAAACCATTATTATGAATTTGAAAATAAAGATATCCCCAAAGAAACCATGTTTATAATTCTAAGAGTAACAATGAATAAATAATTTTAATTTATGTTAAGTGTTACAACATGGTTATAATTGTACATTATTACGTAAAATTCATTATTTTATGATCTAATTAAATTTATTCCATTGTTTAGAAATGATTCTTAGAAGGAATAATGGTATCAATAATCATACCCAATGTTGGGACTGAAATGCTGAGAAAGCCAATACTACTAGTATTGGAAAAGACATGATCATGAATATATTAAGGTATCTTAATCAATTTATGACAAATAACCTTTCCCAAATTGAGAAACCTATTCCACATCATGATAATCCTGCGTTGGATCGCTTCAGGAGACAAAATCACCCATCATTTGGTGGGACTACTAATATAATGGTTTCTATATAATGGATTAAGTCTCTTAGGAAGATATTTGTGGCATTAGGATGTGATAAAAAGTAAAAGGTTACAATTGTAATGCATTTTCTCAATGGATATTCTAATTAGTGGTGGGTGTTGATCCAGAATACTAAAGAGCAAGAGGAAATAGAAATCATGGAATGGAAATATTTTAAGGATACAGTCTCTTACAAATATTTCCCTTATAAGAAACAAACTAAAATAAAGAGAAATTTCCTCATCATAAAGTAAAAGTAAAAAAGAAATTGTTTTGGAGAATGAGGATAACTTTACAAGGTTATATAAGTATTATACAGATTACATACATAAGACAAAGTATAATATTTACAATTTCTTTGAATAGATTAAGCCAATTCTCTTAAAGGTGCAAGTATCTAAAACTTTTTCTTTAGATGATGAAATAGTTTTATGTTCCATAAAAATAGATAAGGAATTTTATAGATCCTACATGTCCAAGAGAAATTAAGAAAATAAGAGTTTTAATGAGCACCATGAAAAATGGAATTTATCACAGAAGAATAAGTGAATGAATTAACTTCTGTATTGTAATAATTGTGGAAATAATCATTATGGGAAATGATGGAAGGGCTTTAGTGGTAGTTTTAAGTTCATATATAAGGGTCATATGGCTAAATAATTCAAAGGGAAGAAAAAACACTGTTATTCATTCTTTCAACTATAGGGAGATGGGGTACTGTGAAAATGAATTCCATAAGCATTAAGGGAATATACTATAGAATAGGACAATGTGAGAAGGCTAAGCTTATGTGATCACTATAATTGAGGTGGAAGTACCCAATGACGTGGTGGGATGAACTTTAATCATAAATTCAAATTTATAAAATTCATTATTTGATTCAAGATCCTCACACTCTTTTATATCTTCCATGTTTTACAAGAAAATTATATTTTCCCCATCAATTTATGAAGGTAGTTTTCTATAAAAACTCATATTGGAAGCTTTATTACAATTATGATGTGTCAGGAAGTCCCCATTATGATATATAAATGTTCTTTATTTTATTAACTTATTATCATACCTATGGTTGAATTTGATATAATCCTTGTTAAGGAATAGATTTAAAAATTTGATGAAAAATTTATTTAAAGAAGAAGGAAATTATGATTCGTGATGAAGATATATAATTCTTTATCTTTTTAGAAGAGACAACGTCATATGAGACATGTCTAGATCCGCCCCTAGTAGATATACTGAATGATATTCTTGGGGAAGAAGATCAAACACAATCTAGGGATTAATAATGTAATCTTGAAATTGAGGATTTACTTATTGTATTAGAAAACATTGATGTATTTCCGAATGAATTACCTAGATATCCCCAAAATCCTGAAGTTGAGTTTTCTATTGATTTAATCCTAGATTCAAGAACAATATCAAAGACTCCATATATAATAGGAAATGTGGAATTAGTGGAGTTGAATAAATAACTAGAGGAGTTGTGTGATAAGGGATTTATTCACCCTCGTGTTTCACTATAGAGATCCCTAGTTATCTTAGCTAAAAATAAAGATGGATCCATGATGTTGTGTAATGACTATTGTGAAATCAATGCTATTATTATAAAGAACAAGTACCCTCTAACTCACATTTATGACTTATTCGATCAACTTTAAAGATACCTATATTTTTCAACGATTTAACTTTATTTGGGGAATGATCAATTATGTTTAAATAAGGAAGGAATTTTGAAGACAACTTTTTGAATGAGGCGTAAAAATTAAGAGTTTATAGTAATTCCATTTGGATTGATTATTTAACCCTCTATTTTTATGAATTTAATGAATAGCATATCGAAGGAACAACTTGATGATTTTTTATTATATCCATTGATGATATCATGGTGTATTCTAAAATCTACAAGGATCATGTGAATCACTTTCATATAATTAGAGTGATTCTTAGGAGGAAGGAATTATATGGTAATTTTTTTTCAGTGTGATTTTTGGATTCAATAAGTTTCTTTTCTTGGCCATATTTCCTCTAAATATTGGATTTTAGTTGATCCTATGAAGATAAAGGAAGTCAAAGAATTGACTATACAAATAAACAAAATTGAGGTACATAGTTTCATGGGTTTCATAATTTACTATCGATGATTCATTTATAATTTTTCTCGACTGGATAACCCATTAATCAAGATTACACGTAAAGGGGTTAAGTTCATTTGTAAAAATGAATGTGAAGAATGGTTTGATTAAATGAATACGAGATTGGTCGATGTTACAATTTTGACTCTACCATTTGGAAATTACGAGTTTGTGATATATAGTAACGTGTCAAAGAAGGGAATTGGGTGTGTCCTAATGAAAAATGATAAAAATATTTCATATGCGTCAAGTAAATTGAATACTAATGAACATAAATATCCAAACCATAATATTGAGTTGGTAGCTGTAATCATTTCTTTGAAGATATGGAGACATTATCTTTATGGTGAAATATGTGAGATACATGATTCATAAAAACCTAAAATACATATTTTCATTGAAATATCTCAATATGAGACAGAGGATAAGGATTTAGCTACTCAAATATTATGATTTCTCAACACACTAGCAGTAAGGGAAAGAAAATAAGGTAGAAGATTCATTGATTATTAAAGATAATGGAGTTCAAACTCAAATTGGATTGAGAGGGATCTGATGTTCATAGATCTAGTAAATATGGATATATAAATTATTAAGGAAGGAGAAACATAACTTCCATTTCAAATGATTTCAAAACCACATTACTTATAAAAGATAAAAAGTTATCAATATTAGGATGATAACTTTCAGAATAAAATTAAAGCTATGGATAATGGGAAATTAACAGAATTTGTTTCTGAAGATAGTGTTTTGAAATTTGGAAAGATATTATGTGTTCCATCTATAAGTGTTTTTAAAAAATAATTATTGGATACAAAACATAGCTCAAACTTCTCTATACACCCTGATAGAAAAAATATATATTGGTATTTTAGGAATACTTTTTGGTGGTATAACATGAAGCATAAAATATCTGATTATTTTTCAAAAATTTTTGTTTTTCAACAAGCGAAAGGTGTGATACAACATCCTAGAGGTGTTATGAAACCTCCTCTTATTCCTATGTAGAAATGATATGACATTACTATGGAATTTTTCATAGGTCTACCAAAGACTCATAGGAAGAATGATGTGATGCATGTTATCATTGATCAACTAATGAATTCTACACATTTCCTCTCTATAAGAGAAGATTTATCTCTTGAGCACCTCATAAGGAACAATATTAATGAAGTTTTAAGGCTTCATGGAATATCTATTTTGATCATGTCGGATCATGATCCCCATTTTATATTAAAATTTTGGAAGAGTCTTTATAATGATCCTAACACTGAGATTTATTTGAGAATTTCCTCACATACTCAAACTGATGGATAGTTTAAAAATACTACTCTGAAAATGAAAGACATGTTGAGGTAATACTCACTTGACATTCAAGGCATGTGTGATCAATATTTAACTTTGGTAGAGTTTTTTATCATAATTGTTTCCATTAAATTATTCAAATGGATCCATATAAAGAATTATTTAGAACAATATGTCACAGTGTAACTAGTTGGGATGATGTTGGTGAAAGGAAACTTATAAGATCCATTTTTTTCAAGTACACCCCTCTTTGAATTTTTATTTGAACCACTTTTTTGGGTTTTCCTTCATCTTTAAACCTTGGTGGTGGAGTATCATATGGGGATGGAGAGTATTTTATGAATAAAAAAACCTAATTTCCAGGGATTAATGTTTGTTTAAATTAATGGAGTCCTGGTATAAATATGTTAAAGGGGTTACCAGGGCTTCTCGTGAGTTTGGAAGGCTTCATAGGTAGTTCAAGATATTTTATAAAAGATAGGATTAAATCTATCCATAAGAAATTTACACACAATGTAAATGTTTTGTGATGTATAAATGTCACCCAAAATATACTATTAAATGGGTTCATGATGTGAGATGAATACATTCTGTGAAAATATTGTAGGTTATCTAATTTTTGAGTAGTGATACTTTAACCCAAGGTGATTCATTTTTTGGTGTAACTCTTAAATCAAAAATTACACACTATGTATATATTTAACACCATGTATTTCTCAGGCTTGAAATTTTTAAAGACATTTTGGGTGAATAATTTTATTTTATTCACCCTTAATATTTCTCTTTTGTTCCCTAGGTAGTTTCCAGGTGCTTTTGGAGTTCTTGACATATCGATCAAGTGTTTGATCCCCTCTAAGTTATTGTTCTTTTATTTTCCCCTCTCCTCCACTTGTTTTCTCATTATCAGGGTGTAATATTTTGACTAATGTGGAAATAGGTGTGGATATTGATATTGTGTGTTCCATTTTTTATTGAAATCTTATGTGCATTCTTTCTTGTTGGAATTACTGATTAGAACCATTTTCCTAATATCTGATTGAAGGCAAGTGGCCTAAAATCTAACCCTATAGTCTATTTAATTGTTAAAATTTGAAAAATAATGAGATTATTATGAAAAAATGTACACATTAAATTAATTTAATAATGTATGATAAATATTATGTTGGATGATTCCTTGGACCCCTTTGGATATAATGGTGTCGGGACTTAGCTTGTGTCTTCCCATTGGGGAAGTGAATCCTTGAATAATAATGATTTTGGAAAATGGATTAATCTGTGTTTATCATGACATATGACATCAAGTGATTTATTGATATAGAATCACCTTGGTAATGTCTTATTATTTATTGAAATTATGGGTTTTAATTTAATATAAAAATGAATATGAAATTGAAGGGAATATAGGAATTTACATAATTAACCATTAGAGATTATGATATGATATTATGATATCATTGGTGGTATGAATTGTGTTGTGATTCATGCTATAATTCTTATATATAATGATTGGACCTATTTCATATGATAATGATTATATTATAGGATTGGCCCAGTTTCATATAGAAATGCTTATATAGAGGCCTGGTCCCAATAATATTGTAGTTCCTATAGGGCTTGCCTCATATGCTAAAATTATTATATAGATGGGTTATACTTGATTTTAAAATGATTATATATAGGTGTCTTCCCAGTTGTGTGATGATAATGTTGTTTTTGCTTATGGTTGGCATGGTTATGATACATTCTCATAGATATTCTGGCATGGTGCTAAAGTAGGTAAATTGTTGTATTATATTAATTGATTAATTAATATACATATTTATCACTTAATTTCATACACTTATTATCAGACTAGTTTTTCTTATACATAGTGGTGTTGAACTACTAAGTTTCACTCACACCCTATTCGGGCCACTATTTGGTACCTAAGAAAATTACATGGATGCAGGTTTGGACAAGGGAAAGGGACCTTGTTAATTATTTTTTATTGCTAGGTGGGTTGGATCTTGATGATTGTACCAATATAGGGTTCATGACCGGAGACTTTTGAGTTTATTTTTGTTATCATGGTATTTTATTTTTATTGCATTTAGTTTGAAATTTAGATACATTGAAGCGATTTGTTATATAGTTCATTATTATATGATTTTTTGGTTATTCCTTTACTTTCTAGTTGTATTTTTTACAGTTTATGATATATCCATTACTCTAATATTTATTATTTTTTTTTCTTCCATAGTATAGTAATGTTGTACAAGGAGGTATAGTATCCCCACAATACTCTTTACACCCCCATAGTTAGTCTGTAACCTCTGGCATATGGGGTGGCGTTCTTGTGGTATAGTAACCAACCTGAATTTTCTACATGATAGATTTCTAGATTAGGATACATTACAAAGTGTTACCATAAGAGATTAGGTTTTTATTTTCTATTTATTTACTATTTGGGAATGGTAGAAAGAATATTGTGATTTATTGAGACATGGTAATGAGCTTGTTTATGGGAGTAGCTAGCCCAGATATGGGGGAAAATCTAAGTTCCTAAGGATGAGATTAAAGTTAATGATGTTAGCTGATTACAATTGATATTATTTCACCTAGGGTGATTCAAATGTGGTGTGATATTATTTTTTCTTGATATTTATACTCATGGACCAGTATGGTGCGAGAGGAGTATGCATGTATCATGACAGGCACATAAAAATATATCTGGAATTTCATTTTTCCGGATAGGGACATATTTATTACATGGGATATATATTTTTTATATGAAATGTGATATGCTATACCTATTATATATAATAAATAAAAATAAAATAACTATTATGTCATGCTAAAACACTTTCAATCCATGTTTAGAGAAAATTAAGCAAGTGGTTATGTGTTGTTTTCACGTTTTGAGGATGACCTTATTTTTATCCAGTGTTCTAAGGAGTTTATTTTCCTATAGAATAAATACCTTATTATAATCATCAACTGGAGATTCAGGAGAGTGGAAATCAACACACTCCTAACAAAGTTTAACTGGAGCTTTTTGTATTTCCCAAGGATTATATGGATGTTCAGCTTCACGATAGTTTCTCAAGAGTCATGTGATCCATAGAAAGAGAGTCTGTTTTTACACTGCCTTCGATTTATAGGATGATGAGATTTTTTTTGGCCACAACATCTACCTATGTTCCCTGGGTAGGGAGGTACCCAGGTAGCTGAGTTTTATATTGAGTCAATCCTGTTGATCTTTAAGCAACTCAAGACACCCATTTCTAAGAGGGAGAAGCTTTCCACATACATGCTCCATGGACTTTCCAAGCATTGGTGCGACATTCTAGTTCAATATGGGAAGTGAGAGGAGTTATTATATAAGTCATTTGAATCGATTTTTCTAATCCACTTCTTCGTAGAGACATTGAGGGATGAGAAGGTTCATGAGTTCATGCACATGATGCAAGAGAGTATGTTAGTGATGGACTACATTTTATTTTTCACCAACTTATGGTTCTTTCCACCAACTTTGGTAGCTGATGATATCTCCTGGGTGAGATATTTTTAGGATGGTCCTCACTATGAGATCAGTTCATATGTGAACATCTCCCACTTTAGTATCTTTTCAGATGCGATGAATCAAGAACTCATCATATAAGGTAGTCTAAGTGAGGCCTTGAGTAGTGGTCAGGCTATTTCAATAAGTAAAATTGGGAGCTATTCTTCTGGAGTAAAGATGTGATGCTATGATAGTTTTTACTAAGTTAATAGTGGGAAGAGTATCCAGGGTAGTTGGAATCCATCTCATATCTGTGTTCCATTATAGTGCTATTAGTGTGAAAATTCATTCCACAAGCGGCCTCAATGTCCATAACTTGATTTAGAGTTCCATTCTTGTGGTAAGACGGGTCACATTCCAAGGTTTTTTATGGACATACAGTATAATAGAAGTTGTAGGGGATCAGGACAGGTAATAGAGTCTAAGAAGGGCTCAAATACCCCTTAGAAAATAGGTATCTAGACTTCCATTGGATATTCAGGTCGAGGAAGGGGGAATGATACCTTAGTGAAGTAGAGGTAGTACCAAGTATAGAGAAACATGGGAGTCAGACTGGAGCCTAGGGAAGATGAGCTAGTTAGTTGCATTATATGAAGTATACTTTGGCAATTGTGGATTAAATACAGTCTACCGTTAAAGGTATAATTATTGTATCATCTACCCTTTCTTTAATTTTTTTGACATAGGTTAAACACATTCATTTATATATTCTCTTTTTGAAAATTGGATGTTCTTAGTTATAGAAATCATGGATGGTGTATTGACCATCAACAAACCTGAGAGTTCGGTCATAGAATATCAAACATTGTAAGGAGTATTCTATGGAAATTAGTGGCTAATATTTATTTCAGGAACAATTTAGTTTGGAAATGGAAAGATTAAATTTTATTCTTGGTATGGATTAGGTAGTTCTAAACTAGGATCATATCCCGAAGGAAGAAGGAATTCTCACCAGGGTGCATGGGATCTTAATTCTAGTAATGTAGGAAAAATCCAGTGCATAATGGACTATCTCACAGATTAGATAGAAATATTTATTTATTTTTTGATAGAGGAGCACATATATATTATTTTCCCCTATTGGTAGACCAATTACTGTATTTATTTCCTGATGGTTTTTATGGCTGGACACCTGATTGAGAGATCAATTTCACAATCAATTTGGTGTCAAGAGTAGATCGAGTTTCTATTCCCCCTTGTAGTATGGTACCAGTAGAGATTTAGGATTTTAATGATTAGTTTGGAGATATGGAAGGTATGAGTTTCAAATATCCAAGTACATATCCATAGGGTTATCTAGTACTTTTTTCCAAGAAGGATGATGTGATTTTGCGCTTATATGTGGATTGTTGGAGATTGAAGAAGATGAAGGTTAATAACTAGTTTCCCCTTCCACTCATCGACAATATCTTCAATTAGTTGAGAGGTGCTATGATATTCTTCATGATCTATTTGATATTAGGGTACAAATAGTTGAGGGTGAGACCATTAGACTTACATCATACTTCTTTTAGGAGAATACATAGCTTGTATGAATTCATAGTGGCACCATTCGGTCTGATGAATGCACCAATGATATTCATGGACTTTATGAATCAAATATTTTATCCTATTATGGGTTAGTTTTTAGTGGTTTTTATTTATTACATCTTAGTGTACTCTAAATCTACAGATTATTATTCCCAACATCTTGACATAATCATGAGTACATTGATAGAGCATTAACTTTATGCCAAGATCACCAAATGTAGTTTCTAGATTGATAATGTGCACTTCTTAGACCATGTCATCTTATATGATAGAGTGTAAGTGGGACAAGAGAAGGTTATGACCATGGTATCTTGGGAGTATCCCAAGAGTGTTTTTGATATTCAGAAATTTCTAGGATTAGAAGGTTATTATTGGTGCTTTATCCAGGACATATCCCATCTGGAAGCACCGTTTTCTGGGATGACTAAGAAGAGGGTGAAGTTTGTTTATTTAGATTTTTGAGAGAGATATTTTTTGGATTTAAAGAGAAGGTTGATCTAAACACCTATCCTCACTTTACTTGTTTCAGGTAAAAGAAATACCTTATATGTGATGTATTCAAAGTTAGACTTGAACAAGTTCTTGTGTAGGAGGATTGAGTGGTTTCTTATAGCTCTAGAAAGTTAAGACCGCATGAGAGGAATTATCCAACTCATGATATGGAGTTAGATATGATTGTACATGCACTAATATTCTAAAGAAAATATCTTTTGGGTGAGAGGTTTTTGGTGTACACATCCCACATGATCCTTAGGTACATCTTTTCTTAGTGAACTTAAACCTTTGGAATAAGTGGTTGTTCAAGTATCTACAATCTTTCAACTTTGAGTTGGATTATAAATGAGGAAAGGTAAATTTCATAACCAATGCCTTCACTCAAAATATGCAGAGAGAGTTAGTGTGGGATTCTTTCGATGTGTGGATGATGATGGCACACTTTGAAAACATGTATCTAGATGTTCAGGAATCCTAAGGATGAGTAGCTCTGACTTTGAGATTTGTTATAATCAGGAATTTGAAATGGATCAAGACAAAGGAGTTATTTAATATTTAGGGATTAGTTTTTAGAGAAAACATATATTGTGGGGATCCACCATCATGATGGTCTCTTGGCAATGAAAATTCTCTTCTTTTCTATGGCCAATTATGGGTTCCTACCGGCTTGCATGAAGAGTTGATGAGAGATCTTCATGATTCTAGATGTGAAGTGCATCCTATTTTGAAAAATACATATCAGGATCTCCATAGATAGTACACGTGGATAGAAATGATGAGGAATGTAGTAGGCTTTTTGATGATATGTTTCACTTTTCAGTAGAATAAAAATGACCATTAAAGGCATGTTGATCTATGTTTACTTTTCCTATTTCGGAGTAGAAATAATATGATTTAACTATGGTTTTATCATATTATTACCTTGGACACATCATAAGAATGATGATTTTTGGGTGATCATATATTGACTAACAAAGGAAGCCCACTTATTTCCTATCAATGATAACTTCACTACTGATGATCTAAGTAGTCTTTAAATGCCGTAGATAGTTCAACTACATGACGTTTCAAGGAGTATAATTTTTATAGAGTTTCTTGTTTTATATCATGGTTATGGAAGGGTATTCAAAAGGTTTTGGGGTTACCAGTTCTTCTAAGTATGGTCTATCATCCTCTGAATGATGACCAATCTGAATGGACTATACAAATTCTGGATGATATGTTACAAGTCTATGTTTTGGATTCCAGTGGTTCATGAGAGCAGAATTTATCACTCGTGGAGTTATCATATAAAAAAAATATTATAACTTGATCCAAATGAAACCTTTTTAGTCTTTTTATGGAAGTTCATGTCGTTTGATTATTTTTTTTGGTTGGAGGTAGGTGATTCATTGCTTCTTAGACCTAGTCTCATGTAGGAGATTTATGACAGGTTCAGTTGATTAGGAGGTAGTTAGTGACCACGCATAGAAGACACAAATCTTATGCTGACCAATAGAGAAAACCTCTATATTTTGAGTTTAGTTATCATATTTTCCATTTGGTGTCACCTAGGTTTGTAAAACACAATATCATGAAATAGGGAAATCTAGAACCCAGTTTTTTGGGCTGTGTGAGATAGTGGAAAGGGTCGGTCTAGTGGTGTTCCAATTAGCACTTATACAATGCTAAAATTCCATACACAACATGTTTCACATGTCATAGCTTCAAATATATCTCCTTGACCCTTTTAATGTGGTAGAAATGGATTCCATTGAGATTTTTTTAGATGAGTCCTTTGAGGATCATCCGATACAGATTTTGGAATGTTGTGAGAATTATCTTTGGGGTAGGACCCTACCTCTAGTTTTAGAGTAATGGTGACATGGGCATGTTCAGGAATATACCTAAGAGAGGGAATATGATATGCAAGCATAGTGGCTAGAATTGTTTACCAAGACACTACAGTGATTATTGGAGAAGCTCATGGATGAGCTATTATATGGTGGAGAGTTTTTAAGATCATGTATTTTTCATGATATATCCCTCTTTTAGTGTTTCATTGAACCTCTCTTTTTTGGGTTTTCCGTCATCTTTGAACCTTGGTGGTTGAGTCCCATATGAGGATGTAGATCATTTTATGATTAAAATCACCTAAATTTTGGGGTTTAATATTGGTTTAAATTAATAGAGTCTTGGTATAAATGTGTTAAGGGACTTACAAGGGTTTCTTGTGAGTTTGGAAGGCCTCAGATGTGGTTTAGGATATTTTGAAGAATATGGGATTAAAGTTGTCTGCATAGAATTTAAACAATGTGTAAATGTTACATGATGTGTAACTATTACTCAAAATATACTGTGAAATGGGATAATTATGTGTAATGAATACACATTGTGAAAATGGTTCATGTATCGTAATTTTCAAGTAAGTTTATTTTAACCCAAGGTGACACATTTTTGGGTATAACTCTTAAATTAAGAATTACACGACATGTAAATATTACATGTAATGTATTTCTAGGTCTTGGAATTTTAAAATCCATAATTATTATGTAATTTTATTTCATTCACCTTTCAACTTCCTCTCTCTAGACATAGGTTTTTTCAAAGTGATTTTGGAGTACCAAATTCCCTTATGGACGTCTCAATGAAGTGTCTGATCCCCAATGAGTTGTTCTTTTTTGGTTTTCCCCTTTCCTACACTTGTTTTCACATTATCATTGTGTAATATTTTGATCATTTTGGAAATAGGTATAGATATTGATTTTTATAGATCTATTTCTTCTTGTGATATCTACGCTTTCATCGTTATTGGCATTACTGATGGGAAGCATTTTCTTGATCACTGGTTGAAGGTTGGTGGTTTAAAACCTATCCCAATAGTCAATTTAATTATTTAAGTGTGTGAAATATTGTGAATTTCGAAACACAACATGTGAATTAATTTAATTTATTAATGGATGATAAATCTTGTGTTGTATTATTCCTTTTATCCCTCTGTATTTAATGGTGTTGCAACCTATCTTGTGGCTACTCGTTGGGGAAGAAAATCCTTGAAAAATAATGATTCTATAAAATTGATTAAATTATTTATAGTATTACATGATACCTCAAGTAATTTATTTATATAGAATCTCGTTGGTAATAGATTATTTATTATTGAAATTACTTGTGATAATTTGATATTAAAATGAATATGAAATTGAAGGACAATTTTTAATTTTTAGAATTAACCACTTAAGATTATGATATGATACTGTGATATCCTTGTTGTTATGACTTGTTCTGTGATTCATGTTATAATTATTATATACAAGGACTGGAATAGTTTCATATTGTAATGGTTATATAATAGGATTGGCCTAGTTCTTGCTAAAATGATTATATAGAGGGCTTAGCCTCATTATGCGGTAATGCTTATAGGGTCTAGCTCGGATGCTGAAATTCTTATATTGAGGTCTTGGCATGGATGTTGAAATGTATATACCGAGGGATCTTCCTGGTTATGTGATTATACCATGGTTTTTGGTTATATTTAGAATGGTTGTGTTAAATGCTATGAGATATTATGGCATGGTGATGAAGTAGGTTAATTGTTGTACAATATTAATTGATTAATTAACACACCTATTTATTTATTTTTTTCATGTAGTTATTATGAGACTATTTTCTCTTAAACATAATGGTGTAGACATACTAAATTTTACTCACACCTTATTTGGGACACCGTTTGTTACCCAAGAAGATTACATGGATGCAGGTTTGGACAAGGGAAAAGGACCTTGTTTATGATTGTTGATTGTAGGATGGGTTATAGCTTTGAGAAAGAATCGAAATGGTGTTTAGTACCTGGGTATTTTGAGTTTATTTTTTTCATCATGGTCCTTTATTTATATTACTTTCAATTTTAGATTTTGGTATATTCCAACCTATCATTACATGGTTTACTATTATTTGATATGTTGGTTCTTCCTTTACTTTCTAGTTGTATATTGTACTATTTCCTCTATATTAATTTATCTGATATTTATTATTATATTTTACTTCTATATTATTGTAACTCTATACTATGGGGTATAGTCTCTTCAGTATGCACTTTACACCCACACTTCTTGTTGGCGGCCTCTGACATACGAGGAGGTGCACTTGAGGTTGAGTAAGAACCTAATTTTTCTATGTGAGAGAGTAGTGGACTGGGGTATGTTACAAAACTTATAGTCCAAGAATTTTTTTAATATACAATAATGATGGTAAATTATATTCACACTCATATTAAAGTAGCTCAATGTAGTAAAAAGAGTTATACTGACAATTAGAGGAAGAATTTTGATTTATAAGTTGGAGATCATATTTTATTGTCAATATCTCCATGGAATGGTTTCATAAGGTTCAATAAGAAATTAAAACTGAGACCTAGGTACATCAGATCCTTTGAAATTCTAGAAATAATTGGATCTATTTATTATCATTTGGAAATGCCACCATGTCTCTCAAAATTACATGATGTGTTCCATATATCATTGTTAAGGAAGTATATGCCAGACCTAGTGCATGTGATCACCTCTAATGAGATAGAATTGGAATATGGTATATCTTAATATGAATATCCTATATATACTCTTGATACTAGAGATAAAGTACTGTGGAAATAGATGACTCATTTGTTAATGGTACTTTGGAGAAATCACAAAATAGAGGAAGCAACATGGGAACCATAGGATGTTATGAAGAGGAACTTCCCTCATCTATTTAGAAGGTAATACCCCAAAAAATAGAGGATTAAATATTTTTAGGAGGAACAAATGTAAACTATTTATACTTTATTATTAATTTCATTTTAAATAAATTCAATATCTTTGATATCTTGCAATGCACATAACACCGGGTTTAAACGAAACACGATACTCTATTAAAATATTATATTAACATGACCATTATAACCATTTCATGAAATTGGTGGATATGAATAGAACTAAATACATTATGAAAAATATATATTTCACACATTTTCATGGGTTATCTATTGACTATAAATAAAAATAACAATCTTTTGAAAGTAAAATAAATGTTTTCTGAGAAACTGTATTTTTTTCAAAGAAAACCATTTAGTCGCTTCTTGCACACTTTTTGATAAAAGTAATTTTTTAAAATTTTAGAAAATATATTTAATAAAAATAAATTAATTTTTTAAATCATAATATATAAATAAACTTAAGGTGAATTTTTTGGATTTTTCTAAGCGGCTTCAATTTGAGATGAATAGTGAAAAATACTGATTTTTATTGAAAACTACATTTTTGTCACAATTATTTACAAAGTTATATTATAATTTAAATTTGTTTTAATATATAAAGAGTTCAATTATATTATGATAAATATAATTTTGATTAGTGTAACCAATTTTATATTGAATTTTTATATTAAAACTTTATATACTTATGAGAATTTTCTTTTCGGAATTCTGCTTTTTCATTGCGTTTATAGGTATAATTTTAAATTTTAGTCTACAACTTACATGAATTAAATTTGAAAAAAATTATTTCAAGTTTTTAATTGAAATAATTTATATTATATAATATGTTCAACTTTATTTTTTACGATTATGAATAGTAAAAATAGTAAAATTTAATTACCGTGATTAAGGTATAAACCATTTTGCCAGGGGTTAAACTAAAAAGATGAGGGTTAAAATGACCTACCAACTTTTACAATACCCATTTTATAGAAATATTTAGGCCTTATAAACAATAAGGGTTTATAACGACCATTTTTTTTATATTTTTTCATGATAAAACATTGTTTTAATTGATTAAAAAATCCCATGTGTATCCTCTCCCACACTTATAAAAGCCCACCCCTCTCCTCCCATATACATAGTTACAAAGCCATATGGATCAACCAATACATTACCATATAAATTAATTACTCCCATAACAGAATCATATAACATTTTTTTATTATAAATCTATCCTAGGAAATATTTTTTTGAAAACCTAAAGATGTTCCTTGAAGAAGAGGTAACATTATTAAATGAGTGTTTTCATTTTATATATTATTCCACCTTACTCAAATATTATTTAATCATGATAATATAAAAAAAAATTGTCTCTTAAATACTGATATGTTATTATGTTGATTTCATAACCTATATCCATCTCCACTTCCATCAAATTGGAAATGAAATTGTCTACCGTGTGTACGGTGGATTACCCCCTCACGAACCGATGTAACTTATATTTCATCAACACCTATAAAAATTGGATTTAATAATGGATTTAATGTTTATATATAATTTTAATGATATAATTATACATATAGAATCATAATATCACATATAGCCTCTTACTTTCCATTCAATTTAAAATATGATAATGTCACTCGTGTGTGTGGAGGACTGCCACCTCACGAAGTGATGTGATTCATTTTTCAATTATGATTTACATGGAAGGTAATAAGGATATATTTAATGAATATATTAGATATTTATAACATGATATAAATTCTTTAAAATTAATATAGCGTACTATTCCTTACCCTTTCACCTGTTAAGGAAATGATATTATCACTCGTGTGTATGTACGACCTACCATCTCCGTGAGGTGATGCGACTCATTTTCTAGGCCAAAAATTAAATAACTATTATTATAAGGTATATAATGAGTAGATATGATATTTATAATATTATTATCATTCTTTATATGTATTTATATATATCGTATATACAAGAACCATAACTTTCAAGAAAAAAATCATGAGAAAATAAGGAAATTAACACTCAAACAATGAAAATAATGAAATATAATTAACAAATGGGTGGTAAAATGTTATAAGAGGATATCATATGAAATTATAAATATGATTATGGTTTAGGTATAAATTAATAACATTATTAAAAAAATTCTATAGGAGGTTAAATCATTTTCAACTAAAGAAAAGTTTGAGGTAAGGGATTTTGTCTCAATTTCCATTTCATTGGGATATATTTGTAAATATGCACCTATTCACCTTATGCAGTGTATATATAGAAGAATTGTTGTATTTAACATGAATACCTGTTTATTCATGATTAATATTTTTTTTAATTTTATTATTCAAAGGGTTATAATTTAAAAGGTACCAAAGAGGCAAAACAAATTTACAATCTCACTTTCTTTTGTGATTTTTTATTTTCTCAAGAAAAATTCAATTTCTTGTGATAATTTTTGATTGGGCACACAATTTATATAAAATATACATATTTGTTTATGATGGATATGGTTATTTCCTAAACCATATACCATTTTTACATATGGGTTTTACTTTGAAATTTATTTTATTAACATTGTAAATATTGAAAAATTTATATCCTTTACTCAATATAGATATTTGATTATAAGAAATATTGATTAATGAATTAAATAGATTATTAATTATATGAGGAATGCTTTGGAAATTAATTTATAGGTGAGGAATGATTATATATATCCCTCCAATGTATCGATAGGTCTCATGGGAAAAAGTATTTGACCAAATTAGATGGGTTTTTACCCATATTTTTAAACTTTCCCACAAAGGGCCTTAAAAGTAGAGCTATTATGATTCCTAAGATCATGACATCAAATATTTAAGCATTTCATTATTTTATAATTAAGTTAGTTTTATTATTAATGATACATTTTCAATGATATTATCTCTATATAAATTTAATTCTTAGTTTTTTGATTAAATGGAATGTATTTTCAATTATTTACCTTTACATATTGATTATACATTATCCAATTATGATAGTAACGTCATTGATTAAATGGAATGTGTGTTTAGTTACATAACTTTTCATATTGATTATGATTTATTAATTTATGATATCGTCTTCCATATGTAAACCTTACTGAGAATTTTACCTCACCCTTATTTTATTTTCTTCCCCCAAGATACGAAGAAGAATTATTAGAATGATTTCAAGGCTGAATTTTTTTTCCATCACTATGGTTTTAATTTTATTTGACTATGTGAAATGGGTATCATGTATCTATCAAGTTATCCAAAACTACTAAACTGATTGGTACTTTGGGATTAAATCCCTTATATAAATTCCAATGTAATGATGTTAGAACCAGCTATGGGGTTACTGGAGTTAGGTTTGTTACACTAAAATTTGAGTGGCTGGATGGGAAGGGTCACTATTACTTCTTTGATAGAGTTTCTAGGTATTTTATAGTTTCAATATATCTAGAAGACCAATATAAGACCACATTCACCTATAAATTTGGTATATTTTCTTATTAGAGGATGGCCTTAGTTATTTACAATGACATAAGTACCATGAAATGAATTTTTTCAAATTTATCTTGAGAGTCGGGAAATAGTTTTAAGGAAATGAATTGAGAAAGAATTAGTTTTAAATTTTGAAATAAATATATTTCCTAGTGGAGAAAAGAAACTTATTATTTTAAATAATTTTTAACTATGGGATTGAATTGGATTAGTCCAAAATTGAAATTATTTCGACACTACTTTACCTCACCACAAAGGGACATATTCAGTCTTTTTTTGGACATGATATATTTTATTGAAGATTTATTATTGACATTAAAAATATTGATTTTCCCCTAACTAACCTACTCAAGATGGATACAGACTTGGTATTTGATGATTCATCCAATATATATTTTGCAAATATCAAGGAATGTTTAATAAGAACCCTTGTGATATTTTCACCAAACTATAATGAACCCTTTGAGAAATTATGTGATGATTCAAATAAAGATATCGGACATGTGTTATCCCAAAAAGTTTATGGGACCCAAAAGTGATATAATAAACTTATCAGACCTTTTACACATCCTAGATAATCTACTTAACAAAATAAAATGAGTTTTTTTTACATATTTTGTTTCTTTATAAAAAATTTTGTTCTCAAATATTAGGATGTAAAGTAACTATTTTTTCTGATCATGCAACACTTAATAATAAAATCAAGAAAGATAAATAAAAGAATAGGATAATGAGATGGATAATTATTTTAAAAGAAATAAAATTGGACATCATAGAGAAAACTTTCTATGGAAATTTGGGTTTAGGCCACATGAGTATACTGCCTCACACAACAATGGTAGAACCACCAACAAAAATAAACTCTGATGACTCCTTCTCTGGTGATAAACTATACAAAGTCACCCGAGTTCCTTGGTATAATAATTTAGTAAAAAATTTAGTCACATCAATGGTAACCCATTATTTACTAATAATAAAACTTTTAAATTAAAATATGATTCAATTTTTTATATCTAGGAGGATCTATATTTATATAAGAATTGTAATGACCAAGTAATTAGGAGATGAATTCCAAAGGAAGAGGTTAATTCTATGATTACATATTTTTATACACTTCCACATGGAATCCATTTTGGACCTCATAGAACTACTAGAAATGTTTTAAAATATGGTTTATTTTAGTCCTAAATTTTTAAATACTCACTTAGATTCTTTAAAGCATGTCCAAATTGTTAACTTAATAGTGGAATTTATAAAAGACATGAAATTCCCCAATATCCTATATTATTTTTGAAATATTTTATGTATAAGGATTAGATTTCATGGGTATATTTATTATCTTGTTTGGTTTATATTTTATCTTTTTAGTAGTGGACTATGCTTCTAATTGGATTGAAGAAAAAAACCCGAACAAATGATTCTATGGTTGTCACTAAGTTTCGAAAATAAAATATTTTTTTTGTAGATTTTGATTACCTTGGAACAATAATCAGTTTCCAAGGTACATACTTCTACAATAATAACATATAATCCCTATAAAAGAAATAAAGAGTGAATCACATGACTTCAATTGTATAAAACTCACATATAAATGGTAAAGAATAAGTTTCTAATAGAGATATTAGAAATATTCTATAGAAGATAGTACAACCCACCATAAATGGATAGGGTAAGAATATGGTAGATTCATTACAGGTATAAAAAATTTCTTACAAAACCCCCTTAGGTATGTCCCATTATAGAATTTTTTATGTAAAGAACTATCACTTTCCTTTTGAGATGCAGGACAACGATTACTAGGTCGTGAAGAAGGTAAACTTAGAACTAGGAAAATATAGGGAGTAAAGGTATCTAAAGATAATGGAACTGAAGGAATAGAAATGTGAAGATTATGAGAATTCCCCGATGTACAAGGAGATGTCAAAATGTTTCTATTAAAAACTAATTTTGAAAATAATCATTGAAGTGGGGAGAGAAAGTGATACTATTCTCTTAAATAATGATTTAATGCTTGATAAATTTCATTCCAAGTGGAATGGGAAATACATAATAACTAACACTTTCCCATTTGGTACAATTGAGATCAAAGGATAAGATTTAAAGTAGTCATTCAAAGTGAATGGCCAATGGGGGAAGCATTTCTATGATGAATTTTAGAAAGAACCAGAGGAGGAGACTAGAATCCCCTCTACTACCTTAAAATAAAGAACTTCTAAGTTGTATCTTCCTCAAATATTAGTTTGTATACTCAAACTTTAATACTTATTTTCCCTGAAAAAAATACATACTAGAATTGATTGGAATTTTTTTTTCTAAGATAAGTGTGGGGGAGAGGACGTTGTAGGGTATGATATAAATATTTTTTTCTATTTTTATTTTGTTTCTTAGTGTTTTAGTTTTGAAATAAGATAATTTAAAATTTTCAATGTTCTTTTTCAGAATCTACAAATAAATTCTACATATTATTTTCTAATTTTTAAAATATTTAGAGTGTATTTATGTTTACGACCACCAAATGAGCATCGAAAAATTCACAAAGGAAGAAATACCTGAATATGGGTATTATTTTCCCTAAAAAAGTGAATAAAGAAGAAGGTGTCTAAGACCTTGAGATCAGGTGAGCCTTCAAGGAACTCACGATCACGTGGCCATTTTAAGGTCTCACAAAAAAACAATGTGCAGTGCATAAGCTGTAGTGGATCCTACAGATATTCTTTTGAATAGTATTCCTACTCTTGAAAAGGGTCTAAGGACAACCAGTTTTTTCAGGACGATGGCCTAATAAGATCCCCTAGAACACAAAGGTTTTCATCAGAGAGTTCCTGAAGAAACCATTCAAAGAATCCTTAATAGGTGGAAAATTTCCAAAAGGAGGAGGAATTTTTCGTTTATATAGATCATGTGACACATCACCAATGGGAGCGGAAATTTTCCTTGGAAACATCCAAACAAAATCACAAGACCCATGAGCCTTTTAGAATAAAATGAAGGAAATAAGAATGGAGGAGGTAGAAGCCACTCATGATCATAAAAGACAAGCAATGCACCCCTGGCAATCCGTAAGGCATCGTGAGACCATGACGACATGTCTACCTCATCTCATGAAAGTCCATCCGTATATTTTCCTCATCACATGAAGGGCCTCGAGTATGTCTAGGAAACCTCTCACTTCCCCTTTGACTCCCTAAGGAAATACTAATGGGATTTTCCATACAATGATCCCACATATCTATAGGTCCTTTTTTGGTCAAGTGATTTATCATCAATAGGTAGAGAAATTGTATTTGATATTACTCATGAAATCCCACATAACTCATAACCTTTGGAAACAAACAAATGAAATAAAAGAGGGAGAAGTATGAAGCCTTTCTCGGTCGTAAAACCCTTGTGACACACTAAGGAAGTCTTCATCAAGGTCTCATGAAGACCCCCAAATAAACCATCTTTGCCTCACAAAATGTCCTAGGGAAGGCATCAAGAACCTCACAAATGCCTTTCAATAGGCATATTGATCTCATAAAGGCCCTTTTACATGTCAATATGACAACAAGTTGGTCCATTCTCATAACCAAAAATCAAAAAAATCCCCATTAATTAGCAATAATCCAATAGAGGATATGATGATTGGAGGGACTCACAATCACTGAAAATTAGGAGAAACACTTAGAGCGATCCATTGTAGAGGCTCATGAAGAAGCATAGAGATAAAACCCTTCACTAAATCCATCCTAGATTCACATGAGATATACTACAAAAATTGGTGAATATTTAGGGTAGAGATGAATACAAATCACCCACCCAAGCATGATGAAGGCATGGCTACCTATTGTGACAAAGAGGATGAAATTTGGGGAATTTTGAACCTGTGCTAGAGCTGGTTTCTCAAAATGGATGATATTATGAACAAAAAGTCTTCCATTATGTAATATACCATATAAAATCCTGGGTGATCATGATCCATGCATAATGCACTTCACTTGATCATTTATAGATCATGTGAAGTATTTATGCAAGTACATGAGAAGAACATTTCGCATGTCTGCTAGATTATGAGAGACTTAAAATAAACTAAAACTAAATAAATCTAATGAATTTATGATATAAGGGGTAGAATAAAGACTAAAGGAGGAAGACTTAAACCAAATAAATTATTTTTTAATCCATATACACATTTCACGAACCATACAAAACATGTAACAACACCCTGACATGTTTCCCAGATCTCACGATGCTCCTTCAATATTCTCTTTGGGTCTTGAAAAGTTCTTTGGACATGTCAGAGTATGCCACATGGTTCTTCTAGGTGTGACACTTTAGTCTCATAAAGACTTATGGAATCATCACCCAATTCTTTAAATTTCCTTCAAATACATCGCCTGACTCATATAACGACATCTATTCATGTCAATAAATACCCATGGTAGCACCCAAGAATATCAACCAGCTCTTAAGACACCATTTGGGTAAGTTAGTCGAGACACGTACTGCCCTCTAGACTTGTTGGCCAAGACATGATGTACCCTCTAAATATGTCATCCAAGACATGCGATAACCTCCAAACATGCCGCATTGAATCTCACAACCCCAAAAATATGTGCTATACAACTCTTGTAATTACACTTGGAAAAGTCAACTGGATATTGCGACACCCTCTATACAAGCCAGTCAAGTCATGCAATGCCCTCCGGACAAGTCAGATGGGTTATTCTGCACACTCTAGATGAACAAGAAAAAATAGAACGGGCATCCCAGAACTTGATAAAATTTTCCATCCTTGGCATGTAATTCCTAATAAATAGGGAATCCTGGGACTTGATAACATTGTCCATACTCTATGTGTAAGCCCCAATCAGTAGGTAAACCTCATAGTAGAATCCACGATCTGCGCCATAATACAATATTCCCCAATCAATATGGGATTTTAGAACATGATAACATTTCCCATCCTATGTATGTAAGCCCTAGTAGATAGGGAATCCTCTGAGTATAATCCCCAATTAGTGACCTAATATGATATGTTCCAATGAAAAATGAAACCTCAGAGTGTAAGACCCAACCGATAAACTCTAAAGACTCTAATTCCTACAATAAGTAGGACACGCAGGATGCCTCCCAAAGTCCTGAGCTCCATATTAACCACACAAAAGGAAGTCATAGCACATAAGTGACACATCTAAAAAAATAACTTGATTACTTTCTATCAATTATTTCTTAGAATGAGCATATCTCAAGTGGGCTTAGTGAGTTTCAATGATTATATCATATTCATTATAAGTATCTATAATGAGAAGGGCAACCTCAGTGTGTAATACCCGATCAACTGAACTACGATGAATCTAATTCTTTCTATAACTAAGATATATTGTATTCCTATATAATACTAGAGCTCAATAATAAAATCTTCTTAGGTCTATCCCAGTGCATAAGCCCCGCACCCATGTGCAGTGAGACTATTTATTTTTTATCCCTTGTTTCTCACATGAAGCATAGCTCATGTGATCTTAGGAAGTTTCAATAGTAATATCATTTTCCTCAAAATTATCCACCAGGAAGGGAAATTTCAACATATAATCCCTGATGAGTGACATGATATATTCTCCTCAACAAAAAGGAATCTACCTTGGGTTTAGTCCCAAGGTCACGAATGAACTACAAGAACAATGATTCATGTCATAATCAGGATACCTATGACGCCTTTTTTAAGGACCGAGCTTAAATAAACAACCAGTTTGGTGAAATTCCTCTTATATCTTAGATATCTTAACTATTGGGACCCAATCATTCCCTTGGGATGATCACTCTACCTCATCCATCAGTGGAATGAGAAAACAAATGAACTATGACAACTATAATTCTCTCTATTGTTGAGATATGTAGGATTCCCCTTCATGAATCTCTTGAATACCTAGTATCCCAAAGAACATATATATGTCCTTTCTGCATGATGTTAAACTGCATGGGTTCAACGAACTATATGGGTTTTGACTCATGAAATAACCAAGACACGTAGGACGGCTCATAATGGCTTAATTCCCTACATGGAATATTAATCACCTCACAACATGGTAGAAAATTCCTAAGTACTTTGTAATAGGGATTGAGTATATAAAGAAGCTTCCAATTACTTAGAAACAGACGGAGAAACTCAAATACATACAGATGGATTCACTAATGTGGCCCCCTTTCCTTTTTTATCAATGAGGTTCCCTTTCTTTTTCATATAAGGAGAATTAACCGATAATCGTATTTTTAGGGTAAACGGTCAGGAATCAGGATTAGAAAGAGATTCACGAACATGTATAAACAATATAGGAGAGCCCTAGAGTAGGCAATAAGTTCCCTCAAAAGGGTTATATGATCCTGAATTCCCATCCTCTCGACTAATGTGAGTCCCTAAGTGTTGTTTTTTCTGAAACCCAAATCTACCACCTGCCTTTAGAAAGTAGGCATGTACTTAGTTATGGATGAGGAAACTATTTGGAGTTTCCATTAATAACAATAATGATCCAATGTTAATGATTGTCCAAGAGATTAAATATCCCACAATAAACTATCTGGACCAACTGAGACCGCCTTAGTGAGGGTTTCCCCAGTCATCTCTTTCTCATTGAAATAAAAATGGTGATCTCGTTGAGAATCTATGAAATAAAAAACGATTGGTTATTATCCATCAGGACTTATTATTTTCACACTATACATAAACAAAAATGGTGAAGGTAACATGAATCTCTAAAATTACAAATGATTGGTTATTATCCATTGATCAATTTGGTCGGCATACCATATGAAAACAAATATGTTGAAATCAACATGAATCTATCTAATAAATGGATAATAAAGAATCCAGACACTTTGTTTTTCATAACCTATAAAAAATAGAAGTAATACCGACATGGTCCTACAAATAATATTTTGTAAATAGGGTCTTCACGAAATAAGTCCATCCTTGTTTTGATAAGTCCTAGTAAGAAGAATGGAAGAGTCAGGAATAATTGAACAATTGTGTCAATCATACATATCTGATTGAGAATAGTATGCCTATGATATCACACTAACCAGTAACCTTGTTATTTTTCATTTTCAAAATTGAAAATTCTATTCTCGATATCCCAATTCAAGATAATATATTCTTTATCTAGTGATCGCTCCGATAAATCACCTATTGCTACAACCCCCATGGGTTTCAAGACAATCTCACATACTCGACAAATTCAAAAGTAGGTGGAAAAAACTCTGGTATGGGAATACCACTGATGCAACACAATACTAACATTGGAGGATTCCCATGATGTTCTCCAAGAATTGAAACCAGAGAGTCCACATCGCTCAAGGAAATATGCTGCTAAGCCAGCAACCCTTGTCACTACAACCAACAGCTTTAGGAGATAATTAGAGAAGCGTGATAACTTTCAACTTCAGTATCTGATTAAGGTAGAACATGAATCCAAATATGAATCCATTTTTATTCAGGTGCTATTGAGGAGGGTACCTGTCAGTAGTCATTGCCAGTATCAACCCGCCAGTACCCACTAGTCGCATGCTAAGAGTACCAACCGACACACTACCGCCTCTGATGCCCATGCCAAGGAAATAAGGAAGGATCACCAGAGTAGGAAGGCAATGAATATCTAAGAGGGGGATTATATCCTCAATCCTGATGATGATGCCTACCAACATATTCCAACAGGAACCATCAAGAAGGCCCATATCCCTGCTCACTCAGAACAAGTCTGTAGGCATATTCCTATAAGAGGCATGGGGGAGGTTCATACCCGTATCCCTATGAAAAAATTCAATCAAAATATTCCAGTGGAACATTGAGGGTATAAGTGGGTGTATTTTCCTTCTTTAATCAAATACATCTTCCTGGGGATAACAGAGACATAAAATGTACAAGATTATATCACTGCACACACACTAATAAAATGAAAATATACTTTAGTAATAACTAAATATATTTTCCATAACATTTAGGAATTATTGCAGATAAGGGGAAAAGTGCATATTCTTATCCCTATAGCTAGGATAGCGTAACAGTCTGATCATCATGAACAGGTGGCTACACCGAAGCAAGCACACATTCTTTCTTCTTCCCAGGAGGATTATCGACATACTCTGATAAAGGGTGAGGTATCATACCAAGATCGTACTCCAATTCCAAAAATTTATCACCACGTGAGAGTGGAAAATTCCTCAGGAGAGGGGAACATTCCTATCTAAGAAGTCTGGTGGCATATTCCAAAGGCCCAGGATCATGCTCGTATCCCCACTCTAGTCAAGGCTCACCAAGTGGGAGGGGAAAAAGCCTCAGGGAAAGCTCATATTCCTATCGAGGAGTCCAAAAGAATATTCCAAAGGTTCGGTATTAGACAAATATCCCTATTCTATCTAGGGATAACCATGAAATAATGGAAAAATCCTCAAGAAAACTCATATTCCTATCAGTAACTTCCTTGAATATTCCAACAGATCATAGAAGTGAGACACATATTCCTACTTTTGCCGATAAATGACTGCACCATCATCATTCCAAGTCAATATAGTAAGAGGCTCATATTACTTCTCCCATTTCAAAAGTCCTTTAGCATTTCTGATGTAGAATGAATATTTAGACCAGGATCATATTATTGATCCAAATGGTGCTCACCAAGTGAGAGTGGAACATGCCTCGGGACCAGCTCATACTCTTACCATGAAAGGCCAGCAACATATTCCAAAGGATCGGGATCAGGATCATATTCCCATCCTGACCGAGGCTCACTGAGTGATAATGTTACATTCCTTAGGACATGATCATATTCCTATCAATAATGAGATAGATCATTGGCATATTCTGGTAGCTTCTCTGCCACATGCTCATACTCCCACAACATCAAAAGATTTTAAGAAAATTCTAGCAACCATCATACATCAGGCTCATATCCCTACACAATTCCATAAGGAAGGATGACATATTATGACCATGATGTATAACATTACCTATATTCTAAATATACTCAATGCTAGAATTATTGAGGTCAATATAGACACATTCTAAACACCAAAATGGTCTATCAACTCTTCCATAAAAGTGAAAGTAGAATACATTCATTGCTACAATGGTATTCCTTATGGTGGTGTGGAGATGGATCACATGGACTCTACTCTTGACATCAGCCATGGGAAAACTCCCCACAAATACATCTCACAAAAACATGGAAATAATACCCTTTCCTAGAAACCTTTTTATAAAGAGTTTTCCCAAACATCAAAACCCTCATATAGATAGGTTCTTAAATTATAGGGATTAACAGTATACAATTCCCCATTAACCTCTAGTAGCACTCCACTCTCGTCAACAGGTGACCTTCAGAATCATCTTATATGGCCTAACCAGATAGAGTCATGTAAGTCTATTAGAGAGGATACCAAAATTAACATATGGAAATATTTTTTTGAAAATAAACTCCCCCTCATGTTTTGGTTCCCCACTACAATAGACAATGAGATCCCAGATGAGATAGAAAAGGAGTTCATACCTTATTTACACCAAAATATGTGGGCTACTAATATGTGGATGAAGGATAGAAACCTCTATTATACAAGATACAAGGTCCACCTTCAAACCATCGAGATACTATGTTGTCATATAGATATAGCTACTATCTCCATGTCTCGAGATCCAAATCCGAAAAAGCACAAAACAAATATGCAACATGATTCCCAACATTTCATTACAAATATTCAGCAACTAATATCCAAAGACACATCATTCATTCATATTTAATGATGAGTACAATATAGATCGTTACACTTTTATATACCCCTAGAACAATATAAACCTTCAAATTTGGAATCCTGTAATGTTATATCCTCTTTTGAAATAAGTATATTGGGTAACACTCATGCCAGGTAGGCACTACAACTGAATGTTACTATTTCAATGGTTCCCATACATCATGAGAGGATAGAGAGAGAGAGAGAGAAAGAAAACAACATGATTCCAAATTGGCCCCCTCAAACCAATGAGAATGCATTTTAGACATGGAGGCTGAAGTTGCGATCGCCCAAACAACTTCCCTTAAGGAATAGTTCTCATCATTAGATTCCATCACACCCATATCCTATGCAACAACAACCACATCACATCAAATGAGTTGCAGTAGTAGCTACCATATTAGTCGTCCAAGAGCGGACCAGCTCCCCAGGTTGGGGGAATATCTACAACCACCTCCACCTCTCAGATCATCCACTACTGGTAGGATTTTGTACACATCGTCATCAACTGTGAACAAACCTCAACCCCCTATCTAGGGGGAATTTATATCTTAATTACCATACATAGGTTCATCATCCCCTGAGAGGACCCTAGATATATCAACAATGATTTCAGATAAACCCCACCTGATTAGGATGGGTGAATTTATATCTCTATGTCCATCACGAGAGTCATAAAATCCCCAAATGGAGTCATTAGATCCTCAACAACAGGAATAATAAATTTCAATTAGGGCCCTGAATAATCGCCACCCTACCAGACTGGGGGCATTTTCATCATCATAATGACCACAAGGAGAATAATTCTTCTCTATGTTGGGAGGGAAAGATCAATTGTCGGTATCCCACCTGTTCCTCCCACTTCAAGACAAACCTCCCCGGGTAGGTTCCCATTCAACAATCTTGACCAGAAACTCCCTAATGTAACTATTCATAGACCAAGATGGGAGGAACGTACGATGGATGAAATTGTAACACCCCGAGATTTTATGATAATTATTCTTTTTAATTTCTTTGATATCTTTTGTTGTACGCTACACCAAGATTATCTTGCTCTATATGCAACACCGTATTATCTTGTAGTATACGAAACACTATTCTTGGCTTTCATTACACACTTGATCAACCTTCCTTGACATCTTGCATTGTACGCGATACTGAGTTTCACTAAACAACGATATGTTATTAAAATAATATATAAACTAGCCATTATGAATAGTAATACCCACTTTTTGAAATGTTATAAATTTTATCTTTAAAAATGGACTTCATTTTTGGATTCGGAATATCGAAATTATCATAGGGTGAATTTTTGGTATTTTTCTGAAAACTTCCAATTTTTGATGAATAGTGGAAACATGGAGTTATAGTTTAAAACTGAATTTTTATTTTATTTAAATTTATTTCCGGTAAAAATAGATACATAATACCTATATAAGTTAAATTTAATTCGTTGGAGTCATTTTATAATAATTATATATATATAAAATTTTTATTGAACTTTTCACCGTCTTTTACCCACCTCCTAGGAGAATTTTCAAATTCACATAAAACATAATTTTACTTCTTTTGTGAGTGGAATTTCAAAACTCTGAGAGACACAGTTGATATCAAGGAGTAAAATGTGTTTCAATAAGATAAAAATAATTTTTGGTGAATAGTAACTTTTTACTTTTATTTACCACGGTTAAAAGTAAATAGGGTAATTAAGGGTAACATTGATATTATTATTAACCTAACACATTTCTAATTGTATTGGTTAAGTATAATTCGACCAAAAACAATCTTATTAATAAAATATTACCCTTTAGGTCCACTTGGATTAGATTAGGACATTTATTATTATTTTATTTAAAGAAGAGTTAAAAGAGTTAAAATCAATGTTTAATTACTAAAACATTTTTAATATAGAGATATACATAAGATAAATTCAACTATAAATATTCATTAGAAATATAAAAATATTTCCTAAATAATGGTATTTTATTTATATGTTTAGACATTAAATAATTAATTTATTTATGACACAATGATGATGCAGTAATTACCTTATTAACAAAATATTAACTTAATTGATATTATAAATACCCAAATAAATGTAATTTGAGACTTTTTATGAATTACACAAATTTTATAGGTTAATATAACGTATTAGGTTTGGTTAGATGAATTTTTTTCGAAATAATAATTCTGTTATGAATTTAGAAAAAACAAAATACCAAATAGTGTCAAAATTGACATAAAAGAGTTTTTAAAACAAATATTATATTATTAATTGATATAAGGGTTGTAAAAATCTAAGGTTCGGCCAAAATAATTATATTATAATATATATGATATTAATTAACCAATTAGGGTTCGATTGGCAGTTTATAGTAAGTTTATTAACCATATAGTGCAGGAATACAAGAAGACACGGTAAAACATAAATTATTTAACTTAGAGTTAAATCTAAATGATAAGGTTAAAATGGTAACCTAAAATTCTCTAAAACCTATTGGTTGAGAGTATTTAGACCCATCCCAACCCTATCCTCGAAATAAGTCACTTTGGAGCCATTATAAACTGAATATGAATTTATTATAAAGTAATATTTTAAGTTTTTCCTAAGGTGCCCCTCTCCCTTATAAAAGGGAACCTCCTCCCTCTACTATTTACACAATTTTGAGCCTTCAATCTAGGAAAAACCCTACTATTTTCTCTTCTCAAACTATCTAGTTTTATCATATAGGTTCTGGTCTTCTCAAAATACCAACCCTAGTTCCCTAAGAGGAATTTTAAAAGAGGCATGTCGAAGAAGAGGTAATCTCTTCTATCGATTCTTTCATGTTCCTTTCTTCTTCCACTTCCTCCTTCTTTGTTGTTTCCATTATAAAATAATAAATATATTATATTATATAAAATGTGATGTTATTATAAAAATTTTGCAACCATATTAGTTATTTTATCCATCCTATGAATGAAAAATTCATCACACGTGCGTATGTACGGCTTACCGTCTCCACGTCGTGGTGTAGTTTGTTATTCAAACATTTCATCATTTGGATGGGTATAATAATGAGTATAAATGATATAAATAATAAATATAACATCATTATGATTATTTATATATGATATATTATCTAATTATATATGATTTTAATATCAAAAGAATGATATCATCGCTCGTGAGTACGTACGGACTACCGTCTCCACGAACGCGATGAGATTCATTTTACATGATTAACCATTCAAGTATGATTATAAAGTATATATAATAAATAATCATGAAAGATATTACATAATAATGATACTGGATTTATGTACATATATGTTTCATTTATTTAATTCCATTCAATTCAATAAGGAAACGAAAACAACGTTCATGCGTACGTACGGCCTACCGTCTCCATGAACGGTGTATTTCATTCTGTTTATCGATATATAATATATATTTATATGCTGAATATATATTATATATAAATCATTTTTTACATTATAGAATTAATTAAATCATGATATAAGTAATAATATCAAGAATAACAAGTCAAAACACGTATGATAAATGAAACAATTTTACCCAAAACGCTGCTTTAACATGGAATTTTCAAAAGAACGGGTAATATAAAGTAATATGTGAACCATATATGATATCATAACAATTAATATGATTCTTTAATAATTCAATGAAATTATTTAAACTATTATACAGGAGGTTGGGATACGTACAAATCATACCAGACCTAAGGTAAGGGATATTTATTCCAATCTCGTTCTTAACCGAGATTGTTTATTTGTAAGTATTTATTGGGGTTATATTTTTCATCCATGTCCATAATTTTTTTTCTTAAAGTGTTTAATATTCTTACATGTATGTTTAAATTAATTTTTACCCATTTTTGGCTTTTACTTTGTGCTATGGAAGGAATCTTTATTTTTTTAACCATACGAGGAACTTTTTGACTTTTTCAGCAAAAGTACAAAGAGAATGTTTTTATAACTTATACGACATGAATGGATTTTTAGGGTTTTATAAAACCATATTAACATGAAGCTTCCTATACAAAAATTCATTGTTATTTTCAACAAAAGTAATTTTCTTTTAAAATTGCATGGTATTTTGTGAAAAGAAAATGATTTTTGAAGAAGAAAGGATATTTTCCTCAAGAATTCATTTCAAGTGTTTTATCAAAACTATTTTCATTATATGATGACATTATTTAATATGGTTATGTTTCAAGCATAATGTCTCTATTATTTACATGGTTTGATTTTTCTTATGGTGAAATGATATCCATTTGTTTATATGGATTATGTTATGATGGGATGATGTTTATGAAACCCATTTTATTCTTTGGGTTATGATGAATGATTTATGATTGTTTTGTGGCACACATAAGAATGATTTCAATATGAGATGGGTGGGACCTATATCTCCCTCTAATTTATTGCGTAATGATTTATATCTCATGAGATAGACATGTCTAGAATGAGAAGTTAATCCAGTTTAGTGATACAGGACTGGAACGAGGAGTGAACTCGATTCAGTAAGGGACTTTGTCCACTAGGATGGTCTTGGCAGCAGTGCCTTCGCTACTATAGAAATGATATCATGTGCTTAATGGTTTTCCACAATTAAATGTTTTATTCCCATGCTATTTTATCATGATTTATGTTCTATTATGATCTATTCCTTACGTACTACCAGGTTTAATGTCATTTCTCATGATTTTGATGTTTAAACTTTATGTTCATGTTTTTAAGTTCTAATGTATATGGGTTGTTTTAGTTTCTCCATGCATACCCTTACTGATTATTTGAGCTCACCATTTTTATGGTTTCTTTTTCCCAAGGATATAAAGGAAGGTTTTAGGTAGTAAAAAAATAATATCTTTATAGGAGATGTTTAAGATCTTTCACCATGATTAGAAGATTATGTTCCAAGTTTCCAAAGACACTAAACTAATACGGTCATTAGGCATTTGTTTTGTAATGTATTAAGTATTCTGCAAAATTAATGTAATCTCCATGTACTTCAAGATTTGGGTCTCTACAGTTGGTATCAGAGCGAAGGTTTAGTTAACCTTTGGAAACTAGGATGCGAAAAATTTAGTGAGATCCCTAGAGATATTTCTACAGTATGTCTAGGGATGTCTCTAAGGTTAAGTATAAGTATAGGTTATAGTCCTAGAATTATGATAATGATCTTAAAATTAAATCTAAGATGTTATATATTGAAGGTAATCCCCTTTTATTATGTTGTTTTCCTAGCATGATTTTTTCCTCTCACAATATTATTTTTGGGTTTTAGACGATGGCTAGAACATGAAGGAACCGTGTTGATAAATGTAATGGTAAATGCAATTATTGTTATCCTGAACAAACCAATGTTGTGGGAGATGGAGTGAAAAATATTATTGCTATACTTATACAAGCTATGAATCATTCTGGACTTCCGAATGAGCAGAGAAGGGAACACTATTCTATTGATTCCTTCATGAGGCAACGTCCACCTTCTTTCAGTGGGTCTTCTAATCCACTTGTTGCTGAACAATGGATCAATACCATTGAAAAGATATTTTCCATACTTCGATATTCAGAACATGAAAAAGTCATTTTGGCTGTTAACTTTTTAGATGGTGAAGCAGACCATTAGTGGACTCTAATTAAGAATACATGGCCCCAAGGTGAAATAGAATCCATGGAATGGGATGAGTTCAAGAACTTATCTTTCAATAAGTACTTCCCTCATATTCTTCTAACAAAGATGGAAAAGGAGTTCCTTGAGCTTAAGAAAAAGGATGATAAATCTGTTGGTATATACGAGGCAGATTTTACAAGGCTTGGAAGGTATGCATCTGGCTTTATCATCCAACCTGAAAGTAAAGTTGATCGATTCTTCAGTGGCTTAAAACCAAGTATTTAAAGGGCATTAGCTTTAAGAGGCTTCAGTAGCTATGAATAAATTGTGCGTTGTGATATCAAGGTAGAACTGGGAGTTGGTGTTACATATCCATCTAATCATTTTGACAAGAAACGAAAGATGGAGTTCAAGGAAAAATCTCAAAACAATGGTGAAAAGAAGACGAATGTTTCTTTATGCTCAAAGTGTGGAAATAATCATGGTGGATATTGTCTTAAAGGGACTAGAAAATGTTTTAAGTATGGAAAAGAAGGTCATCGAGCTGATGAGTGTCGAATTAATGGAAAAAGGGTAGCTAATGATGTGAAAAGGGAAATGACTACAGAGAACGCACCACCAACACTTCAATGCTACAAGTGCAAGGAAATGGGGCATTATGCTAATCAATGCCCTAATCCAAGGGTTAATGATGATCAACATCAATAACATCTTAAGGAAAAGGACAAAGGGAAGTCACATGCATTCACTATTGGTGATGTTGAATATGACAA
Source organism: Viscum album (assembly GCA_963277665.1). NCBI lineage: Eukaryota > Viridiplantae > Streptophyta > Magnoliopsida > Santalales > Viscaceae > Viscum > Viscum album. The sequence continues at coordinate 1,253,857,736 of OY728151.1, read as the reverse complement.
TGATGTGGTGGAATGATTAAGTGTTTATGTAATGGGATTCCAAAATAATGTTGTATATAGTATCATGGAATATTGGAATATTTATGTATTGGTCTATTGTGGTTTTCAATAATTTTATGGTACTGGTAACAATGAAAAGTGATTGAAATATTTTTAGAAATCAGATGATATGCTCGTAATGAAAGGATAAAAAGAAAATGAAATGTTTGATAGTATTCATGAGTGCATGACTGATATAAGGAAAAAGTGATATCATTGTTTGAGTATATTGAAATTTTGGGACTTTAGTATGTGGAAAGAGTTAACTTGTGACAACATTCATGTTTTCACTAAGTTTCTACGGTAATTCATGTTTCAAAAGAATACATGATTAAGGTATTCACACGTTTGGAATGTAACCAACAAGATATATATTATGATATATGGGGGATAAATGATGGTATTCACATGCTTGGTAGATGAACTTTCTAGTAGTCATTTTCGGTATACTATGAGATTGGACAGAAGTATTTCTGATAATCCTAATGGTTGGAATGGATTAAGTTGAACATCAGATAGTATTGTTTAAGGCTAGATTTTTTTCGATTTTATTTCTATAATGTTATAATAGTTTAGTGTAAAAAAAGGGACAACCTGTAGAATGGGCGACAACCCATCGTGTCAGACAATGTTGCAGGAATCAAACCCACAACCGAAGTGCGACATGCCTTTATCGCCTACCACTGACCTACAGGAAGTCCCTGGTTAGTAGAAACTAGTTTTATTTTATTAAGAGGTATTATAGATGAAGTATAAGTCCATTTTAGGAATCATATACGATTAATCTCACCATAGATGGACTTATGTATATAACTTTTTCTAACCTTTTGATTGAGACAGATGGAATGACCTATCATTCTATCGCATGGTCTATTGACACTTCATGGAAGACAAATTCAACTTCATTTCTTTAAGAGATGAAGTGGAAATGGTTCAAGTAAAAAAAAGTGAGATTTTACCAAAATCAAGTAAGTATTTCATTTAATTCAAAAATTATTCAACATTATGAAAATGATCTTGAAAACAAAAAATTTTGTCCTAGTACTCTCATATCCGATGAATCATATGGTACCTTAGATCATTACAAATTTATGGCTTTGTGATTGTTGGATTTTTTCATAGCCATGTTCTCTACCACTCTCCATAAGAACTTGATGGTTAGATTTCTCTTCCATATCCATATTTCCACCTATGTTCTCCTATGTGGAAACCCAGTGATGAGTTAATTTGGGTAACCGTTATGTTTCATACTTCACTTTTTAAAATTAAGTTTTAGTATTTCTTTTTACGATGTGGGTTTCTATGAAAGAAACTTTCAAGTAGAAAACCTTTTATAACCCCGATGAATTTCGAGGGAGAAATTCATTTTAAGGGGGGTAGAATGTAACACCCCGAGATTTTATGAGAATTATTCCTTTTAATTTCTTTGATGTATTTTGTTGTACGCTACACCAAGATTATATTGCTCTATACGCAACACTGCATTATCTTGTAGTATACGCAACACTATTCTTGGATTTCATTACACACTAGATCAACCTTCCTCGATAGCTTGCGTTGTACGCGATACCGAGTTTCATTAAACAACGATATGTTATTAAAATAATATATAAACTAGCCGTTATGAATAGTAATACCCACTTTTTGAAATGTTATAAATTTTATCTTTCAAAATGGACTTCATTTTTGGATTCGGAATATCGAAATTATCATAGGGTGAATTTTTGGTATTTTTCTGAAAACTTCCAATTTTTGATGAATAGTGAAAACACTGAGTTATAGTTTAAAACTGACTTTTTATTTAAATAATTATTTATTTTATTTAAAATTATTTTAGGTCAAAATAGATACATAATACCTATATAAGTTAAATTTAATTAATTGGAGTCATTTTATAATAATTTTAGATATATAAAATTTTTGTTGAACTTTTCACCGTCTTTTACCCACCTCATACGAGAATTTGCAAATTCACATAAAACTTAATTTTACTGCTTCTATGAGTGGAATTTTGAAAATCTGAGAGACATGGTTAATATCAAGGAGTAAAATGTGGTTCAATAAGATAAAAATAATTTTTGGTGAATAGTAACTTTTTACTTTTATTTACCACGGTTAAAAGTAAATAGGGTAATTAACGGTAACATTGATATTATTATTACCCTAACACATGTCTTAATTCTATTGGATAAGTATAATTTGACCAAAAAAACCTTAGGAATAAAATATTACCCTTTAGATCCACTTGTATTAGATTAGGCCATTTATTATTATTTTATTTAAAGAAGAGTTAAAAGAGTTAAAATCAAAGATTAATAACTAAAACATTTTTAATATAGGGTTATACATAAGATAAATTCGACTATAAATATTAATTAGAAATATAAAAATATTTCCTACATAATGGTATTTTATTTATATTTTTTAGAAATTAAATAATTTAATTTATTTAAGACATAATGATGAAGCAGTAATTACCTTATTAACAAAATATTAACATAATTGATATTATAAATACCCAAATAAATGTAATTTGAGACTTTTTATGAAATAAAATAATTTTATAGGTTAATATATCATATTATGGTTTGTTATATGAATTTATTTCGAAATAATAATGCTTTTATGTATTTAGAAAAAACAAAATACCAAATAGTGTCACAATTGACATAAAAGAGTTTTTAGAACAAATGTTATATTATTAATCGATATAATGGTCCTAAAAATATAAAGTTCGGCCAAAAGACTTATATTATAATATATATGACCTTAATGAACCAATTAGGGTTTGATTGGAAGTTTATATTATGCTTGTTAACCATATAGTGTAAGAATACAAGAAGACACGGTAAAAGTAAAATTATTTAACTTAGAGTTAAATTTAAATGATAAGGTTAAAATGGTAACCTAAACTTGTATAAAACCTATTTTTTGAGATTATTTCGACCCATACCCACCCTATCCTCGAAATAAGTCACTTTGGAGGCATTATAAACCGAATATGAATTTATTATAAAATAATATTTTAAGTTTTTCTTAAGGTGACCCTCTCCTCCCTTATAAAAGGGAACCTCCTCCCTATCCTATTTAAACAATTTTGAGCCATCAAGCTCAGAAAAAGCCTGAAAATTTATCTTCTCAACCTCTCTAGTTATATCATAGAGGTTCTCGTCTTCTCAAAAGACCAACCCTAGTTCCCTAAGAGGAAGTTTAAAAGAGGCACGTCGAAGAAGAGGTAATCTCTTCTACCGATTCATTCAAGTTCCTTTCTTCTTCCACTTCCTCCTTTGTTGTTTCCATTATAAAATAATAAATCCAGTATATTCTATATAATGTGATGTTAATATAAAAATTTTAGAACCATATTAGTTATTTTATCCATCCTATGAATGAAAAAGTCACCACACGTACGTATATACGGCTTACCGTCTCCACGTCGTGGAGTAGTTTGTTATTCAAACATTTCATCATTTGGATGGGTATAATAATGAGTATAAATGATATAAATAATAAATATAACATAATTATGATTCTTTATATAAGATATAACATCCAATTATATACTATTTTAATATCAAAATAATGATATCATCGCTCATGCGTACGTACAGACTACCGTCTCCACGAACGCGATGAGATTCATTTTCCATGATTAACCATTCAAGTATGATTATAAAGTATATATAATAAATAATCATGAAATATATTACATAATAATGATACTGGATTTATGTACATATATGCTTCACTTACTTAATTCCATTCAATACAATAAGGAAACGAAAACATCATTCATGCGTACGTACGACCTACCGTCTCTATGAACAATGTATTTCATTCAGTTTATCGATCTATCATATATATTTATATTCTGAATATATATTATATATAAATAATTTTTTACATTCTAGAATTAAGTAAATTAGGATATAAGTAATAATATCACTAACAACAAGCTGAAACACGTACGATAAATGAAACGATTTTATCCAAAACACTGCTTTAACATGGAATTTACAAAAGAATGGGTAATATAAAGTCATAAGTGAACCATATATGATATCATAACAATGAATATGATTCTGTAATAAGTCAATGACACTATTTAAATCATTATACAGGAGGTTTGGATACGTACAAAGCATATCAGACCTAAGGTAAGGGATATTTATTCCAATCTCGTTCTTAACCGAGATTGTTTATTTGTAACTATTTACTGGGGTTATAATTTTCGTCCATGTCCATAAAAATGTTTTCATAAAGTGTTTAATATTCTTCCATGTATGTTTTAAGTCATTTTTACCCCTTGTTGGCTTTTACTTTATGTTATGTAAGGAATCTTTCTTTTTTTACCAAACGAGGAACGTTTTGACTTTTTCGGCAGAAGTACAAGGAGAATGTATTTTTAATTTACACAACATGAATGGATTTTTATGGTTTTATAACTCCTTATTCAGATGAAGCTTCCTATACAATAATTCATGATTATTTTCAATAAAAGTCATCTTCTTTTAAAATTTCATGGTGTTTTGTGAAAAGAAAATGATTTTTGAAGAAGAAAGGATATTTTCCTCAAGAATTCATTTCAAGTGTTTTATCAAAACTATTTTCCATCTATGATGACATTATTTAATATGGTTATGTTTCAAGAATAATGTCTATATTATTTACATGGTTTTATTTTTCTTATGATGAAATGATATCCATTTTTTTATATGGATTATTTTATGATGGGATGATGTTTATGAAACCCATTTTATTTTTTAGGTTATGATGAATGATTTATGATTGTTTTGTGGAATAAATAAGAATGATTTCAATATGATATGGGTGGGAAATATATATCCCTCCAATGCATTGGGTAAAGATTTATATCTCATGAGATAGACATGGCTGGAACGATAAGTTAATCTGGTTCAGTGATACAGGACTTGAATGAGGAGTGAACTCGATTCAGTAAGGGACTTTGTCCACTAGGATGGTCTTGGCAGAAATTCCATGGCTATTGTGGAAATCATATAATGTGATTAATGGTTTACCACAATTACATTTTTTATTCCCATGCTATTTTATCATGATTGATGTTCCATTATGATCTCTTCCATACGTACTACCATGTTTAATGTCATTGCTCATGATTTTGATGTTTAAACTTTATGTTCATGTTTTTAAGATCAAATGTATATGGGTTATTTTATTTTCTCCATGCTTACCCTTAAAGAGCATTTGGGCTCACCCTTTTTATGTTTTCATTTCCCCCAGGATATAAAGGATGGTTTTAGGTAGGAAAAAAATAATATCTTTATGGGAGATGTTGAAGATCTTTCACAATGATTAGAAGATTATGTTCCGAGTTTCCAAATACACTAAACTAATATGGTCATTGGGAATTTCTTTTGTAATGTATTAAGTATTCCACAAAATTAATGTAATATCCATGTATGTCAAGCTTTGGGTCTCTATAGAAATCATCCCTCACTTGGGTCTTAAGCCAAAATGGACCAATATGGTTGAGGGTTCGAATACTAACCCGGAAGAACACAATACTGAATCAGCCTATTGTTTCAAAAGTAATGGCACAACCACCATTTCCATATATTCCTATTTTAATTTTATCACTATCAACAAGGAATACATTGTGGATCTGACACAAATTCATAGGGTCGCAACACTAAAAACATACTCGGCGAGGAGGGTGATTTGGATGCACCAAATGAGACTGCATGCAACCATAACCAAAGAAGGATCCAAAACATGGAACCTATGAATGTCATGTTTACACCTCCAAAACGGAACACTAACAAGGGGAAAGGTACAAATACATCCTGATCATCCTCAATAATAATTGAGGATCCTTCCCCTAGAGGGACTACTTTCAAAATAGGAGAGATAAATACAAACTCTCCAACAAATTGATGAAGAGATACTCAGGGGAAATATTCCCACTGGGTATCATATTTAGAAAAAGATGAATATTCTCCTTCCCATGGCTGATCCACCACTAAGATATGTATTTGAGAACCATACTAGCTACAGATCTTGGTAGCCAGTCTACATAAACGAGGACATGAAAAATGATCATGAATTCCCTCTATCGTGATGATAACCTCTCCCTCTCAAGGGTAATCATTCGATATTATAAAAAATAAAAAACAAGTAAGAGATAAAGGTGGGGAAAACTCATCTACCCCCTCCAACTCCCTATAGATGGGAAACAACTTAGAAAATAGTCCCCCCAGAGTTGGTTAATGTCATTGAGTCCCTATCTACTTGAATGTTATCCATGGAAGGATGATGCGCACCTCTTCATCCTAACAGAAAGTCATATCCTTAATGGGTGGATGAAACTATATCCCCTCCCAATTTTGTAAATCATACCTTATAATCCTTTGATGGTGTGGGAAACACCATGAATCATATCACACACTTTCTATCCTGATGTGGGCTGATGATGGGCCCTCGATATCAATAAGAAGAAATAAAGATGAGGAGTTTTGTACAGACTCTGATATGGTCATCCATTGTTTGTATAACAATCTACCAATAGGATCAGGTGCAGGATGGGAAGACCTTCATCGTTAGTTCCTTTATCAATTAATTTCAACATTGAGGAAAATGATGATAATTGACCTAAAAACATAATGAAATGGGAAAATGATAGGGAATATTACTTCATAGAGAGATTAAAATCTTTACCCTATTCGATCAACATCCCTATCTCAAAGTAGAAACATTTGGAACTATATGTTGAAAATCTCCAATATTAGTTACAGACACCTACGATCCTAATGAGGTATCCAGGTGGGTTCTGTGAGTTCGTAAAAATGACACGACATCTCAAAGATGACATTCAGAAAACCCAATCTAAACCTTGACTCATGACTGCAACACATGGGAAAAGGATATGAAAAGAAGAAGATGTGGATGTCACTATCAATCCATAATTAGTGCCTATCCATGTACCAAGGTATGTCCCAAACATCCCATCACCTCATGTTGAATAGTGACAACCACATAATTACACTTCACCAAAATAAAATAGAAATCGAGGTCACCCAGGATTTTAGGAATGGATGAATAAAGAATACTCCTTTCAAAATGAACAAGTCCCTAGTTATTTCTTTATATAAATGCATATCAACATTTTCACATTATCACAGCCTAGGAGGCCCAAAGAGTTTAACCTCAATGACTATAATGACTATGACCCTTTCTATACAAGTTTGGGTCATAATATCCAGGACTAATTAATCTTAAAAGAAAATTTTTCAAGGCATGGTCAATTCTGGACAGGTGGTACAAGTTAAGTCCTTAGAGTAGGTGTCTTATATAACCATCACCCAATCAGAAGGATAGGGTTATTAGCAGAAGGTCCCAACCAGGTGTGCACAAAATTTTGACAACTAGATGACATGAAAAAAAGTTAACCAAGCTCATGCCACCTTAGGATCACAAATTTATAAACCTATAATAGCTCCACCAGGCAAGGAGGAAACATCAAATATACCTCCTAGATGTGGGTGTCACAACCATAAGTAAGAAGAAACAGAAGAGGAGGAACCATATTCTGCTCTAAATAAAGCTCTGACTCTAAAAAACATCATCTAAGCAACATTTGCAGCACATGAACCACCCTAGGTGATGGAATCCTCAGCAGAATAAGATATCATATTTTTTTCAACCTGATACACTTGGTGGAACCCTTCTCGAATGATGTGTATTCCTCGAATCATGAGTTTCCCACACATAATAGGGAAATGAGAGGCTGCATGCGCATGAATCTAGGATATAAGGGAAAATGTGGATGTGGTTGGATCCAATATTTTGATCATATACCCATGGAAGATATATATTCATATATGACCTATGTTAAAGTGCTCTAGTATGCTCAAAATATGCATGGAGGCATCCCCGAACCCTCTAGTAGCCATACACACCCAATTGTCTTGCTTGACTTCTTAATGGGGGTTAAATGATCTAATCAACCCAAATTACAAGGAAGGCTGAAACAACCTGTTCCGATGTAAATAGATACTCCCTCAAACTCTACACCAGTACCAATCCCACCCACCTAAAATTCCTTGGCTTTTGATATGTATATCTAAGAGAAACCCCACATCAGGAAGCGCTAACCTCTGAACCAAAAGTATGATGTTATGAAATAGCTGGAGGTAGTCCCAACCAAGATCTCTACCCTCGATGTGAACCATGTTTTAAAATAGCTCATGGAGTCACTTGTTAAATCCCCCATGATCCCAAATGAGTTTGAGAAAAAAGTCACTGTAGTTGAGGCATATAGAGTGGAGACCATGTCATTAGAATTTTATGTTTCCATCTTGTTCACTAACTAGGATCATGAAGAGTCCCTTAAAGGTCATATCAGACCTCTATATGTTTCTGTCTAGATAAATAATGTCTACTTATAGAGGTATTTTATTGATAATGGTTTCAAGATGAACCTCAAACCAGTTTGAACACTATGATGTTTGGGATATGGTGAAGGGGATTTGTCTCCCGCAAGGCTAACCATTCAAGTGTATGTTAAGTTAGTGAAAATACCTATCAGGAAGATTAAGATCGAAGGTCAATTTTGGTATCTTATATGAGACACTAAGTTTATGGTAATACAGACGGGCGCCTTATACATTGTCCTGCTCAGAAGAACATGGATCCATATCCATTGGTCGATACCTTCAACATTCCATCAGTGCCTGAAGTACCCCATTGATGGAAAGATCGGCATACTTCATGGTGATAACGCTCCCTTAGAGACTTTCAGAGCCACATATTCAGAATCAAATTTCAATAAATAGAGAGGAAAGTGACCAATGGCGGATGATGATACATATTTTATAGCCCCCAATGGCTTGGGGACTGCCCCTATGAATACCTAGAGTATGTTCGAAAATATCTATGTGATCCCCAGAAATATAGTCAAGGTAACAGATGTAGTTTCGATGGTCCAAACGCCTTGTTTCACTAGAAATAGTGGAAAATATAGTCATCTATAGAAACTATATGAAATGACTTTGGTAACAGGGGATGGAAATATCTCTTCTCATGGACTCTCACCCTTATAGTGATAGAGATGCACCCATATTTCCAACTTCATCTAGATGTGTCTCCATCGATTAAGATACATAATAAGACTAATATGAACTTTAGAACACCCCTCTAGATTCTAAGGAAGGTGTATCCACCACCATCGATGAACTCAGGTAGATAAATCTGGAAATAGAAGAAGACCCACAACTTAATCTGATTAGTGCCTCCGTTCCCCTCAAATATAAAGATATGTACATTTCATTTCTTAAAAATCATTGATATGTGTTATCTTGGGACTACACAAACATTCTTGGAATGGATCCTTATATGGCTAGGCACAATCTCGGACTAACCGATGAGCATCATGGCTTCAAGCATGAAACTGGGAGTATTTAACCCTCTTATTCAACTAATGTAGAGGTGGAAGTTGACAAATTGATCAAGCACAACTTTTTTTGAGAAGTGTCCCAAGATGGATTGCCAAAATCACCCCTATCATGAAGAAGAATGGGAAGATTAGGATCTTTATTGACATTATAGGCCTTAATCATCACTTCCCAAAGGAATATTTTCAATTGTCGACCACAAAAATATTGATTGATGCAACCATTGGCTTCCAAGACCTTTCCTTCATGGATCAATATTCAGGGTAGAATCAAAAAAATATGGCCCCAAAGATGATGACACCACTACCTTCAGAGTGTCTCATGGGATATTTTACTATCAGTTCATTCCCTTTGGATTAAATAATGCCGTAACAACTTAATAATTCACCATACATCATATATTTAAGATGTTCTTGGGAAAGACAGTCAAATGTTATGTCGACGACCTGGTAGTCAAAACATGAAAGTGATGTGATCACTTTACAAACCTTTGAATAGTCTCTGACAAGTTACAACAACATAATTTGAAGATGAATCCACTGAAGTTCACTTTCTGGGTAACATCAAAGAAGTCTCTTGGTTTTGTGGTATGTCACTATGACATCAAGGTCGACCCTGAGAAAACTAATACTATCTTAGCAATTTCACCCCCAGAAATCTCAAATAATTGACGAGGATCCAAGACCACCCCACCTACATTTGGTGATTTATTTCCAACCTAGCTGGAAAATATATCCCCTTCACTAGGCTAATGAAGAAGGGAATCACCTATCAATGAGATGATGATTTCCAGGAAGACTTCAAATATCTCAGGAAGTACTTGTAGCACCCACCGGTTCCGATGCCTCTGGTGGAAGGGAGGTCATTCATCTTATATATGACCTCCATGGAATGCTCATTGGGTGCCCTCCTCACACAAAAAAATGATGCGTGGAGTGAGAAAAATCTCTACTACCTCATTTGGATAATGATAGGTACTGAGGATCGATACTCTGATTTTGAGAAAAACTACCTTGCACTCATCCTTGCACTGAAAAAGACGAGGCATTAATTTTATCACCATGAATTCCATATGGTATCTCATATTGATTGGATTAATTAAATCATTGGTCATCCTATGTTCACTATGAACCGAGCTCGATGGGTGGTAATTCTTCATCAATACAGCATTAAATTCATATCACCAAAGCCAGTGAAAGGGAATGCCTTATATGATTTCCTTATAGCACATCATACCCTATAAAATGCATTGTTGGACACATAGATTCCAAATGAGGTGGTCTTTTATTCCAATGAAACTCCCTGAACAAGGGAAATTTATTTTTATGGAACATCCTGAAGTCCCATCAGAAAAAGGATGGCATGAAGCTTAATCGGGTTTTCTTAGGTGTTGTATTTGTCTCTCATGATAAAGAGGGTTTTCTATACTCTTTCTTACTATCTAAAGTCTATAAAAATAACAAGGAATAATACCAACCCATCATTGCTGGCTTGGAATTATCCCTACAACTACAAATATCCTACCTGAATATCAAAGGGTACTTTGAGCCAGTGATAAATCATATCAATGGGGAATATACCATCAAAATATAATACACCCCCACATAGGCTAAGTTAGAGGAATGATGGAAGAGTTCCAAATTAAGACAACATTGCACCATGTTCCCTGATTAAAAAATTCTCATGCCAAGGAATTGGAAAATGTAGCCACCGTCCGGGCTGACCCTAATTAGGAAGAATCAATCTTCCATATCACACATCCAAGAATGGTCTCAATGATCATCATTTGTTATGTGGAAGAAATAAATCAGGACAACACCAGCCAAAGTATGATGGACCAATGACCACCCCTAGATGGATGAATCCCATAATCAGTTATCTCCAAAATAGTACTCTCCCAAGAGATAAAGCTAGAAGAGAACAAGCCTGACACTGTGCAATGAATTTCACCCTATATGATAGCCCAAATGATAAGAAAGTCCTCTAAAAATGAGGATTTTATGGAATCCTCCTCAGATTCATAACAGAAGGAGATATTTATGCCATTATGGAGGACTTCCATGTAGTATCTTTCGGTTCCCATAAACATGGAACTAGGATTTACGACCATGTCTGAATTTTAGGATATTACTAGAAAACCCTGATACATGACTTCATGTAATCCACCAAGAAATATCCTATATGATAGATTCATGAAAACTTCATCCATAAACCCCTATAATTTATACATACAACTAAATATTCTTAGTAGTTTTCTATTTGGGGAATAGATGTCATGGCGCCATGTCCCCTAGCAACAACTAAGGAGTTCAAGTACATACTTACCACCAGTGACTTATTTTCTAAACGGGCTAAGTAAATACACCTCAAGGAAGTCAGAATGAAGAACATCATCTTCTTCATAAAGTCCCATATCAACACTAGTTTTGGGATCTCACACACAATATTGATGGACAATGGCACTAACTTTTGTTCTATGATGTTAAAGAAACTCTACCAAAAGTACAAAATCGAGTCCAATAACTTATATGAATATCATGAAGAGGAAAATGGGAAGATATAGGCCTTCAATAAGAATATATTGAGTAAAAAGGACATGAGTTTTTGGCCAGAGAAACTCTTTCATGCTCTATGGGCCTACTGTACCACCACATATAATACTACACAAGAAATGCCGTACTCACTAGTGTATGGGATTGGGTGGTTTTACCCATAGACATCCAGCCTCCCTCACTCTGAATATCCATCTATGGATTGTGCTCAGATGATGGTAAATCATAAAAGAGGCTGGATGAATTGGGGTATTTCAATGAGAATAGGTTGTGTACATTGCACAACCTTTAATTCCATCGGAATCATAATGCATAGGACTTAAATAAAATGGTTTTTTTCCATTAATTTACCAAGGAGAACTGGTATTAATGCTCATAACCCCAATAATACTAGGTTAGAATCCCCTAAAACTTGAACCCAATTGTGATGGGCCTCACATCATACATAATTTATATCACAACGATGCTTACTCATTGGACGCAATGGATGTGGAGTGTGTCACACCACCCACCAATGCATGGTTTGTAAAGAAATAATTTGAATAGATTTCATAACTAGGGAAATCAACATCAGTGTATATACCACCATTAATCTTGGTTATATGATATTAAACTATACAGTCTCATCATATCCACATGACGTTAAACAGTATGGAGGTGTCCTAGCAGCAAGACGTTAAAATAGACAACAAATCTTGTCCATACCGCATGATGCTAAACTTCATAGGCCCATGAAACCAATATTCATTCAAGTTGGGTGATCCATGTTCTTTCCTCATGATGTTAAAATATAAAATTCTTTAATAACTATGTGTAGCTTTATTTTTACCATCATAGTATATTTACTAAAGCCTGAAACATAATTTTGGGCCTAAGAATAGTGATCTTTTACATCAAGTTACCCTCATCCTTTCCATGTGATGTAATACTAAATGGATCCATAATATTATTTTTCATTCATATCAGATGATCCACATCCTTACAACATGACATTAAACTACACGCCAGATGTCCTTTACGCATGATATTAAACTACACAGGTTTCCTAGAACTACATATGGATTGATTTTTATTCTATTAGTATTCCTCAATCCTATATCTTGGTCTAGCCACCAGATGATATGAAATCCTCATGGTCTGCTCTTAAATTCCCCTGCATGGTGATAGGGAGCCTTTTCATTCTTTTTTTCTCACACCAAGAATTACTCATATGGGCTTAGGTGTTCCAGTAAGGGCTTCTCCACACAAACAAGGTGTAACAGCTTTTGAAAGGATCATTAGGGTCCTAATTGCATGAAATTAAAAAGGAACACCATGAGTCCTCTACACATGACATTAAACTATATGATTCCTTAATAACTACATGTGGCTTGATTCCTATCATCACAAGATACATAGTGAAGCATGGATCTCTAATCATAGGCCCAACTAGAACAATAAATGAAAACAATGCCTACCTCTACATACAGGTCATAATTGTGTGGAGAATTTTTTATCAAGACCTATGTATGGAATGATTCTCATCCTCATGAGATATTTAGTGATGCCCAGGCTTCCACCCTTAGTCCCAGTCGAAACATCTCCACTTTTTCACATCGTTCCATCTTCATCCTTAATCTCATAATTTTAAACTATACAATTCCTTAAGAACTACATATGGATTGATTCCTATCATCATAGGATAAATAGTGACACCTAGATCTCTAATCTCGAGCATATCAACAACAATAGATGGAAACAATGCCCACCCATGGGTATGGGTTAGACCAATGTGGAAAAAATTTCCACATTTTCATGTTATTTCATCTTCATCCTTACAACATGGTGTTAAACTGCATAGAGTTACATCCTTTCCACATGAAGTTAAACTATACAGAATTACTTCTTTACCGCATGATGTTAAATTTCATGGGAAATTTCCTTACTACATGATAATAAACTACATGAAACACGTCCTTACTGCATGACATTAAACTGATCAGAAGAAAATACATCCCCACTATATGAAAATAAAACATGCAGAGCATCACACATGTTTTATTCCTTATCAAAGGACTATAATAACCTTACCCTAGTTAACTAGATTATAGGGTCCATGCATCATCTTTTAAAGAAACTCAGTCCAAAAACCATACTTCATGTCGTAGGAACCTTAGATTGCAACAAATATTTCTTGGCCCATGGAAAGAATATCCAGTTTCAATGGACCCTTTTTTTGACTATGCATATATTCCCATGTATCCTTCATATGTGCCTATGACCATCGACAAAATGAATCACTCTGTAAAAAGGACATCCCAATCCTTATGATCCATGTCACTGTTGTGGCAGAAATTAACCCCCCAGTGTGATCCGAACCTATCCTAGTATGAATTTCCCATATCATCACTCATGACCTGAGAATCTTGATAAACTATTTACAATATTTTCATCTCCCTTTTAAAAGGACGGTGGGGTACTTCTGACCTTGGGTATTCTAATTAGTCTCTTTTGTATCATCACCCATATTATGTCCATGTGCTTCATGACAATAAACTGTATGCACTTTGGTCAAAGATGCAATACCTAAAACTCTACCCTATAATGGCCCAAATCACAGGACGTTAAATTATTATAGAAAGATAAACAAAAAATTTCATTTTAAAACCTACAAAGGGTGTTTTGAGAAAAATTTAAGTCTCTAATCACTAAACTCATCGTCTTCAGGGTTTAGGAAAAAATTATCTCACAAATAAATAAGGCATAAATAGTATAGGGTATACTTAGTAGACCTAAAAAAAGTAAACCTATGATTGTTAAACCCCATGGTTCAGGAAAAAGTTAGAGAAATGATTTGTCAGATCTTCTCTCCATGAGAATATGATATCTAGGTGGTGGCACAACTTTTAGGGTACTTGAACACTTCTATGATCTTACAATTTCCACAAAACACACTTCATGATTTGGGTGCCTCGGATCACCAGAACCTTCCATGGACCCTAGAAAAGATACCCGACTTCAAGGACCATTTTATTGACTATGAATACATTCCCATGGATCCTGCATATGCACCTATGGCCATCAAGAAAATTCCTCACTCTATAAAAGGAATTTCTTATCCCTCTTATCCCTGACACTTTTGTGGAAGATTTCAACACCCAAGTGGGATCCAAACCCCTCCTAGTATGAATATCCCATATCCTTCTCCAAACCCGACCACTTTGGGACATGATTTACAATACCTACACCAAAATATCCAAATGGAATCGATATCCTCAATGTTACATCTATAACACCTTGACCCTAGTTACCTAGAGTAGGTGAATTACTACATAACATTGCCATGATCACAAAAGATCAAGTCTCTAAAGACCGATTAGTTTAGTAGACTTGGAAATACTAGATAAATTCTTAAGTTTTACATTACATTATAAAACAAAAAACTATAATAACATAGTATCCATAGGCCACACTCATATCCCTTATACTATCCCTACATGTTAGCCATAATATACTTTTTCGCATCCTAGGAAATATAAAACATAGAAAGGGGTGAGATCAGATGCTCAGTAAGGATAACAATATAACAGAAACATTCATAAATAAGCATAAAAATTTAAGGAAATGTATGACTAAAAAAAATCCTTTTAAACTTGAACTTTAACATAATATGGCAAAGATAAAATCAAATAGTTCCATTTAATTATTCACATGGATATTCTACTAGTAAAATACTCACTTTCAATATCAATATCCACTTTCATAATGATAGAATGCATCATGCCATACTTCATAACCATATAGTAAAGGAGGCCTTGTGACAGGACTACAAATAAGATTTTGTCAAGGCCTTCTCCCAAGAAACTAGTTTGTCTCATGAGACCTACCGATGCATCAAGGAGCTATAGAAGGCTCAAACCATCACATACTAAGTCCAATGCATTCCTCATATGAAAAGTTTTAAACATTACATAAACATTCGTATTAAAACTAGCATATGAAATGTCAATACTTTATCAATAAACCATGAATGGTATAAAAATAACACATCCATAGTCAAAAATATCACAAAACCTTCAATACAATATAGAAGTTTTGTGTCATAATAAATCAACTTAAAATAAGCTCAGAATCCATCAAAGTATGTTGACATAGATGAAATAAAAACTTTTTTTAGGGAAATATATCTTTATATTTTTAAATCATTTAAAAGTCGTATAATTATAAAAGAAAACATTTATTTTTAAAATATTATTATAATATTTTAAGGGAAACTTCAACTATGTTATAATGGTGGAAAATAGCCACACCCGCCTTATAAGTTAAAAAAACATTCTTACCTTAATTTTGTCGAAAAGGTCATAGGGTACCTTGTTTGGAAAATGATGAAAAGATTCCTTTCAAAACAGTTTATAAAATGTAATGAAAGTGTATAAATGACTTTAACACATAGTCTATTAAATACTAAAAATGTTTAGGAATACATTTTTAAGAAACATGGATGTGGATGATAAAGAGGTCCCAGTAGATATGTAAAAACAACCTCAGACAATAAGGAGATTGTAAAATTAACCCTTACCTTGTACTATTTCTTGGTAGAGGGTAGGTTAAACTCCTGTATAATTGTAAAATAATTTTTATTAAATTATAAAAGAACCATATACATTAATATTATATCATATATGATCTTCTAATATTTCTTTGTTAATGATATTTTAGTAGTATCATCGTTTCGGGTGTTAACTGATTCATTTTCCTTTAAATTCTTAGTTACGTAAGCCATGTTTTTTATGGATAGGATGTATTTTATGAATATAAAGAATTATATTATGTTGATAAACATTATTTTTAATCACAAAATGAAAATTATTCTTGAATGATTACGATGGGGAATGAATCTCATTGCATTCGTGGAGACGGTAATCAGTACGTACGCATGAGCGAAAATATCATTTTTTTTAACATTAAAATCATATAGAATTTGATGGTATATCATATATAAAGAATCATTATCAGGTTATATTTATTATTTACATCATTTATACCAATTATTATACCCATCCAAATGATGAACTGTTTGAATAACAAACTACACCATGACATGGAGACGGTAATCCGTACGTTCGCACGTATGGTGACTTTGTTATTTATAGGATGGATAGAATAATGAATATTGTTGTACCATTTTTATAATAACATCACAGTATGTAAAAGCTACTATAGTTATTATTTTGGTATGGAAACAACAAAGAAAGAGGATGTGGAATAAGAAAAGAACTTTGGAAGAGGTGGTGAAATATTTACCTCTTCTTCGGGTTCTTCCTCTTGATTTAATCAAAAGGGATCCTTAGGTTGGATTTATGACTAAAGTAAGAACTCTAGGATTAATGGAGTATAGTTGATAGGATATTTGGGTAGGTTTTGGTTGGGACAAATGGATTTGATGTGTGAATTTGAGAGAAGGGGAGGTTCCCTTTAATAAGAGAGGTGATGGTCACTTTAGGAAATGATTGAAATATTATTTAATATTAAAATCATTTTTGGTTTATAATGGATCAAAAATAAATTATTTAAAGGATAATGTGGGTATGGATCTAAAAAATCTCAACCAATAGGTTATAGAAATGTTTAGATAATCATATTAACCTTATCGCTTAGTTTTATCTCTTAGTTAAATATTTTGACATTTACAATGTCTCTTTGTATTTTTATATTATATGGTTAATAAAATTACTATAAACTACCAAGAGACACCCATGTGGTTCATTATTAATATATATAACCTTATATAAGTTCTTTGGCCTAAAATTATATTTTTAGGAATATTATATCAATTAATAATATAATATTTGTTTTAAAAACTCAAATATGTCAATTTTGACATTATTTAATAACTGATTTTTGTTAAAGTCCTAAAAACTTTATTAATTTGAACTAAATTCATGTGTTCAATACTAACATGTCATAGTAAATTATAAAATTAGTGTAATTAATCAAAATTCCCAATTTACATTTGTTTGTATATTTATAATATTAATTATTTTAATATTTTATTATTAAGGTAATTACTGCATCATCATTGTGTCATAAATAAATTAAATTATTTAATGTCTAAAAATTATAAATAAAATATCATTATGTAGGAAATCTTTTTAAATTTCTAATTAATATTTATAGTCGAATTTATATTATGTATAACCCTATATTAAAAATGGTTTAGTTATTAAATTTTGAATTTAACTCTCTTAACTCTTCTTTAAATAAAATAATAATAAATGTACTAATCTAATCCAAGTGGACCAAATGGGATCATATTTTATTCCTAAATATTTTTTGGTCGAATTAAACTTATCAAATAGAATTAGGACATGTGTTAGGGAAATTATTATATCAATTTTACCCTTAATTACCCTATTTACTTTTAATCGTGGTAAATAAATGTAAAAAATTTACTATTCATCAAAAAATATTTTCATCTTATTGAACCACATTTTACTTAATGATATTAACCGTGTCTCTTGGATTTTTGAAATTCAACTCATAGAAGTGGTAAAATTTAGTTTTTTACAAATTTTCAAATGCTCGTAATAGGTGGGTAAAAGAAGGTATATAGTTCGATAAACTTTTATATTTCTAAACTTATTATAGAATGACTCCAATGAATTATGTTGAACATATATATATATATTATGTATCTATTTTGACCTAAAATAAATTAAAATAATATAAATAATTATTTAATTAAAAGTTGGGTTTAAACAATAATGTAGTGTCTTTTCACTAATCATCAAAAATTGAAAGTTTTCATAAAAATACCCAAAATTCACCCTAAGCTAATTTTAATATTCTGAATCCAAAAATGAAGTCCATTTTGAAATATAAAATTTATAAAATTTCAAGAAGTGGGTATTACTATTCATAATGGCTAGTTTGATTGGTCGCGGTGTGTTATAATCTTGAAGTTGCGTACAATGCAAGCTATTGAATTATTCAAAGGGAAACGTAGCGTGGAAGCTTGGGGTGTTACATTCTTCTCTCCTTCAAATAATTTCATCCTCAAAATTTCTATAATACTACCACACACAAAAATTCAAATGGTTCTTCATCATAAGTTCCTCTGGTTCCGACATTGCCTCTTCCATCTTATGGTTTCTCCATAGAACTTTTACCAGACGAGTCATCCAGTTTATGATCACTTGTTCTCTTGTATCATAAATTTTGATAGGCTCTTCACAATAAGACATATCAGGTTCCTGTTCAATTTCCTCATAGGTGAGTACATGCATTGGGTCAGGCATGTATTTTCTCAACAGTGATACGTGGAACACAACATGAATTTTGGAGAGACTTGGAGGCATTGCCAAACGATAAGATACAACCCCAATCCGTTCTAGAATTTCAAAAGGTCTGATGTACCTGGGACTCAATTTACCCTTCTTACCGAAATGTATAACACCCTTCCATGGAGATACCTTCAAGAATACATGGTCTCCTACTTGAAATTCCAAATCCTTCCTTCGGTTATCACCATATCTCCTTTTCCAACTTTGGGATTCTTTGATGTGGGTTTGGATGACCTTCACCTTTTCCATTGTTTCCTCAACATGTTTTGGGCCTACGAGTTTTCTTTCCCCATCATCATCCCAGCAAGTTGGTGTGCGGAATATCTTTCTATATAACTCTACATATGGTGCCATCTAAATACTTGAATAGAAGCTATTGCTATAGGAAAATTCTACTAGAGGTAAATATTGATCCCACATACCTTGAAAGTCAAGTGAGAAAGATCTAAACCAGTATTCTAAGGTTTGAATAGTCTGTTCTGATTTTCCATCAGTTTGAGGGTGGTAGTCAGTGCTCAAACAAAGTTCAGTATCCCGGGATTTCTGATGACTTTTCCAGAATCTTAATGTAAAACAGGGATCACGATTAGAAACAATCGATTAGGGTACTCCATGAAGTCTTACAACTTTATTAATATATATTTTTTCTAGACGTTCATGTGGTAAATCTTATCTTATAGCAAGAAAATGTGCTGACTTGGTAAGAATATCAACAATGACCCATATTGTATCATTCCTTCTAGGAGTCTTTGGAAGCCCCATGAAAAATTTCATCATAATATTATCCAATTTCCACTCATGTATTGGAAGTGGTTGCATGAATCCTCTAGGCTGTTGCCTTCCAGCTTTCACTTGTTGACAAACCATACATCTTGAAACAAAATCAGCAATCTCCCAATTCATGTTTTCCCAAAAAAAAATTTAATTCAAATCTCTATACATCATGGTGCCACCAGGGTGTATAGAGAAATTGGAGCTATGAGAATCGTCTAACAATTCCCTTTTTAGATCTGGTATATCGGGAACACAAAGCCTCTTCCCAAATTTCCAAATCCCATCTTCATATATGAAGTCACTCAATCTCCCATCATTCATAGCTTTAATCTTCTTTTAAAACTCCTCATCATCAACCTAAGAACTTTTTATCCTTTCTAGTAAAGATGGTTTGGCAACCATTTGAAAAAGTATTGATGTTTCACCTTCCATGATTATTCCCATATCCATTTTCACTAGATCTATGAAAATAGGATCCCTTTCAACTCTCATCTTATTCAAAAATCCATGATCTTTTCTGCTCAAAGCATCTGCCACCCTATTTTCCTTCATCAGGTAGTAGTGTATTGTGAATTCATATTCCATGAGTAGTTCAAGCTAACTACTTTGCCTCATGTTGAGTTCTTTTTGTGAGAAAATATACTTCAAACTCTTGTGATCAGTATAAATCTCACATTTTTCACCATAGAGATAGTATCTCTATATTTTCAGAGCAAATATTACAACTGCTAACTCAATATCATGAGTAGGATTGTTTTTCTCATGAATTTTTAGCTATCATGTTGCTTAGGCAATAACTCTATCATTCTGCGTAAGGACACAACCAAGTCCTTTCTTTGAATTTTCACTATAAATAACAAACCCATCATTCCCTGATGGTAGAGTCAAGATAGGATCATTGACTAATCTTCTCTTCAGTTATTCAAAACATTCTTCATGCTCTTTTTTCCAAACAAATTTAACCCCTTTACATGTGAGCTTGGTTAATGGGTTAGCCAATCGGGTAAAATTATGGACAAAATGTTGATAATAACCTGCAAAACCAATAAAACTATGTACCAAAATTATACTCTTCGGTGCTAGAAATTCTTGGATTTCCTTGTTCTTTGAAGGATCAATAGATATTCCATCCTTAGAGATAATATGGCCAATAAACGAAATCTCTTGGAGCCAAAATTCTCACTTGCTAAACTTCCCTTATAATTCTTTTATTATGAGGGTTTTCAGAATGGTGCGCAAGTGATTTTCATGATCTTTATAGATTTTGTAGTATACCAAGATATCATCAATAAATACAACTATAAAGTCATCAAGATATTTCTTGAAAACACTGTTCAATAGATCCATGAAAACAGAGGGTGCATTAGTCATCCCAAAAGGCATTACTTTAAACTCATATTGCATATAGCTAGTTTGAAATGCTATTTTCGGAATGTCTTCCTTTTTCACACACAAATGATGATATCCAGATCGAAGGCCAAACTTTGAAAAATATTGAGCTCCATGAAGTTGATTGAATAAATCATCAATGCAAGGTAGGGGATACTTGTTCTTTATTGTTATATCATTTATCTCGCTATAGTCAATGCAAAACCTCATAGATCTGTCTTTCTTCTTATCAAAAAGGAAAGGGGATCCCTATGGAGAAACACTAGGTAGAATAAATCCATTATTACTAAATTCCTCGGGTGGTTTCTTTAGTTCCACTAATTCTACAGTGGCCATTATATAAGGGGTCTTCGATATGGTCCTTGAACCAGGAATTAAATCAGTGGAAAACTCAATTTCTCGTACTGGATGGTGTCATGGTAAATCCTTTGGAAACTCATCTACATATTCCTGCACAATAAATATGTACTCTATTAGAACATTCTTTTCCTCTCCCATAATTATTTCACTCTCATCCTCCCCAATAATTTAATTTAGTAGAGCTATTGGGGGTGGATCTAGATAAGAATCAGGTGGCGACGTTTCTTCTCTAAAGATAAGGTACTCCTTATCATCATCGAAAATTATAACCTCCTTCTTACAAAATTTTTTCACATCATGGTCTGAAATCCAATACATAATGAGGATTATAGATAATTCAATCATGGGTATGATGATGATATCAGCAGATAAAGAACATTTATGTGCCCTAATGGGAACTGATTCTCAAAACATTGTTGCGATGATACTTCCCTTAGGTGTTTTGACTGACAACTCCCTTGTTAAGTCAAATTGAAAATATCTAATTTTATTAGCAAACCGGGAATATATGAAACAATGCGATGATCCAGAATCAAATAAATCATTGGCTAAACTTGAGGATACCATTAAAGTACGTTCCACCACATCTTTAGAAGCTTGAACCTCAGTAGTAGTGATCACATAAGCTTGGAATTTCTCCCTTGGAAGTTTCTGAGGTAAGTTCCCTTGGTTATTAGGACATTCATTTTCATAATGCACCATTTCTCTACAATTGTAGCATTCTACATTGACAACCTCTTTCTTCCACTTGTAATCACGAGCTTGGTGGCCTTTTTCACCACACTTGTAATAGACTCCCATTCCCTTCAGGAAAGTACTGGGGTGTTTCTTACCACATTTATCATAGGTTGTATATTCAACTTTTCCCTTCTTCCCCTTATTTCCATTTCTAGAGTTTTCAACAAATATCTTCTTCTCCTTATTTTCTTTAAATTCATAAGACTTAGAGAATTTTTTTTCCTTCTTGATAGCACATGAAACAATATATTCGTTAGATTAGAAGGATTGTGAGACTAATGATCGACGGAGAAAGGGTTTTAACCCATCAATGAATCGATCAATCTTAATCCTTGGGTTACGTATATAATCGGAATCTTACCTTTCTAACCTTGTAAAGTTAGCCTCATATTTTGTGAGATTCTTATCCTCTTTTTTCCTCAAACTCAGAAATTGTCTTTCCATATCCGCTCGATGGTCATGAAAAAAATTATTTTTCTAAGAAAAGCACTTTAAACCCCCTCTATTCCATATTTTATACTTCATCATCTTCTTTTGTGTTTCTAATCAATGACCACCATTGATTAGCATCTCCTGTGAGGCGATAAATTGCCATGACAACTTTTTCCCTTTCACTACTCCCCAAAGCAAGAAATATTTTTTCTAAGGAATTTATCCATTAATCAGATACTAATGGATTTGTACTCCCATTGAATGTTGGTGGTTGTTTCCTCATGAAGTGGTCTAACATTGATACTCCTTGTTGCGGATCAGGGTGCTCCATACGGGTAAGGTTATTATTCATAACCTGAGGGAGTTATCCAAGTATGGTGATAAGCTGATCAGCACTAGTTTCTTCACTAGCTCCACTATAATTATGTTGAGTAGGAGGGAAATACCTACATGGATTATGTGCATTGATACAGTTTCCATTTTTTCCACTAGGCACCATTTCTAAAAAATGACATACACTAGATTAGTTTATGAATCACAATACATAAATCCAAACTTGTAAAACACCTAACATAAATTGAATAGTTTATAGATATAATCCATAATCAAAAAAAATTTCTTCAAGGAATTATATACTCATAAACCCTTCATAATGGTTTTTAATGAAAATGAGAATTATCCTAAGCATATCCCCCGAGAGTGTCGTAACCAAGAGTGCATCAAGGCCCATTTTCGTGCACCCGTTCCTGTTCGAGTCTAGATCAAAGATTTGTTTTTGGGTTTTACCCCTAGGTACATCTATTCTAGATCCACCTCTACCTACTCATATCCAAACAGGGATGTATTTCTTGGAAAAACTAACAAAATCTCTATAGTACCAAAATTCTAGGAAGTTCATCTTTACTAATCCTCAAAGTCTATCTTGGGGTAATGTTTTCTAATCAGAGTTTTTCTAAATCTAGCTTCCAAGGTTTGTACTAAAATTACTATGATACCAACTGTAATTCCCTAACCCTAGTTACCTAGATTCGGTGAATTATTAAATAACATTGTCATGATCACAAAATATCAAGTCTCGAAAGACCGATTAGTGTAGTATCCTTGAGAATACTAGAAAAATTCATAAGTTTTACATTACAGTATAAAATGAAAAACTAAAACAACATAGTCTCCATAGGCCACACTCATATCCCTTATAATATCCCTGCAGGTCAGTCATAATATACTTCTTCGCATCCTGAGAAAAATAAATCATAGAAAGGGGTGAGCTCAGATGCTCAGTAAGGAAAACAATATAGAGGAGACTTTCATAAATAAGAATAAACATTTAAGGCAATGTAATACTAAAACAAAAGCCTTTTAAACTTGAACTTAAGTGTAATATGGAAAAGATAAAATCAAATAAATCCATTTACTTATTCACATGGATATTCTACTAGTCGAATAATCGCATGAAATATCAATAGACACTTTCATAATGATGCAATGCATAATGTCAAACTTCATAACCACATAGTCAAGGCCTTGTGCCAAGACTACAAATAATATTTTTTCAAGTCCATGTACCAAGACACTAGTTTGTCTCATAAGACCTATCGATGCATCGAGGAGCTATAGTGGGCTCCTCCCATCACTTACTAATTCCAATGCATTCCTCATATAAAAAGGTTTCAACATAACATAAACATTCATATTAAAATTAGCATACGAAATGTCAATAATTTATCCATAAACTATGATTGGTATAACAATAACACATCCATAGTCAAACATATTACAAAAACTTCAATACAATATGGATGTTTTGTATGATAATAAATCAACTTCAAATAAGCTCGCAATCCATCAAAGGATGTTGACATAGAAGAAATCAAAACTTTTTTAGAGAAATATCTCTTTTTATTTTGAAATCATTTAGAAGTCATATAATTATAAAAGAAAACATTTATTTTGAAAATATTATTATAATCTTGTAAGTGAAAATTAAATGATGTTATAACTGTGTAAAATACCCACACCTGTCGAATAAGTAAAAAAAACATTCTTACCTTAATTTTGTCGAAAAGGTCATAAGGTACCTTGTTTGGAAAATGACAGAAATATTCCTTTCAACCCATTTTATAAAAAGTAAAACAAGGGTATAAATTAATTTAACCCATAGTCTAGTAAATAGTAAAAAAAAATATGGAATACATTTTTAAGAAACATGGATGTGGATGATAAAGAGTTCCCAGTAAATACTTATGTAAAAACAACCTCGGATAATAAAGAGATTATAAAATTGACCCTTAACTTGTATGTTTCCTTGGTCGAGGGTTGGTTAAACTCCTATATAATGGTGAAATAATTGTTATTAAATTATAAAAGAACCATATACATTAATATTATATCATATTTGATCTTCTAATATTTCTTTGTTAATGATATTTCAATAGTATCATCATTTCGGGTGTTAACTGATTCTTTTTCCTTTATATGCATGGTTACGTAAGCCATGTTTTTTTATTGATAGGATGTATTTGATTCATATAAATAATGATATTATGTTAATAAACATTATTTTTAATCATAAATTGAAAATTATCCTTGAATGATTATTATGGGGAATGAATCACATCGCGTTCATGGAGACGGTAATTCGTACGTACGCACGAGTGACAAAATCATTTTTTGATATTAAAATCATATATAATTGGACGGTATATAATATATACATAATCATTATCATGTTATATTTATTATTCACATCATTTATACTCATTATCATACTCATCCAAATGATGAAGTGTTTGAACAACAAACTACACCACGATGTGGAGACGGTAATTCGTACATACGCACGTATGATAACTTAGTCATTTATAGGATGGATATAATAATGAATATGGTTGTACCATTTTTATAATAACTTCATATTATATATAATATACTGGAGTTATTATTTTAGAATGTAAACAACAAAGAAAGAGGAAGTGGAAGAAGAAAAGAACTTGAAAGAGGTGATGAAATATTTACCTCTTCTTTAGGATCTTCCTTTTGATTTGATCAAAGGGTCTCTTTAGGTTAGATTTATGACTAAATTAATGCCTCTAGGATGAAGGTAGGAACAATTATAGGATATTTGGGTAGGTTTTGTCCAATAAAAATGGCTTTAATGGTGTGAATTTGAGAGAAGGGGAGGTGACCTTTATAAGAGAGGTGAGGGTCACTTTAGGAAAAGTTTGAAATATTATTTTATAATAAAATAATTTTCTATTACTAATGGCTCCAAAATGAAATATTTAAATTATAAGGTGGGGATGGGTATAAAACCTCTCAACTAATAGGTTTTAGACATGTTTAAGTCATCATATTAATCTTATCTTTTAGATTTAACTCTTAGTTAAATAGTTTGACACTTACCATGTCTCTTTGTATTTTTATATTATATGGTTAATAAAATTACTATAAACTTCCTAGAGAACCCCATGTGGTTAATTGTTAATATATATAACCTTATATAAATTATTTGGCCAAACCTTAAATTTTTAGGAATATTATATCAATTAATAATATAATATTTTTTTTAAAAATTCAATTAGGTCAATTTTGACATTATTAAATAAATGATTTTTGTTAAAGTCCTAAAAACTTTATTAATTAGAAATAAATTCATATTTTCAAACCTAACATGTCATATTAACCTTGAAAATTATTTTAATTCATCAAAAGCCCCAATTTACATTTTTTTGTATATTTATAATATCAATTATTTTAATATTTAATTATTAAGGTAATTACTTTGTCATCATTGTGTCAAAGATAAATTAACTTATTTAATGTATAAAAATTATAAATAAAATATAATTATTTAGGAAAGATATTTAGCTTTATAATGAATATTTATTTTCGAATTTATATTATGTATAACCCTATATTAAAAATTTTTTAGTTATTAAACTTTGAATTTAACTCTTTTAACTCTTCTTTAAATAAAATAATAATAAATGTCCAAATCTAATCCAAGTGGACCAAAGGGGATCATATTTTATTCCTAAGTCTGATTTTGGTCTAATTAAACTTATCCAACAGAATTAGGACATGTGTTAGGGTAATTAGGATATCATTTTTACCCTTAATTGCCCTATTAACTTTTAATCGTGGTAAATAAAAGTAAAAAGTTACAATTCACGAAATATTATTTTCATCTTATTGAACCACATTTTAATTACTAATATTAACTGTGTCTCTCCGATTTTTGAAATTCAACTCACAGAAGTGGTAAAATTATGTTTTATACAAATTTGCAAATGCTCCTAGGAGGTGGGTAAAAGACGGTAAATAGTTCGATAAAATTTTATATATCCAAACGTATTATAAAATGACTCCAATGAATTACGTTTAACATATATATGTATTATGTATATATTTTTACCTAAAATAAATTAAAATAAAATAAACTAATTATTTAAATAAAAAGTTGGTTTAAACCAATAACGCAGTGTTTTTTCACTATTCATCAAAAATTGAAAGTTTGTAGAAAAATACCAAAAATTCACCCTAAGGTAATTTAGATATTCAAAATCCAAAAATGAAGTACATTTTGAAAGATAAAATATATAAAATCTCAAAAAGTGGGTATTACTTTTCATAACGGCTAGTTTGATTGGTCACGGTGTGTTAGAATCTCTAAGTTGCGTAAAATGCAATCCATTGCATTATTCAAAGGGAAATGTACCGTGGAAGATTAGGGTGTTACAAAATCATCATGTTTCATACCATTTCTCAAGGATGGACTAGAAAACTTTGTTACCAAGCCACTGATTGCCCAAAAATCATGATTCAAAGCCACATGGCATAGGGCTTGAGCTTCACAATTATAATATAAACTTCTCTAGGGTGACAGAACCCTTCATGGATATCCTTAATCCTATACCCAACCTGATCATATGGATGTTTGAGTCTTCACACATCTTTCATGGCCCTTATAGGGGAGTGGAGATCATCTTTTTTCTATCCATGCTACTGATGCATAAGGGCCTTGACCCGCCAACTAAAGCCGTCTCCTCCTTTCCAGAAATAAGCTTCAATCCTTGTGAGACCTGACAACACCATGTTGGAGCCCAGAATATCATAATTCCATGGGACATACCCAACATGTCTGCCCCATATCATATTCACAGAATCAAAATTTCAGGTTATGATTTACATCATCCATATTCCAAAATTCATGTTAGACCTACTATCCCTATAATTTCTCCCTCCAATTGATATGACCTCCATAAATCTTCCATAGCCCTTAGAAAAGATACACAACTTCACAGACCCTTTTCTTGACTATGAATAAATGACCATGGCCCCTGAATATGTGCCTATACCTATGAAACAAATGCATCACTTTGTAAAAATGTATTTATGATCCCTGTAAGACCTTGAAAATGTATGGTAGAACCAATACCTCCATTTTTTGGGTCATTACCAGAATTTTTGCACCACATACTTTGAGTATATATCTGGTCTGAGCTAAAAGACCCTAAAATAAAGTAATATCAGGTCCACGCTAAAATACCTTAGACTAATACAATATCAGGTCCTAGTTAAAATACCCTAAACAAAATCAATATTATGGCCGAGCTAAAAGACCTTAAACTAAAGAAATACTAGGTCTGAGCTAAAATAACTTAACTAAATCAATATTAAGTCTGAGATAAAAGAAATTAAACTAAATAAATATTAGGTCTGAGATAAGAGACCCTCAACTAATGAAATATATGGTCCAAACTAAAAGACCATAAAATAAATAAATATTAGGTCCGACCTAAAAGACTTTAAACTAAAGAAATATTATGTCTAATCTAAACGGACTTAAACTAAAGTAATATTAGTTTCAAGTTAAAATACACTAAACTAAAGAAATATCATGTTTGAGATAAAAGTCCCTAAACTAAAGCACAACAACGATTTAGTCTGCAAAAGATTGTGTGGCCCATCATATGGCATAAATAGAAAGCATGATCACAAATCCTATTGACTTTGGTAAATAATAAAGCACTCTCCCTCCAGAACATTTACTCTACCTAGATATCCTTCTGTAATTTAGGTGATCTCATTATAACTAGAACAAACATGTCCGTAGGGAACCTCATATTAGTGGTTATTTATGATCACTTCTCGAAAGGAATCCATTATGATCTGGGCATTCAGATTTTATTGATATGAAGAAAATTATGGATATCGATGGCTATTAATATAATTTTAGAACAATGAAAATTCAAAAAAATCATGAATAAAATGAAGACTGAACGACACATACAAAGTTCAAAAAACTTGTTCACTGATATCAGGAAAAATGAGGAACCTCCACATACTAGAGCCCGTCCTATGAATGTACAATCCAAAGAAAGATTGAAATATTATGATCCCATCAAAAAATATTCATGGATGAGTCCTTCAGTTCAGAAAGTATACACTTTAGGGAATCCATAGACTAGCATAGTTGATTAGAAGATTCAGTCTCTTCCTCCACAACATGTTGTAACTCCTCCACTATGGAAACAACATCAAGTCTGTATTTATCAACTGCATCAAGGAGTTATTTCTACTTTAATATGATATTTCCTAATATCTAAAATTCATATTGGAACTGGGATAGTTCTATCTGGATTAATCTGATTTCAGATTGATGATGATTAATTTCAGTCTAGAGATGGTCAGTTTCAAGCTTCCCAACATTGACATCATCTCAATGAGAAGCCACCTCCACCGTAGGTTGGGAAGCTTGATTCATATCTTTTTCCCAATTATGCTTCACCAAAGAGGAAGCCTTAGTAGATTCCACCCTCAATTCGAGTTCCCTATTCAATTTTGTCATGTAGATCACCTCATTCACCCGAGAGTGCAGGGTGGAATAGTCAAAACCTTCATAACCAAGGTCAAAGAACATGAATCCGAGATGACCCAATTGGCCCTTCAACTCATCCAATGGGGTTTATAACACTAGAATATAGACCTAACATGGCATTTTTTCCCGTATTTATAGATAAAGTAATGCTAACCTAGGGCCTTGGTCTAGATTTATGTTGGGAAATGGACCATATTCAAAGATCAGGTTTCTTAGAGATGGGGTCATGCTCGTAGTCTTAGATGATGGGGGAAGAGAGTAGACCTCCACATTAATTGACCCAGTCGGAGGGAATTTCAAGAGAGTAGGTATTAAATCCCATGAGATCCTAGGTGAATATGTTACAGTAAGGGGTATAGGGGTACATAAGTTACACGATGAATAATATAGTACCACAAAGTAATCGATGGATATGACCATGGTTAGAAACATACCTTTCTTGGTCACATCGCTGGAGACATCCACTGCCCCAACCCCATCTCAGGTGAAGATGAAACTCCTTCTTATGAAAAATAAAATTTTGGAACCTCTAATACTTTTCATGAAGATGTGCTTCATTCACCACACTTGAGAATTGTAAGAATATAAGATAATATCAGGTGATGTGACATAAGAAAACAAAGTGTCCAGTCTTGAAGAATTATTCACATTCTCCATACCACACATTTATTAAGGATGACATAGTAGAAGAATATATTCTTGTGTTAGAATCCTCTAAAAGTGAATCAACCCACATTGGATAAAATGGAATAATTAGTAAAACGTCTGCATCCAGAAACATACACGATCGAAAGGGCACCTCGTTCACCTCAACTTCTTGACAGGTTAGACCCAATAGTGAAGGGTCTACCGGAGAAACCAAATTCTCACTATCATCCTCAAAAGTGAACACATGCTTTTTAAAGTGTGCTTCATGGGGACCTACACATTTATGAAAAATAAAAATGTGCTTGCAGAATGATCCAAGATAAAAGGAGAATGAAATTCCACACATACGTGAGGATTCTGTTGGAAAAGGATCTAATCTTGCAAATCACAAACTTTTCTTCTTCTTCCCATTTGAGGAAGGACCTAAAAAATGCGTTGAAGATGAAAATATTTCTTTAGAAGTAGAAATCACTGCTCTCATCAAAGTCTATCAACATGGGGAACACTCAGCATCAGTTTTCTAGTTACCACCAAATTCCTCTCCCACGACAGTACCATGGTGAGTATACTCAGGGGATAGAAACACTGAATGATATCTAGCATCCTACCACTATAGAAACATATATAAAGGATTTCAATATAGTTTCAATGGAACTATGAAACTTTCAAAACCATGGTAATCCCAAAATTACTTCTCCCTCAATGACAAGTTAACCCTGTTCATCTGTAGTAATTTGAAGTGTACTTGGAAAAACCAATTGGTGGAAATATTGGGAAACAAAGATATAAATTAATACCTATCAAAGCCACATATAAGTCTTGAAGAATATCCTTGGCCTCATCCTGATGATCTTCATAGGTGATACCATGAGGGGAAGTGATTTTAGAAAAACCTTCCAAAACAACCTCTGAGTAACCCAATAAACCCCAAAGCCCAGACTATAAAATACATTCTTTCCATACCACTCAATGTTGAAACACGATAGGAAATAATAAATCTGGTAAAACCTCTCCCATAGACACTACATTCCCTATAGTAGTAATAGCATGTGTTTTTTCAACAATGGTAAGAATTTGACTTCCTTGCAAGGTGCTTCCATGGATTTTTGACATTTAGAAGCCAGCTGCTTTCTAGTCTTGGGATCTTTCTCAGTATCTAGAGGTTGGTAAGAATCACTTACCAAATTTGATAATTTTCTCCTAGGATATGAGTGAATCCAATGATCCACATAACCAAAAGATAAGATTATTACTGTAGTTGATGGGGAAGGTGTATCTCTACACCAGTCTCCTCCCTTGTAATCATTATCTAAAATTGGTGAGCTACCATCTGCTGTTCCTCGTATCTAATAGTGACAGAGACATGGCACTTTAATTGGGCTCATAAGAATTGGTAGCTGAATCAGAACACTGTATACTACTTGCTAATGAGGTCCCCATCAATGTGGGTAGAAATAACTCCCTCATGAAGTGAAATCATGTAACCCATGCCTCGATATTGGCCTCTCCATTATTGAAAAAATCTCCTATTGGAACCTATCCATATGTTTTGAAAGATAACTGACCACAATGTCTCACATAATCCCTGATAACCCGATATTTCAATATAACAGGTCTTACCACGTAGAAGCTTTGCAGGTACAATAGGAAATTGACATTAGGGATATCCTAAATATTTAGATATTCATAACCTACAATGTGAGCTCCTATCTAGACACATAATACTTAAAAAGGGACCACAATACTGTAAGGGGATTCACCCTAACAAACATGATGTAGGAGGTGATAGAATTTGGTTATCACTAGAATGGCTAGCCCAATGAACTCATCCCCAACCATAGATGTTGCCATCATAAAAGTGAAAACCCTAAATCCACGTTTTTATTTCATGGGAATTATATACCCACTCAAGTACATGGAAAGGAATCCATCCAATTAAACCAACCAATCAATTCTAGAAATGATTTACCATCCCCATTATATAAAATTTCATTCTTAAATCATGGTCCATTAAGTTCATGGTGCACTATGAGTATCCTTCATGAGATAGGCCTTTGGGTTCTTGGTCTCTAGATAAAATATTATATTCTTAATTAATTACATCTCCCATGTCATGAAAGGGATATCCACTTCATGAAGCACCCACTTTTTAAGGGACTTCTCATCCATCTTAATCAACTCCTGTGTTAAAGGAGGTGTCCTCATCACATCATCCCAATAAGATTGTAGAGGAAACAAATTATCATACATACCAAATATTATAGGTGCACCACAAATATATTTCACATCTGGAAGGCTAATACCAAACTCTCCATGCATGAGGGGAAAAGTGTTCGTATCCAAGATCCAATGACTAAATAACTTCTTTATCAGACCCTTTTTGCAATAATCAGACATCTGTGATATCCATACGACCTCATACATTCCAATTTTCTTCATATCATTATCAAATTTAGAAGTAATATATAAAACCTATAAGGTCTATCCCTAGTCCAGTCCATAACTAGCCCCTAATCAGAAGTCCCAGCTGGAGATCCATCCAAACATCTAATCAAGGGTGGACTTTCGCATTATTGAGTGATACATATGAACGTCCTCATGAAATTAATGATTGATCCCTTAAAAGTATGTCAAAATAAATGTTAGTATATTACTGTCTTCATGGTCCCCCTAGGAGATAAAGTATCCTCTGGAGGGATGTTCTCTTGGAAAGTGTTTTGGGTCCTCAGGATCAAGGAAGAGAGTATGAATGATGAATTCAATGAAGGAATTGAATCATAATTAGTGAGACCAAACCCATTAATGGGAAATAGGTATGAAGTTTTATAGTTTTATAGTTTTATAATTTCAATCCCATTATCTTTATCAAACATAGTTTAGATGACCTCGTGACATGATGACAAGTAGGGTCCACGCTCAGCACAATAGCGTCGTGACGGGTTATCCCTACTTTTGGATCCTTCTTCAAAGCCTTGTGATAAGTGTGACTAGAAATAAAAGCCATATAAATAAGAGTAAGTGGAATATGACTGATAGGTAAAATAAAATCTTTTTAATTGAAATATATAAAATTGTCAAGAAGCATCATTCACATCACATGAATTTGTAAGGGATTCACGAACCGCATAAGGAGTTTTTGAATCACCTAATCAGGGAGGTCTTGTGGGTCACATAATCCCTCAAGGAATATCATAATTTTATGACCCCTTTGGATTATTATGATCATTTTACTTGGACATGGTCACACAAATCACATGATAATCGATCGATCATATGATCCAGCTAGTAGATCCCACAAAACCCTCAAGATGGATGAAGTTCAAAAAATTACCAAAGTATGGTTCATAGTTGTATTAGAAAGGAACCTGAGAAAAGGAATTCTTGAAAATAAGTTCTCCCAAAAATGGGATCACGTTGAAGGCTTGCGAACAGTTTTTCACGATCAGGAATCACAGAACGATCTTGACACAAAGTTATGTGATGGAGGCAAAGCGAGAGCGCTCTAGAGAGTGTTAGCCAGTGAAATGAATGGATATACATTCCTATACATATAGAATTTCTCAAAATACCAAGAGTCACCCAGTGGAAAAAAAATCACCCAAGACACTGATTGATGACACCAAGAAAGACTTAAGCAGGCATCTACTTTCCCCATTTCCAAACCCTTGTCCCCAAGGATGTCTCTCATGAGGGGAGGAATTTATTGATTCCTGCTAAAATTACATTTTTAAATTCAAAAAGTAAGAAATAAAAAAATATGGGTATTATTTTCCCTGCAAAAAAAATTAAGAAGAATGTGGCCATGATGTAAGAACCCGGTTCTTAGTTTTGAGGTACATGCTTCTTCCTTTCTCTTTTCCTTAAGTGTTTTTTAGAAAATAAGGAAAATGGGGACAAATCCTAAATTTTGAAAGTACACGCCATGTACTTTTCCACACGCTGTGTACTTCTAGCCGTGTGGGATGAGTACACAGGGCGTGTGTCCATGTCGGTGATGAAGGGTGTAGGAACCGACTACACGCTGTGTAGTGGTCCTTTACAGGTCATGTAGTCAGTCGGCATGCGAATAGTAAGGCGGTGGCCAGCTATGGGGCAGCACAGCCCATGTACTCATGTAGACACACCATGTGGTCATGTCGGCAGGTGAAAAGTTCCATGCTGGTAGAAATATGCTATAGGAACAGTTAAAAAATGGGAAGTACACGCCGTGTACTTGAAAATACACATCGTGTATTTTTTTTCACTTAAAATGGGAAGTAGCCTCCCCTGTTCACAGGGAAGGCTTAGAAAGGGAAGAGAGCTCAGGAGAGGAAGGCCGGAGCTTTGGAGATCCACCACGCACACGTTGGGAATCTGTTTCCGCCTCGGACGATTTTGTTGGAACCACGCGGGTATTCCCTCCCTTCTTCTTGAGTAGTTCTTTCCAATTATTCCCCTAGTGGGAGTTATTTTCATTTAAGAGATAATTATTTTACCTTATATCTATGGAATTCTTGGACATTTTAGAAGGCGTCATTCATGTATATCGTTCGTGGGTGTTTAAGGTAGGTGGCTTGGTGTTTATTTCCAACTGTGGTGTGTTTTGTGTGTTTTTAAGCAACGAACCCATAGATGGGGTGTCATGTGGATGAGGCCGTGGCTATTTTTAATACCTATAATTGTATTGGTGATTAAATAAAGTTGTAAAATTGGTGTTTGGGATCAATTCTTAGATCCAGGACAACCCCGTGGGCGCGTTCCTTTGTTTAGCCGTTTGGACAGGATACCCGAGGGTATGCCATGTTTATATTATGCATTACTTTTGTCTTGAGAGGAATTGAATGTGAATGTTTATTTACATGTTGGAAATGGCCGGTTACTTGTGCCTGAGGGAAGTGTTTTACTTAGCCCATGGACGTTTTTTTTCTTAGCCCGATGGCAGTTGATATCTTAGCCTGAGGGCAACTTCTTCCGTGCCTGTGGGCAATAGACTTTGTGCCTGAGGGTGACACTACGTATGCCTGAGGGAAAAATCTGTTATGCCTGTGGGAAATTACCTGTGGGTTGGATTCTTATTACCTGAGGGTAAAGGTTTGCATGTATGAGGACACTGACTGTTTACATAGAAATGCATTGTGGTGTTTCTTTATATTAAATGGATTAAATGAATAATTAAATGGAAATTTAACTGTTAAGTTAGTTACTTTTGAGTACTACTTAGTTTATTACATTTTACTACTGCAAACTGTTGTTGCATGCTTTCACACAGTTGGGCACAGGCCTTTGGTGGGTGCCTACTGAGATATATTTCTCACACCCTATTTGGGCCATGCTTTTTGGCCCAAACAGATTACGTTTCTGCAGGTGTAGATAAGGGAAAGGGTCCCTATACAGGTTCTTGATTACTGCTAGGATGTAGGAGAGCATGGGACCAGGCATTGGCTCGCGATGTCACGAGTTGTTCTATTTTGCTTTTCTGCACTTGTACTTCAGTTGTATTGTATTGATTGGGTAACATGTTCTGGCTATTTTCATATAATTGAGGCATGTTGCATCGTTATATATATATTGGTTGGTTATATCTACTGTAGTTGTAATTTCAGTTATGTATGGTTATTTTCTTCCGCTATTGTTTTATGCTTTATTTCATTCTGGTGCGCTACACTTTGACAAATGAGGGCATAGTTTCCCCACTATCAGACCTGGGTCGTCGTTGCTAGTTGGCAGCCTCTGGTGTTTGGGGAAATGTGCTTGAGGTCATGTGGCGAACCAGGTTCGGGGCACCCGTTGAGTGGAACCCAGAACCGGGATGTTATAAAGTGGTGTCAGAGGAGTTCTTTTCTTTGACTTACTATTTGGAGCCATAGTCAGGGATAAGATGAATGGTATTTGGTAATAAGCTATTCCCGGGTGTAGTTAACCTATGTATAGGGAAAAGTCATTCTACCTCGTATTTTTTCAATTCTTCTGATTTTGAAAATTTTACAGTTGATATGTTTTCACCATTGGGTGACACACTTGAGATTGTGCTGGTTATATTTTATCTATGGGTTCTATTTAGTTGCAATACGATGAGATGAGGGTATTCCATCTCATGCATCATATAGGAACATGCTAGAAATCACATACCATGCATAGTTCCATGCCATGTAGGTGCATTAGGAATTTGTATGTTGTTGTGATAGTTGTTGTGCTAGTAAAGCATGCTGTTGTGATCACTGCTTTGATAAAATACCTGCTATGTGATAGGGTATTTCCTTGTGTGATCCGGTTGATAAAATGGATGCCAAACTTTCGTTTTTTGGGGAGTATGGGCCCAAAAAGACCGGAATTTGGTGGATCATTAGCTGTTTAGTAGTTATAACATAGATAAGATGTCAAACTTTGATTACTGGGGAGTATGGGCCCTCACGGGTTGGAATTTGACACTTAGGTGTTGTTTTTCGGTATTTTCTGGGATCTAGGGAAGTTTCTGAGGCATGCTGTCTGGAAATATAGTATACATGCCGTGTAGTATATTTAAACACGCCATGTATGGCCTTCTATTCGGAAAAAAAAATAAACTTTTTAAGTACACACCGTGTACCCAGAGTACACGCCGTGTAGTCTCTTCCCGTGTCACAAACCGTGTGGGCAGCGAAACGGGGTAAGGAATGTTTGGGGAAAACACGCCGTGTATCGAATGTACACGCCATGTAGTGTTGACCAAGAGTCCAACATGTAACGAACAACACAGAAGGAGGAGACCTTAAGACATACATACCGTGTCCACTATGGAATACGCCGTGCAGTCTGACCTAGGGACCCGACTGTGTAACTAACAACATGGGTCGGTGTGATACTTTTGGATACACGCCGTGTGTCTATAAAAAACGCTGTGTATTGTGAGCCGTGTAACTAACAACATGGGTCGGCGAAGCTCGTCTAGTACATGTCGTGTAGCTATGGGACACGTCGTGTAGTCTTGTCCGAGGACAGACCGTATGGGCATAGCCATGTGGCTGGGAAACGGGGTGGTGTACAGGCAGTGTGCGGGTGTAACACACTGTGTAGTTGCTATCCGAGTAGTCAGTCGTGTCACAAACGACATGGGCAGTTGGAAAATAACACCATACACGTCGTGTAGATATTATACATGCCATATAGTTTTTGGTCAATGGGAGCTGTGTGGCTTAGTCGTGTAGAAGGACCCAGGAAGGGGAAGAGAAGTTAATTACATGCCGTGTAGTCAATGTGCACATCATGTAGTCTAGTTTTTCAAATCTTGAAATGCAATCTTCTTCTTGTTCCCTTTGTGGTTCCTTAATTTTTAGTCTTGTTAATCTTGAATCTAAGGCATGTTTTTGACCTTGTAGTGTCATGCCGCCTAGAAGACCGCGCATTGTTCGCCAGGAGAGCGACAACTAGTATAATCTAAAGATGGTGGGCATGGGCTACCAGTGAACCCTCCAGCAGAGCCAGATGCGACGCCAGCTGTTATATAGGACACAGGCATAGAGGCGCAGTTCCGTGAAGGATTTATACGGTTCATGCAGACCTTTCAGGGAGCATCGCAGGCTGCCACTTCTATGGATGAGCTGACTCGTATCTTCCAACAACAACATCAGACTGCATTTTTAGGTGATGGAGGACCACAGGCTACGGAGTCTTGGCTAGGATCGATGCAGACTATTTTCAAGCATCTTGAGATTCCTCCAGGGTAGAGGGTCAAGCTCGTGACTTATATGCTGCGTGATTCCGCCAAGAGGTGGTGAAATGTTACCACCCAGTCAGAGCATCATAGGGACATGGTGTGGGAATATTTTCAGGCAGTCTTCTAGGATTTTTTCTTCCCAGAGATGCTGAGGGCAGATCGGGCTCGCGAGTTCATGAATCTACAGCAGGGCTCTATGTCGGTGATGGACTATTCTGCTCTCTTTACAGAGCTTCAGCGTTTTTCACCCGTGATGGTGGGTGATGAGACGTTGAGAGCCAGAAATTTTGAGGATGGTCTTTGTTATGACATCAGAGCACTGGTGAATGTTTTCAGGTTTCCTTCAGTACAAGCTATTATGAACCAGGTGATGATTACAGAGAGGAACCCACAAGAATCTAGTGGTGTGGTCGAGGGCGGTTCAGCGCCAGTTACTGGTACTATTTCTACTAGCAAGAGGAAGATACATATGGCCTTCTCTCAGGGTGGCAGTACCAGCCCGACAAATGCTTCAGGTTTCCAGGTCATGTGCTACCAGTGTGGAAGAGAGGGGCACAAGAGGCCGCAGTGTCCATGTGATCCAGTGGAGTTCCATGCTTACGGCAGGATGGGTCATCTGCATCACTTTTGTATGGCCTTTCCACCAGTGGGTAGTGAGAGGGGTTCTATACAGACTCCGCGTGCATGAGCAGGACTAGAGGATTCTTACCAGTGAGGGAACTGGAATACGTCAGGGCGTGCTGGCAGAGATGGTGGTTGTGGCCATGGTAGCTAGACACCAGGATCTCAGAGGCAGCAGGGTGGGAAAACTCAGGGTATCCAGGCTGTGTAGCAGGGCTACGACACTGGGCAGGCATATGCAGTGCAACAGACCCAATAGGAGTAGGATCCCGAACCTTCTACTATCAGAGGTACTATTCAAGTAGCTTATATCTTGTCTTCAGTACATTTTGATACGGGTTCTACACATAGTTTCATATCTGTGAACGTTTTGGATAGCCTTGGGATCTGTGTTTCTTTTTCTTTTGATACCATGACACTAGACACTCCGTTAGGGACTAGGATGGTTGGTGTGCATCAGTGCAAGGAGTTCCTCCTTGAGGTTGGTGGGTGTCACTTTTTATGGGACGTCTATGTCTTAGAGATGACGAGCTATGACGTCATTCCCGGGATGGACTGGATGGCTCCCTTTAGAGCCTTTGTGGACTGCTATCGTCGTAGGGTGAGTTTCACATCACCAGAGGGTGGAGAGTTTCTATAGAAGGGTGAATGGTATGTTCAGGCGAGCTAAGCTGGACCAGAGCATCGTGGGTGAGGTGGAGTCACAGCCCAGATTGCGGGCTTATATCTGGATGATCAGGGGACTTGTCAGACGGATTTCCCTCCAGTGGTTGATCGTTTCAGGGATGTCTTCCCGGACGAATTTTTAGGTCTACCACCGAAGCGAGAGGTGGATTTCTCTATTGAGCTTGTTCCCGGGGCAGCACCGATGTCCATTCCTCTTTATAGGATGGGTACACCTTAGCTGAAGGAGCTCAAGAGGCATTTAGTGGAGTTACATGAGAAGGGTTTCATCTGACCCAGTACTTCTCCTTGGGGTTCTCTGGTCCTATTTGTGAAGAAGGTGGACGGTACCCTCAGACTCTGTGTGGATTATCGGAAGCTGAACCAGTTGACAGTTAAGAACCGATATCCCTTACCGATGATTGGTGATCTTTTTGATCAACTTTGTGGAGCACGAGTGTTCCTAAAGATTGACTTGAGGTCCTTATATCATCATCTATGCGTGAGACCATCAGATATACCGCTTACAGCTTTTCGGAGCAGATATGGTCTGTACGAGTACATGGTTATGCCGTTCGGACTCATGAACGCACCAGTTATTTTCATGGCTCTGATGAATCGTGTGTTCCATCCATATCTTGATTCTTTTGTGGTATTATTTGTGGACGACATCTTGGTGTACTCTCACACTCGACCCGACCATGCCACCCATCTTGATATCGTGTTGAGTACACTGAGAGAGCATCAACTATATGCTAAGCTCTCAAAGTGCCACTTTTGGATGGACCAGATTCACTTCCTGGGTCATATTATCTCAGAGGCAGGAGTTGCAATAGACCCAGAGATGGTGAGAGCAGTAGTTTCCTGGGAGCAGCCTAATAACGTGTTTGAGATACAGAGTTTCTTGGGGCTGGCTGGTTACTACAGACACTTCATCCAGGACTTCTCCTGCATAGCAGTGCCGTTGACGGGTTTGACTAAGAAGGGTGTGAAGTTATTTTGGTTGGAATCTTGCAAGATATCCTTTCAGTACCTGAAAGGAAGGTTGAGATCAGCACCGATCTTGATACTCCCAGAGCAGGGGAAGAGCTATACAATTTACTATGGCACATCAGGTATTGGGCTGGGAGTAGTGTTGATGCAAATCGATCGAGTTTTTGCGTATGGGTCTTGGCAGTTGAGACCACATGAGAGGAATTACCTGACGTATGATCTCGAGTTTACTGCAGTTGTGCATGTGTTGCGCTGTTGTAGACATTATCTATTGGGAGAACGTTTTGTGGTTTTCACCAACCACAAAAGTCTCAAGTGTGTCTTTACCCAGCGTGACATGAATATGAGGCAGTGAAGGTGGGTTGAATACCTTCAGTCCATCGACTTCAAGCTTGCCTATAAAACTAGTAAAGGTAATGCGGTAGTTGATGCACTGAGCAGGAAGACTCAGATACAGGCAGTGCAGGAGGCCAGTGGTGAGCGGAATCTTATGGCTTTGTTCTCTGAGATGCATTTGGAGGTGCCCGACAGATAGGGGCAAACCTATCTTTAATCATTAGTTATGACTTCTACCCTCCTGGACAGAGTGAGGATGAGACTGCTATCAGATCTTGAAGGCCTAGTTCTACAGGAGTTGGTGGAAAGTGAGGACCCTTTTCCTGGTTGGACGATAGGCGATGATGAGGTTCTGTGTTTCCAGGGATGAGTATGGGTTCCAGAGGATATACGCGAGGAGCTGATGTGAGAGTTTCATGCATCAGTGTGGGCAGTTCATCCCGGGGTTACCAAGATGTACCATGACTTGAGATGTCAGTACTGGTGACCGAGTATGAAGAGAGATGTATCTGTTTTTGTTACGAGGTGTTCCACCTGTCAGCAGATGAAGGAGGAGCACCAGAGGCCAGCCGGACTGTTACAACAGTTACCCATCCCGGAGTGGAAATGAGATGATGTCGCGATGGACTTTGTGACAGGGTATCCAAGGTCACCTAGAGGCAATGATGCCGTGTGGGTTGTTGTGGACAGACTCACGAAGGTAGCTCACCTTTTTTCGATCAAGGAGACCTTCGGGGTTGAAGAACTCGGAATGTTATATATCAGCAAGATCGTCTGTCTTCATGGGGTCCCTCGTTCTACCATTTCAGATAGGGAAGCCCACTTTATGTCTCGTTTCTGGAAGATTTTTCAGAGGGCACTGGGTACACAGGTGCTTCTGAGCACATCATACCACCCTTAGATAGATGGCCAGTCAGAGCATACGATATAGGTTCTAGAGGACATGATGCGTGCATGCGTCCTAGACTTTGGGGGCTCGTGGGAGCAGCATATACCCCTAGTAAAGTTTTCCTACAATAACGGTTTTTAGGCAACTATCGAGATGGAACCTTACGAGGCTTTATATAGTAGGTCATTCCAATCACCTTTGTGCTGGTCAGAGGCAGGTGAGACAGCTTTATTAGGACCACGTTTCGTGCAGGAGACTTCTAAGCAGGTCCAGTTGATTTAAAAGAAGATGGATACTGCGCAGTCTCGTCAGAAATCTTATGTTGATTGCCACAGACGACCTTTGGAGTTCATGGTTGGGGATCAGATTTTCTTGCATGTTTCGCCGAGGCTCGGACACAGGTGGATCAAGAGACAGGGTAAACTTTAACCGAGGTATGTGGGGCCATTTGAGATTCTGGAGAGAGTCGGGCCGGTTTCTGATCGGTTTCTGTTACCACAGAGGTATCGAGACATGCACGGTGTCTTCCACGTATCTCAGTTGTGCCGCTATCATTCAGACCTGTCTCACATCCTTCAGCCCGAGGAGGTTTAGCTTCAGATGGATGTGTCCTTTTAGGATCATCTGATTCGTATCATTGATAGGAGCATGAAGGTTCTCTGAGGCCGATCAGCTCCTCTCGTACGGGTGCTATGGTAGTATGGTCGAGTGTAGGATGAAACTTGGGAGCGGGAGACCGATGTACGTGCCCAGTGGCCAGAGCTGTGCTGAGATTTATCTTCACCAACCTTGGAAGTGAAATTCATGGATGAATTGCTTTAAGGGAGGAAGTTTGTAAGAACCCGGTTCTTAGTTTTGAGGCACGGGCTTCTTCCTTTCTCTTTTCCTTAAGTGTTTTTTAGAAAATAAGGAAAATGGGGACAAATCCTAAATTTTTAAAGTACACGCCATGTACTTTTCCACACGCCGTGTACTTATGGCCATGTGGGATGAGTACACAGGGCGTGTGGCCATGTCGGCTATGAAGGGTGTAGGAACCGACTACACATTGTGTAGTCAGTCTGCAGGCGAATAGTAAGGCGGTGGCCAGCTGTGGGGCAGCACACACCGTACACTCATGTAGACACACCGTGTGGTCATGTCGGCAGGAGAACAGTGCCACGCTGGCTGGAAGCCGCCAGAGGAACAATTAAAAAATGGGAAGTACACGCCATGTACTTAGAAATACAGGCCGTATACTTTTTTTTATTTCAATTAAAATGGGAAGTAGCCTCCTCTGTTCACAGGGAAGGCTTAGAATGGGAAGAAAGCTCGGGAGAGGAAGGCTGGAGCTTTGGAGATCCGTCGCATGCACGTCGGGAATCCGTTTCTGCCTCGGACGATCTCGTTGGAACCACGTGGGTATTCCCTCCCTTCTCCTTGAGTAGTTCTTTCCAATTCTTCCACTAATGGGATTTATTTGCGTTTAAGCGATAATTATTTTACCTCAGATCTATGGAGTTTTTGGATGTTTCAGAAGGCATCGTTCACATATACCATTCGTGGGTGTTTAAGGTAGGTGGCTTGGTGTTTATTTCCAATTGTTGTGCGTTTTGTGTGTTTTCGAGCTATGAACCCATAGATGGGGTGTCGTGTGGCTGAGGCCGTGGCTATTTTTAATACCTAGAATTGTATAGGTGATTAAATAAATTTGTAAAACTGTTGTTTGGGATCAGTGCTTGGATCCAGGTCCACCCCGGGGGTGCATTCCTCTATTTAGCCGTTTGGCCAGGATACCTGAGGGTATGCCATGTTTATATTATGCATTACCTTTTCCTTGAGAGGAATTGAATGTGAATGTTTATTTACATGTTGGGCATGGCCGGTTACTTGCGCCTGAGGAAAGTGTTTTACTTATCCTGTGGGTGTTGTTTTGCTTCGCCTGAGGGAAGTTGTTATCTTATCCTGAGGGAAACATCTTCTGTGCCTGTGGGAAATAGACTCTGTGCCTGAGGTTGAAACTACATATGCCTGTTGGAAAAATCTGTTATGCCTATGGGCAATTCCCTGTGGGTTGGATTCTGATTACCCGAGGGTAAAGGTTTGCATGTATGAGGACACTGACTATTTACTTAGAAATGCACTGTGGTGTTTGCTTATATTAAATGGATTAGATGAATAATTAAATGGCAATTTAACTGTTAAGTTAGTTACTTTTGAGTACTGCTTAGTTTATTTCATTTTACTACTGCATACTATTTTTGCATGCTTTTACACAGTTGGGCACATGCCTTTGGTGGGTGCCTACTGAGATATATTTCTCACACCCTGTTTGGGCCATGCTTTTCGGCCAAAACAGATTATGTTTCTGAAGGTGTAGATAAGGGCAAGGGTCCCTATACAGGTACTTGATTGCTGCTGGGATGTAGGAGAGCATGAGACCGAGCA
This sequence comes from Viscum album, assembly GCA_963277665.1. NCBI lineage: Eukaryota > Viridiplantae > Streptophyta > Magnoliopsida > Santalales > Viscaceae > Viscum > Viscum album. The sequence goes on along the minus strand of OY728151.1, from coordinate 1,253,813,570 downwards.
TTGGCTCGTGATGCCGCAGGATGTTCTATTTTTCATTTCTGCACTTGTACTTCAATTGTATTGTATTGATTGGGTAACATGTTTTGGTAGCTTTCATAGAATTGAGGAATGGTTCATCATTATATATATATTGGTTGGTTATATCTACTGTAGCTGTTATTTCAGTTATGTATGGTTATTTTCTTTCGATATTGTTGTATGCTTTATTTCATTCCGCTGCACTACACTTTGACAAATGAGGGCATATTTTCCCCACTATTAGACCTGGGACCTCGCTTCTACTCAGCAGCCTCTGGAGTTTGGGGAAATGCGCTTGAGGTCATGTGGCGAACCGGGTTCGGGGCACCCGTTGAGTGGCACCCAGAACCAGGATGTTACACAAGACCTTTGGAACATGTGATCCTTCAAGGGACTCATGATCGCGTGACCATTATAAGGTCACGTGAATGAATCATGTGTCGTGCATAACCTGTAGTAGATTTCATAGAGGTTCTTACAAAAAGTATTCCTAGTCTTGAAAAGGAACTCAAGACAACTAGTGTTCATGAAAAAACATCATAATAATCTTCCCCAGTACAAATGGTTTTCCATCGGTGATCGAATGACAAAACCCTATGAAAATCCATTAAAAATAAGATGAAAATGTCTAAAAAGAGGAGGACTTTTTCGATTGTAAAGATCATGAAAAACATCAATGATGGGAAGGATAATTTTCCTTATAAATATCCAAAAAACTCACGAGACCTTGGATCCTCTGTATAGTAAAACGATGAAAATAAAAAGGGAGGAGACGGAATCCACTCGTGGTCATAAAAGACATGTGGCGCACAACTGGCGATCTCAATACATCGCAAGGCCACATAGACATGTCCACATCATCTCATAAAAGTCCATAGGTATGCCTTCCCCATCTTCTGAAGTTCCTCAGGTATGTCTCGGACACCTCTCAATCCCCCTTTGTCTCCATAAGGATAGGTAAATGGTATTGTCCATACAATTCTCACACATCTTTATAGGACCTTCGATAGTCATGTAATGCATCATCAAGAGGTATAGTAATTGTCTTTGACATTACTCATTCAATCTCTCCTGACTTCTTACCTTCAAAAATAAATAAAGGAAATAAAAGAGGGAGGAGGAGAAAGCCTCTATCGGTCATAAAACCCTTGCGACATGCTAAAGAAGCGTGTATCATAGTCTTATGAAGACCCCCAGATAAGACATCCTTGCCTCACGAAATATCCCAAGCAAGGGATCAAGAATCCCATGAATTCCTTTTAATAGGCACTTTGATCTCATGAAGTCCCTTGGACATGTCAATATGACAACAAGGAGGTCCCTTGGCATGAACTCAAGATCTAACAAATCCCCATTAATTAGAGATAATCCAATATAGGATATGATGATTGGAGGGAATCACGATCACTATCAAGTGACAACCTCAGAGTGATCAATGAAATAGGCTTGTGAAGATGTGCCCTGTCAGAACCCTTTTCTAACTCCATCATAGATTTTCATGAGATACACCGTGAAAACCAGAGAACAACTGAGGTGGTGAGGCCTATAAATTCCCCACCCAAGCATGAAAAAGCCACATCTACATATCATGATCAAGAGGATGAACATTGGATAATTTCACACTAATGCTAGAGTGGGTTTCTCAGAGTGGATAATATCTTGAATGATAAGTCTTGTATGAAGTAATATACTAAAAAACAATAGGAGTGATCATGCACCATGCATAAAGTACATCGCATGATAATTTATAGATCACATAAATGACTTCTGGAAGAACACACAAAGAACATACCACATGTCTAATAGATTTTTTGAGACTTAAAATAAACTGACATTGTATAAATATAAGGAATTCGTGATATAAGGGATAGAACAAAGACTAATGGTCAAATTATTATACAAAATTCATCTTCACTGACCCTCATATGCTTCGCATGGACCATCCAAAACACATAACAACATCATGAAATGTCACCCAGATCCCCCTACATTCCTTTGGTATGATATTTGGGTAATATTAAGTCCTCTAGAAATGTCATAGTAGTCCATATAGTTCTCCTAGGTATGAAAATTTAGTCTCAAAAAGACCTCTCAGATCATGGTCCAAGCCTTGTGATGTCATTAAGATACATCGTATGACTCATATAACGACGTACTCTCATGTAAGAAAAGTATTTCGGTAGCACCCAGGAATGTCAACCAGCTCTCGTGACACCCTATAGGTAATTTGGATGACATGTCAGCTAGGAAATGCATTACCCTCCAGAAATGTCATCCAAGGAATGCGCTACCATACAAAAATGTCGTACTGACTCTCACAACATCCTCTAAATGTGTCAGCCATTTACCGGGATAACACCTTGGTAGGTCATTTGGATCGTGTGACACCCTCTAAACAAGCCAGTATATTTTTACAATTTCCTCTAGACAAGTCATCTTGGTTATGCAACACCCTCTAGATAAACATGCCAGAATAGCAAGTGCATCCAAGGACATAATAACATTATCCATCCTCAGTGTGAAAAACATGATCAATAGGGCATTACAGGTATTGATAAAATTTTCCATCTTCTATGTGTAAGCCCCGACCAATAGGGAAGCCTCAAAGTATAAGATCTGATCAGAAACAAAATATAGTAACACCCAATCAATAGGACATCTTTGGACTTGATAACATTGTCCTTACTCGGTGTGTATGACCTGATCAATAGAGAAAACCTAGTGTATAAGCCCCGATCAGTGACATAATATGATATGTCCCAATCATAAGGGAAACCTCATAGTGTAAGAACTGACCAATGAACTAAAAAGACTCAAATTCCTACAAAAATCAGGATATGTAGGAAACCTCCCTAAGGTCTGTGCTCTATATCAACCACTCAAAATTCAGTCTCAGCACATAAGTCCCACATCCACAAGCAATGACATTTATTAGTTTCCATCCCTTGTTTTTCACAATGAGAATAGATAACGTGGGATTAGAGAGTTTCAATAATCATATCATATGAACTATAAGTCTCTACAATGACAAGGTCAACCTCAGTGTGTAATCCCCGATCAACCGAACTATGATGACTCTAATTCCTACTATGAATAGGATACATAGGACACCTCCTTGAGGCCCAAGATCTATAATAAAATCTTTTTTGGGTTGTCCCATTTCATAAGCCTCGCACCCATGTGTAGTGAGACTGATTACGTATTATCCCTTATTTATCACACTAATAATATCTCATGTGAGATTATTGAGTTTAAGTAGTCATATCATTCAGCTTGTGAATCTCTACCATCCAAGGCAATGTTAAAATATAATCCTCGATGAGTGGCATAATATATTCCCATGAACAAAAAGGTATCTACCTAGGGGCCAGTCCCAAGGGCATGACAGAACTACACGTACATTGATTCCTTCCATAATCAATATACATAGGATGCCTTTTTTAAAGGTCCCATATCAAATAAAACCCCACTCTACTGCAAGTCCTATTATATCTCAGACATCTCAAACAATGGGACACAATAATTCCCCTGAGATGATCACTCTAATTCATCGATTAGTGGACTGATAAAACCAATGAACTATGAAAAATATGATTCTTTCTAGGGTTGGGATACGTAGGAAAACCTTATAGGACTTGATCTGGAACACCTGGGGTCCTAGAGCACCTATATAAGTCCTTTATTCATGACATTAAATGGCATGGGTTCAATGAACTGTGTGGGTTTTGATTCCTGTAATAACCAGGATACGTAGGATTCCTCATAATGGCTTAATACCCTCCTCAAAATTATAATCACCTCCCTACACAGTAGAAAATTCCAAGTTACATGGTTATATGACTTCAACATATAAACCAGCTACCCATTACTTAGAAATTGATGGAGAACCTCGAATACATATAGGTGGATTCACTAATGATACCCCCTTTCCTTATTTTCAATGAGGTTCCCTTTCTTTTAAATATAATAAGAATTAACATATAATAATTTTGTTAGGGTAACAGATCCCATATCAATATTGGGAAGAGATTCATGAACAAGTTTAAAATCTATAAGAGAGTCTTGGACTAGGAAACAATTCCCCTCAAAAGGGTATGATGAGCATGGCCTCTCATCCTCTCGACCAATGTGATTCCCTAAGTGTTGTTGGGTCTAAAACCCCAATCAACCAACTATCTTTGTAAAGTAGGCCCATAATCAGTTATTGATGAGGGAAACATTGGGATTTTTCATTAATAACCACAATGATCTGGTGTTAATGATTGTGAAAGAGGTAAAATCCCCCACAATCAACCATCCAACCCAATTTTTCCCACCTCAGTGGGGGTTTCCCAAGTCGTCTCTTTCCCATCGAAACAATTTAGATAGAAAAAATGAACCAAGTATTACTATGACTAGGGAAAACACCAAGTTATAGTGGAGGGAGTTCATTGGTTTTTAAATTTTGAGAATTAATTGATTGTTGATTGAATTTTTTTATGTGTCATGGATTTTATATTATTTGAAACTAGTAAAAAAACTATAAATGATAAATAACATAGTGGAAGAAAGATCATAACATGGGGAAATTGGAACAAATGAGTTCAAACCCAGGTAACTAACCTTAGATGATTAATTATAAATTCAGGGAGGATCTCTAAAATAAATTAGGATAGATCATTGGAATTTGATTACAACAAGTAGATGAGAAATGATCTAATAGTTTAACCAATCCAAAAAAGCACATGTGTTTGTGTTTTTAATCAAATAAGAGTAAGAGAGACCTTAAATATGTCTTCCCAAGTGTTGGTTCTATACCTTGACTATTAAAATAAGTCCTAAGGGGTACCTGTTGTCCTAGGATGGTATATTTTTACATTTATCTACACTCATTTAATAAGTTCTTCATGAAAATATAGATAGGAAAAATTTAATAAGTGTTAATCGAAAAAGGCGAGGTAGTTATTTGGGGAATTTTGAACTTATATGAAAATGGGTAAATAATATATCTGAATGTAATTTATCAATAATCAAGGAAGTTTTAAAAGGATCCCTAGTTAAGTAATCTTATATGAAAGAGATTTACATAAAGTTCCACTTGTTAAAATCTTGATTTCACTAGGATCTATTATATTTACAACATAAAACTAGAACTTGTGCTCAAATTTAAGTGAGTTAGTGAATAAAATTCATATAGGTGGAATGATAATTTAAAATATAGATTAATATGTGATTTTATTCAAAATATTTCAGGCTAGGAAAGATTGATATATTCAAATAAGAATAATTATTGCTATTTTTTGGGAGTACAGTATTCTAATTTTTGGGGAGTATTGAAACATGTGATTTCATAAATTTTTATCTATAATTCACTATATAAATCTACTAAAACCATTATAAAATTCATTTATTAATCAAATTTTAAAAATTTAGTTCATTTATGGTGAATAATTTTAATTGTGATTAATTTTATGATTGAAGTGATGAAAATTAATTTAGAATTTAATTTGGAATTTAATGTATTTAACCTTGTTCTATAAATCTTTTATTATTTTCTGGAATTAATTATAAGACAATGTAAAAAATGGATTAATTATAATATATAATAAGTACATATGTATTTATAGTAGTTCATAGTATCTGGATATTGGAAATGAAGTGCACCGTTTATGGTGATGGTAGGCCATACATACGCATGATTGCTACTTTCATTTCTTTGTTGTATTAAAAGAATGAAAAATAAATGATAACATATGTATATTATAATTCCAGTATCATATCAATGTTTTATATGTTACATAGGTTTATTAAAAGCATCCTTTATGTGTTCGATTTATGGAAATAATGAGTCATATCTCTTTTAGGGGGCGGTAGTCCACACTTCCTCAAACGAAATTATCATATTTACAGATGATGGAAAGCATAAAGGTATGTTCTAAATAAAAATTAAAGAAGTAAAGATATATTATAAATATCATATATAAAATATATAAATATATTATCCATCATAATGTCCACCATGATAGGTGGTAAAGGAAAATTGAACAATCATCGTTTCGTGAGGCTGTAATTCTTCGTACACAGAAACAATGTGGTCATTACCCACTAGGTGGAGGTGTGTGTAAGTGTAGGTATATCACATTACATAAAAAAATATAATTATATTGGATATATAGGTTTTTTTATATAATTACGTAATAAATATATTTTAGTGGGTGGAAAATGGAAATAAAACTAGAGAGCTTGAGAGAAGAAATTACCTCTTAATCGGGTAACTTCTTTTGGTTTGTACCAACAGGTTTCCTTAGAAGGATTCCTACCAAAATAGGGGATTAAATTTAGAGGGGAGAGATTTTGGGATGCAATTTTTTCATATATTGGTTGAATATAAGTGGTTTGAGAGGTGTGAGAAATGGGGTGAGGTGGTGACCTTTTATAGGGAAGGAAAAAGACTAACATTGAATTTTTGAGAACAAGTTATGTGTAAACATGTTATTACCTAAAAATCTTAAAAACCAACCAAAATCAATAATTTAAGATTTTGGGATTACATAGGGATATAAAATTGGTTTTTGATAAGTGGATAGGTCAGTTGGTCCCTTAATATAAAGGTTTTTTCCTTTTATTAATCTTTATTTTTCCTTAATAATTAAAAATAATTTTAATTACATTCACTACTATTTTTTGACAAAAAATATGTTGACATTTGAAGAAATTATATATCATTAAGATTAGAAATATAGAATCCATTTTTCCAAATTTTAATCACATAAGTGGATGAAATTAATTTAAAATCCATCCTTTAAGCGGGAGGACAACGCATAGTTTTAAAGTAAAAATGTCTAAATGATTGCTATGTTTTTATAGTGAATTTCCAAGTTAAATAGATTATAATAACAATACTTGGATTAATTTGTAAAAATAATATCTAATTAAACATTAAAACCAATATAAAATATAATTTAAAATTATAAATAAAATAGATGAAAAATCAGTTTTGAACAAAAATGCAATATTTTTTACTATTCATTAAAAAAGATATGTTTCTAAAAAATATAAAAAATTTCCCATAAACTAATTCATTTGTTTGGATTTTAAATATGAAGTTTATTATGACATATTAAATTAATTAAAGTTTCCAAATTCGGATTAAAAATGGTTTTTCCATTAAAAGGCAGTAAAATTACCTTTATAAAAATATAGGTTTTTATGTGTAAAATATGGTTTGTTCATATCTTATGAATATCAAACATAATGTATGAAGATCAAAAATATTTAATTTAATATATAAAATATATATTTCATTAAAATCATTCAATAATTGTAATTTACTATGTTTATTAATACAAAACTCCTTTGTAGCATAAAAAAATAATATTTATTTTTATATCCAATTTGTTCTTATTTTCGTTTCTCATTAGCTGGTAACTAGTGAATTAATTTTATATTTATATAAACCATAAATTTTCTTAAGTTAGTTAATAATATTTATAAAGTATAGTTTGTATATTATTATATTAAATAATAATATTTTAATAATATATCATTTTTCGGTAAAACTCGGTCTTGCGTGTAACACAAGCCATCGAAGAAGGTCCCTCTTGAGTGTAACGCATGCTAACACGGTGTTGCATGAATAAAAAAATATAAATTATATTTAAAATAGTAATTATATTTTAATTTATCTTAGTATTGTATCCCCTTACGTACTAGGTTTAACTTGTTATGCACTCTATCGAATATAAGGTTCATACTTTAAAATTTCAGGGCATTAAACTCTTTCCACCTTAATTATATTGTGTCCTAAAAATTTAAAGTTGATCTAGGTGATATAGGGATTGAAAATAAAGTACTATTGAAATACCCAAATCATTAAAATGGTTAATATCCCTTATTTTTAATAATAGATAAAGGAAGGTGAAATGATCATGTAACTAGGTTCCCAAGTAGGAGAACTTAGTTCGGGAATGGAAACATGGATATAAAGGAAAAAATATAACAATCATGTTCTAATAGAGAGTGCTATAGAATATGGTTATGATAAAGTTAAAAATTATAAATCCCCAAATCCATGATGATCTTAGGTCCATTTGATTCATAAAAAATGAAGGTACTAGGACAACATTTTTGGTTTCAAGATCATTTTTCCTGGAGTTGAGTAATTATTTATTTATCTAAGAATATAAGTAAATATACTTACTTTATACATTTCTATAATCACAATATTATCTTTTGGTCATGAATTGAACTATTTATACATAATCTCTTATAATAGGATGCATCGAATGGTGAAGTAATACAGTACCCTGGAAAATATCATCTAATGATCAACTTATACCATTTCATAATTGGTTATCTTTTCCAAAATATTATAATACAATAATTTAGAATGAATGTCACTAAATTTTCAAAAATAACATATCATTATCCTTTACTCAATATGAAGTAGTTTTAAATTTTCACATTCCAAACATGTGATTAACATCATCGTGTATCCTCTTGAAATATGGTAATCACTTGAATTCCCATAAGAACTTATTTGAAAAATGAATTCTTCCTTATTTATTATGTATGACACGTGTTATTGGATATATTACTTGAATCCAAAAGTGTTTTAAACTCCATCAATAATAAAATAGACCAATTTTTGACAATTCATTAATCAGTTCAAAGGTAGTGAGTAATTTTATAAACCAATCATTTATTTATCATTATATCATCACCAGGAACATATTAATGGTTATATTACACTTAATCATGTGTTTTATAAAATGTTTAACTTTCTAATTAATGAGTTTTCTTGGTACCATTCAACATATGATCTCAAATCCTTAATGAAAAAGTATTATAGTAAAATTTTCATGCATTCCATAATTCTTATAACCATTATATTGCAGATAAAATATTCAAATGAAATAGTTATTTAATAGGAACATTAATCATTCCTCTTCATCTACGGAAGAAGAATAACTTGATCATTACCCAATATAATCATTTGGGGTATATCCTTTGACACTTTGGACAATGATTCTCATAGTTTTCTATCTCCTTATAGTTGAAGCAGTGTACATTGGAATCCTTTTTCTTTCCCTTGAAATCACGAAGTTGGTGTCATTTTTCTCCACACTTATAACAAACTCCCATTCCATTCAAGAAATTACCAGAGTGTTTCTTTCCAAAATTATCACATATTTTAAAATCCTTCTTTTCCTTCATCTTCTTTGACTCATTCCATTTTTCATGGAGCTCAGATGGCCTCTTATTGTCTAGGTTTACTTCAAAGACATATGACTTGGATAATTATTTACCTGTCTTTTTAGAACATGGTTGTAGGGTCCTAAAAATTATGACAAGGGAAGAAAAATCCCACCATAATCACTTTTTAGAAGGAATAAAGTACTTATACAAGTCTAGCAAGGTGAATAGACTCTAACTGAGTTGTAAATTTCTGAAGAAACTTGAAGGAACTCAAGTTTTCAAATAATTTTAAGTGGCCAGCATACTATCACTAGGAAAGGTTCACGGACCACCTGGATTGCGAACCACCAGGTACGCAGAATGATCCTTGAGGCACTGGCCCATGGAGCGATGGCCAGAGCACAAGGTACATCGCGAACCGCATCTCTAAAGGACTCGTGCATGTGAAGGTCATCCATGTATCGTGTCATGAATTCAACAGTTCAAGAACGAAGAAAACAAGGAGGGTTATGCAAACCATGATCAAGAGACGAAGCCTCTGCAAAACTCAGTTGACCAAGTCTTCCGTGGGTCAGGATATCTCTACATGGGCCACCACAAATGGTTTCACGTGCCCAATAGATAAAATTTCCCCGTTGATCTATAAAATGAGAACATAAGGAATTGAAAATAATAGATAACAAAAGATTGAAGGGGGATCATAGGATGTAAGAAAGGGTTTGGAGAAGACTTCAACTTTAGTCTTGATTCATCAATGGAGCCCCAATCACGAACCATACTCTCTGTAGGTACAACCTCTTGTGAACCATAAATCGGGTGGATTGAATAATAATAATAGAATTGTGAACCTAATTGGTGATCCACAAACTACATACTTATTTTGGATGAACTCATTGCAAACGATAATCCCCTGGATTCTCCTTAAATATGGTGCTCTGCATAGTGTACCACTACACGGACTGAACCCGACACCACGTACTACAACAGTATGCAGAATGAACTCCAAGTGGGATGATGGGCCACATACCACTATGGTACACAATAGTCTATACCCATGCCCATGTACCACATCAGTACGTGGATGAACCCTCTGCCTGCATACCACTACGATATGTGGAGATTCCCCCATCCTGCATAAAAAATCTGTATCTAGAATGGGGTGTTTTTGGGTATTATTTCCTCCAGTTCCAAACTCACCCCTCCATTATCGTCCAGTCCTCCATAATCCCTCTACGAACCAATCCCCTATAATTAGGCCAAAGCCTCCTCCAAAGCCACTGGAACCATATGATCAAACCATTGGGTGAATTAATGATCCCCTATGAGTCTACATACCCATGGTAAGCGAAGTCACAAAGGCTCTCCCCAAAACAGTTCAGGTTTTGGGAATTTATATGGGTTTACATTCTCATGGTAACCTGGAGTCCAAACTTGGGATGTCAATGTGATCCTCCCCATTCTAGGGATTATGGGTGATCACTTGATTTCACATTCAATGGGGAATCATGATCTGTCGAAGGAGTTATGTTCACTTCTCCTTTGACGAGGACTGAACTCCTCCCCTTCCTAGAATGTATTATGGGGCCCTCCCACTGAGGTAAGTCCCCAATTTTATGAGGTTGAGCCACCTGATTTTCAATGTCATCTCACATTCAAAGGTTCATCACTCTGCTCCCTCTCCCACGGTCGACCTAACCTCTTTTTTCATAGGCTCTCCCTCTCCCACCAGTAAGAGAGGAAGCATGTGCTTTGTTGGATCTCTCACATCCTCTTGTTTCTCACACTAATAATGACTCACATGGGATTAGAGGTTTGTGAATATTAAAACATCCAACCCCTCTAAACTATGAGAACTCTAATTCTTGATCAAACCAGAATACTTATGACACCTACCAGAAGGACAGAGCTCAAAGGGGTAACCATCCAAAAAGGTTCAGCCAATCATGTATATCAAATGGGAAGCTTCTACGTGTAATCCCCAACCCATCTGAGCTATGAGAACTCTGATACTTGATCAAACCAGGATAATTAGGATGCCTACCAGAAGGCCCGAGCTCAAAGGGGTTCCCATCCAAAAGGGTTCACCCAATCATGTTTATCAAATTGGTAGCTTCCATGCGTAAGCCCCACATAATTCCGAACTACATGGGTTTTGATTCCACTTATGAGGATACATAGGAACCCCATATTATGGGTCGGATCCAGACATCAATTCACCTTCTGTCCCCCTGGATGATGATAAACTTCAAATCTCATTATTTTATGGCTCAAGTTAGTAGTACCTCCATAACATCCAATATATGCATGCATGTAGCCCGTGGACACACTCTTCGGGAATGAACCCAGGATTCATGAACATTTTAATGCGACTTAAATCTATAAAAGAGTCCTAGAACAGGCAATAATACTCCCATAGAAGGGGGAAGTGAGCTTGAATTACCATCCTCTCGACCAATGGAGTTCTCAAGTGTCATTGGATGAATCATCAATCAACGAGAACCTACCTTTAGAAATAAGGTCTATGAATCATCGATACTAGGGACATTGGGTGTTTCTAAATCCATGAATAAACCCGTTGGAGACCATATGAGGACGTTATATCTGAGGAGGACCAATTGTACGAGTAATTGACCCCACAAAATCACTCGCTAGGACAAACTGACTGTGGCATCTCCTTCACAATGCGAAAGGGGGGAATTGTCTAGTCCCAGTGGGGTTAATCCAACATTCTTCTAAAGGATAATGATGTCGAATAGGTTGAATCAAAAGAAATTGTGGATTTTATATAAAACCATCTCCAGAAAAAGGGATGGGTGATAATCCTCACCAGACCATTTCACCATCACCTGAAGCGTGCCACCTAGAGGGAATAACAATGATATTATTTCCTCATATGATGAGAATACTCGGGAGACTATTTCCCTTTTAAATTTTTTCTTAAGACCATGAAATATTTGATCCTTCTTACTATATGAGTCACGTACATTGGTGGAGTTCACATTAATTCTACTATACAACATTTTTGAACAATGGAATACACTAGATTAAATCTTAAAATAATGTATAATCCCCAAACAAGGAGAACAGTTAATATAAATTGAAAATTTTATGCATATATAATCTCATAATTGTAAATATGGTTTCCTTGGGGATATATTTACTTTAAAGTCCTTCATAATGGTCCTTAAATAAAATGTGAATTATCCTAAGGAAACCCCCAAGGAGTTTTCATTAAAAACAAAAATGATCCAATTTTAATGATTATGCAAGAGTTTAAATCCCCCAGAATCAACCATCTTACCTAACTAAGACTACATCGGTGAGCATTTCCCTGGCCATTTATTTCCCATTGAAACAATTTAGATAGAAAAACATGAACTAAATATTGATTTGACTAGGAAAAATACCAATATAGTGTGGAGGGAGTTCATTGGTTCTAAAATTTTTAGAATTAAAAGATTATTTATTTAATTGTTTTATATGTCATGGATTTTACATTCTTTAAAACTAATAAAATAATTATAAATGAAAAAAACATAGTAGAACAAGGATCATAATATGAGGAAACTAGAACCAATGAACTTAAACCCAGGTAACTAACTCTATCTGATTAATTAGAACCTTGGGGAGGATCTATAAAATACATAAGATATATCATTTGAATTTAGGTAAAAATAGTATATGTGAAATGATCTAATAGTCTACACAAGAAAAAAATAATGTGTGTTTAGGTTTTCCATAAAATAAGAGATAGAAAGACATGAAATAAGTTTTACCAAATGTTGATTCTTTACCTTGACTATTAAAATTAGCCCCAAGATAAACCTATTTTCCTAGGATGGTATTGTTCTATTTTCATCTACACTTATTCAATAAGTTCTTCGTAAAAACATGTCTATGAAGAATTTAATAAGTGTTAATTGACTAAGCTGAGGAAGATATTTGGGGAATTTTGAACTTTGATGAAAAAGGTGCAAATGATATATATGAAGTTTCATTATCAAGAATCAAGGAAGTGTGAAAAGGAGCTTCGGTTAAGTAATCTTATAGGAAAGTGATTTATATAAAGTTTCACTTGTTAAAATATTGATTCCACTATGATCAATTATATTTACAACCTAAAACTAGAACTTGTGCTCAAATTTAAGTGAGTTAGTGAATAAAATTCATACATGAGACATGATAATTCAAAAAATAGATTAATATATCATTTTATTCTACTTTGGTTTATGCACTTAAGTCTAGGAAAAACACATATAGTCAAATAAAAAGGATTCTTTCTATTGTTTGGGAGTACAATATTCAAATTATGGGGGAGTAATGAAACATGTCATTTTATAAATTTTTATCAATAATTCACTATGTAAATTGTCTAAAAGAATTATAAAATTTAGGTAATAATATATTTTTTATACTTTTGTTCATTTTTGGTGAATAATTGAAATTCAGATTAATTTTGTAACGCCCCGGCCCCAGTTTCCCAGAGTCGGTGCATTATTACATTACATTGGCATGATCACAAGAAAGATCAAATCTCGAAAGACCGATTGGTTTACTATCCCTGGAAACACTAGATATATTCATAAGTCTTACATTACATCATAAAAATGAAAACTACAACAAAATATTTTTTCCATAGTCCACACTCATATCCCCACATACTATCCCTGCAGGTCATTCATAAATTACTTCTTCACATCCTGGGAAAAATGAAACATTGAAATGGGTGAGCTCAAATTCCCAGTAAGGATAACAATATAGCGGAAACTTTCGTAAATAAGAATAAACATTTAAGGTAATGTATAACTAAAACAAAAGAAGTTTAAACTTGAACTTAAACATATCATGGAAAAAATAAGATGAAATAATGCCATTTACTTATTCACATGGATATTCTACTAATGGAATAATCACATGCAATATCAATAAACACTTTCATAATGATGGAATGCATAATGCCAGACTATCATAACCACATAGCCAAGGCATCATGCCAAGACTACAAATAAGATTTTTTACAAGGCCTTGTGCCAAGACACTAGTTTGTCTCATGAGACCTACCGATGCATCGAGGAGCTATAGCGGGCTCCACCTGTCACATATTAAGTCCAATTCATTCCTTATAAGAACAGGTTTAAACATAACATAAACATTCGTATTAAAACAAGCATACGAAAAGTCAATACTCTATCCATAAACCATGAATGGTATAAAAATAACACATCCACAGTCAAACAAATCACAAAACCTTCAATACAATATTGAAGTTTTGTATCATAATAAATCAACTTCAAATAAGCTTAAAATCCATCAAAGGATGTTGACATAGATGAAATCAAAACTATTTGAGAGAAATATCCCTTTTTTGAAATCATTTAAAAGTCACATAATTATAAAATAAAACATTTACATTGAAAATTTTCTTATAAGCTTGTAAGGGAAGCTTCGAAGATTTTATAACGGCGGAAAATAGCCGCACACACCGTATAAGTTAAAAAAGGCATTCTTACCTTAATTCTGTCGAAAAGGTTAAAAAGGACCTTGTTTGGAAAATGATAGAAAGATTCCTTTATAAACCTCTCATAAAAAGTAAAACAAGGGTATAAGTGACTTTAACCCATATTCTAGTAAATAGTAAAAATGTTTTGAAATTCATTTTTATTAATCATAGATGTGGATGATAAAGGGGTCCCAGTAGATAATTACGTATAAACAACCTTGGATAATGAAGAGATTGTGAAATAAACCCTTACCTTGTACTTTTCCTTGTTTGTGGGTAGGTTAACCTCCTATATAATGGTGAAATAATTGTTATTAAATTATACAAGAATCATATACATTAATATGATATCATATATGATCTTTTAACATTGATTTGTTAATAATATCTTAGTATTATCGTTGTTTCAGGTGTTAACTTACTCGTTTTCTTTTATATGTTTTGTTACGTAAGTCATGTTTGTCATGGATAGGTTGTATCTTAATCATATCCAGAATTTTATAAAGTCCTTATATACTATTATTAATCAACAAATGAGAATTATACTTGAATGGATACGATGGAGAATGAATCTCATCGCGTTCGTGGAGACGGTAGTCCGTACGTACGCACGAGCGACAATATCATTCTTTTGATATTAAAATAATATATAATTGGATGGTATATCATATATACAGAATCATTATCATGTTATATTTTTTATTTACATGAATTACACATCATTATTATACCCATCCAAATAATAATTTATTGAATAACAATTACACCACGATGTGGAGACGGTAAGCCGTACGTACACACGTATAGTGACATGTTATTCAAAGGATGGATAGAATACTGAAATATGGTTGTAAAATGTTTATAATAACATCAAATTATATATAATATACTGGAGTTATTATTTTATAATGGTAATAACAAAGAAAGAATAAGTGGAAGAAGAAAGGAACTTGAAAAAGGGTGGTGAAATCATTACCTCTTCTTCGGGTTATTCCTTTTGATTTGATCAAAAGGGATCCTTAAGTTGGATTTCTGAAAACAGTAATGCCTCTAGGATGAAGTTATGGAAGTTTAGAGAGTATTTGGTCAGATTTTGGCCGAACCAAAAGTATTTGAAGGTGTGAGTTAATGAGAAGGGAGAGTGCCCTTTTATAAGAGGGGTGAGGGGCACCTTTGGAAAAGCTAGAAATATTATTTTATAATAAATTCATATTAGGTTTATAATGGCTCCAAAGTGGATTATTTAAAGGTTAAGGTGGTGATGGGTCGAAAAACACTCAACCAATAGAATTTAGACAGGTTTGTGTTACTATATTAACCTTATCATTAAGTATTAACTCTTAGTTAATTAGTTTTACTTTTACAATGTCTCTTTGTATTTTTATATTATATGGTTAATAAACTTACTATATACATCCAAGAGACCCCCAAGTGGTCCATTAATGATATAAATATCATTATATAAGTATCTTGGCCGAACCATAGATTTTTAGGAATTTAATATCAATTAATAATATAATATTTATTTTAAAAACTCTTTTATGCCAATTTTGACACTATTCAATAATTGATTTTTTTAAAACTCATAACAGACTGATTACTTCAAAAAAAGTTACTTAAGTCAATAATAACATGTCATATTAACCTATAAAATTATTTTAATTCATAAAAAGTCTCAAATTATATTTATTTGGGTATTTATAATATCAAATATTTTAATTTTTCACTATTATGGTAATTACTGCATCATCATTGTGTCATAAATAAATTAAATTATTTAATTTCTAAAAATTATAAATAAAATATCATTATTTAGGAAATATTATTATATTTCTAATGATTATTTACTATCGAATTTATCTTATGTGTAACCCTATATTAAAAATGTTTTAGTAAATAAACATTGATTTTAACTCTTTTAACTCTTCTTTGAATTAAATAATAATAAATGTCCTAATCTAATCCAAGTGGACCTAAATGATAATATTTTATTCCTAAGGTTGTTTTTGGTCGATATAAACTTGTCTAATAGAATTAGGAAATGTGTTAGGGTAATATTAATATCATTTTTACTCTTAATTACCCTATTTACTTTTAACCGTGGTAAATAAAAGTAAAAAGTTACTATTCGCCAAAAATTATTTTCATCTCATTGAATCACATTTCACTCCTTGATATTAACCATGTCTCTCGGATTTTCGAAATTCCACTCACAGAAGCGGTAAAATTAAGTTTTATGAAAAATTTAGTTTTTTAACTACCACTTAGTGGTTTCACTATTCATTAAAAAAATGAATGTTTCCAGAAAAATACCAAAAATTAGGCCTAAGATATATTTGATATTATGAATTCAAAAACGATTTCTATTTTACCAAATTAAAAACATATTAGTTGCATTAATTAATTTAAAAATTAATTCCTGTCGTCAAAACAAATAACGTGTTTTTAAGAGATAATAACTATCAAAAGATTGACACTTGTTTATGTCCGGTTTAATTGTGAAATTATGTACAATGACCAAAATTGTATTAAATTGTAAAAATATATTATAAATATACTTTAAAACCACTCAAATTCATAATTTATCAATATAAATTATTTCAATTAAAAAAGTTGTTTTTAATTAAAATTTAGTAATTTTCACTATTTATCAAAATATAAATGTTATCTGAAAAGTTCCAAAATTTTACCCTAGGCTAAATTTGATACTCTGAATACAAAAATGAAGACCATTTTGAGAGATAAAATTTATTAAATTTCAAAAAGTAGGTATTAATATTTATAATGGCTAGTTTGATTGGTTTTGGTGTGTGTTAGAATTCGAAGTTGCGTACAACACATGCTACTGTATTATTCAAAGGAAAGCGTACCGTGGAAGCTTGGGATTTTTAATTGTAAATTTTTGATGTCACCATTCTAAAAAGTAAATTTATTTAGTCAAATTCAATATATAAAAGTTTAAAATATTGGATTTAAAAAGGGTTAACTATTAAAAGTTAGTGAAAGTGCAATACTGAAAATGAATTTGTTCTTACATTATATATAAGAAACTCATAATATGGATTCTAAAATTATAAGGATTATATAAAGTTTAAAATTTAGTTAATACTATTCAAAACCTCTTTTGAACGGCTTGTTTGGTAAGTCATGGTGCGCTTGAACTCGGTGTTACGTGTAGTGCAAGTTATTGAATTATTTTGAAGAAATAACACACTATGAAATCTTGGGGTGTTACATTCTCCCCTCCTTCAGTAAATTGCGTCATCATAATTTGAAATTGTTCTTAGAAAATAAAAGTTTGAATATAGAAAATATCATTGTGGGAAAACCCACATCAGAAATTGGGTTAATAAAATTTAGTCCTAATAAGAGGAAAAGAGAAATGAAAGGGTCACCACCAAATTATGATCTCTATTCGGAGAACATTGGTGGAAATTAGAGACATATAATTGGAGGAAAATGTAAATATTTATAGGTATTGATTGAGATCATCAATCACAAACAAGTGTAAAATTGAGGGTCTTAAATTCATAAATCTATGATGATTTAAAATACCATCGGTTCAGTAAAACATATGGTATTAGGATAACAAATTTTTTTGTTTTAAGATCCCTTCACTACAGTATAAGAATTAATTTCATCATTGAATAAGAGAATTAGAAAAATATATACTTGACAAGTAGAGTCTCATCCTTTAACTAAGTTCTACCACAAACTCATCTTTCACTCTAAAAGATAAAAGAACTTAAAAATAATATTCTATTTATCCTATTCGTATAGGGTTAAAAAAATGAATTTATAATTCATATAGAAGAACCATTAATAAAATGACATTATTCAATCCAGGACATCATGTGGGTCAGTGGTAGGTGATACACCCTTGTCGCCCTTCAGTTGTGGGTTCAAGTTTCGCGACCTTGCCGGACGCGACGGGTTGCCGCCCGACCTTCGGGTTGTCCTTTTATGGTAATCCAAAATAATCCAAACTAGAACTATCCAAAATACTTCAGTCCAAAATTTATAAGGACAGAAAACACAATGAAGATCTTTTTTTCCGCGTAATAACATGTGAACACCTTCATCATGTATTCTTTTAAAACACTTCAACATCCTGAATTACCATAAAACCTTATTGATTACATTCATGATCCCTCATTCCTTAAAGAACAATATATATACTCCTTCAATCCAAAAATGTTGTATAACCCAATAATGATGGAATATACAAATCATTTATCAGTTTCAAGGTAGTCAAAAATATCCAATATAATTTATCCAAATCAATCATGTATTATTCTAAAATCACTACCTCGGTATCAGAACCGTATTATGTTTTATCTTTCTCTCAACCATATTTTTTCCAAAAATTTAACCTGTTATTGAGTAAATTTTCTTTGTTCCACACAATATTAAGTTCTTAATGAAATAGTACTGTAGTACAATCCTTATATACTCCATAATTATTTTAACAAGTACATTGTTGATACAACACTCAAATGACATAATCAACATAAGAACTCTAATCATTACTCTTCATTTGTGGTAGTATCATAACTTGATTATTATCTAATAGAATCATTTGAGGCATAGTCTGATGACTGGGACATAGGTTCGCGTAGTGTCCAAACTTATTGCAAAAGAAGCATTGTACATTTGAAACCATTTTCTTACCCTTGTTGTCACGTACTTTGTGCCCTTTTCCTCCACAATTATAACAAACTCTCATTCCTTTCAGGCAATTTCCAGGGTGTTTCTTCCCAAAATTATCACATATGAAAAAATTCTTCTTTTCCCTCTTCCCTTTATCCATCTTTATCTCTTCCATCATTTTCTTCTCTTGCTTCCCTTAAAAACCATAGGAATCAGTAAACTCTTTACTTATCTTATCAACACATGATATTATTTCTTCATATGATGATAATACATCGGAGACTATTTCTCTTATAAATTCTGGTTTAAGACCATGAAAGATGTGATCCTTCTTTCTCTTTGGATCATGTGCATTGCTGGAGTTCTCATTCCTTCTACTGGGCGCCATTTCTAAACAATGGAATACAATAGATTAGTTTATGAATAACAATAACTAATTCCAAACTTGTAAAACACAAAACAAAAATTAAATAGTTTATGGATATAATCCATAATCAAAAAAATGTCCCTTTTGAGGAAGTATATACTCATAAACCCTTCATAATGGTTTGTAAAGAAAATGAGAATTATCCTAAGCATATCCCCCGGGAGTGTCGTAACCAAGAGTGTAGCAAGGCCCATTGTCATGCACCAGTTCCCATTTGAGTCTAGCTCAAAGCGATGTTTTCGGGTTTTACCCCTAGGTACATATGTGCCAGAGCCACCTCTACCTGCTCGTATCCAAACAGGGATGTATTTCTTGGAAAACTCACAAAATCTTTACAATACCAAAATTCTAGGAAGTTCTTCTATACTCATCCTCAAAGTTAATCTTAGGCATACGTGCTCTAATCAGAGTTTATCTAAATCTAGCTTCTAAGGTTTGTACTAAACTTCCTATGATACAAACTGTAACGCCCCGACCCCAGTTACCCAGAGTCGGTGCATTATTACATAACATTGGCATGATCACAAGAAAGATCAAATCTCGAAAGAC
Source organism: Viscum album (assembly GCA_963277665.1). Lineage (NCBI taxonomy): Eukaryota > Viridiplantae > Streptophyta > Magnoliopsida > Santalales > Viscaceae > Viscum > Viscum album. The sequence continues at coordinate 1,253,793,249 of OY728151.1, read as the reverse complement.
CGATTGGTTTAGTAGCCTTGGAAATACTAGATATATTCATAAGTCTTACATTACATCATAAAAATTAGAACTACAACAAAATATTTTCTTCATAGTCCACACTCATATCCCCACATACTATCCCTACAGGTCATTCATAAATTACTTCTTCACATCCTGGAAAAAATAAAACATTGAAAGGGGTGAGCTCAAATGCCCAGTAAGGATAACAATATAGCGGAAACTTTCATAAATAAGAATAAACATTTAAGGAAATGTATAACTAAAAAAATCCTTTTAAACTTTAACTTAAACATAGCATGGAAAAAATAAAATGAAATAATTCCATTTACTTATTCACATGGATATTTTACTAATCTAATAATCACATGCAATATCAATAACCACTTTCGTAATGATGGAATGCATAATGCCAGACTATCATAACAACATAGCCAAGGCCTCATGCCAAGACTACAAATAATATTTTGACAAGGCCTTATGCCAAGACAAAAGTTTGTCTCACAAGACTTACCGATGAATCGAGGAGCTATAGCGGGCTCCACCCGTCACATATTAAGTCCAATGCATTCCTCATATAAACATGTTTAAACATAACATAAACATTCGTATTAAAACTAGCATACAAAATGTCAATACTCTATCCATAAACCATGAATAGTATAAAAATAACACATCCACAGTCAAACAAATCACAAAACCTTCAATACAATATGGAAGTTTTTTATCATAATAAATCAACTTCAAATAAGCTTAAAATCCATCAAAGTATGTTGACATAGATGAAATCAAAACTATTTGAGAGAAATATACATTTTTTTGAAATCATTTAGAAGTCAAATAATTATAAAATTAAACATTTACATTGAAAATTTTCTTATAAGATTGTAAGGGAATCTTCGAAGATTTTATAACGGAAGAAAATATCTGCACCCATCGTATAAGTTAAAAAAGGCATTCTTACCTTAATTCTGTCGAAAAGGTTAAAACGGACCTTGTTTGGAAAAAAACAGAAAGATTCCTTTATAAACCTCTTATAAAAATTAAAACAAGGGTATAAATGACTTTAACCCATATTCTAGTAAATAGTAAAAATGTTTTGAAATTCATTTTTATTAAACATGGATGTGGATGATAAAGGGGTCCCAGTAGATAATTATGTATAAACAACCTCGGATAATGAATAGATTGTGAAATAAAACTTTACCTTGTACTTTTCCTTGGTTGAGGGTATGTTAACCTCCTGTATAATGGTGAAATAATTGTTATTAAATTATACAAGAATCATATACATTAATATGATATCATATATGATCTTTTAGCATTGATTTGTTAATAATATCTTAGTATTATCGTTGTTTTGGGTGTTAACTTACTCGTTTTATTTTATATGTTTTGTTATGTAAGTCGTGTTTATCATGGATAGGTTGTATCTTAATCATATCCATAATTTTATCAAGTCCTTAGATACTATTATTAATCAACAAATGAGAATTATACTTGAATGGATACGATGGAGAATGAATCTCATCGCGTTCGTGGAGATGGTAGTCCGTACGTACGCACAAGCGACAATATCATTTTTTGATATTAAAATAATATATAATTGGATGTTATATCATATATAAAGAATAATTATCATTTTATATTTATTATTTACATGAATTACTCATCATTGTTATACCCATCCAAATAATAATTTATTGAATAACAATTACACCACGACGTGGAGACAGTAAGCCGTACGTACGCACGTATGGTGACATGTTATTCAAAGGATGGATAGAATACTGAAATATGGTTGTAAAATGTTTATAATAACATTAAATTATATATAATATACTGTAGTTATTATTTTATAATGGTAATAACAAATAAATAAGAAGTGGAAGAAGAAAGCAACTTGAAAAAGGGTGGTGAAATCATTACCTCTTCTTCGGGTTCTTCCTTTTGATTTGATCAAAAGGGATCCATACGTTGCCTTTATGACTAAATTAAGGCCTCTAGGATGAAGTTAGGGAAGTTGAGAGAGTATTTGGGCAGAGTTTTTCTGAACCAAAAGTCTTTGATGGTGTGAGTTAATGAGAAGGGAGAGTGCCCTTTTATAAGAGGGGTGAGGGGCACCTTTGGAAAAGCTAGAAATATTATTTTATAATAAATTCATATTCGGTTTCTAATGGCTCCAAAGTGTATTATTTAAAGGTTAAGGTGTTGATGTGTCTAAAACCACTCAACCAAGAGAATTTAGATAGGTTTGGGTTACTATATTAACCTTATCACTAAGTATTAACTCTTAGTTAATTAGTTTCACTTTTAAAATACCTCTTTGTATTTTTATATTATATGGTTAATAAACATACTATATACATCCAAGAGACCCCCAAGTGGTCCATTAATGATACACCTATCATGATATAAGTCTCTTGGACGAACCGTATATTTTTAGGAATTCAATATCAATTAATAATATAATATTTATTTTAAAAACTCTTTTATGTCAATTTTGACACTATTCAATAATTGATTTTTTTAAAAATCATAACAGAATTATTACTTCAAAAAAAGTTAATTAATTCAATACTAACATGTCATATTAACCTATAAAATTAGTTTAATTCATAAAAAGTCTCAAATTATATTTATTTGGGTATTTATAATATAAAATATTTTAATTTTTCACTATTATTGTAATTACTGCATCATCATTGTGTCATAAATAAATTAAATTATTTAATGTCTAAAAATTATAAATAAAATATAATTGTGTAGGAAATATTTTTATCTTTCTAATTAATATTTACAATCGAATTTATCTTATGTGTAACCCTATATTAAATTTTTTTTAGTAAATAAACCTTGATTTTATCTCTTTTAACTCTTTTTGAATTAAATAATAATAAATGTCCTAATCTAATCCAGTTGGACCTAAATGATAATATTATATTCATAAGGTTTATTTTGGTCGAGATACACTTGTCTAATAGAATTAGGACATGTGTTAGGGTAATATTAATATCATTTTTACCCTTAATTACCCTATTTACTTTTAACCGTGGTAAATAAAAGTAAAAGGTTACTATTCACCAAAAATTATTTTCATCTCATTGAACCACATTTTACCCTTGATATTAACCATGTCTCTTGTATTTTTTAAATTCCCCTCACAAAAGAGGTAAAATTAAGTTTTATGAAAAATTCAGTTTTTTTAACTACTACTTAGTGGTTTCACTATTCATTAAAAAATGAAAGTCTCCAGAAAAATACCAAAAATTATGCCTAAGCTATATTTGATATTATGAATTCAAAAATGATGTCTATTTTACCAAATTCAAGACATAACAGTTGCATTAATTAATTTAAAAATTAATTCCCGTCATCAAAACAAATAGCGTGTTTTTAAGAGATAATAACTATCAAAAGATTGACACTTGTTTATGTCCGGTTTAATTGTGAAATTTTGTACAATGACCAAAATTGTATTAAATGGTAAAAATATATTCTAAATATACTTTAAAACCACTTAAATTCATAATTTATCAATATAAATTATTTTGATTAAAAAAGTTGTTTTTAATTAAAATTTAGTAATTTTCACTATTCATCAAAATATAAATTTTATCCGAAAAGTTCCAAAATTTCACCTTAGGATAAATTCAATACTCTGAATACAAAAATGAAGTCCATTTTGAGAGATAAAATTTATAAAATTTCAAAAAGTAGGTATTACTATTTATAACAGCTAGTTTGATTGGTTGTGGTGTGTGTTAGAACTCGATGTTGCGTACAACACACGCTACTGTATTATTCAAAGGAAAGCGTATCGTGGAATATTGGGATGTTTCATTGTAAATTTTTGATGTCCCCATTCTAAAAAGTAAATTTATTTAGTCAAATTTAATATATAAAAGTTTAAAATATTGGATTTAAAAATGGTTCACTATTAAAAGTTGGTAAAAGTGCAATACTGAAAATGAATTTTTTCTTACATTATATCTAAGAAACTCATAATATGGATTCTAAAATTATAAGGATTATATAAAGTTTAAAATTTAGTTAATACTCCTCATAACATCTTTTGAACGACTTGTTTGGTAAGTCATGGTGCGCTTGAACTCGGTGTTACGTGTAGTGCAAGTTATTGAATTATTTTGAAGAAATAACACACTATGAAATCTTGGGGTGTTACAAATTTTATGATTGAAGTGATGAAAATTAATTTGGAATTTAATTTATTTAAGCTTGTTCTATAAATGTTTTATTAATTTTTGGAACTAAATGGATTGCGTTTCATTATATCTTTAATGTAAACCATTGATTAATTATCATATACAATCAGTATATATATGTATTTATAGTAGTCCATAATATTTTGATATTGGAAATGAAGTGCATCGTTCATGGAGACGGTAGGCTGTACGTACACATGAATGCTACTTTCATTTATTTATTGTATTAAAAGAATTAAAAATAAATGATACATATGCATATTATAATTCTAGAATCACATTTATGTTGTATATGTTACATAGTTTTATTAAAACCATCCTTTATGTGTTCAATGTATGTTAAGAATGAGTCATATTTCTTTTAGTGGCTGGTAGTCAACACTTCCTCAAACGAAATTATAGTATTTACACAGGATGTAATGCATAAAGGTATGTTCTAAATAAAAATTAAAGATTTATAAAGATATTATAAATATCATATATAACATATATAAACATATTTTCTATCTTAAAGGCCACCATGATATGTGGTAAAGTAAAATTGAACAATCATCGTTTCGTGAGGCAGTAGTTTACCGTACATAGAAACAATATGTTTGTTACCCATTAGATGGAGGTGTGTGTGTAAGTTTAGATATATCCATTTACATAAAAACATACTAGTATATTTATGATATTTTTGTTGTAATATAATAATGTAATAAATTGATTTTAGGGGCTTGATAGTGGAAATGAAACTAGAGAGCTTGAGAGAAGACGTTACGTCTTAATTGGTAACTTGTTTTGGTTTGTACCAAAAGACTTACTTGGAAGGATTACACAAAAAATGGAGGATTCAATGTGGAGGGGAGGGATTTTGGGAATCTATTTTTTCAGTGATTGGCTGAATATAAGTAGTTTGAGAGTTATGAGGAATAGGGAGAGGTGGTGACCTTTTATAGGGAAAGTGAAGGACTAACTTAGAATTTTTGGTACCATGTTAGGTGTATACATGTTCTTACCTAACAAAAAGTCATAAAAAACCATCCAAACTCAATAATTTAATGTATAGTGTAACACCCCGAACCCAGTTATCTAGAGTCGGTGCATTATTACATAACATTGGCATGATCACAACAGATAATGTCTTGAAAACCCGATTATTTTAGTATCCTTGGAAACACCAGATATGTTCATAAGTCTTACATTATATCATAAAGTGAAAAACTAAAACAACATAGTCTCCATAGTCCACACTCATATCCCCTCAAACTACCCCTGCAGGTTAGTCATAAAATACTTCTTCACATCCTGGGAAAAATAAAACATAGAAAGGGGTGAGCTCAGATGCTCAGTAAGGATAACAATATAGAGGAAACTTTCATAAATAAGCATAAACATTTAAGGGAATGTATAACTAAAAAAAATCCTTTCAAACTTGAACTTCAGCATAATATGGAAAAAATAAAATGAAATAATTCCATTTAATTATTCACATGAATATTATACTAGTCCAATAATCACATGAAATATTAATAACCACTTTCATAATGATGGAATGCATAATGCCAGACTATCATAATCACATAGTCAAGGCTCTGTGCCAAGACTACAAATTAGATTTTGTCAAGGCCTTGTTCCAAGACACTAGTTTGTCTCAGGAGACCTGTCGATGCATCAAGGAGCTATAACAGGCTCCACCCATCACTTACTAAGACCAATGCATTCATCATATGAAAAGTTTGAAACATAACATAAACATTCGTATTAAAACTAGCATATGAAATGTCAATACTTTATCCACAAACCATGAAAGGTATAAAAATATCACGTCCACAGTCAAACATAACTCATTAAATACAATATGGAAGATTGTATTGTAATATATTAACCTCAATCGAGAATAATTAAGGATATTGACATAGATGAAAATAATCATCAAAACTATTTGAGAGAAATATACCCCTTTTTCTTTAAAACACTTAAAAGTCACACTCTTTGTCAAGAATCCATTTAAAAATAGATTTTTGAATCAAAGTGTCCCATACCACTTTGAAACTTTTAAAAGGAATTTTAATTTTAAAACATTAATGTCCATATAAATAAATCCTTAAAACCATTTTTAAAACATGGACATTAATGATAAATATTTAGAATAATAAATCATTAAAACATTTTAAAAATGATATTTTAGTTAGAGTTCCTAACCAAAAGAGAGACACTTGAATAAAAATAATTGAGGTAATCAAAACATTGTAATATCATGAGAATAAAGGGATTCATGATATACTATTTCAAAGTACATTATATACACCACATAAAAGTGATTTGGTGTATAACAACAAAGAAGACTCAATGGAATGTAAATTGAGATGAAATATCTTATAAATAACATATACTTAGGTTAAGGATAAATCAATAACATAATTATGTGTGAAAAATATAAATACACTCAATATGATTGGATATTATGTGTAAATCAATCATAGGACAGTCACATATATTCTTATAAAAACAACACCAATGAATTGGATATTTAACTCAACAAATGGAGATTGAGTTAAAATTACTCTTATCAAGTTGATATCGATGACTTGATAATTTTTAACAATGGAGTGATTTTGTGTATAAAAAGTATATCCATAGAAAGGGGAGAGGAAATTATGACATAAGAAAATGAATAGTGATTCCACACATAATATTGGAGTAAAATAATTAATGAAGTATGCGTAAAGCCGAATGAGTGGAAATTGCACTTACAAATTCCCTCATAGATTTGGTAACATATGAAACATACACCCATGAAAGAAGTATCATAAAATTATAATGTAAATATCGATAAATTAAATTATATTACACAATCAATACAATCATGGGCAGTACACACACCACATGCAATAAATAAGTGGTGAATAATGGAAATCTCACGGAATTAAAAGTGAGATAAGAAACCCCTTACTTTGTAATTTTTCCTTGGTTGAGGGTAGGTTAACCTCCTGTATAATGGTTAAATAATTGTTATTAAATTATAAAATAATAATATACATTAATATGATATCATATATGATCTTTTAATATTTCTTTGTTAATAATATCTTAGTATTATTGTCGTTTCAGGTGTTAATAGATTCATTTTCCTTTATATTCTTTGTTATGTGAGTCATATGTGTTATGAATGGGATGTATCTTATTCATATACAGAATTATATCATGTCTATAAAGATTATTTTTAACCTTCAAATGAAATTTAGCCTTGAATGGATACGATGGGGAATGAATCTCATCACGTTCGTGGAGACGGTAATCTGTACGTACACACGAGCGACAATATCATTATTTTGATATTAAAATAATATATAATTGGATGGTATATCATATATAAAGAATAATTATCATGTTATATTTATTATTTACATCAATTACACATCATTATTATAACCATCCAAATAATAATGTATTGAATAACAATTACACCACGTCGTGGAGACGGTAGTCCGTACGTACGCACGTATGGTGACATGTCATTCAAAGGATGGATAGAATAATGAATATGGTTGTACCATATTAATAATAACATCACAGTATATATAAGATACTGGAGTTATTATTTTAGAATGGAAACAACAAAGAGATAGTAAGTGTAAGAAGAAAGGAACTTGAAAGAGGTGGTGAAATATTTACCTCTTCTTCGGGTTGTTCCTTTTGATTTGATCAAAAGGGCTCCTTAAGTTGGATTTTTGACTAAAGGAAGGCCTCTAGGATGAATTAAGGGAAGTTGAGAGGAAATTTGGGAAGTTTTTTACCAAGCCAAAAGGCTTTGAAGGTATGAATTAGAGAGAAGGGGGAGTGCCCTTTTATAAGAGGGGTGAGGGGCACCTTAGGAAAATCTAGAAATACTATTTTATAATAAAATCATTTTCGGTTTCCAATGGCTCTAAAATGTATTATTTAAAGTATAATGTGGGGATGAGTCGAAAACCACTCAACCAATAGGTTTTAGATAGGTTTGGGTCACTATATTAACTTTATCTTCTAGATTTAACTCTTAGTTAAATAGTTTGACATTTACCATGTCTCTTTGTATTTTTATATTATATGGTTAATAAAATTTCTATATACTTACAAGCGAACTCCAAGTGGTTCATTAATGATAAAAATATCATTATATAAGTCCTTTGGATGAACCTTATATTTTTAGGAATAGAATATCAATTAATAATATAATATTTGTTTTAAAAACTCTTTTATGTCAATTTTGGAACTATTTGGTATTTTGTTTTTGCTAAATTCATAAAAACATTATTACTTTGAAACAAAATTCATCTAACCGACCCAAATATGTTATATTAAACTATAAAATTAGTGTAATTCATAAAAAGTCTCAAATTACATTTATTTGGATATTTATAATGTCAATTATTTTAATATTTCCTTAATTAGGCAATTACTGCATCACCATTATGTCATAAATAAGTTAAATTATTAAATGTCTAAAAATTATAAATAAAATAAAATTTTATAGGAAATATTTTTATCTTTCTAATGAATATTTTTAATCGAATATATTTTATGTATAACCCTATATTCAAAATGTTTTTGTTATTAAACTTTGATTTTAACTCTTTTAACTCTTCTTTGAATTAAATAATAATAAATGTCCTAATCTAATCCAAATGGACCAAAGAGGTTCATATTTTATTTTAATATTTTTTTTGGTCGAACTATACTTATCCAATAGAATTAGGACATGTGTTAGGGTAATAATAATATCATTTTTACCCTTAATTACCCAATTTACTTTTAATCATGGTAAATAAAAGTAAAAGTTACTATTCAACAAAAATTATTTTTATCATATTGTACCACTTTTTACTCCTTTATATTAACCGTGTCCCTTGGATTTTTGAAATTTCACTCACAGAAGCGGTAAAATTATGTTTTATGTGAATTTTCAAATTCTTCTAGGAGGTGGGTAAAAGATGGTGAAAATTTAAATAAACCTTTTATATATCTAAAATTATTATAAACTTTCTCCAATGAATTACATTGAAATTATATAGGTATTATGTATCTATTTTGACCAAAAATAATTTTAAATAAAATAAATAATTATTTAAATAAAATTTCGGTTTTTAACTATAACTCAGTGTTTTTCACTATTCATTAAAAATTGAATGTTTTCAGAAAAATACCAAAAATTCACCATAAGATAATTTTGATGTTACAAATCCAAAAATGAAGTCTATTTTGAAAGATAAAATTTATAAAATTTCAAAAAGTTGGTATTACTATTCATACCGGCTAGTTTGATTGGTTGTGGTGTGTTAGAACTCGAAGTTGCGTACAACACATGCTACTGTATTATTCAAAGAGAAGCGTACCATGTAATCTTGGGGGGGTTACATATAGGGACTAAATATGGCCATGAAATGGTGTTTGGATAATTTTATTGGTCATTTGGGCCCTTAATTTAAAGGTTTAATCTTATTAAGCTAAATTTTACCTTAACAATTATAACTAATTTTAATTACTTTCAATAATATTTTTGGTAAAGAACTATGTTGAAATTATTAGAAATTAGAAATTATTTTGATTAAAAATATTGAATCCATTTTTCCAAATTCCAATCATAGAAGTGGAAAAAATTAAATTAAAATTCATCCCATAAGCGGGAGGACAACACGAGTTTTTAAAGTAAAAACGTCACAATGTTTTCTATTTTTTTAATGTCAATTTCAAATTGATATTGATTATAATAAACTAATTTGGATTAATTTATAAAAAAATTATATAATTACACTTTAAAAACCAATATAAAACAGAATTTAAACTTATAAAAAAATCAGATGAAAAAGCAGTTTTAAACTAAAAGGTAGTATGTTTAACATTTCATTAAAAATGATATGTTTCCAAAAAATATAAAACAATTCACCATAACCTAATTATTATGCCTATATTTCAAATATGAAGTTTATTTTTTCATATTAAATTAATTAAACTGTCAAAATTCAGATTTAAAATGGGTTCTCCATTAAAAGGCGGTAAAATTGCCTTTATAAAAAAATACGTTTTTATGTGTAAAATTTGGTTTGTTCTTATATTATGAATATAAAACATAATGGATGAATATAAAAATTATTTAACTGAATATATAACATATATATTTCATTAAAACAATTTACTAATTGTAATTAACTATTTTTATTAGGACGAAACTCCTTTGGAATCATATAAAAAGTAATATTTCTTTTTATATCCATGTAGTTCTTACTTTCATTTCTATGTAGTTGGTAACCGATAAATTAATTTTATATTTATATAAACCATAAATTTTCATTTGTTAGATACTATTATTCATAATTGTTTGTTTATATATTATTATATTAAATAATAATATTTTAATAATATATTATTGTTCAGTAAAACTCTGTCTTTCGTGTAATGAAAGCCATCGAAGAAGGTCTATGTTGAGTGTTACACACACTAACATGGTGTTGCGTGAATTAAAAAATATATAATATATAAAATATTTCTAAACTAGTAAATATATTTTAAAGTATCACAATATTATATCCCCTTACATGCTAGAATTCACTTGTCATGCACACTGTCGAATATAAGGTTCTTACTTTAAAATTTCAGGGTGTTATATTCTACCCCCCTTAATTAAATTGAATCCTTGAAATTTAAACATGATCTTGGTGATATAGGGATTGAAAATAAACTATTTTTGAAAGAACCACATTGTAAAAAGGGTTAGTATCACATATTATTTATAAGATAGAAAGATAAGTGCAATGTTCACGTAACTAGGTTCCATAGTAGGTGAACATAGGTTGTAAATGGAAACATGGATACAGAGGGAAAATATAAAAATCATATTCTAATGGAGTTGAGTAATTATTTCACTCCTTAAGAATATAAGTAAATATACTTACTCGATATGTTTCTATAATCACAATATTTTCTTTTAGTCATGCCTTGAACTATTTAGACACCATCTCTTAGAATTGGATGCATCATATGGAGAATTAATACGTTAACCTGAAAAATCTCATCTAATGATCAACTTAAACCATTTCATAAATGGTTAAATTTTAAGAAATATTATAATCCAATAAATTAGAAAGTATTTTACTAAATTTTCACTATGAAAATATCATTAGACTCTAGTCTACATGAAGAAGCTTTAAATTTTCACATTCCAAACATGTGAATAACATCATCATGTATCATCTTGTAATATGGTAATAACTTTAATTTCCATATAACCTTATTTGAAACATGAATTTTCCATTATTCCTTATTCCTTATGTAATTCATATGTTATGGGATATATTCCTTGAATCCAAAAGTGTTTTAAACACCATCAGTGATAAAATATACCACTTGTCGACAATTAATTAATCAGTTCCACGGTACTCAGTACTTTTATAAATCAATCATTTCTTCATCATTATGTCAACATCATCTTCTATGGACTGGAAAATGCTTTGGTAGAAGAATTTAGGGAGTTAAACTCTAGGGTCATGCTGTGCAGAAGATTCTCATTGGTGTGCATAGAAGTGGAGTAAGATTCTGAGGTGTTGATCTGATCCTTGCAATGAAAAGTTGAGCCACCTTGGTCCTTGATCTACCTTATTATAAGTTGCAATGTGGAACTCAATAATTGGTGTTTGGTGATTCATATCCCAAGAGAGGCCAATCTTTTAGTTGATTCTCTTTCTTAGGGTAGAATCCCGGAGGAACCCTTTGTGGTGTTTTCTATCGGGGGGTCATTACCTTGGGAATGTAATGAGTTTGTTTGAGGGGATTCCCTTGGGATACATCACTTTAGACCTCTTTTACTACTTTCTATATAGAAGGGCTTTCTTTCCCTTTCCAGTAAATTATAAAAAATTCAATTTTCGATCGATTGATGTCAACATCAGGAACATATTAAGGGTTATCTTTCTCTCAGTAACCTTTTTATGAAAATTTTAACATTATAATTAATAACTTTTCTTTGCACCATTCAACATATGATCTTAAATCCATAATTAAAACATACTGGAGTACAATTATCATATATTCCCTAATTATTATAACCATTACATTACTAAAAAATATTAAAATGACATAATTATTTAATAGGAAGATTAATCATTCCTCATAATCTATGGAAGTATCATAACTTGATCATTATCCAATATTATCATTTGGGGTATATTCCTTTAACGTTTTGGACATTGATTCACATAGTTTCACATATCTTTATAGATGAAGAATTTTACATTTGAAACCTTTTTCTTACCCTTACAATCATGAACTTAGTATCCTTTTTATCCACACTTATAAAAAACCCACAATCCCTTCATGCAAGTACCAGAGTGTTTATTTCCAAAATTATCACATGTTGGAAAATATTTTTTCCCCTTCATCTTCTTTGACTCATTCCCTATTTCACGGTGCTCAGATGACCTCTTATTTTCTTGGTTTCCTTCAAATAAATAGGAATTGGATAATTATTTACCTATATCTTTAGCACATGTTATTATTTCCTAATATGATGAGAATACTAGGGAGACTATTTTCCTTTAAAATGTGGGCTTAAGACCATGAAAGACATGATCCTTCTTCTCTTTATGTCACATGCATTGGTGGAGTTCACATTACTTGTACTAGGAAACATTTTTAAATAATGGAATACACTAGATTAAATCATAAAATAATGTATAATCCCAAAAATAGTGGAACACTCAACAGAAATTGAAAATTTTATGCATATGTAATATCATAATTATAAATATGGTTTCTTTGGGGATATCTTTACTTTAAATTCCTTTATAATGGTTTGTAAATATAATGTGAATTATCCTATGTGTATCCCCCAGGAGTGTCAAACCAGGTGCTTAGTAAGGCCCATTTTCATGTACCAGGTTACCTCAAGTTAGGTACGGAACACCTTTTCAGAGTTATTACTCCAAGGTACATTTAGGCCAGAACCATTTCCACTTTTTGTATCCAGATAGGGGTGTATTATAATGCCCCAACCCCAGTTACCCCGAGTCAGTGCATTATTACATAAAATTTAAATGATACAATGAATCATGTATTGAAAGACTGATCAGTTTAGTAGCCCTAGAAGTACTAGATACATACATAAGTTTTACATTACATCGTAAAATAAAAAAAACAACATTGTGTCCCATTTGAACACTATTATATCCCATAAACTATTCCTGTAGGTTAATCATAATATACTTCTTCACATAAAAGTAAAAATAAAACATAAGAAATGGGTGAGCTCAGATGCCCATTAAGGATAACAATATAGGAGAAACTATCATAAATAAGTATAAACATTTAAGGAAATGTATAAGACTAAAACAAAATACTTTTAAACTTAAAAATCATCATAATATGGAAACAATTAATCAAATAATTCCATTTACTTATTCACATGGATTTTCTATTAGTTGAACAATCGCATGTAATATCAATAGAAAATTTCATAATGATGGAATAAATAATGCTAGACATCATAACCACATAGTCAAGGCCTCATGCCAAGACTACCAGTAAGATTTTTTCAAGTACTTGTGCTAAGAAAACAGTTTTTCTCATGAGACCTTTTGATGCATTAAAGAGATATATCGAGCTCCACCCACCACTTACTAAGTCCAATGCATTCCTCATATGAAAAGGTTGAAACATAACATAAACGTTTATATAAAAAATAGAATACGAAATGTTAATACTTTAACCATAAACCATGGATGGTATAAAAATAACACATCCATAGTCAAACATATCAAAAAACATTTAATACAATATGGAAGTTTGTATCATTATAAATCAACTTCAAAAAATTGTAAAATCCATCAAAGGATGTTGACAAATATGAAATCAAAACTATTTGAGAGAAATATCTCTTTCTATTTTGAAATCATTTAAATGTCACATAATTATAAAATAAATAATTTATTTTGAAAATACTATTATAATCTTGTAAGGGAATCTTGGAAGGTGTTATAATGACGGAAAATATCCGCAGTCACCGTATAAGTTAAAAAAACATTGTTTCCTTAATTCTTCTAAAAGGTCATAAAGTACTTTGTTTCGAAAATGAAAAAAATATTCCTTTCAAAACATTTTATAAAAAGTTAAACAAGGGTATAAATAACTGTAACCCATATTATAGGAAATAGTAAAAATGTTTTGAAATAAATTTGTAATAAACATGGATGTGGATGATAAAGAGTTCCCAGTTGATACTCATGTGTAAACAACCTCGGATAATGAAGAGATTGTATAATTAACCCTTACCTTGTACTTTTCCTTGATCAAGGGTACGTTAACCTCCTATATAATAGTTAAATAATTTTTATTAAATTATACAAAAACCACATACATAAATTTGATATCATATATGATCTTCTAATATTTCTTTGTTAATAATATTTCAGTAGTATCATTGTTTCGGGTGTTTAAAGATTCATTTTCCTTTATATGCTTGGTTATGTAAGCATGTTTGTTATGTATAGGATGTATTTGATTCATATCCAGAATGATATTAAGTCCTTATACATTGTTTTTAATAATAAAATGAAAATTATTCTTTAATGTTTATGATGGGGAATGAATTTCATCGCGTTCGTGGAGACGGTAATCCGTACGTATGCATGAGTGAAAATATCATTCTATTGATAGATAAATCATATGTAATTTGATGGTATAAAATATATAAAGAATCATTAACATGTTATATTTATTATTTTCATTAGTTATACTCATTATTATACCCATCCAAATAATTAAGTGTTTGAATAACAAACTACACCATGACGTGGAGACGGTAAGTCGTACTTACGCACGTATGGTGACATTGTCATTCATAGGATGGATAAAATAATGAATATGGTTTTACCATATTTATAATAACATAAAAGTATGTATATTTTACTTGAGTTATTTTTTTGTGGAAACAACAAAGAAATAGGAAGTGGAAGAAGAAAAGAACATTGATGGAGGTGGTGAAATTGTTACCTCTTCTTTGGGTGTTTCCTTTTGAGTTGATCAAAATGGATCCTTAGGTTGGATTTATTATCAAAGTAAGGCCTATAGGTAGAATTTAGGGTAGTTGGGAGGATATTTTAGTAGGGGTTGGAAGAGCCAAATGGCTTTGGACGTGTGATTTTGAGAGAAGGGGAAATACCCTTTTATAAGAGAGGTGAGGGTCACTTTACTAAAAGCATGAAATATTATTTTATTATACAATCATATTCAGTTTATAATGGCTTTAAAAGGATTTATTTCGAGTCTAAGGTGGTTATGGGTCTAAAACTGTTCAACCAAAAGGTTTTAGATAGGTTTAGGTCACCATATTAACCTTATCCTTTAGATTTAACTCTTAGTTAAATAGTTTAACTTTTACCATGTATTCTTGTATTATTAAAATAAATGGTTAATAAACTTACTATAAAAATCCAAGAGAACCCCAAGTGGTTAATTATTGATATATATAACCTTATATATGTTATTTTGCCTAAAATTATATTTTTAAGAATATTATGTCAATTAATAATATAGTATTTGTTTTAAAAACTCATTTATGTCAATTTTGACACTATCTGGTATTTTGTTTTTGTGAAAGTCATAAAAAATTTATCACTTCGAAAAAAATTTATTTAATCAACCATAAAATGTCATAGTAACCTTGAAAATTAGTGTAATTCATAATAAGTCTCAATTTATATTTATTTGGATATTTATAAAATAAATTAATTTAATTTTTCATTAATAAGGTAATTACTGCATCATCATTGTGTCATAAATAAATTTAATTATATAATGTCTAAAAATTATAAACAAAATACCATTATGTAGGAAATATTTATATCTTTATAATTAATATTTATAGTCTAATTTATCTTATGTATAACCCTATATTAATAATGGTTTAGTTATTAAACTTTGAATTTAACACTTTTAACTCTTCTTTAAATAAAATAATAATAAATGTCCTAATATAATACAAGTGGACCAAAAGGATCATATTATATTCATAAGGTTGATTTTGGTTGAAATAAACTTCTCCAATAAAATTAGTACATGTGTTAGGGTAATTATAATATCATTTTTACCTTTAATTACCCTATTTACTTTTAACCGTGGTAAATAAAAGTCTAAAGTTACTATTCACAAAAATTATGTTCATCTTATCAAACCACATTTTACTTACTAATTTAAATCATTTCTCTTTTATTTTTGAAATTTGAATCACAAAAGTGGTAAAATTATGTTTTATGGAAATTTGTAAATGTGCCTAGAAGGTGGGTAAAAGACGGTAAAAAGCTCAATAAAATTTTATATATCTAATATTATTATAAAATTACTCCAATGAATTACATTGAACATATATAGGTATTATGTATCTATTTATACCTAAAATAAATTTTAATAAAAGAACTAATTATTTAAATAAAAAGTCAGTTTTAACCAATAACGTAGTGATTTACACTATTCATAAAAAATTGCAAGTTTTCAAAAAAATAATAAAAAATCACCGTAAGCTAATTTTGATATTCCAAATCTGAAAATGAAGTCCATTTTGAAAAATTAAATTTATAAAATTTTAAAAAGTGGGTATTACTATTCAAATTGGATAGTTTGATTGGTCATGGTGTGTTAGAACTCGAAGTTTCGTACAATGCAAGTTATTGTATTATTCAAAGAGAAGCATACCGTGGAAGCTTGGGGTGTTACATTCTTCCCTCCTTCAAATAATTTCATCCTCAAAATTTATAGAATATTAATGCATAAAAATATTCGGGTGGTTCTTCATCATAAGTTCCTAGGGTTCCCACATTTCCTCTTCCATCTTATGCTTTCACCATAGAACTTTCACCAGATGAGTCATCCGGTTTCTCAATACTTGTTCTCTGGTATCAAGAATTCTGATAGGCTATTTTCAATAAGACAGGTCGGGTTCTAGTTCTATTTCTTCATTGTTGAGTATATGCATTGGGTCATGCATGTATTTTTTCAACAGTGATACATGGAACACATCATGAACTTTGGAGAGACTTGGATGTATTTCTAAGAGATAAGATAAAACTCCAATTATTTTTAGAATTTCAAAAGGTCTGATGTACATGGGACTTAATTTTCCCTTCTTACTGAATCGTATAACACCCTTCCATGGAGATACCTTCTAGAAAACATGATCTCTTACTTGAAATTCCAAATCTTTCTTTAGGTTATCGGCATAGATCTTTTGCCTACGATGAATTTCTTTGATGTAGGTTTGGATAACCTTTACCTTTTCCATTGTTTCCTTAACAACTTCTGGGCCTATGAGTTTTCTTTCACTGACATCATCCCAACAAGTTGGTGTGTGACATCTCTTTCCATATAACGCCTCATATGGTTCCATCTGAATACTTGAATAAAAGCTATTATTATAGGAAAATTATTCCAGAGGTAAATATTGATCCCACATACCTTGAATGTCATGTGAGAATGATCTCAAAATGTATTCTAAGGTCTGAATAGTCCATTTTTATTATCCATCAGTTTGAGGGTGGTAGGAAATGCTCAAATGAAGTTCAGTATCCAAGGCCTTCTGAAGACTTTTCAAGAATCTTGATGTAAAACGGGGATCACGATCAGAAAAAATAAATAGGGGTACTTAATGAATTCTTAAAAAATCATTAATATATAGTCTTGCTAAACGTTCAAGTGGTAAATCTTCTCTTATAGAAAGAAAATGTGATGACTTGGTAAGACGATAAAAAATGACCCATATTGCATCATTCCTTCTAGGAGTCTTTATTAGTCCCATGAGAAAGTCCATCGTAATATCATCACATTTCCTCTTATGTATGAAAAGAGGTTGGCTTGGGAGATGGTGGAGCAGGGGATAGATTGGGGTGGTTCTGGGCGGTGCGTTTAGGAAATTCTTGAGGATCCATTGGTGAAGGATCTGGATCTGGTGATCCCTGTTGATCGTATAGGGAATAAGGATCTCTTCTCCTTTTGTTCCCCTCAGTCTCGTTAACCCTTTATTTGGGGTTCATATGTGGTGACTTTGGGTTCAAGGAAAACCTTTGAAGATGTGGTCAAATCTGCCGAAAATCCCTCCTTTACGGACTTTGTTCCCCCTTCCCCTGATAGGGTGATTAGGAAAGGCAGGGTTGCGCATGTCTCCGCTAACCAGGATGCAGTTGAGGAAAGGTTCAATCATTGTAAATTCTTCATTATTTCTCGTATCATCACCCTTAAAGGTGAGCGGATGTGGCGGTTTGATGAGTTTAATAAGAAAATTGCTACCTTTTGGGGCTTTGAGGATTGGAAAATGACTGCAATGGGGCGGGGTTTTTTCCATGTTGTGTTCTCAAATGATGAGTGTAAAAGAAGGGCTTGGAGCTTCAGATCTTTATATCTCAAACCTGGTATCCTACGCATTCCGGAATGGGATCGGAATTTCAATCCCTTTCATATTACTAACACACATGTGCAAGTCTGGGTTCAAATATATAAGCTTAGCTGGTTATACTGGAATCCTCAGATTCTTTGGGATATTGCATCGGCTGTGGGAAATCCAATTCGTATGGACCGTCAAACTGATAATCCAAGATTTGGTCACTTTTCCCGTGTTTTGGTTGAGATTGACATGGCAAGAACATTGATTGAGGAATTCATTCTTAATACAAGGGATGATAGCTTCTATTTGGGAATTTTTTATGAAAGGAAGATGAAATTCTGTAAGGTGTGTAATTTTTTTGGCCATCTTCCTGAGGAGTGCAGGAGGGCTAGTACATGTATGTTCTGCATGGGAAAAGGACATGATGAGGCTTCTTGTAGGAAGGCTGCTGACAAGAGGCGATCACAGGCATCCACCTCTTATCAGAAGAAAGGGGATGATGAAGTTGAGGCCTTATAGTCTGACCTTCTTTTGTTTTCTAGAATTGTGGATATTGAGCTTTATTTTCAGGATCTCCTCCCCCAGGCAGATGGAGTCTCCATGGTGTCAATCATTGATGCATCTGAAGGGAGTATTGATCTTTTAATCTCTAAGGATTGTTAGGTTGATCTTGTTAAAGATCTGGATGGGAATGGGGTGTTGGAGAGCCATATTGATTAGATAGTGAAGGTTGCAGTCTCCAATTCTGAGGCCCTGAATGATTAGTCTATTGATATATCATCTGGTGCAGTGCAGAATGTTGTTAATGGGAATGGGGCTTTGGAGATGACTCGGAAAGAGGAACATCACCTGGTGTCTGTTCTATAGATCTTAATTTGTGTTGTCCACCCACCTGATCTCCCTGTTTATGTCCATCTTGATAAGATAATGAAGTTTGCAATCACCAGTTCTGAGGCCCTGAATGACCAGTCTATTGATAAATCATCTGGTGCAGTGCAGAATGTTGTTGATGTTTATCAGCTAGGCCTTATTGAGGAGGCCTTGAAGGCTCAGTATGTTGGGGAGTCCCCTGCTGCTGCACTGAGTGTACTGCCACCACATCATCCACCTATTACTATTGAGGCCCTGATTTCTCGGTCCTTGGGAATCGTGTTCATGAGTGAGGTTAATTCTGCATCACATTCCAAGGGAGATTCTGTTTCACCAATTGTTTCGAGTTTACACCCAGTAGTGAGCTCACCTGTGGGTGTCATTTATGAGGGGGGACATGTTCTGGATCCTCAAGCTGCCATCCCTACTGTCAGTGGTATTGCAGATGATGTCGTTCCAGGATTACCTATGGACAAAACTATGTCATCTTCAGCTGGTCTAAGTGGGGATGTACAGTTCACTCAGGTTTCACCAAGAAGAGCTCCGCGGAATAAAATCAATGATGCTATTGATAGGGAAATCCCTTAGTCTTCTAATAAATTCAGCCCACTTTCTAGGGTTTTTTGGTCAGATGATGTGGGGAATAATGATAGTTCGGATGATGAACCACATGGCTTTGAAGCAGAGAGTTTAAATGAGGAGAGCCATACCACTAAAAAAAGGGGAAGAAGAGCAGGGATAAGAAAAAAATATCTCAGGTGGAGGGGGCCCAAACAAGGGCCATGACAACCCTCAATAAATGAAGATCTTTTATTGGAATTGTTAGGGGCTTGGGAATGCTCCCACAGTCAAGGCTCATAGACATTTTATCCTGACCAACAAACCCTCAATTATCAGTTTAGCTGAGCCAAGAATGAATTTTGTTAGCTGGAAGGATTTTAAGTGGCAATCTATTGGTTACTCTTTTTTTGATAATAACCAAAATTAAGATAATGTGGAGAGCCTTTGGGTTTTAAAGCCTGACTCTGTCAATACTATTTCACAGTCTAAGGCTGATCAGATGGTCTCTGTTGTTGCTGAAATTCAGGGAGTCACCTTTCCTATTTCTTGTTTTTATGCCTCAAACACCTACATAAAGAGGAGAGATTTATAGAATGATTTGTTAGTTTTATCTTCTCAATCCCCTAGAAAATGGATTATTTTAGGTTATTTCAACACAGTTCTTCACCCTGAGGAGAAAACTGGATCCAACTTCAACCGACCTGCTGCTAATGACTTCTCTAATTGCATTGACAATTGTAATCTTATTGAAGTTTCCATGGTTGGTGCTGAATTCACTTGGGGTAGGTATACCTTGAATGGTGGGTAGGCTAGTAAACTTGATAGGAGTTTATTTCAGATTGATGACAGGAATGACAACTTTTGTGCCTCAGGTTTTGTACTTACAAAAACACATTCTAATCATAATCCGTTAATGGTTGAAATATCCATTGGCGGTGCTTGTACTACTCCTATCCCCTTCAAGATTAATAGTGCCTGGCTAGTCATTCTAGGGTGTCAGGAAGCTATTATTGCTACATGGAATTGAGTGACTTTGGGATCTGCTTTCCAAATTGTCTCTTCAAAACTGAAAAATGAAAAGGTAAGGCTGAAGGAATGGAGTAACATCTCATTCTACATGTTGGATGACAGAATAACGGCTGCTGAAAATCATCTTCTGGTCTTACATAATATCAATCAAGTGAATTCCATGCCTTCTACGGATGAGATTCAGGCCCTATCAAAGTTGGATGGGTTGTTGAACACTAAAGAAAATTTAGCCAGGTCATTGTATAATGTCAAATGGTTAAAATAAGGTGATATAAACTCTAGTTTCTTTCATCTAATTCATAAAGAAATGAAGATCAGGATGGGAGTCACTGCCCTCAACATTAATGGAACTCTGCTTACCTCTGAAAATAAAATTTCTGATGCGGTTATTGGTTATTTTGCTGATCTTTACTCTGATAATGGAGCTAATAGAACACATATGATTGTTAATAATATCACCCCAAGTATTGATGATCGGATTAATGACTCTTTGGTTGAGCCACCTGGGGGAAAGGAGGTAAAGGCTGCTCTGTTCTCCCTAAATATTGATCGTGCGGCTGGGCCTGATGGCTTCACTAACAAGTTTTTTATGTTTAATTGGGATATTATTCATGATCATGTTATCAATGCAGTGATAGATTTCATTCTCAATGATTTCATGTCTTATGGTGCTAATTCCAACTTCATTGCTCTAGTTCCAAAGAAGGATAATGCTGTTGACATTAAGGATTTCAGACTAGTTTCCATTGGAAATACCATTCCTAAGATCATCAGTAAAATTATTGCTACAAGATTGGGCAATGTTGTTAAGGGTATCATCACCCCGAATCAGTTTGGGTTTGTCCCGGGCCGGAGCATTCAAACTTGCATTTTTACTGGCTCTGAATGCATTAATGTCATGAAAAGGAAGGTGAAGCATGGGAATTTTGCAGTGAATATTGACATATCCAAGGCCGTTAACACCAAGATATGGATCATTCTGTTGTCTATTATTAGCATGCATGGAATTTCTGCAAAGTTCATTAGCCTGGTTCATGCCATAATTTAGAGTGCCAGGTTCACAATCCTGGTTAATGGTCCCCTAGAGAATTTTTTCAGTGCTCTAGAGGCTTTTAGAAAGGGGATCCCCTATCTGGGCTTCTGTTTTCCATTACTGAGGATTACTTAAGCCTCTTTTTGAATAGTCTTGTACAGGCTGGTCTGTATAGCCAGATTAAAGCTGGGTGGGATCTTTTTGGTCCTACTCACCTCTTCTACGCTGATTATATTCTCTTATTTGGATAGGAAAACTCAATGACTGTGTCTTTAATAAAGTCTATCATTAGGCATTATGAGGATGTGGCTGGAAAGGCCATCAGTTGGCAGAAATCTTTTGTGGTTTTTAGTGAGGTAGTGTCCACTAGGAATAAAAATAAGGTCACTAGATTGCTTGGGGTGAATAATGGATTATTTCCCTTCATTTATCTTGGAGTTCCTCTTTTTTGGGGTAGAGTGAAGAGATGTCACCTTGATTCTATCTTCTCTCGTATCATTACTCTAATGAAAACTTGGAAAGGGAAAGCTATGTCTCAGGCTGGGAGAATTTTCCTTTTCAATTCAATGATTACTTCTATGTTTGTTTATGGGTTCTTGATTTATAAATGGCCCAAGGATCTTCTCAGAGATCTCCAAAGGCTCATTAGAAATTTCTTATGGACTGGCTCCATTAATGAAAGGAAGCTGGTTGTGGTGGCATGGAGGGAATGTATAAAGCTAATTTATATGGGGGATTAGGGATAAAGGACTTGGGTCTCTTCAATGAGGCCTTTATTAGAAAGTTTGTATATAATTGGTTCACCTCTAATGACAATTCAATGGAGTTTATCTCACCTAGGGTTATCCCCAAGCTTTTGAATGGATATTCTTATCATCTCTCCTCCTCTGTCTGGACTGCACGGAAGTCCACCTTTAATAAATGCATGCTTTAGGCCAGGTGGTTTGTTTGTAGGGATTCCCATTTGAATGTATGGAGGACTCCCTGGTTGAATAGGACAATTCAAGAAGAGGTTGATATTCCACCTTCATTGAGGCACATTTCAATTGCTGATATACAAGGAACATCTTTGGACACCTATGATTTCCTACCTGCTCAGATTAAAGATGATATTCAATGTTACAAGTACATTGATAGAGACACCCTCATATGGAAGCTGAGTGTCACTGGTTCCCGAACCACTCGAGCCCTTTATCTCTACATGTGTGATGGGCAGATCACCACCCCCCGTTGGCTTTTGGATTTCCGCAATTATTTCATCTCAGCCTCTGATTTTCTGCTACTATGGAAAATATGGAAAGGCAGAATTCATGTACAGAACCTGCTCAAGAAGGATGGAATTCACCTTGCATTAGCTTGTCCCCTATGATTTG
Organism: Viscum album; assembly: GCA_963277665.1. Lineage (NCBI taxonomy): Eukaryota > Viridiplantae > Streptophyta > Magnoliopsida > Santalales > Viscaceae > Viscum > Viscum album. Next base: position 1,253,769,771 of record OY728151.1, on the reverse strand, counting down.
TGGCTGAGGAATCGATTGAGCATATTTTACTATTCTATGTTTTTTCATGCAGGTTTTGGATTTATATTCATGAAATCACAGGTTTCCGACTGCAGTTGCAAAGTGTGGAGGGCTATCTGGCCTCCGTTGTTGCTACACAATGCAGTGAGCAGACTGGAAACCTCCTTCTGGTTGCAGCAGCAGCCATATGTGGCTTCATCTCGAAGGCCCAAAATGCTCTGGTGTTTGAGGACATTAAACCTACCTTTAAATATGGTGTGAGGTTTATTCATAGGTCTGTGTGTAATGCATCCAAAGTGCAGGCTGGATGTATGAATAACAACTTGGATGATCTTATTATCTTAAGAAGTTTTTTGTGTGTCTGGAAGGATCAAAAAGCCCTTGGTCTTGAAGTCAGTGAGATGGATTCCTCCCATTCCGTCTTGGGTGAAAGTAAATGTTGATGGGGAAACATCTGGTGTACCTGGGCCTTCGGGTTTTGGTGGTGTCTTCTGCACCTATCGAGGCTTTGTTAAGAGAAGTTTTTACCATTATATTGGATAGGGAAATGCCATTGAAGCAGAGTTATGGGCGATGATAAAGGCGATTACTTATACGGTTCATCATAGTTGGTGTTTTCTCTGGCTGGAATCAGACTCTATGGTGGCTATTGATATTCTTATATGCCAGTCCAGGGATGTCCCATGGGTGATGTTATCTTCTTTGATTGAGTATTTGAAACATATTTATGGTCTCATTCTTGATGTGACACATGTTTACTGGGTGGCTAACCAGGTTTCTGATGCCTTTTCAAAGAAGGCGATTGTGGAGTCTTCTTCGGAATGGTCTTTTCTTATCCCTGATTGTTGCATGCATCTTGTTGAGGCAGATGTGAGTGGCACGCCTTTCACCAGGTTATGTAAACCTCCCTTGTAATGATGACTGACTTTTCCTTTTTTTTAATAAAATTTGGTAGGAGTGAGCTTGCTTGCTCCTGGGCCTTTTGAGTATGAGAAGAGGTTGCATGACTCCTCTAGGATGTTGTCTTCTAGTCTTCACCTGTTGAAAAACCATACATCTTGACACATAATCAGTAATTTCCCTCTTCATGTTGTCCCACCAAAAATGTTCTTTCAAATATCTATTCATCTTGGTGATACTAGGGTGTATAGAGAAAGTTGAGTTATGGGCGTCATCCAACAATTACCTTTTTAGATCAGGTATGTTGGGAACACAATGTCTCTTCCTAAATTTCAAAATTCCATCTTCATATAAGAAGTCAATCAATCTCCCATCATTCACAGCTTTAATTTTCTTTTGAAACTTCTCATCACCAGTCTGAGAAATTTTTATCCTTTCTAGTAAATTTGGATTGGAAAACCATTTGAAAAAGTATCAATGTTTCGCCTTCCATTATTATTCCCATATCCATATTTACTATATCCATGGACATAGGATCCCTTTCAACTCTCATATTTTTCAAAACTCCATGATATTTTCTACTCAAAGAATCTACCACCTTATTTTCCTTCCCTGGGTGGTATTGTATAGTGAAATCATAATATTTGAGTAGTTCAATCCATCATCTTTGCCTCATGTTGAGTTATTTCTCTGAGAAAATATACTTCTATCTTTTTTGATCAGAATATATCTCACATTTTTCACCATAGAGATAATGTATATATATCTTCAAAAAAATGATTACAGCTGCTAACTGAAGATCATGAGTAGGATAGTTTTGTTCCTGAATTTTTAGCTATCATGATGCATAGGTAATAACCCTATCTTTTTTCATAAGGACACAACCAAGTCCTTTCTTTGAAGAATCGCTATAAATAACAAACCCATAATTCTCCGATGGTAGAGTCAAGATAGGATCATTGACTAATATTCTCTTCAATTCTTCAAAACATTCTTCACACTCTTTTTTCTAAACAAATTTAACACCTTTACATGTGAGATTGGTTAATGGGTTAGCCAATCGGGAAAAATATTGGATGAAACACTGATAATAACCTGCTAAACAAATAAAACTGTATACCATAGTTATACTCATCGGTTCTGGCTATTATTGTATATTCTATTGAATTAGAAGGATTAACATAGATTCCATCCTTAGAGACAATATGGCCAAGAAAATAAATCTCTTGAAGCCATAATTAACACTTGATAAACTTCTTATATAATTCATTTATTATAAGAGTTTTTAGAATAGTGCACAAGTGATTTTCATGATCTTCATAGCTTTTGGATTAAACCATGATACCATCAATAAATACCACGAAAAATTCATCACGGTATTTCTCGAAAACTCTATTCATTAGATCCATGAAAACAGTGGGTGCATTAGTCAGTTAAAAAGGCATTACTGTAAACTCGTAATGCCCATACCTGGTTTGAAATGCTATCTTTGGAATGTCCTCCTTCTTCACACACAACTGATGATATCCAGATCGAAGGTCAAACTTTCAAAATATTGACCTCTGTGAAGTTTATTGAATAAATCATCAATGCGAGGTATGGGATACTTGTTCTTTATTGTTATATCATTGATCACCCTGTAGTCAATGCACAACCTCATAGATCCATCGTTCTTCTTAACAAAACGAATAGGGGCTCCCCATGGAGAAACACTAGGGGTGAATCAATAATTTATTACTCAATTCCTAGAGTTTTTTATTTAGTTACACTAATTCTACAGTGGTCATTCTATAAGGGGTCTTCAATATGGGCCTTAAATAAGGAATTAAATCAATGGAAAACTCAATTTCTCATTCTGGAGGATGTCCAGGTAAATCCTCTGGAAAAAGTCAAAATATTCTTTCACAATAGGTACATCCTCTATTTGAACATTCCTTTCCTCTCCCATATTTATTTCAATCTCTTCCTCCCCAATAATTGAATTTAGTAGAGCTAAATGAGTTCGATCTATATTAGAATCAGATGGTGAAATTTCTACTCTAAAGATAAGGCACTCCTTATCATCATCAAAAATTGTAACCTCATTCTTCTTATAATAAATTTTATCATAATGGTCCAAAATCCAATCCATACTGAGGATTATATCAAATTAAATCATGGGTATGATGATGAGATCAATAGATAAAGAAAGTTTATATGCCATAATGGGAAATTATTCATAAAACATTGTTGTAATGATATGTACCTTAAGAGTTTTAACTGACAACTCCCTTGTTAAATCAAATTGGAAATATCTAATTTTCTTATAAAACTGGGAAGATATGAAACAATGCGATGATGCAGAATCAAATAAAGAATTGGCTAAACATGAGGAAACCATTAAATTACATGGCACCACGTCATTCATAGATTTAACCTCAATAGTAATGATCACATAAGCTTGGGCTTTCTCCCTTTTCCTTTTCTGAGGTAATATTCCTTGGATCTTATGACATTCATTTGCATAATTCCCCATTTCTCTATAACTGTAGCATTCAACATTCACATCCCATTTCTTTCCCTTGCAATCATGAGCTTGGTGGACTTTTTCACCACACTTGTAACAGACTCCCATTACCTTCAGGAAAGTACCGGGTTATTTCTTCCCACATTTACTACAGGATAGAAATTCAACTTTCCCCTTATTCCCCTTATTTATATTTCTAGAGTGTTCAACAGATCTCTTCTTCTCTTTCTTTTCTTTAAATTAGCAAGACTTAGAGAATTCCTTTTCTCTCTAGATATCACATGAGACAATATCTTCATATGATGAGAAGCATTGTGAGACTAATGCTCGATGGAGAAATGGTTTTAACCCATCAATTAATTGATCAATCTTACTCCTTGGGGTACGTATATAATCTGTCGCATGCCTTGATAACCTTGTAAAGTTAGCCTCATACTATGTGACATTCTCATCCTCTTTTTTCCTCAGACTCAAAAATTGTCTTTCCATATGTGTTCGATGGTCGTAAAGAAATTATTTTTCTAAGAAAATCTCTTTAAACTCCATCAATTCCATATTTTATACTTCTTCATCTACCTTTGTGATTTGAATTAATGACCACCATTGATCTGTATGACAACCCTAATTTTTATTACACACATAAACCTGATTTATTACATAAAATAATAACTTGATAAAATATAGAATATTGAGAGGTATAGTGTATTTGGGGACTAGGAACATTACATAACAACTTAAAACATGAAACATGACATCTTTATTGAAAAATTCTTCTACATGACCACTACATTTCCTCATACATAGCATTGCATGGGATAACCTGAGGACATGCATAAGAAAAGGGTGAGCTATAAATCCTGGTAAGGGAATAAACATGGAATAACAAGAGGAATACAATAAATGTTAGACAATTGGAATCTCAATTTAGCACAAGAGAAACATGAACATAAAGTCATGACAAAGCATGATAATCATAACATGGAGAGGTGGCAACAACGCTTACCATGGAATTAGCATGAGACAAGGCTCATTGCACATGAAGCATGAGTAAACCCTCATTGCACATGAATCACGAGTGAACCCTTGTTCAAATTGATTTAGCATGAGTAAAAACACATTTCACATGACGTATCATGATACTACACTTTACCCAATGCATTGGAGTGCAATTAGGGCCCACCCTTCATAATCATTTCATTTTATGCATAAGTGTGCCACATAGATCATATAACATGGATTCATTAACATCTTAATTAATTCCATGAATAAGAGATGTGGAATTAGTAAATGTAAGTCCTCAATCAATAAGTACATGTGAATAATGGTGAATACCCTTTATATAGGAGTGGGTATGGTATTCACTACACAAATATTTTGGCATGGAAATTTTGGTGTAATTTCGGCAGCATAACGAGGTCAAATAAAAATTTGTAAAATGGGTTGATGAGAAAGAAATATCTCATCATTTATAAATTAAATGGATAGTTAGGGGATCAAGGGACATAATATACCAGCATATGGAATGGAATTTAGATGCATAATATAAAATAATTGCTTGAATGTAAATGAGGAGAGAGAAATTCTTTACAAAATTTCGGCTTGGTAACAGGTGCACATGGGAGGCATTAATGAGAGAGAAAGGGGTATCTCATCATTAAATCATAAAGAGGAAAGTATGGGGGATGTGATAAATTATACCCCTACATTTATAATTGAAAACAACAGGGCATAACAATATAAGGAAACATGGACATAAATAAGGAAAGTGAGGATCCCTTACTTGGATGTATGATCCCAAAGGCTTGAGAGGTGCTTGAGAGAGACTTCTTGGGAGATTGGGGCACCTTGGGAGGATTCTAGAGAGATAGATAAGGGAAGAGGTTAGATGAACTACAAAGGCTTTTAGTGAAGAGGAAGTGGGACCATGGATGGGTTTATATAGGAAAGAATAGGGAATTCATTATTATTTAGGTTTGAGACACCACACATTACACTAATCAAAACCACAAACCAGCTCATGGTTTTTGCCAATGGTTTTTTCCAAAGGGGAGTGGAAAAAAATATTTTATGAGGCCAATGTCAGAACTTCTTAAAATAATAGGGTTGCTTATGTGGAGGTGAGTCACACTCTCTATGAAATCAATTTTAAAAGTAAAAATGTTTTATAATTCTTGAAGTGTCCAATAATGCGTTCTAAAATAAATCAAAAAAACATAAAATCAGATTATTTTAATGGTAAAACATATATTGGAAGAAAATAATTTTTATAGTATTTTATTACATCACTATTGGGTCATTATGATTTCATAAAACACATTATATATTAAAACAGTATTTAATTTTTTCCCAAAAATTCGACTGTCTCAGAAAATTATGAAAAATTCACCATTGGATAAATTCAATGTCGTGATTCCAAGAATAATGTTAATTTTATCCAAATAATTTTAAATTTTTTTGAATTTTAACTTTTAAAATAAAAACTGACATTTATCGAAAATTCATGGGTTTTGAACAAAATAGATTTTAAACCTTAACAAAAATTACAATTGTATTCATAAAAACTATATGATAAATTATAATTAATAAAAATTAATTTAATAATAATAAAATTTTATAAAATTTTATTTAATTCGAAAATCAATTAATTTATCAAAATAGATTCCTTAATTGACCATTAACTAAAAAAAATACTATTTGTGCTTTGATTTTTTTTACAAAGTAACAATAATAAAATTAAAGTATACTCAATATTATATACAAAAAATAATATACATAATCCTAATTCTAGAGTCTTGTTACATATCCCCTTAAAACACCCTTATAAGACCTTAGGGTAAGGTGCACGATGGTGACAGACTCTTGGGGTGGCTCAGATAACATCGCTCGTGTGGTAATATCTGTCAATTTCCACTTCTACCATAGGCAGTTATGCTCATTCTTAACGTATTCAACCACAATTTGGATTTGGTCAAGAGTGAATCCCAATGACACCACCTCCTTTCCAAGCTCTAAAAAATGGGCTTCATATGGGTAAAGTCTACTGGATGAGGCCATCACTTCCTTTGTCTGAGTAAATTGGATTTGTTAAAGCCCTATATTTATACTAATCTTGTGATCACTATTCAATGACTATATTAGAAACGATCACAATTCTTAATGGTATTTTAAAATCCAAAACATAAAACCAAATAAGAGTATACGTTTTACATTACTATTAGAAGAAATTTAAATAGACCAAGAGGAATTTTCATTAATGATTTTTTGGGTCGTTACAATATTACCCCCTTAAGAAATTTCTCCCTCAAAATCTTCTTTTCCCACACTAAAACAAATGGTTGTAACTTTTCTTCATCACTTCGTCTCATTCCCACATCGGTTCTTCAAACTTTTGGTTTCCCCACAATACCTTGATGAGGGGAATTATATTATTTCATAATACGTTTTCTCTACGATCTAAGATCTTTACTGGTTGCTCCTCGTAAAAAAGATCAACCTCTAACTATACTACAAATAAAGAGAGTACATTTGAAGGGTCTGGTATGTACTTACTTAAGAGGGATACATGAAAGACATCATGTACTTTGGCCATGGTAGGTGGAAGTGCTAGACGATAGGCCACAACCCCGACACGATCAAGAATCTTGAAGGGGCTGATGTATGTAGGATTTAACTTCCCTTTCTTTCCAAACCTCATGACCATATTCCATGGAGATATGCGTAGAAATACCATTTCTCCAACTTTAAATTTAAGGTCTCGTCGACAGTTATCTGCATAAATCTTTTTTCGACTTTGAGCTTCCTTGATATGCTGCTGAATGGTTTTCACCTTCTCCACCATTTCATCTACCATTTTAGGTCCTAGCAGCTTACACTCACTGACTTCTTCCCCACACACCGATGTTCTACACCTTTTCCCATAAAATTCTTCATATGGTTCCATTCGGATGCTCGAGTGGAAACTGTTGTTGTATAAGAATTCAACAAGTGGAAGATGTTGGTCCCACCCTCCTTTCCTAACATATCTTCTAGTGTCTGAATAGTTCACTCAGATTGGCCATCATTTTGAGGATGATAGCCTGTACTGATGTTCAGTTTAGTTCTTGGATCATGTTGGTGACTTTTCCAGAACATTGAGGTGAATCTCAGATCACAATCAGATACAATAGAGAGTGGTAATCCATATAGCCTTACCACTTCTTTGATGTAAATACGTGCAAGTTGATCCAACGAGAAGTCCTCTCGAATCATGATAAAGTGAGCTGTCTTCGTAAGACGATCCACAAAAACCCATAGAGAATTGTTTCCTTTGGAGTTCCCTGGAATTCTAGTGACAAAGTCCATGGTAATGTTATACCACTTCCATGTTGGTATGGGTAGTGGTTGCATCATCCCCTTAGACTTTTTCCTCTCATCCTTCACTTGCTGGCATACGAGACACATTGATGTATATTCAGCAATCTCCCTTTTCATATTGTCCCACCAAAAGTTTTCTTGAAGATCTCGATACATCATTGTGATCCCTAGGTAGATAGAGAAGTTTTAGCTATGTGCGTCATTGATAAGATCCTTCTTTATCACTGGATCTATTGGTACACATAATCGTGACCCAAATTTTAAGATTCCATCCTTTTCAGCCATGAAATTTGAATATTTCCCATTTCTGATAGCTTCCACCCTTTTTATAATTTCCACATCCTTCCTTTGAGCATCCTTTATTTTCTCCAAGAGGGATGGTTGAGAAATAATTTGAGAAAGGATTGATTATGTTCCTCCCTTAATGATTCCCATGTCCATCCTCTGCAAATTGAAGAAGATTGGATCTTTCTCAATTCTCGTCAATGACAGAATCACTAGATCCTTTCTACATAAATCATCTTCCACCTTATTCTCTTTCCCAAGGTGGTAATGGACTAAGAATTCATAATCCTTGATGAGTTCTATCCATCTTCATTGACGCATATTGAGCTCTTCCTGTGTGAATGTATATTTGAGTCTCTTGTGATAAGTATATATCTCACACTTCTCCACATAGAGATAATGCTGCCAGATTTTCAATACAAATATCATAGCCGCCAACTCCCGATCCTTAGTGTGGTAGTTTTTCTCATGGATTTTCAGATACCCTAAGGCATAGGCTATCACTTTATCATTCTGCATCAATATACAACCCATTCCCTTCTTTGATGAATTTCTAAATACCACGAAATGTTCTCCACTCATGGGTAATGTGAGAATAGGTGCAGTGATAAGACTCCTTTTAAACTCCTTAAATCACTCTTCGTATTCATCACTCCAAGAAAACTTTACTCCCTTCTGAGTTATCTCGGTAAGAGGGTTTGACAATCGTGAGAAATTCCTCACAAATCGTCGAAAATATCCAGCTATACCCAAGAAGCTATGGATATCCGTTACCAATGATGGCCTCGACCAACCCTCTATTACATCTATCATTGAGGGATCCACAGATACACCATAGCTTGTGATTATATGGCCCAATAACAAGACCTCCTTTAACCAAAACTCACACATGATGTACTTTTCATTGAGATTCTCCTTTCTCAAGGTCTCTAGTACATTTCTTAGATGATCCTCATGATCCTCCTTGGGTTTGGATTATATTTGAATATCATCAATAAAGACTACCACAAACTTGTCGAGGTAATCTCTAAAAACTCTATTCATCAAGTCCATGAATATTGTTGTAGCATTAGTGAGTCTGAAAGGCATTACTATGAATTCATAGTGCCCATATCTTGTATGAAAAGTAGTCTTAGGGATATCCTCCTTCTTCACCCTTACTTGGTAATATCCAATCCCCAAATGCACCTTATAAAAGTATTTTTCTGCACAAAGTTGATCGAACAAGAGATCATTTCGTGGTAGAGGTTACTTGTTCTTTATCGTGATTTTTTTGAGCTCATGATAATAAATGCAAAGGCACATTGACCCATCCTTCTTCTTGATGAAGAGGATTGGGGCACCCCATGGAGAAGCACTTGGGCATATAAACCCTTTATCCAGATTCTCCTATAGTTATTTCTTCAGCTCCTCAATCTCTATAATAGTCATTCTATATAGAGTCTTGGATATTGGAAACACCCTAGGTATAAGATCAATTGACAATTCCACATCTCTTCTAGGAGGAAGACAAGGCAATTCCTCAATAAACACTTCAGTGAATTCCCTCACAATAGGTATGAATTCAAGGACGGTTTCATTCTTAGACTCAATCATCTGATCAAGATACACGTTCTCATAGGGCAGTAATATCAATGCTTAACATGATGGAACTGAAGAAGATTCATCCTCCTCCTTGCACTTGAACAGGATCGGGGGTCGATTCTCCATATGGAGAGTGATTTACCTCTCACAACAATTTATGTTGGCTCTATATAGGGAAAACTAATCCATGCCTAGAATTGCATCAAATTCTACCAGAGAGAGTATGAAGAGGTTTTCCAGGAAGTTCAATCCAAAAATTATGATAGGTGAGGAGTTATATTCATGGAATTCAATGATTTCCCCATTTGTTGTACTCATCGACATATTTACCTCCATGATTTTTGGTGGTGTTGGGATTATTCTACTAAAATTTCAAGATATAAAAGAATATGTAAAACCAGAATCAGAAATTACATTCTATATTCTTGAATGAATAACTATAGTACCTATAACAACTTCGTTTTTGGGTGTCACTTCGGCGGTAGTGATGGAAAAATCTCACCCTTGCTGCCTTGGAAGTTTTTTCTTGCCTCTGAAAACCCTTGTCTTAGGGTACTGATTTGCAAGATGCTCTGGTTCTTTGTAGTTGAAGCAATGAAAAACGCGTTGAGGTTCAAATGGAGTGTTCCTCTCCTCTATCGCAGTTGTGGGGTTTTCTTGTTGGTAGATAATAGCTAGGTTCCCTTCTCTTCCACTCCTAAAGCATTTCCTGGTCCCCTTTAGGCAATTTCTAGGGTGCTTCTTTCCACACCTTTAGAAAGTGGGGTGTTGTATTTTCTTAGCACTGTTGGATTTATCCATCAGACATCCAGAATTGAATTCCACCTTTTGCTTCTTATCCCCATGATACCCCTGAGATTCTGTAATCTCTATTTCGACCTTGAAGGAACATCGGACAATTTCCTCATAGCTGTCGAAATCACAGATTGCCAGGTCTTTCTGTAGGCTAGGTTTCATCCCAACAAAGAAGCGGTCAACCTTGCATTTTAGGGTAATGACAAAGCTGGAGGCGTATCGTGCAAGACTTGTGAAGTTTGTCTCGTATGCTCCACTGGATTTGTAGTCATTTTTTCTTGAGGGAAATGAAGCCCCTTTTCAACTTAATCCAGTGGGTGCGCATAAAATATTTATCAAAAAACAACTTCTAGAAATCCTTCCATTTTAACGCCTCGATATCCTCCTTAGGCTTCATATTTTGGATAAATTTCCACCATTGATCAGCTTCACCCTCCATTATATAATCATCCAGGAGAACCTTCTCTTGTTCAAAATATTGAAGGATGGAGAAGATATTTTTAATTGAGTTGATCCATTGTTCGGCAATTGAGGGATACAATGATCCATTAAAAGCAGGAGGCCTTTGTCTCTTGAAGATCTCGATAGCGACTTGTTCTTTCTTAGGTGGGGGTTTAATGTTTCTCTTAACCCATGTTTGTAATCAAATCTTGAGTTAACGAGGAGAGTATCATGACAAAGTTCGCGATTCCGGCTCCCATCGGATTGGGGATCTCATTAGAACAGACATCGAATTTATCTTTACATCGGCTGTTAGCCAGAGTCCTCCTATTACTGACCATTAGCTTGAATAAAAGGAATGTTAGGGGTAATACATAAAGGTTAATCCAAAGAGAAAATGGATGAATTATAATTTACTTTTATTTCCTTAACTTATGAATCTATAGGCCTCAGTCTATGTTATCCATTACCTACATTCCAACACATATTCTTATGGGATTTTTTTATTCCCTTAAAAATGGTTCATACTAATCTTGTGAATTTACCAAAGCATATCCCTAGGGAGTTTCGTAACCAAGAGGGAAGAAAGGCCCATTGTCGTGTGCCAGGATACCCCGAGTCAAGCTCGAAACACTTTCTCATATTTTTCACTCCTAGGAACATTTGTGCCAGATCCGCCTCTACCTGCTCGAATCCAGACATGGATGTATTTTCTTTAGAAACCACTTACTCAATACTCACCAAAACATAAGGTTGTTTTTTATTATACTTAGTATAGTCTATAAGGATTCACTAGGTTTTTTTAATCATAATCCCTAAAACAAGTAAACCTATCCTCTGATACCAACTTTGACAACCCTTCTATTTATTACACACTTAAACTTGATTTATTACATAAAATATTCACTTGATAAAACATAGAAGATAAGGAGGTATAGGGTATTTGGGGCTTAGTAACATTACATAATGACTTAAAACATGAAACACTGCATCTTTATTGAAAACATCATTTACATGACCACTATATTCCCTTGTACTTAGCATTACATGGGATAACATGAGGACATGCATAAAAAGGGTGAGCTATAAAGCCTAATAAGGGAATAAACATGGAATAACATGAGTAATACAATAAATTTAATACCATTGGCATATCAATGGATCACAAGAGATATATGAACATAAAGGCAAGATAAAGCATGATAATCATAGCATGGAGATGTGGAAACAACACTTAACATGGAATTAGTATGATCCAAGGCTCATTTAACATGGAGAATTAGTAAAAACTCATTGAACATGAAGAATGAGTAAACCATAATTTCACTTAAATTATCATGATTAAACAGTCATTGCACATGACATATCATGATACTATACTTTACCCATTGCATTGTAGAGCTATTAGGGTGAACCCTTCATAATCATTTCATTCCGTGCATAAGTGTGCCACATAGATCATGCAACATGGATTCATTAACTTCATAATCCATTCCATGAATAAGATATGTGGAATACATAAATGTAAT